>CM064912.1:62507921-63707921 GCA_032727855.1 Quercus ilex subsp. ballota | reverse complement strand
GACATGAGCATATATAGCTGGCTAAACCCTAAGCTAACCATACACTAACTATGGTTAATAGACTTATAGTATAAGTAGGAGACTTGACTTGCACACAAAGTATGATGGGGCTTGGGCCTATGCTATTAGGGCTAATATATCTCTAACAAGTTCCTTAAACTCAAGGTGGAAGTTTGATGGAGCCTTAGGGTTGGATAAGCTTGAGAAGATTCCTTGAAGAAACCATGAAGGAAGGAAGCCTGAAGAAGTCATGAAAATGCCCTAAGGAAGCCACAAAGAAAGCCTGAAGAAGACATGAAGATACCTTGAGAATGATCGTAGAAGAGACCGAATGGATCAAGCACTATCGAGGAACCATACACAATGGAGGAAGGATGTTTGAAAAATGTAGAAGGGTAAAAACGGCCTAAGAAGGACCACATCAATGACCAAGAAAGCCTACTAGGGCCGAAGAATGGCTACATTGATGGGCTAAATAAAATAGGCGAAGAAGACATTATGATAAAGCACGGTTTATGAATCTTTACACGTTTGAGAGACCTAAAAAGAATGAGAAATCAGCCATTGAGCAATTTAGGAGCTTCATATGAAGAAACATAAACTAAAGTCAAAATCCGTATGAAAAATTGAGCAAGATAAGTATGGTCTAAAATTTTTGACTTTTGGTCAAAAGTCAACGATTAGAGGCAATAGTCAATTGGGTCAGGTTAGGTCAAACCAGTTGATCAACAAATGATGTGGCAATGCTGACTGGGCAGGAGGCTAACGTGGTGGTGACATTGGCTAGGGCTGATGTGGAGGATGATGTTATCCTAATGTCACACAGTAGGAAACACACGTGCAACGCATGACCACGTGTGGAACTAAGGCATGTTGGCCCATAGGGTGTGTGAAAGGAATTGGTGGCACGTGAACTCATGTGTGAAGGAGTCCAGTGACCGAACTTCAGGGTTTGGGTCACCAGAGGATAGCAAAGCTTTCGATGAGAGGCATGGTGCCAAAGGAGCGGTGCGTGGGTGAATCACCAAAACTAGTAGCTGTACATGGCAATGCGTGTGGAGGAGATAGGTCACTGGATTTTAGGGTTTCGTAGATCGAAGGCTGTTAGAGAGATTTTTGTAGTTAGTTTCTTTAAAAGAAGGCTAGAAAAGTACAACTCTAAGAAGGGAGATGTGGCTTACTTGGGTTTTTGTGATCTAAGGACGTGTTGGTGGTGGGTAGGAGATGTTGATGTATAGCAACGTGACAATGGTGGGCAAATTTGTGACAAGAAGCATGGGAGATTTTGGAGCAAGCTTGATAGAGAGAGTTTAGAGACAATAACGGAGTTTGGTATTGAAAATATTTATAGTTGGAGAAATGATAGGTCCACAACATTTTCACAACATTTTTATAACAAATCTTAAGTGATAGGTTGTTACTGGTTATTAATGTTGGGGTAAAAAAGTAATCTTATTGTTAGGTTCAAATTTGAACAAATAACAACTAAACACCTATAATTTGTTGTGAAAATGTTGTAAAAAATGTTGTGAACGTATCACCTCTCTTATAGTTTGGAGTTACACATCTTATTGATACACAATGTAATTGTATATTCATCTACTGCATACAAAAATTAATATAACTTTACTATATAAATATACATTGAAAATGAGTTGCCAAAATTAAAATTTAAAATTTATGATAGAGACTTGCCAAGAGGGTCAGGTTGGGTTTGGGTTTGACCTAATTTGGTTTGGTTTAAATCAAATGTCAAAAACTTTTTGGTCTAAAATGGGCTGGTATTTCTATTACCCATAGCCTTATTTTTCATGCAATTTTGGGCGGATAATTAGGTTTGATCCAATTTTTCTAGTTTTAATTTTCCTCCATTCCACTCCCTTCTCATTTTTCAAATGATAGAATTTTCGTCAAATGGACTTTGGAAGATTTTTTTTTTTTTTTAAAACATACTATGCTAGTCATCACGTTCACCCAATACTACTTTTGTTATTGCCACTTTCAAAAAATCCCACTAATTGGACTTATTATGTTGTTCCATGATATCAAAACCAAATAAAAGCCAAGAGTCAAGTAATCTAATTGTATACCTCATAGAGGTAATTTACCAAACACTTGGCATGTAGCATGCATTCAAGTGAAGCAAGACAAGAAAAAATACCTGATATTTTTCACTTGTTTGTCTCTCCTGAGCTCTGCAACTTCCTCAATACCATGCCTCAAATTCCTAGTAAAAAAGGACCAATGTACATGCACATGTTAAATTGAATTTATGGAAAAATTCATCACCAAAATTCAATAGAAATTTCAAGATGTTTCTTCTGCTACAAGAACAAGACATAATCTAAGCTATGAATCAAAAGTGAAAAGATCAAGAGTACATTCATTAAGAATCAAAAGTTACACAATATCAAACTAAGTCTACACAAATTAGTTCTACAAATTGCACAATCCAAACCCAATCTATATACAAAGTCTAGAAAATTTAGGTTTACAAATTACCATATGGCTTAAACCATTTAGTTAAATCATGAGCATTAGTCAACCATATACCAACATATTACAATAGAATCATGTTCATGGTCTAACAAATTACCTCCTATCAAAAAACTAAAATAAAATAAAATATGATTACCAACTATAAACTATGAAATTACATTTAAGCATAACAAGCACATAATGCATTATGAATTTCACCTACAACACCATTTCAGTAACACACACATTAAGAGTTAAATAATAAGTTGACAATGCCTAGGTATATACGAGCACCTCACATATAGTTTCAAATATAATACTATGCTAGTCATTACATTCACCCTGCACTACTTTTGTTATTGCCACTTTCAAAAAATCCCACTAATCTGACTTATTATTATTATTTTTGCTAAACACTAATCTGACTTCTTATGCTGTTCCTTGATATCAAAACCAAATAAATGCTAGACAGAACCTGTCACTATATTGTAATAGTAGAGAAACCTAGCTACCCTTGACGGTTGACCACACCATCAATGCACTCTAGCCAAACTCACTTCTCCTCCCCTCCCCAATCGCGATGCATGGGTTTTCATTAGGATAGGGATGGATTTTGGTCTCTTCGTCTTGTCCCACCTAAAATATATTAACTAAAATTTCATTATATCTTCTACAATTATAAAACTACCATTATGACCATCAGGAACTTTGTATTTTTAATTACTTTTTTTAAATGGAATGATGAATACATTATGACTTTATATAATTTGGTAATTTTCTTTTTTTATGTTAATGTTAAATATTTTATTTTTATTTTTTTCACATCTATTTTTTTTAATCAAGTTGGTTACCAAACAGGTGCAACAGAAAATTATTCAATACTTCAAGAATAATAATTCCACCTCTCACATGAGTGGTAAGTCCCAACATGAACTAAATTAATGTGATCCATTATTATGGGAAATGGGAAAAAAAGGTTGCTTCTAGAATATTGAATAATTATACAAGTGTAATAGGTTTTTGAGGACACTTTTTTCCCATCTATGGCATCTTAAAATACTTATTCCAAAAAAATAAATAAATTAAACCACAACACATAGATCAAGTTAATGTGATATTTTCTAAAGGAATATAGAGGAGTTGTGGCATGAGGGCATAAAAGGGCATTTCAGCAATCTTATAAATAGGAAGGTTGTTCCTATTAGTTGTACTAGTAATGGTAGGAAAAAAAATATGTTCTTTGGGGTCATTTTGAAAAAATAAAGGTAGAAGAAGCTATTACTAAGGCTATTCGTAATTATTGCAAAAAATCCTATCAGGCTAATAGTAAGAGTTGTGATACTAGTAATTTGTTAACTCATGTGCCAAATTATCGCAAGAACCCTAATAGAGAAGACTAGTTAAAGGGTAGAAAACCTTAGCTTTTGAACCCAAAGAGGATGGAGAAGAAGGGTTCCAACTTGTGTCGACAACCTTTACTATTTAAGCTTCTAGAAAGGCACTTGCCAAAATTATTATAATTGATGAATTGCCTTTTAGGTGTGTTGAGGGGTATGAGTTTAAGAAATATGTAACTACCTTACAACATAAGCTCCATCTAAATAATATCTCATCTCTTCAAACTGTGGCTAGAGATGTGATTGGCATTTATAATATATATATATATATATATATAGAGAGAGAGAGAGAGAGAGAGAGGGAGAGAGAGAGAGAGAGAAGCTAAGCAAATCCTTGAAAGGTTGTAGGGTGTGTCTTATTACAAATATATGGACTTATTCAAAATTTGAATCATATGTCTCACATGTCACTTCATTGATGATACTTGAAAGTTGCATAAGAAAGTTTTAAATATTTGTCAAGTTGAAGACCACAAGGGGGATACTATAGGTAGAAAGATTGAGATGTCTTTGCGTGAGTGGGGTATTGATGGCATATTCACTTTGATAGTGAATAATGCTAGCTCAAATTTAACAACAATTAAATTTTTGCAAAGATTAACTAAAGATTGGAATGGGACATTTTTAGAACATGAGTTCTTACACATGAAGTGTTGTGCCATATCCTAAATCACATTGTGGGGGAGGGTTTGAAAGAAATTGATGCATCTCTTGCTAAAGTGCATGAAGCTATGAGGTATATGAAGTCCTTACCAAATAAAAATTGAACTTTTAGGAGTTTTATGGAGAGATTAGGTATGGAATCCAAGAGTCTTCTTTTCTAGATGTACCTACTAGCTAGAACTCAACCTACTTCATGTTAGAAACTACTGAAAATTTTGAGAAAGTGTTCCTTAGAATTGACTTTAAAGATGACGGTTATTCGTCATGCTTTAGGATCAAGGAAGATAGTGGTGGTTCGGGATCTCCATGTATGAGTGATTTCCAAAATTGTAGGACATTTGTAACTTTCTTGAGTCTTTTTTACAATGCAACAAAGAAGTTTTCCAGCTCTTTTTATGTTACTTCAAATGCTTTCTTTGATGAGATCTTTGTTATTCAAGAGAATATTTATCATTTAATTAAATCCCAAAACACCCTCTTGAAAGACACAACCACAAACATGCAAACTAAATTTGAGAAGTATTGGGAGGAAGGAGATAATATTAATCATCTTTTGTATGTGGCTATAGTTCTTGATCCACAAAAGAAGTTAAGGTTTTTGAAGTTTTCTTATTATGAAATTTATTGGAATGCAGTGGGGAAAGTGATGGTTGATAAGATGAAAGATCTCTTGATTAAGTTGTATAATTTTAATTTACTCTTCTATTCATTCACCAAATGTGCAAGAACCAAGTGGGAGCGAGAGGACACAAACAAAAGGTGATGCAAGTGATCCGTATGTGATGGTTCACTCTTGATATGAGCATTTCTTGGAGGCTACTCAATCTATAGGTTGTAGCAATGAGGTTAATAAGTATTTGGCTAAAAATTGTGATGGTAGAAATTATGTGAATTTTGAGATATTGGGTGGTGGAAGGACAATTCTAGTAGGTATCAAGTGTTGTCCAAAGTGGCTAAAGATGTGTTGGTTGTATCTGTTTCCATTGTTGCATCTGAGTCAGCATTTAACACTGGAGGGTGCATAGTTGATCCATTTTGGAGTCCACTCTCTCCTCTCATGGTTCAAAACCTTGTATGTGCACAAAATTGGCTTCAAGCCACGTTCTGATTTCTCATCGCTAATCAATGGATGACGTAGAGACATTAGAGGAGGAGTTTCATGACCTAGTAAATATGTTTAAATTCTAAAACTTCTTGGCTATTAAGTCTTATTAAATGTCTCATGTATTCAAACAAAATATAATCTATTGTCTTTATTTGATTTTCTTTTCTATTTATAAATCAACAAGCAATAGGAAGTGCAATAGCAAGTTTTAGCTCAAGCAAAAGTTCTAGCTCGGGCAAACGTCCCTTAATTAGTATTACTTGACTTGGTAAGTTACTGCCCTTAGCCCCTTACTGTTATTAACTTAATATCCTTACTAATTAGTCTTGTAATTAGTACTAATACATTATTTCTTAAATATCTTTCTGTTTATTGTAGGAGGAAGGTCATTCATTTTGTAAAGGAGGCAGCATTTTTGAAACATTTTGGAAGCTTTTTGGATGTTGCTTTTCTAACAATACTCAACTCTTAATGCTTATAGAAAAGAAATCGTATTCCATATGTTTTATTTTTAATAAGTTATAGACTTATTAACTATAGAATAGTTGTCGTTCAATGCTTTGGATAAACTATTTTTTTGAAAGAGTAATGCTACAGATACAAACTATTTTACAACATTTTTACAAAATGTTGATGTGGCTAATCTCTTATTGGTTTTCATCTAGGCCACCATTATTATCACTTTTTCATTCACCAATAATCACTTACCACATCAGCAGTTTGTAAAATTTTTTGTAAAATAATTTGTATTTTTAGCATTATTCTTTTTGGAAATACCTGTGGTATTTTATAATTGTAACTAATTATATTGCTAGGAATATTGTATAGCTAGCTTTTACTGTCTTGTGGTTTACTGCCTTACAAACTTGCAGTAACTACCTCTATGGCTTACTAAGTATATATATCCATATATATATGGAAATATTGCAGTATACTATTATTTGTTGCTTATGCTTGCTGTGGTTGTGTTTATTTGCTACTGAAAATATTATTTGTTGTGTGGTCGATAGATTTAATAGGTGTTAAGATTGGCTTATATGCCTACGGATTTTCTTAATTTATTGAGCTATCTTACTAGAATATTTATGAGCTATTGGCTTACTGCCCAGGTGCTTGTATTGTGTGGTTTAACAAACCATAGGTGGTGAAAATTGGCTTTTTTGTGTGTGTTTTGTTGTGCTATTTTGTCTAGGTTTTATAGTCTATTTTGTTGTGTTTATTTTTATTTATTTAATATGTGGGAAAGATTATATTTGGATTGATATGTCTTGGAGGTCCAAAAGATGTAAAAGTAGTGTAGTTCTTAATATAAGTTTAGCTTAAAGGCTCATTTTAAAATAATTTTAAAAATCTATAATCGAAATAATTTATAAAATTGCCAAACCTCTTAATTTGGGCTAAAAAGGCTGAAAAATTGAATTAACAAAAATATCAACGAAGTAAAAAAAATTGGCCCAATTTGTGGCCCAGATCCATCTAATTGACAACTCTAACCCGCCCAACCAATGACCTGAAATGCCAGGTCCGACCCAAATACTCAGTCAAATACAAGTCCAAGACCTAATCACCCGACCCAATTGGGTCGAGTTCAGTTCAGGCCCAAACCAAATCGACTCGACCCGTAGACAACCTTAGCTCGCATGACGACAACATGGAAGATTTGACAAGGTTCCACTACCATTGTCCTTTTTATTTTTATTTTTTTGTGGGGGGAGAGAGGCTCATCTCTTCCACTAAATACCCCCTTCTCATTCTAAAGAGGGAAACAAATAGGCAAGACCAGAGCTATTCATGGTCTGGGGGACCATCCTTTTTTTTTTTTAATCATGATAGTGTGTATATATATACACTGAAAAATTTAACATTTCAGCCCAAAATAATTATTCTTGCCCCCCCCCCCCTCTCTCCCTAAAAATTTACAAATTGGTTCATAGAACTTAAGAAAAAAAAAAAAAAAATCCATTTGGGTCTACCTTGAAAAAGTATTTTGTATTAAATGATATTATGTCATCTGTATCAAAACTCAATAAATGAGAGATATGTGTATAAAAATAACTACCAACTAACACGTCTTTCATTTATTAATTGGGTATTTTTTTTTTGCTGACATGTCTCATACTTATTAGATTTTGATACCGCTGACATTGTATCATTTGATACCAAATATCTTCTACCTCTAGCCCTTCCGTTTGAATCATGAATGGCCTTTCCATAGACAAACAAACAAAATCCCCAAAACAATTCACAAATGCGAGATATAAAAAGGAAAACCCCTTCGGCATCAATACCGTGTGCTCGTAAGGAATGAGGACGCAGCTCAAAGACCAAACACAGCAGTAATGGTCAGTGTTGCCCCCACAGTCCTTCAACACTCCATACTAGGCGATTGTTGAATCGGATGGTGGCTATGGTATGTTGGCTCTCTCTCTCTCTCACACTACTATGCTTAGACTGCTACTCTATTTTTTTTTTTAAAGAAAACTTGCTGCTTATTAGAGGGAGACGAATGACTGTTTAGACTACTCTCACAATTTGATTCACTCTCTGCTCTATTGTGTGTAGCCATAAGCCATCAATTAAATTACTAGGTGCGTTTCTTAAAAAGAGTAAAGCCAAGGAACATCAGTGAGTGGCTATTAATTTTTAAGGAAATACTACTATTTAAGTTGCTAAATTGGTTGACTTGACATGTTTGAAAGTGTTTTTTTTTTTTTTTTTTTTCATTTTTTTTTTTTTTGAAAAAAGTTTGAGGTTGTGTGAATAAATTAGTGTTAATTTATTCATAAATAGTTGTGTTAAGGATAAAGTTTGACTATAAACTTATTTGTGATTAATAATTACAATTCTTACTAAAACAAATTAACATGCTTATATATTTTGAAAATCTAACCATTGGATTGCATGTTCTTTATGTTTTGAACAAGAATGTCAAATTTTATGTCAATCGAATCTTATTTACTATTCAATTCATAAAATTATTTTTATGCATAATTTTAAACTATAAAAACTTAAAATTTAAACATTTGAAAGTATTATTAATATCAGCGAGTAGTGTTTGTAACCATGGTTTTCATAACCATACTGGACCTACCGGTTCAACTTGGTTAACCGAAAACTGAAGGCCAAGCTGGTTTTTTGGCAACCGATTCAAGGGAGTATGTGTTTTTGGACAAAAAAAATGATAAAATGCACTTGTGGGGTAATGAATAAATAAGTAGGAGGGAACGCACATTCTTCTATATTTCTAAAAAATTCAAATTTCATTTTCTTTAAAATTGGGAGGAATTTGAGGTAATATAATTAGATTTAATGAATTTTTTTACTAAGAATCCTAAAATACCCATATATATTCAACTATTTATTTTAAAATAGAGGTTTAATAGTGATATTGTCATAAAATGATTTCATTCATTTCTCTTTATAATACTTCCAAACAAAGTTACTTATCTTTTATTCATTTTCATTTCTTTATTTTAAATCATACAAACAAGATTGGTTAATTCTATTTCATTCATTTCATTTCCATTTTCCCTCTTATTTAAATACATGACATCTCATTCCTTTGCAATGGAACTAATCACATTCTTTAATATGAGTTTAATTTGTAATTTTTTTTTTTTGGTGGTATTAGCCTAAGCATTTTCCTATATATTTATATATTTGGCTTTTCTTTTTTTGTGTTTTTATTTGTTTGCTTTGTTATTTTTCAAGTACAGTACACATTCGGCAATGGGCAGACCCCCGCGATCAACCTCACCGGCCATTGTAACCCAACTATTAATGGGTGCACCGGTTTAAGTAACGACATTAGAGCTTGCCAAAATTGGGGCATCAAGGTTATGCTTTCTATCGGAGGCAGTTTTGGTAGCTACTTCCTTTCCTCTGCTCTTGACACCGCGGCCCAGGCAAGCATTGTTTTATTATTATTATTAGGACATTTACAGTGTCTAATACATTAATCTTACTGCTTTTTTTTTTTTTTTTTTTTAAGAAACATTAAATTATTTTCATGGAAAATGTTTAAGTTATTATTAATTTTGAATGTAATTAGTGCCACATTATCAACATACAATACAAAAAAGTTCATTTTTTTTAGAGTCAAAACCATAGAAAAAAAATGTGAAACATCCAACAAAAAGATTATTTTGAGAGTCTAGATGACCCTCAATGACTTTTGAAATTTACATTGTTGAATAAGAAATTTTGACAGTCTTGGTGACCATCAAAACAAGTGCTTTATCAAAAGCTAAAAATAACCCTTGATAAATATATCAAAAGCTCCAATCTTTGAGTTTTCTGAAAAATGTGCAAAAGAAAAATCGAAGAGAAAGTGCGAGAAAACCAAGAAATACAAAAATTATAATTACATTTGGCATAACAAATTTGTATCCAATCAAATGAGCTTGAATGCTCTGAATACCATTGCAATCAAGAGACAAATAGATCACTGTGACCGAGAGAGATGAATAGACATAGATGAACAAATCACGAGCTTGAATGCTATGTGATTTCCATGATCGCTGAGGTGAGATTTGTGAAGTTCTGTGAGAGAGCGTGTGAGAGACATGGATCATATGAGAGAGCCAGAGAGAACGTGAGTGTGTTTGAAATTTTTGAGCGTCTGAAGGGAGTGTGTGAGAAATGAACCAAAATTTGGAAATCTGTGGTTTTCATTTTTTTTTTTTTTTTAATTTCTAAACTTTTTTCAAGTGTTAAAAAGTTTAGGATATTTTTATCAAGGGTTGTGATTTAGATGGTTGAAAAATGTAAACAATTTTTTTTTTTTTTTTTGCCGAAACTCACCTGCCTTATTTTTCACATTTTTTTAAGGGCGTTTTAACTTATTTCCAGAGTACTAATAACCTTTAAGATAAAATTTAGTAATTTAACATTGCCCCTATGTACCATGTGTAGTTTAGTGATTTGCATGCATCGACAAATTTTAGTGAACTCTCGATAATAGTGGGTCGAAATAAGCCAAGTTTTTTTTTTGTAGTGATAAATAATTCATATATTTCTGAATTAGTTTTTTTTTTAGTTTTTAAAATATTAATTTATAAGGTTTATATGATAACTTTTGTAATGATGGTATATCATATATTTTTAGTATTTATTAACATAATATTATATTTTCAAAAAACAAAAATTTAGGAACCAACTTTTTGGACATACTGGCAAGGGCCGCTCACATTAAAGGTAGGGTAGTTATAGGACCACCTTGACCTAACCAAAAAAAAAAAAATTTTATATATTTAAAAATTATATGATTTTTTTACCCTTAAAAAAAATTGTGACCACTTTAAATTTTTTTTAGGCCCAACATAATTAAACTTTAGACAAAGTTTGACAACAAATTGGTTATAGACTAAGGCTACAACAATACAACTCCACTTAATATTTTTTTTTTATATGTGAATTTTGACAAATCCAACTTTAGATTATATATTCTTATATCCTCTATGCTTGCAAAATTTCAAGAAGAGAAAATATTAATAGCTTTGTCATCAATCAAATTTTTAAATTTTGAGTTTTTGTAGTCTAAATTATATATAAAAAATAAGTTTATAAATCAAATAGTAAATAACATCCAATTGACGTGAAATTTGACATTTGCTTTAAGAACATAAATTACATGTAATTCAACAATTATATTTTCAAAATATGTAGCTGTACATGCAAGTTAGATATAAGCTTATTTATGAGAGTGAAATAAGTAATCTAACAGTACATTTACATGAGAAAGCTCGAAAAGATGCAAGCTTTGACATGACACTCAACAAGAAGTAAAAAAAGTGATGGCAGGACATGAAAAAGACACATTTAGACAAAGACAAGAAGCTGATTATCAAAACAACACAAGATGTACGTAGAAAACCCTAAAGAAGGGATAAAAAACCACGATTTGAGCAAGAACACAACTTTTTTGCTCGGCTCAACTTGTATTATGTATCAAAAAGAGACTAGTTTACAATGAAGTTGGCTTCTCTTCCTACCAACTCTCTACTTTCATCTCAAAATATCTAGTTGAGCTCTTGCCCTAGAAGTTCAGCTACATACTCCTTTTATACTCTAAGGAACATGACTGAGTACAAGTACAGGTGTCAAGTTAGTATATTCTCTCTCTTAAGATCTTTTCTTAGCTGTGATATAATCTGCTGACTAAGGGATAAGAATTGCACCAATGTGGCACTGGGACCTGAAGGTAGGTAGCTTTGCCACTGTTTGGGAGACAAATCTTGGTCATCAAGAGGGACATCAGGAATACTGTGATTGCTACACGTGTCTCCAAGGTGACTCACTATGCATTCAACCAATAAGAGATGTCCTCATAGCCCTCAACTCTGAAAAGTCTCTATGTCCCTTTTTGGTAATGCTTGAGTACCATGTCAAATGTAAATCTCACTTCCTTCCCAATGCAGTCACACCTTTAGCACCGACCAAGACAAAGTCTCTTAGCCATCAACTACTCTCCCTTATCTCACAACTGCTCCACATGTAGAGTCCAAATTCAACCACTTATGCATTTTCCCATGCCTTAGTGGTGTTATGTATAGTAGTCATCTTAACTATTTTAGTGAGAATTGTAGTCTTAGGCTACAACTAAATTTGTAATCAAATTTTATCCTTAGGTTTTGGCCTCCTTAACAATATATTAAACCTTGACAAACAAAAAGAAAAAGCTTAAGAAATATTTTATTGAACAAAATTTTTGAAAGAAATGTAGCTTATACCATTGATAATGAGACTATATCAAGCAATAATTTCAAAATAAGAAAATTTATTGAAAGAAATTATAGAACTTTATGCATTTGCGTGTTTTTTTTTTTTTTTGTCAATATATTTTTACCTCTTTGTCAGTGCATGTTTGGAAGAAAATAAAAAGGAGCAAAAGATAAGGACAAAATCATATCAATTGAAAATTGCTCGTGACTTTTGAGTTCACTTTGAGAGTTTTTTTTTTTTTTTTTTTTTTTCCAAGGTGAATTAAAAATCCAAAGTGTTGAAGCTACATCAGAAAAGAAAGCAGAACCTGCAAACAAAATGAGATTGTTTTGTAAGAAGAAATTTGAAACATCAAAAGATGTCGTTCCTTTTAATGAAAGCAGTAACACAAATTAAAACAACACCAGATTGCTTTACCAAAAGGGATAAAGAAGTCAAGGAAACGACTGTGTTTTGCTTAATGAAAACACGGAGCCAACACGTGCGAAATTATAAACAAAAACCTATTATGAAGAAATACAGTTGTCTGTTTCTTATTGGTCCAATGTTAAAGCATTTAATTAGTGGAGTTAGTTAATCCGTTTTGTTAGTTATCTTTCTCTCTGTTTTGTATTTGCTCTCCTGTAGTATATAAGCACAAAGCAGATATTTATTTTGCACGCTCTCTCATTTTTCATTTGATTCAATAAGAAAATATCTTTCTATTTAGAGAGCTCTTATATTCTAATACAAAGTTAGGTTAGCTTGAAGATTCTTGACATTGTCGTGTCCATGATTGGAAGATGGGACAGGATCCCAAGCTTGTTTTGTGTAATAATACTCACTTGTATTAAGCAAATATTAAAAACTAAATATAAATACTGACCTTAAAGAAACACCACCTCCCCCCCACACCACCACCCCCCCCCCCCCCCCCCCCCCCCCAAAACACCCCACTATTTATTTATCTTAAAAAAAAAAAATCATTATAAAAACAGGAGAATAGAGAACAACTATAAGAACAGCAATTCAACATACTATAATGTTAGTGTTTGGTTATGATGGGTGATCACACCATATCATGATATACTCTTGTGTGTGCAATAACCACATTCATATGATGTTGGTTTTTGGGTAAAGCTATAAAAATGACACACATCAATGAGTGTATAATTGTGTAAATTTATAAATTTGTTGTAGAAATCGTGTAAATTTAGATTATAGACCGGCTTAGAGCCGCATTTAATAAAAACGCGGCTTCAGAGCTGATCTGGAGCTGTGTTTGACAATGTTCCAGCTACGTTTATGTGAGAAGGGCTATAGCCGCGATTTAAAAACGCGGCTATAGACCCATTTACGAGATTTATTTTTTTTAAAAAAATATGTCCTAAAGCCGCGTTTGGAAAACACGGCTTTAGGGGGTATTTGGAGCTGCGTTTGTAAGTAAAAACGCAGCTTTAGGCCTTGTCCTAAAGCCGCGTTTCGAATTATAAGTAAAAACGCGGCTTCAAGACTACTTTTATATATATATATATATATATATATTAAAGCCGCATTTCCAAACACGGCCATAGAAGCACCTGGAGCTGCATTTATAACTAAAAACACGGCTTCAGGCCCCGGTATATATATTGAAGTGAAATGATAAGTGTAATTTTTACATGATTTTTATTATCCTCTTATTTATTAAAATTGTTAGTTTTCCTTTATTTCTTTTGATTTGATTTGATTTTTTTACTTATATTTATCTATTCATTTGTGCTTTGAAGGATTGAGAAGATTTTAGATTAATCCACATCTTGTGGATGTAAATTGGTTGACTTGAAGACCCAATTAAATTTAAGTCCAATTCGGATTAGGATTTCAGCCTGCACATTAGTTAGTATTTTTGGCATAACTTTCGGCTCAGATGTCCAATCGAGATGATTCAAGTTGGGCTGGAAATTTAATTTAAAGGGTTACAACTTTGTAGTTTACCAAAAGTCCTAATTTGGACGTTAAATGGGCCAAAATTGTCGGTTAAGTGAAGCCTAAAAATCTGGGATTTTCTCCAAACGGGAATTCAACTTGTAATAGAATTCCTTGACCTATTTAAAGGCTCTTTAGGGTAAAAAGAAGGGAGGAGAAACCTGAGAGGAAAAAGGGGGTTGCCGCATAGAAGAATTTGCTTTTAGGATTCTTTCTGAAGAGGAGGATCTGAGGACAAAGGCGAGAGTTTCATGTTGATCAACCAATGCAGATGAAAGACATAAGTTTTATTTGTTTTCTTTTCAATTTTATTATGAACTAAATTTTATTTTCTAGAGCAGTGATGTAGTCTAGCAATGAACACACAATTTATTTTCTGAGTTATTTTATTTTTAATATTTCCATGATTGAGTGTTTAATTCTTATTCTTAATGCTTACTATTTTTTACAAATTATAGTTTGATCAATTGAATTACAATGAGACCGAGAGGTGATTTGTTATTTTAGTTCTAGAATTAAACACCATTAGTTGAGCGAAAGTAGAGATGCTTTACCGCGACTAGTGTGATTTTTCAAAAAATTCAAAGTATGTAATGAGTCTCCAATTAATTAAATTCACATAGAGATATGGAATTGTTAGTTGAAGATATTTTTGAAATTATTCGAGAGAAGTTATTGAATACTTAAGGAATTTTTAATCATCAACTGGAGATTATTAGAATTTAATAATTAAGAAGAATAAATTGTGTGGGATTTGTTAGGTGAAATCAACTGCTCTAGATCCATTCTTATCATATTTTTACACTGTTAGGTTTTTTACGCCTTGTTAATTCTTTTTATTCGTAGATTTATTTTTATTAAATAGTTTAATTTAATTCAGAGAATAGAACGTTCCATTTATTTTCGATTTTCCAAATAGTAATTAATTTAGTGAATTTCGGTATTCAATAACATAGTTAATCCTTATGGGTTCAACATTCGTTTTCTAAAAACACTTTACTACTTGTTACGATTCTGTGCACTTGCAGATTATTTTACGCGAACATGAAAAAATCCCTAGTCATTAGGAAACAAACCCTCTCACTCTCACTCTCTCACTCGATCTCAAACAAACCCTCAAACAAACCCTCGCTCTCTATCACTCTTAACACCACGCTGCCACCGCTGCCTCTAATCGACGCCACCGCCGCCACCGAGAACCTCTCCACCCATATTGCCTTGTTCTCCATCTTTGCTCCACCGCCATAAAGAAGCTCGTTCTCATAGGTCTCTCTCTCAGCATTTACCACTGTCAGAGACCAATCTTTCTCAGACACTATTACCGGTAAGTTCTCTAATTTTGTTTTATAAGTTTTCTTGTTAAATATGATTTAGGGTTTTGTTTGGGAGTGTTTTCTCTTTTAGATTAATGGGTTTGGAGCCCGTAGTGGGGTTGGGACTTTGTTCTCGTTGGTCATGAAGGATTTGGTGGTTCAAGTAGTTGAAGATGCCACGACAGTTATAGCCTAAATAGTGGGGTGTGAGGAGAGCGAAGAAGCGTTTTGAAAAGTCTCAGGTATCGAGTTGTTGTGTTTATTTATTTTTTTCCATTTCCAGATCTTTGATTGTATTAGATATGGGGTTTAATGTGGGTCTTTGGGTATGATTGTGTGGGTGGGTTGATTGATTTTTGGTGCTTGGAAATGGGTGTTCTCAGATTTCGTATTTGAAGCCATTGTTTGGGTTTATAGAGACCCAATTGGGGGGCTTTGGTGAGTTTGGGATTGTGATTTTGTGGTGGGTTTTGAAGAAGGTGGTGAGTGAGGAGAGAAAGGATTTCCATGCTAAATGAATGTTCTTCTTGACTTCGTGGGGGGGTGGGGGGGGGGGGGGTGTTTGTGTGCTTGTGCTTGAATGGTATGTTGTATTTTTTTTTCTTCTCTATGTGTATCACTGTATATGTTTGAAAACTGGCAGTCCACATAGTGTGGCTAACAGATTGAGTAGGTTTCCCTTTTGTGATGTGCACTAGGTTTTCTATTATTAGATTACCTTATAGATTTTCCATTCCTAAGGATGATGGTTTTCTGTGGTTAAATCATAAAAGTGTTTTTGTTAAGTAGGTACATCATCTTTGTGAGATTTAGGAACATGGGTTTCTCTTCTTCTTTTTTTTGCCTTGTTTTCACAAAATTAGTTCTTACAATAGTGAAAAGATTAATTAAGAGCAAGGGTTTTTCAAAGGGTTAGCATTCTTCTAGTCTAGTTGGATGGACTTTGTTAATACTACTTTAATGTTCAAGCTGACTTTCTTAATTACTCCCTTTGGAAATGATTTTTATAGTTTTCTAGTGAATTTCAAATCACTCTTATCTTCCGTATCTCTTGAAAACATAGAAAGAAACTTCCAACACCCACGCAACGAGATTTGGGTGGTGTTTATTTCTGATTTCCAATTCTCATGGCCTATATGTGGCATTATATAGCCTACTCAAATGAAGATCTAGTTTTGCTCGCTTAACTGTGTGCATGTCCATTTGATCTTGTTGACCAAAGAGTCTTCTATGCATATATTTAGCTAGGAATCTTGATTTTATGGTGATCTACTCAGAGTCCAAACCATCTATTTTAATATTTCTTGACAGCATTTGGGGTTGGAATTAAACAGCTATTCTCTGTTAAGATAGATGCCTTTACAAAACTTGAAACTTTGGTGTAGGTGTATGTGAAAAGTTTTAAATTTTGAGCATCACGTTTTAAACTCATTTTTCTCCCTTTATTTGGTGTAGGTGTATGTGAAAAGTTTTAAATTTTGAGCATGACATTTTAAAATCATTTTTCTCCCTTTATTTGGTGTAGGTGTATGTGAAGAGTTCTCTGTTTCCACACTCTCCTTCTCCTTGTCTCAGGTGAAAAAATTCATTTCAATCTTTTTTCTTTACTAGATAAGTTTCCTTTATGTCTTTCTCATATTGATATTACTAATTTCCATTTGTTTTTGGTTGCTCCAATGAGGTTTAGTATTAATAACAGTTGATATTGCCTCTGAGATTGTTGTTTTGTATAGCAGACAATGAATTTTTCATGAAGATGATCAAGGACATATATGTATTTGTAAAATATGTGGAGCTCGGTATGTTTTTGTATGAACATATATAACAGGAACTTGTGATTTTGTTGCATCTATAAATGTGGTCAGTGCTTTGCATATGCCTACTAACATGTTATTTTGCCAGTGAAAGTTCAAAATGTGTCTAAAACACCCTTGAACGTTTAGACCCCAAATTACAAAATTACCAATTCAAGCTTTATATCAAACAATTAATGTGCGGAACATGATAACAAGCTTATAACAGAATTGATAAACAATCTAAGCCAAATATAAACACATCCACAGTAGTAAATATAAGGTAAAGATAAAGGGAAGAAAGATGCAAAGACACGGACAACACACGATGTGTTATCGAAGAGGAAACCGAAGTCCTCGGCGTAAAACCTCTCTGCCGCCCTCCAAGCGGTCAAATAATCCACTAAAGAATGTAGTTGGGATACATGAACAGTAGAAGACCCTCCAAGCCTAATCTACCCAAGTACCTAAGTCCTCCAAGCTTCTTGCTCCAATGAGGTTACGCCGAACCTATTTCTTCTTTAGCTACCTGAATTCTGCTACTAGACCATAGCATCAATCAATATATATTGGTTCCTTCCAAACTGCTTCCCTTAGCACCAAATGAGCCTTCTCACAAACGTAAGTGTGGTGAGAAAAAGATTTGGTTAAAAACCTCTCAAGGGTATTATAATGGAGAGGAAGAAAGTAGAGGAATTTATAAAGTCTCTAAGGTAAAGATTGGGGATGAGGCAATCTTGTTTTGCTCTAGGGTTTCTCTCACAAAATTCTCTCTGGAAGCTCTTTCAATTTAGTGAGTATAAGGGTCTATATATAGTAGTGTGTGTTTGGAATACGAAGAGACAATTTTTGCCAAACAGGGCTGGTTGGCGGCTTGACCTCGCGGTTTGTCCAAGTCGCGAAATTAAGTCGCGACGTAACGGCCTGGCCAGCCTGAGACTTTTGTCCTGTAGTGCGACAGTTGGCGCGACCCTTCAGCTTTCCGCATGCTTCTCACGTGCATAGCATTTGGTGGCTTGCAAGCCGCGAGTCCTAGCCACGAGACACCCGCGAGTCCTAGCCGCGAGTCTCTGCTTCTTTGCACAAAGATGAGTTTTTCTTCACACTCTCTTCACACACTACCCTTACAATGATCTCACCTAAATACAGGGTTACTAAGTGCTTAAATTACAAGCAAATTGGCAAGGAATAAAGCCAACAAAATGGTTGATAAATTTCAACCTTACAGCTAGTTAAAATTGCCCCACAATGTTTAGTATTTTCTTACAATTTAGTAAAAGGATATTTGTATCTCACAAACTTTTGCAATCAATCATTGAACACAGCCCAGGAAAATTCACCTTGTTTTTCTGCAGGCATTTCCTATTTCTAAGTAGTTGTCTTACAAAATTTATATGTTGTATGAAGCTTTTCACATTTAAATTCTGTAGGCTGTGCAAAATTGAGGGCTTGGTTGTATTGATAAGTCTTAATCTGAGCTGGATTATAAGAGAAATTCAAATTTATTATTTAAAGGCCACTCTTTACATTGTTATCCCTTTGAAAGAATACTAATCTGTTCAGCCTTGAAATATTTTCAAAAAGATACTATACCTTCTAAATCAAGATAACTATAGCCTTCTAAATCAAGATAACTATAGCCTTGGATTATTATAACTATTCCAAGACAAGTATTCCAATAAACTTCTATCCCACCATCAAAATTTAACAAAAGCTCTATGTGTGTGTGTATATATTGCAAAGCTTAATAGAAAAAAAACTGTACAAACTGAAGCTCAAGTTTTCTAAAACTGGTATTGATATCAATTGGCAGTTGTGATTACTAGAAACTTTGTAGTTCACAAAAAAACATAGACTATTTCAGCCTACAATGGAAGCAGATATCTATAATTACAAAACTTAAGTTGATAGTTGCATGTATTACTCTGTTGTAGAAGACTGTTCTGCAACTTTTTGATTATCTTTCTTCCTCCTGGAAGTTCTGTTCTCTCGTATTTTTCTGTCTTTCATCTCTCTCTCTATCTCTCTCTCCTTCTTTGGAGTCTTGTAATACTACTATTTATTATAGTAATCTTCTTATAATTTATTTTTTCAGTCACTGATAGAGTTTATGGTTTTATATATAATTGGTACTGCAACTTGAAACTCATTTTTTGCCGGCCGGGGAGTTTGTAGTAAAGAATATAAGTGCCACATAAAAGTCAGATCATACATTCCATTTCATGTTTAAAATATTTGATGAAGCTCTTATCAAAAAAAAAAAAAATTGATGAAGCAGGTGTAATATTTACATAAATGAATCTTTTTTTTTTTTTTTTTTGAGACGATACATAAATGAATCTCATATCAAATAAAAACAAAAAAGAACTTTAAACCTTACCATTTATTGTATGCATGTTTCAAAAAGTAAGAACGTAAACCAATTTAATGTTATACTTCTCAAAAAAGAAGAAGTTATTTTTTGATATTTTTTGTAACTATTATTAATTATTATACATTTATTGTATTTATTTATATTTTTAAATCATTATTAATCAAATTTTTTATGACATCACTTGTTCAACCAACAGCCCAATCTTGATCAAACCAGAAAATAGAAACCACAATTTATTGTATTTTCTTTCGTATCTCTTACTAAGGTATCACCCCTGTGGCATACTCTTAAAAGATGGGTCATCGTGTGGCTAATTTTGTGTTAATTACTTCTTTTGTAGGTAGTTTCCTGAGGTATCAGTGTTTAACGAAATTGGATGAATTTGACATGTACTACAACCATTTACTTAAAAAAAGAATAAAAATATTGAGCAAGCCATTAGCGAAATTTTGAATGTATGTACATTTCATTTTATTTTATGAGAGAGAGAGAGAGTTTGAAAAACCAAATCCCCTTTCTCTTAGTGAAAATAATTTTCTTATGCCTCCCTCTCATATTGTGTGGGCGGCGCCGCACAATATAAAATAAAGAATGCATATATTCGATGCATAAAATCTATACCTTATTCTTCTTGTGAGCCTTCTATCACAAATTTACAATTTGAAACCAATCAGCCATGGCTAAGTTGACAGAACCATGTGCCATGTTATCCGGCATAATTGTGATATATCATGTGTTTTTTTTTTTTTTAATTTTTAATTTTGATTATTTCATAAGAAAAGTAAAAAGAATATATGACAGGTTGTGATTGACAAAATATAGAGTAGAACATAAAAAAATAACTTTAAAAACGCAGCTACTCTTGGTATTTCAAGTTCCTCACCAAACAAACTAATGATTTGGTGCTCATCCTACCAATTATTTGGTACTTATCTAACCAAATGGAAAATATCATTGTCAAACATCAATTAATCTGTTAGCAACAGCATATTTGAAACTTTTTCTTTGGGCATAATTAATTAGTTATGTTTGCATTTTTTTAATTCGTTAAACAATGTCTCTTGCATGACTTTAAAGAGAGGAGGAATTGACTAGCTGGATAAATTTAACTACTATTTAGCAACCAATACTTAAGACTTTGATACTAATTTGAGGTGGGCTGCAATAATACTTTAAAAAAACCTAATCCACACCTAACCTATCCTTCAACGAATACTTTAGAAGAAATAATGAAATTACCTAACTGGTTGCTTATGTGGTCTAAGGTCTTATATAGACCTGAACATAGCAATACCTATCCCTTGAAGACTCATTGCCTTAAAACCCTATATGGAGATGAGGGGCTTTAAGCATTTTTTTTCTCGTCTAGGTTCAACCATAGCTTAACATTAATCCCATATTGAGGTCCTGGTAACAATTGATGGGTGTCCTGAGTAAACGAGCACCACCCCTTTGAGATGGTCCATATGACATCCTTAACTAGAGTACTTACCCTCGACCTCAATGGTTTAATCCTTAAATTGATGGAAAAACAAAATTGATTTTATTAGACAGCTAAAATTCCATTGCTTTGAGAATGTAAAGTTTTCAAAGATGTTAAAGAGCACTCTCTAGGAGTGCCTATTTCCAAAAGATCACATGCATATATAAGGATTAGTTACAAAAGTTGGACATTGTTCATATTCAACAATGCTACTTATTTGCTTAACTCATCTCTTGGCCAAACCATCTGCAACATTATTTGCTTCACGGAATACGTGATGTGGTAGGACGGTCTATGTTCTGCTCAAGAGGGCCATGTAATCATAAATTAAGAGAGCCAAAGCTGGAGCTATAGTCACATTTGTTGTTAGCCAACAAATCACAATTTCAAAATCAATTTGCAAGTTTATAAATTTCAAACCAAGTTCCTATGCAATATATAAGCATGTGTCATGAGAATTGTGAACATGATAGGTGTCAATTGGGTTACAAGTCTGCGAAAATTTCATTAGTTTGGATGATTGACAAGTGCCCCTCTATGGTTGATATATTTTTATATTTTATTTTTGCTTACATCAAGTGGGTGATTGATGTATTATTAGTTGTTATCCTCGTAATACCTCTAAGCACAAGACAAATTTCTTGGCCCCTTTGTTGATATTTTTCTATATCCATATTAGAAATTAGAGTAGATTAATTATTGGGGAATGTTAAAGACAAAGCATCTTGCCAACTGGTATTTTTCATATAAAGAATTGGTTGAACGACGTGTGCTATACTTTGAAGTATATATAAAACAAACCCTTTATGGATATCTTTGCCTCCTGTTCTTAACCTAAAATAAGTTCTATCTGCTGCAACTACATTGACGATTCCTGTGTTTACTGTAAAGAATTGGAAAGCAGTTGATTCTTAGGGAAATTAATCATTATAATAATACGAGTCAAAAATAAATTGTCAAAGTATTTTAAAAAAGCCAAATTGCGAATATTCTGCCGTCCCTTTTTTGTTTTTGTTTTTGTTTTTTTTCAAGAATCTAAGTTATTTAATTGTAGCAGAAAATTTTGCCAGCTTGCTCTATTATAATTAAGAAATGAAACTTTACAGTAGTAGCTCAAGTGGGAGAAACCTACTCGAGCAAAATAATTATGGGTAGGTTTAGAAACAATTAAACAAATGGCCATTGGGCAAAATTGATAGTGAAATTTTCCAAGAATTTCTAGGATAACGATGAATTTTACACTTATTTTCACAACAATCTCATATGATTGATTATGAGTGGTGACAAAAAAATAAAATTAAAATTAAAAGATTAGTGTAAAAGTAATAGACAATAGTCATAATATGTCACATAAAATAGTTATGAAAATAAATATAGGATCATAGTTGATATTTATTTCCAAAAAGTTTTAGGATGTCATTTTTCTGTTTATTTGTTCCTTTTGTAAATATGAGTGGGGTCAGGTTGGTGGGATTGGAATCTTGGTGTCCAAACACTACAAGAGGTGCTAGAACCAATAAAGCCCTTTTGTCCTCGTTGAGCCATTGAGAAATAAGTATAACACACACACACACACACACACATATATATATATATATGTGTATATTTTTTTTTTCTTTTCTTGAGGAAACGGTTAGAAGAAAAGAACATGTATTCTTGCTTAGTGGGTTTGAGACAGACAGTTTATGGTGTGTCCTAAGGCTATATCCTATGGTGGTGTAATTAGTAGGTCCTACAAAGTGGATGTGACCATTGTAAATATGTTCTTAAGGGTCCGGTTATGTCCTCTAATCATGGTTTTAAAATATCATGCACTTGCTCATAATTCATAATTCATAAAGAAAACACCTACATCTCTTCAAGTGGTCTCCCACCACATTTATAACCTTGGTCCAGGTACATTAGTTAATTTGTACTGTTTTACTTAAGCATCTATCTGTTTATTAATTTGCTGTCTTAATGACCATTTGTTTAAAGGTGAAAGTAACATAAAAAGTGGCTTATTTAAAATGAATTAATTAATTTAATTAGTATTTGTTAAAGTCGCTTTTTATCTCACATTTAAATATGTTAGGACATATGTGTTTCACTTGTTAAGAACATATATCATTATTTTATGTAATTGGCTAATCTTTTGACAAAACGCACTTTACTTGTAATTGGGTAGTTCTAGGTATTTTAAATACTTCAAGAAACTGTGTTTCAAGATCAAGTGTTGAAGTCATCAAGTATTTCCAAGAAACAAGCTGAAGAAGTGCAAGTTCATTAAAACTCGACAGCTAGCATGTGTCGAGGTTTAGAAAGCTGCTCAAGCCCATGTGCTCGACACCTACTCGACAGCTTCTCGACACTTCCTATCTGTCGAGGTTTAAAAAAAACAAAATTTTCTGTTCTGTTTTCTTGGGATCCGTGTTTATGTGTTTAGGCCTTATTTTCTCCTTACCCTAGACATATAAAAGGATTGTTTTAAGGGCCGTCAAAGAGTACACAAGTTGCACAAGTATTGAGCAAAGTCTGTTCAAGTAATTTGTGACCGGAAACAAAGTTTTGCCCTAGTTCATCATCCTTGAAGAAGTTGTTGTGTATGTGCACCTTTGGATCTTGTGACCAAGCATCTTCTTGATCTTCATTGTAGATGAACTGAAGAACTTTGCAGCCAACAACTCTTTCTAGTTGGTGATTGAAGTTGCGTATTGGGATCTACGCATTGGTTAGTCACGTACTTGGGAGTCGTGCATCAAAAAGGAAAAATTGTCACGACAGAACAAGTCCAATTGGGTATTGGGGTAAGGGTTCAACTGTAGGTTGGTATAAGGTACTGAGATTCCTTTACTTGTGACCGCTTGTTGTGATAATAATGGAATTTCGGGAGTGGTGACTTGAAAATCACCCGGCGGGGTTTTTGCTGTCAGGTTTTCCCCATTCGTAAATAAATTACCGTATTATTTATTTTTCGCTGCATAATTAGTTTATTGGTGATTTGTTTGTGCTACCACGCGTTTGATGTTAATTAACTTAATTAATTCACTTGGCTAAATTAATTGGTTAATTTATCACAAGGGGTCAATTAGCTTTTGGCCTATCAAGTGGTATTAGAGCAGACACACTCT
Source organism: Quercus ilex subsp. ballota (assembly GCA_032727855.1). Taxonomy (NCBI): domain Eukaryota; kingdom Viridiplantae; phylum Streptophyta; class Magnoliopsida; order Fagales; family Fagaceae; genus Quercus; species Quercus ilex. Next base: position 63,683,535 of record CM064912.1, on the reverse strand, counting down.
GATTAGGTTTTAATCTTTGCTGTGTTGATCCATTGACCCCTGTTGTCATGGCTGTAACCGGCTTGAGGAGATCTTTGTTTTCAAATACATCTTGTTTTTCTAATCTCTATTTGTTTGAGTGTTTCAGAAAATACAAGTCTAAAAGTTATTTGAATTCTCTTATAATGACTATTGGAAAAGATCTCAGTTTAACCAAGAAGAAACTAGACTGTCTCATAATGAAAATGTGCAAAGTAGTTAGTCTAAGAAGAGTAAAAATTAAAGGCTTAGCTTGTAAAAGGCAGATGAGAGAAAGTATCATTCCCATTGATCTATTATCTAAGCAAGAAATGAGTTTTATGATGAAGTCCACATTTGAAGTTATGGACACATGTTTGTGGTACCTTGATAGCGGTTGCTCAAGGCACATGACTGGAGACCGATCTCTCTTCAAGGTTTTCAAGTCTAAGAAAGGTGGCAATATCACTTTTGGTGATGGGAGCAAGTCACAAATTAAAGGGAAAGGAATCATCTCTCTACCTGGATTGCCAGACATTGCAAATGTTCTTTATGTAGAAGGTCTAAGGGTGAATCTGTTGAGCATAAGTCAGATATGTGATCAAGACTTCATGGTACTATTCTCAAAGGGAAAGTGTCTTGTCATGGATGAGTCTGGAAAGAAGCTCATTAGTGGTGTTCGCACTTTAGACAACTGCTATGAATTGGTTCCTGATGCTATATTGTGTGCAATAGCATTCGTTTGCCTAATGAAGATCTATGGCATCAACAAATGGGACATGCTAGTTACAAACATCTTTCTATTGTATCTAAGCATGAATCAGTCTTGGGGATACCAAAACTTAGTAGAATGAGCAATGTGGTGTGTGGACCATGTCAGCTGGGAAACAAACAAAAGCTAAGCATCCAGTCACTCAGACATTAGCTACATCTAGGCCATTGGAGCTTCTACATTTGGATCTTATGGGTCCAACAAGAACCGAGTCTCTTGGTGGTAACAGATACATCATGGTTGTGGTAGATGACTTCACAAGGTACACTTGGGTCATTCTCCTACGATCCAAGTCTGATGCTCCTGAGCATATTGAGGCTTTGTGCACAAGACTGCAAAATGAAAGAGCTTAAAGATTGATCGAATTCGAAGTGACCATGGCAAAGAATTCGAGAACTCATATAGGAGTCCTTTTGCAAAAGATAAGGTATATCTCAAGAATTCTCTGCTCCTATTACTCTTCAGCAGAATGGTGTGGTAGAAAGAAAGAACAGGGTTATTCAAGAGATGGCCAGAGCCATGTTACATAATAAAGATGTGGCCAGAAACTTGTAGGGAGAAGCCGTTAACACTGCATGTCATACGATTAATAGGGTGTACTTCAGACCTGGTACCAAAAAGACTCCTTATGAGTTATGAAAAGGAAGGAAGCCAAATGTGAAGTATTTTAGAATCTTTGGAAGTACTTGTTTCATCCTCAAGGATAGAGAGAATGTAGGAAAGTTTGACTCTCGGAGTGATGAAGGTATATTTTTAGGTTACTCTTTTACAAGTAAGGCTTATCAGTTATACAACAAAAGAACTATGAAGGTAATGGAGACAGTAAATGTTGTCATTGATGAGTCTTCAGATTCCAGTTCTGAGAAAGGCATTGAGGAACTCCCCAAAGAAATTCTTCCTCCTAAGCCTAAGGAAGTTCAAGACATTGTTGAACAAGAACCTACATCTCCAAGTACTCCCAGTACTCCTAGAGTTATGGAAGATTCTACAGACATACCCACTTCACTAGATTTTGAATCTCATGAAGAGAAAGGACCTTCCTCCAGGATTAAATTAAATCATCCTCTAGAAGTTATTGTGGGAAACATGAATGAACTCACATTAAGGAAACATACAGTTGATAAATGTGTTGCTAACTTTGTGTCTTATTCTTGTTATTTGTCACAGGTTGAACCCACGAAAGTTGAGGAAGCACTACAAGATGAAAGTTGGGTCGAAGCAATGCATAATGAACTGCTCCAATTTCAGAGGAATGATGTCTGGACTCTAGTACCTAGACCGAAGGGTGAGCACATCATCGTTACAAAGTGGATATTTCACAATAAGACTAATGAAGAAGGCAATGTGATCTGCAACAAGGCTCGGCTTGTAGCTCAAGGACACTTACAAATGGAAGGAGTAAACTATGATGAAACATTTGGCCCAGTTGCCCGTATGGAGTCCATCAGAATTCTCCTTGCCCTAGCATGTCATCTGAAGTTCAAACTTTACCAGATGGATGTGAAGACTGCTTTCTTGAATAGGCTGCTTAAAGAGGATGTCTATGTGGCTTAACCAAAAGGATTCATTGATCCACACTTTCAGAATCATGTGTTGTACCTCAAGAAGGCACTTTATGGGTTGAAGAAAGCCCCTAAAGCTTGGTATGATAGACTCACACAATATCTGATGTCACATGAGTTCACAAGAGGAAAGGCTGACCAAACTCTCTTCATCAAAAAGGAAGATGGCAAGTTGGTAGTTGCTCAAGTCTATGTTGATGATATCATCTCTGGATCAACTAAGGATGAATTCGCTCATGGCTTCTCAAAACTCATGCCAGCCGAGTTCGAGATGAGCATGATTGGAGAGCTGACTAACTTCCTTGGACTGCAAATTCGACAACAAGATTCAGGTATATTTCTATCTCAATCTAAATATGCTAAGAATCTTGTGAAAAAGTTTGGTTTGGAATCTGCTAGTTCTATTAGAACCCTTATGAGCCCAAATGTTAAACTCACTATAGACTTGTTAGGCAAGAGTGTTGATCCAGCTCTCTATAGAAGCATGATAGGTAGTCTTCTTTACCTTACTGTTAATAGACCTAACATTAGTTACAGTGTTGGTGTGTGTGCTAAATATCAGGCTAACCCTAAAGAATCTCATATGACTGCTTTAAAAAGAATTATAAAGTATGTCAAAACCACTGCTAAGTCTGGTGTGTGGTACAACAAGGACACAAATGATGTCTTAGCTGGGTATTCTAATGCAAATTGGGCTGGGAATGCTGATGATAGAAAAAGTACATCGGGGGGTTGTTTTTATGTGGGTAACAATCTTGTCTCTTAGATGAGCAAAAAGAAGAACTTCATCTCTTTATCCATTGTAGAAGCTGAGTACATTGCTGCCGGTAGCTGTTGCACCCAACTTTTATGGATGCAAAAAGTCCTCCATGATTATGGTATTTTTCAAAAGCATCTCACCATCTACTATGACAATACCAGTGCCATTAATATCTCTAAGAATCCGGTTCAACATTCTTGAACCAAACACATAGAGATTCAACATCACTTCATTAGCGAGCTTGTCAAAAATGGTATTCTCACCCTTGAGTTTATTCATACCAATGATCAGAAGGCTGACTTGTTCACCAAACCTTTTGACAGCAAACGTTTTGAATTCCTTCGTCAAAACATTGGTGTTATCTCTATGGATTGATCTCCTTCTCTCCTTTTTCTTCCTCATGCATTTGCATCTAGTTTTATGCTTTGCTTTGTTTAACATGTTTTTGTTTGTTTGTTTTCAATTTTGCTTATTTTTGTTTTCGTATAAAAACTTTAAAAATTTTTTTTGAAACATCAGAAAAATACAAAAACAGTGTGTGTTTGTGTACATTGGTACTTGTGTACCTTGGATGGCCATTAAAACAAAGTTTTCTAAACTTTGTATCTCTTGTAGCTTAGATGAGCATCTTTATGCACAACTAAGCAAGTGGGCTTTGTGGCTCTTGTTTGTGATAAGTAAGATTAAGTTATCTCTTGGACTTAACACTCGTATCACTCTTTTTGACTGGAAGGACTAGAAAATCCAAAGAGAAATGCATAAATAACCATCTCACCACTGTTGCCCGTCAATCATAATATAACACCTGTATGCTTTGGCATAGCAAAAGTGTAGTGTTAATGACATTTGTGTGCTTCGGCATAGCAAAATTGGAATGTCAAATATCAATGGGTATTTCTTTTCTCTCTCTTATATGCTTATGCATGATATGCTTAAAAAGAAAAATATGCAAAGAAAATAAAAAGCAAAAAGATTAAAAATGCTTTTAAATATGATTGCAAGCATGTATTCTAGGAGATGTGGGAGTTATAGGATGTACCTCAAAGGTAATAGTCTCTATCAAACAGTTATGATTGTGTGTGAGTTAAAGTAATTTTCTCATATCTCAAATCGTCATAAATGAATCCTTTTTTTTTTTTTTGAGAAGATACATAAATGAATCTCATATCAAACAAAAACAAAAACAAAAACAAAAAAGAACTTTAAACCTTACCATTTATTGTATGCATGTTTCAAAGAGTAAGAACGTAAACCAATTTAAAGTTATACTTCTCAAAAAAAAAAAAAAAAGAAGTTATTTTTGGATACTTTTTGTAACTATTATTAATTATTATACATTTCTCGTATTTATTTATATTTTTAAATCGTTATTAATCAAATTTTTTATGACATCACTTGTTCAACCAACGGTCCAATCTTGATCGAACCAGAAAATAGAAACCACAATTTATTGCATTTACTTTCGTATCTCTTACTAAGGTATCACCCCTGTGGCATACTCTTAAAAGATGGGTCATCGTGTGGCAAATTTTGTGTTAATTACTTCTTTTGTAGGTAGTTTCCTGAGGTAGCAGTATTTACTTTAACAAAATTGGATGAATCTGACAAGTACTAAAACCATTTACTTAAAAAAAGAATAAAAATATTGAGCAAACCATTAGCGAAATTTTGAATGTATGTACATTTCATTTTATTTTATGAGAGAGAGAAAGTTTGAAAAACCAAATCCCCTTTCTCCTAGTGAGAATAATTTTCTTATGCCTCCCTCTCATATTGTGTGGGCGGCGCCGCACAATATAAAATGAAGAATGCATATATTCGATACCTAAGATATATACCTTATTCTTCTTGTGAGCCTTCTATCAAAAATTTACAATTTGAAACCAATCAGCCATGGCTAAGTTGACAGAACCATGTGCCATGTTATCCGGCATAATTGTGATATATCATGTGTTTTATTTTTTTTTTTTTTTTAAACTTTGATTATTTCATAAGAAAAGTAAAAAGAATATATGACAGATTGTGATTGACAAAATATAGAGTAGAACAGAAAAAAATAACTTTAAAAACGCAGCTACTCTTGGTATTTCAAGTTCCTCACAAAACAAACTAATGATTTGGTGCTCATCCTACCAATTATTTGGTACTTATCTAACCAAATGGAAAACATCATTGTCAAACATCAATTAATCTGTTAGCAACAGCATATTTGAAACTTTTTCTTTGGGCATAATTAATTAGTTATGTTTGCATTTTTTTAATTCGTTAAACAATGTCTCTTGCATGACTTTAAAGAGAGAGGAGGAATTGACTAGCTGGATAAATTTAACTATTATTTAGCAACCAATACTTAAGACTTTGATACTAATTTGAGGTGGGCTGCAATAATACTTTAAAAAACCTAAGCCACACCTAACCTATCCTTCAACGACTACTTTAGAAGAAATAATGAAATTACCTAACTGGTTGCTTATGTGGTCTAAGGTCTTATATAGACCTGAACATAGCAATACCTATCCCTTGAAGACTCATTGCCTTAAAACCCTATATGGAGGTGAGGGGCTTTAAGCATTTTTTTCTCATCTAGGTTCAACCATAGCTTAACATTAATCCCATATTGAGGTCCTGGTAACAATTGGTGGGTGTCCTGAGTAAACGAGCACCACCCCTTTGAGATGGTCCATGTGACATCCTTAACTAGACTACTTACCCTCGGCCTCAATGGTTTAATCCTTAAATTGATGGAAAAACAAAATTGATTTTATTAGACAGCCAAAATTCCATTGCTTTGAGAATGTAAAGTTTTCAAAGATGTTAAAGAGCACTCTCTAGGAGTGCCTATTTCCAAAAGATCACATGCATATATAAGGATTAGTTACAAAAGTTGGACATTGTTCATATTCAACAATACTACTTATTTGCTTAGCTCATCTCTTGGCCAAACCATCTGCAACATTATTTGCTTCACGGAATACGTGACGTGGTAGGACGGTCTATCAGTGGCGACTCCAGGAAATTTGTTCAGGGTGTTCCTTAGGAAGCATAAATTACACGATTTTGTTTTTTTTTTTTTTTTATCCTTTAGGTAATTAGGTTTGATTCAATGTTATTAATTTTATTCCGTTCCGACTGTAACGGCCGGAAAATACCGTGTTGGTAAACAAACCGGAACAGTAACCCACCCTATTCTAGTTCGGAAAAAATTTCGGGTAATTCTGGTCTATTTCGAGGTGTTTCAGTATATAGTGGCGGTTCTAGAAATATTTTTTAGGGTGATCCTTAAAGAAGCATAAATTACACAATATAGCACACATCCCACAGTTTAATTTGCTTTGCACAATGTAAAGACAAAAAATATGCATCATCCACCCGACTCAACCCACTGCAAAACTGCTTAACATAGTTTTTTTTTTTTTTTTTTTTTTTTTTGTGTCTTTTATAATGTGTATTCACTTACTTCTAAGGGATCACAGACCACTACCCCAATTCAATGCCACGGCCCCATCCACCCCAGCCGATCAACAATTTCAACACAATTACATATTTTTATATTTACATACATTTACACAAAAAGATAAAAGCTAAGAAATTTATATTGTGAAAAGATAAGTCTAAGTCAAATGACTCACAACACAAGTCAGACAAGAGAATGAAAGCCAATAAGCCACGTACCTAGCTGGAGGTAACTGAGATCGCCTTTTGCTTTTGTAGTGTATAGTTTTAAAACCATACATATGTGGTCCTCTAGGATTAGAGCAAATAATAAAGTATCTTTGGCCTTAGAAATCCGTGAAGCACTAAAACTTTAGAAAACAACTCAGAGAAAAGAAGAAATAAGTTTCCTACTCCTAATACTTTCCCAAAACACAGATTTGAGACAAGGAATTATCAAGCTCGTAAGTTACCTTCCTAAAAATTCAAAAAAAAATTGGGGGGGGCCGTGGCCCCCTTGGGCCATAACGTGGCTCCGCCACTGTGAGTATGAGAGAGAGAGAGTCAGAGCAGAGAAGAGACAGGGAAAAGGAGAGAGAACTGAAATACCTTGATGTTGCCTGAGGTCAGGGGCAGCGCCGCCGCGACACGTTGAAGGCTAAGGTTCTTATTTCCCAATCTCGCTTTTGCCATCACCGATCTTGCAATCTCCGATCTGGGCCAAGTCAATCTCCGATCTCGCCGTCGCAGAGCTGCTTTGGGTGTTCAGTGTTGCTGTTGCTGCCTTGCTGCTGAGTCGCTGCTGCTGTTGAGAAGTGAGGACATGAGGTTCTTATTAGGTTAGGAATTGTTTTAGTTTAAAATATGATTGGGTAATGGGTATACGTATTAAATTTATAAATTTTTTATTATTATTATATTTGTTGAGAATCCGTGGGTTTGCTGGGCTTGCACCGATCATTTTTTTTCTTTTTTTTTTTTTGAGAATCTGTGGGTTTTTGTTTTCAGTATATTGGGCTTTTTTTTCTGGTAGGCTTGCCTGTTAGAAAATTTTTATTTTTTTTTATTTTTTATTTTTTGGCTTGAAAGTAGAACAAATAAAATTTTTTTATTTTTTTTATTTGAGGGTGTTATAATTTTTATTAAGGGTGTTCCTAATTTTTTTTTAAGGATAAACAAATAAAAAAAATTAATTTCAGGAGGGCCATATAATCATAAATTAAGAGAGCCAAAGCTGGAGCTATAGTCACATTTGTTGTTAGCCAACAAATCACAATTTCAAAATCAATTTGCAAGTTTATAAATTTCAAACCAAGTTCCTATGCAATATATAAGCATGTGTCATGAGAATTGTGAACATGATAGGTGTCAATTGGGTTACAAGTCTGCGAAAATTTCATTAGTTTGGATGATTGACAAGTGCCCCTCTATGGTTGATATATTTTTATATTTTATTTTTGCTTACATCAAGTGGGTGATTGATGTATTATTAGTTGTTATCCTCGTAATACCTCTAAGCACAAGACAAATTTCTTGGCCCCTTTGTTGATATTTTTCTATATCCATATTAGAAATTAGAGTAGATTAATTATTGGGGAATGTTAAAGACAAAGCATCTTGCCAACTGGTATTTTTCATATAAAGAATTGGTTGAACGACGTGTGCTATACTTTGAAGTATATATAAAACAAACCCTTTATGGATATCTTTGCCTCCTGTTCTTAACCTAAAATAAGTTCTATCTGCTGCAACTACATTGACGATTCCTGTGTTTACTGTAAAGAATTGGAAAGCAGTTGATTCTTAGGGAAATTAATCATTATAATAATACGAGTCAAAAATAAATTGTCAAAGTATTTTAAAAAAGCCAAATTGCGAATATTCTGCCGTCCCTTTTTTGTTTTTGTTTTTGTTTTTTTTCAAGAATCTAAGTTATTTAATTGTAGCAGAAAAGTTTGCCAGCTTGCTCTATTATAATTAAGAAATGAAACTTTACAGTAGTAGCTCAAGTTGGAGAAACCTACTCGAGCAAAATAATTATGGGTAGGTTTAGAAACAATTAAACAAATGACCATTGGGCAAAATTGATAGTGAAATTTTCCAAGAATTTCTAGGATAATGACGAATTTTACACTTATTTTCACAACAATCTCATGTGATTGATTATGAGTGGTGACAAAAAAATAAAATAAAAAGTAAAAGATTAGTGTAAAAGTGATAGACAATAGTTATAATATGTCACATAAAATAGTTATGAAAATAAATATAGGATCATAGTTGATATTTATTTCCAAAAAGTTTTAGGATGTCATTTTTATGTTTATTTGTTCCTTTCGTAAATATGAGTGGGGTCAGGTTGGTGGGATTGGAATCTTGGTGTCTAAATGCTACAAGAGGTGCTAGAACCAGTAAAGCCCTTTTGTCCTCATTGAGCCATTGAGAAATAAGTATAACACACACACACGGACATATATATATATATATATATATATTTTTTTTTTTTTCTTTTTTTCTTTTTTTTTTTGAGGAAACGGTTAGAAGAAAAGAACATGTATTCTTACTTAGTGGGTTTGAGACAGACAGTTTATGGTGTGTCCTAAGGCTATATCCTATGGTGGTGTAATTAGTAGGTCCTACAAAGTGGATGTGACCATTGTAAATATGTTCTTAAGGGTCCGGTTATGTCCTCTAATCATGGTTTTAAAATATCATGCACTTGCTCATAACTCATAAAGAAAACACCTACATCTCTTCAAGTGGTCTCCCACCACATTTATAACCTTGGTCCAGGTATATTTGTTAATTTGTACTGTTTTACTTCAGCATCTATATGTTTATTAATTTGCTGTCTTAATGACCCTTTGTTTAAAGGTGAAAGTGACATAAAAAGTGGCTTATTTAAAATGAATTAATTAATTTAATTAGTATTTGTTGAAGTCGCTTTTTATCTCACCTTTAAATAAAATAATCAGCTTTTAGAGAAGCATTATAATTTATATGTTCTGACAAGAATTTAGACCCCTTAAACAACCAGATTGCGTAGCCCAGATTAATTAGCCAAGTTGTTACTTAGTCAAATTAAGCAATTCTAGGTTAAAACAATCCAAACAATCATATCAAAAATATAAAGCAGCGGAAAATAAATAACACAAGATATGATCACCCAGGAAACCACACGGTAAAAACCTGGGGAGGATTTGACCCACCGATCCTCAAGGCATAACAGAATTCACTATGAAAGAATTGAAATTCTTACAAAAGGACTACAAGCTCCCCGCTCGACTTCCTAATGCTACCCACCAGTAGAACTTCCTGACACGACCACGCGCAGGCTCTGAATCCACGGACTACTTCTTTCTTGAATTCCTCAATCAGCTACAAGCTCCCCGCTTGCTTTTCTTTTAAGTTCCAATGGTTGCAACGGTAATGATCTTCAAGATATTGAAATCATCTCTACCTTGAAAACCCTAAGTTTTGTGTAAAGGAAAGCTCCTCAAAGATCTCACAAGAGATTCACACAAAATAGCAATGTATGAGCAACAAAGCAATATGGACAACCTTCAAAAACGTGGCTAAGGTTTAGTTTATATACCTAGGGTAAAAACATAAAACCCTAAACGTTTAATGAAGTAGGGCTGAGTTGGAAATTCTGCAGAAAAATCAACCTGTGCGATTTTCGATCGATCGAGTCTATTCTTCGATCGATCGAGCCAGGCCGAAAGTCCCAAGTACTTCTGCAGCCACTCGATTCCAACTTTACAATATTAAACCAACTTTGAGCAAGTCTAAATAAGACTAAATACAATGTTTTGATCATGGTTTGCCAACATTACAAATTAGAGTTCTAAATACATAAATTCCTAAGACCTTAGAACCTAACATGTTCTATTGATATTGTTTTATCAAATAATAAATATAGGAGTTGATAATCACCTTATTGAGAAAATCCTAGATCCCGCTAGTCTGGACAGCACATCGCAGACCTATAGTAGCCTTCAAAGCATTCTGAAGAATAGTGAGGCACAAGCCGTTGCATGGGTTGGTGAAGCTGGCTGGGCTTATAATAGTGGCCATAATCTTGTCAATAATGCTTGTGTTTTTAGTGGCCATATCCTTTGCTTCACTTTCTCTCCTATTATTTATTTTCCTACCTCTTGGTTATTATTTTAGACTTTTAGTTAGTCTGACCATCTTGACAGGAAGTTTGACAGTCAAAATACTTTTTGCAGGATATTAAGAGGAGGCGAGGAACCAACTAAGGAGGCAAGTTGGTATTCACTAGGTAGAGCTCCTGAAATTGGCACTGAGTATAGGCACATACCTAGGTACTAATTTTGAGTATCATTATAAATCTGCAAAATGCAATAATTGAAACATTTTTGGTTCTGATTTGATGTGTATAGGCACATACACAGGTATATTTTACAGCACAGAGTAACTTATTTTCCAATCACTTTGTTTTTATTTTGCTTAATTGCAAAGAACAACTCCCCTCTGCTCAACCTCCAACATGGGTTTCTTTGATGATTTGTGTCCAGTTTGATCCTTTGTCATTTGTGAAGTTGCAGTCTGTGTGTGTCCAAATGACTAAGGTTGATCCTGTTGGACTGCTGGTTTAAAAAAATTACTAACGATTAAATTGCAATTTTGTTGTCAATATGTATATATTTTTCTTGTAGACATCTTAATTATATCTACATAAAATTTTCAGTATTAAGCAATATTTTATTTAATACGATGCATAAATTACCTGCTTCTTAAAAGTATAGTATGACCGTTTGAGTGATTCAGGCAGTATCAACTGTCTCTTTCTTAGTTTTTATTGCTCATTCAAATTTCCGTTTGTGACTTCTTGAGAGGTGTACCTCTTGTGTACTTGTTTCTTATTTTGCTTCAATGATTTTTTTGTTTTTTAATCGTTATACACGCACACTCACGCACATGCATATGTAATGTTATGTTTAAATGACACATGGTATAACTTGTGCAGTTTATGTTACACCACATAATTACCTTATTGATTCAATATTTTGTCAAACCCATTGCTGGATTATATGTCCTCCACAGTTATTATGCACATCATATTTCATGTTAGTTGGATTTATTATTATTATTATTTTAATTCTAATAGCAAAAGTTCTAATAGGTTGAACTTGAACCTGACTTAGATATATACATGTGTGTGTGTTTTATTTTATTTTTTGAGAGAGAGAGAGTCTGCAAGGTGTCTAAGGGTTTGTTTTAAAAGAAAAATATTACCTTAACCAATGTAGTTTATGTTAAACTCATGGTTGTTACGAACTCATCCTACACCCTTATTCTCTGTTATGGTAATGACAGTAGCTTTTTTTTTTTTTTTCTTTTTTTTTTCTAAGTGTTATATGTCATGATCATGCTAAAGACTATTCGGAGAATTTAAAGGATGTGGGTGGTTAACTAAGGAGACGTCAGTGGTAAAATAGAGAGCATTAAGCAATACACACACAAGAGAGAGAGGGACAGGATTTCTAACACAAAGGTAGTCCAATGTAAAGCTTGTGATAACTTATGTAGCAAGTTGGGGGTGAAGGAGAATAACTAGGATTTATAAACTTGCCAAGACAAGAGAAATGAAAACATAAGGCTTGAATGTTGTCCAAAGTATTAAAGATGATGATCAAAAAGTGTTAAAAAAAGGAACAGCAGATTAAAGAGAGATTAAGAAAGTTATTTTGACAAACTTTTTAATGGGATTGATTCAAATGATGAACAAATTGAGTAACCAAATGTAGCATAGAACAAAAGTCATTTGAAAGAAAAAATTGATAAAAAGCAAATAATTAACAAACATGTTTTGAAGTCCAGAAAAGGTTGAGAACAAACACGCACATGACACAGTCATGCTGGTCTCACAGTGCACAATTATAGGAATGTGATGTGTAACTTTTTATTGGGTTATTTTAACTTTTTTTTTAACAATTTTTTTTGAGGGGGCTAAGTATAATTATTTTAGATTTAAAGTTGAAAATGGCCATTGAATATATAATATATTTAAATTGTAAAAAAAAAAAAAAAAATCAGGAGGGCCATGGTTCCCCTGATCTTGCCTTAGGTCCATCTCTACAAGGGATTAGATAATTAATACAAATTCAATAAATTTATAATATTTTTAGCATCACTCTAATTAAATGTAACGTTAGTGGAGAGATTTGCAAATCTAAAGTGAATGTTTTCCATGTGAGTGGACTCATTTATCTTATGAGGTTTTGGTCGCGTGAACAAAACTGAGAAATAAAAGACAGAACTTGTAAAAATTCATCAATATATGGACCAATAACTTGAAAAAATAGGCTGCATTTGGTTGACTAGTGTAGATATCAAGGATTGAATTTACCTCTGGAAAAAAAATTTAAAAAAAATTGGAATTCTGATTTCTAATCCAGATTCCCCTCATCCATAATTTGTTCCATCCAAAACTCAAAAGCTTATTTTATTTTGTCTTGTGCAATAATTTGCCAATGCCTCCCCTCACATGTTTGAGAAACTTCTGTGTGTTTCCGTTGCATGCTTCTTCACCCTCACATAAGGGTGGACCCCACACTTGTGGGGTCCACCCTTATGTGAGGGTGAAGAAGCATGCAACAGAAACACACAATACCATCTCCACATGTTTGCAATCATTTCAGAAAGTGAACCGGAGATTTGTGCAATTAATTTTAAAGAATTGAATTCGTGGCTAAGAAAGTCATAGTGGGCCTTTTTGTTAGATTGGGCTGGGCTGGGCTGCCTCCTGCGGTACTAGGCTCAAGTGTTCTGAGTAAAGGAGTTGAGACCGGTCCAACTACAACTCAATTTGGCCCGACTAGTGCGCAAACTATGCCTTGTTTGCCAAAAACATGCTTACGGTAGGCAGAGCTATTCTAGATGAGTCATGGCAGGCAGATATGATAATAACAAAACAACAAAGAGAGTACTTTGACTTTTTAATCAAAGTGAATAGATAATCTCTAATTAAGAAAGATAATCATAGTTTAATAACAATTACTTTTATAAAGAAAGCAAGAGGAATAAATGAGTAGTATATGGGTTAATCAAAAAAAAGAAAGAAATCAGATCAAATCTGATCCGTAGGACCAAAGCCAGAGAGGGAAGAATGTCCCTTCTCAACGTGAATAATCTCCTAGGGAAATCCTGCTGTGGAAATTAATCACTTTGAGGGAAACGGACCTGAAAGGTTGATGCCCAAAGGAACCCTTTTGCTTTTGGCAGAGAGCAGGACTTTGAGAGGGAGAGAGGGAATCAACCTATTGGTGCATGCCTGTCGATCTAACCCTCTATTTTTTCCTTTTTATTTAATTTTCCTCTTATCTTTCTTTCCTCCACACTTGTTTTCTATTTCCTGGTTTTCCTTATAGGTGCTTGTTACTGTGATTCTGTGTTCCTTTTCTGGGCAGGCAAGGGTCTCCCTTTATAATGCCTGCTATGACCAGATTTTACTATTTTAGACCTTAACCACCTTTGTCTTGTCTGGGTGTACTTGCCGACCACCACTGGTCCGTCTGTGTGCCACTCCCTATCTCTAAACAAAGGAAAGCTATTTTATTTGTTAGTCTGCCGTGGCACCTTTTCCTACCACGGTGTGGGTGCTCTCTCTCTCTCTCTCTCTCTCTCTCTCTCTCTCTAACTCTCATGGCATGCACCTAGTGGTTCCAACTCAGTCTTACTTCTTTTGGGTGGTATGTCATCCCAACAGGATGTATCCTCCAAAAGAGGTTGAGCAGGAACCCCTAAATAGGTTTTCCCCTTTCCCCACCTCCAAACCATGCCCTCTTACCTCTAACCCATGACCTCACCATGTCCTATATTAGCTGGGTACAGGCTGGTGATGTCTAGGCCTTGCGCGTGCCTCCTTTTCATGTATGTCCAAAATCTGTCTGTTGCTCATGTGTTCGCCATGGTTTGGAGGCTTACCTGCACAATCTGCCGTCCATCCTTGACCTTTTATGTGAGTTGCTTTCTAATTTCCCGCTCCCCTTAGGTGTTGGGCTTTGCCTTCTTTCAATCCACGCCTTTGACTGCTATCATTTTCTATCATATCACTCTGTCATTCCTGCTGTGACATTTATTTGATCCAATCCTGCTGGACCTCTTTAGACCTGCCGTTTATTCTTTCCCTAGTGACTCAGTATGGCCATCGGTTTTTCATCACATTACTTGCAGGTTCTTGTGTCCCGTTTGTTTTCTCTTGGGCATCCTTGGCCCATTCGCTTTTCTTGGGCTTACTTGGCCATTTTCTTAACTCTGTGTTCCCATGGGCTTTTTCTAACTTCATTGGGCTTCCCCAACCCAATTACCTTGTCCTCATCCTTAGGGTTCATAGGCATGCCATCAACCCCTTACTTTCTTTGCTTGCATTACTTCGGGTCTGCCGTGACCTATTTTCACTTTTCTACGTCATATACTGCCCATGGGTTTGCTATTTCTCTCTTTCAGGGCTCTTTTGAGCCCGTTTGCTTCCTCAAGGCTCATTTGTTTATTTTATGAACGTGTGACTCATTATTCCTGCCGCTTGGACTTAATGGTTTTTTTTCTATCTGTTTACCAACTCCTTTTCTGCCCGTGTTATTGGGCTCCTTTCACTTTTGACTTCCAAAATGACCATCAACATTTAGCCCCCTGAACATCTGAAGCGTTCCTGCGGTTCATATGTGAATAAAAGACTTTCCTGCCCTTTCTACCTCTCTTCCTTCTTTTCTTCGCTAACTTTTTGAACAGTGGACCCCTCCTCATACATAGATATATATATATATATATATTCTTTTCTTTTCTTTTCTTTTCTCGCCGTGAACAGTGTTGTCTCTTCGAATTTCCCAGATTAGCAGTTATTCTAAAACATAGCCGCTCTTTCATTAATTTCATCCCCTTTTTGATGGCTGACCCGTCGCCTCCTTTCATGCCGGCATTAATGACCTTGGTATTTAAGAGAGAGTCCTTTCATACTCCAAACACAAACTCCTTCTTCTTTTCCAAAACACTTTCTATATTTCCTTTCCTTCACCGCTTCCTCTTCCTCAAACACTTCCTCCAACACTCCCACCCATTTACTTCAATCAAATCTCTATACCATGACACTGGCGTAAAGTCAAGGCTCTTCTCACCGTAAAGGAAAGAGGCCATCTCCGATCCTCCCGCTGCACAAGAAATAGGCGAGGAGGCCGTGTATTTGGAGTCGGATCATTCTGATGAGGAAGAAGCACAGCTTGCTCCGGACACTGAGTGCGCCCCTCTCATTGATCCCTGGTACAATGTCCACCCCCATTTCCCAAAGATTCCTGGCAATTATGCGCCGTAGCCACTGGGTCGTGTGTGGCTGGCTCTTTGCCGATGAAACACGGAGGTTTCTTGGGCCCCGTTGGCCTCCTCGATCCCCGATCTTGTCATTTATCAAGGCATCTCAGTCCCCTTGCCTATTCATTTTGAATTTAGGTTGGGTACTACCTTGGGTTGGAAGGAATGGGTAGATAATGAGTTATCCGACATGGGTTTCATGAGGTCGTTATAGCGGGCTAGTGTTTTGAAGGCCATCGTTTCATCCTGCTGCTTATCCAACTTCCGGGACCTCTTCAACCTCCGTCACTTGGTCCACCGGTGGTGTACCACCACCCATACCTTCTTCCTCTCATACAGCGAACTCACCGTGACCCTGAAAGACGTGGCCAACCAGTTACTCTTAGCCATCCTTGGCGATGTTGATCTTGCCACTTTAGAACTCTCTCCGGAGGAAAAGGTCGTGGAGGCCGAGTTGAAGAAAAGAATGAGCGGGAATGCCAAGTTGTCATATTAGGTTAGTTCTTCTTCTAAATTCTCCGTGACCGCCCGTCGTGCAGCTTTTGTTGCATTTTGGTTTGTAAATTTGTTTTTGGCTCTCACCCCCATTATGCTGTGAAGCCTTTGTATTTCCATTTAGCTATCAAGATATCTGCTAGGGTAAGTCTGTCGTTAGCTCCTATATTCTTGGGGCATTTGTATGTCCAATTAGATATCCTGCGGAGCGATGAGAGTCAGGCAGGCTCTTGTCACATAGTCACCTCCTCCGTTCATAGTACTATCTTGTAGCACCTGTTGTAAGAGCGTTGTGCTAAGCATTTGTCGAAGTGTAGGCCCATTCATCTTGCTAAAGAAAGGTATCAGTCATGTTCGCAAGCCATTACTGATTTTTGTGGCAGATTTAAGTCTGACTTCCCATTGGCTTTTTGTTGGGTCGGTCTAAAGCCAATTGACCATTCTACCGTTGAATCCTTTGATAAAGGCGTTGAATTTTATTGGAGAGCTTACAGAAATTTGGGCACGGGT
This sequence comes from Quercus ilex subsp. ballota, assembly GCA_032727855.1. Classification (NCBI taxonomy): domain Eukaryota; kingdom Viridiplantae; phylum Streptophyta; class Magnoliopsida; order Fagales; family Fagaceae; genus Quercus; species Quercus ilex. The sequence goes on along the minus strand of CM064912.1, from coordinate 63,666,680 downwards.
TATACATGTGTAGATTCTGTTATGGGTTTGTTTGTTGATACTGCGGGGACTACCACCCCTTTGACCGGTTTTGATGAGACAGGAATCACTTATTTGGCGGCTACCAATGCTGGGTGGTTGCCTTACTTGGCCGACAAAGGCATCAGGTTTGTTCATTATCCTACCGACCGAGTGAGGAGACAGTTTGGATTAGATTAGGACATTCCTGATGACCTTTCTTTTCTTATGGAGTCCCCTACTTCCGTCCGACCCTTCCTACGGCATACTGCCTTTGAATTCTGGAGCCAACGCTTCACTGCAGTTACCGTTCCAGGCTCTTTAAGGGAGGGTCTTTGTACTCCTGCCATGCATGGATATTGGCAGGCAGTGGTGACTTCGTTTGAGCAAAAGTTAGTGGGTAGTCATGGTTTCTCCCTTATTCCTCTTGACGGGCTTAGTGCAATTATTTCGGCTAATCCTCAGTTGCTTTTGCCCTCCAAGTCTGTGTTAGCATACGCCAGGAAGCAAAGTCGGTCTGCCATCCTTGAGTGGGATGAGGAGAAGAAAGGGTGGTATTGGCACGCCGATGATTATCCTCCAGGTTGGGAGAAGAAAGTTAAAGTGACAAACGTTCCTGCGCCAGGCAAGAAGGGTCATGCCAAGCTTAAGTCAACAAGCAAGTCCAAACCTGCCACTCCATGGCCACCTATAGATGCTCCACTTTCCAGCAGGACATGAGACAGTAAGAGAAAGACAACACCTCACCCTGCGTTTGCTGTTGAGCGGAGAGTACGTCATTTCTAATTTTGCTTTGTCCTTTACATATATATATATATATATATATATATTTTTTTTTTTACTTTCCCTGTGGCTAACTCTGACATGCTTTGACTTTGTCTCTTGTTCTCCCCTTTTTTGCAGTCTAAACATAAGAAGAATACATCTGTCACCCATCCCATACTACTTGACAAGCCTGAATTCGAGGTACATCCCCCCCCCCCCCCATTTTTTTTTCTTTCTTTGCATGTGTTTCATCTACCATATGCTTTTGTTTACCTCATCCACCCAAAAGTTTCTTTGATCTTCATATCCCTTTTTTTTGTCTTCTAGGATGACCCCGAGCCTCTCTCTATATACCACCCCACAGCCGATGAGCTTTCTGCCTCCATGGGTGTACCCAATGGGAGGCTTTTTTGATGGGGCTGATGTAGCATTTGCAACACCTGCCTCTTCTGCTGCTGCATAGGGAGTTCTTGCTGAGGCTCCTATCCCTCCTACTAGGCCGGTACCCATAGATGAGGGTACTCATACTGGGAAGGTTAGAGAGGCCACTCCCATTCCTGCTGAGACATTTATTCCCTAAGAGGGGGCCACTCCTCCTGCTACCGTTCAGACCGAGGTTGCTTCTCCTGTCACACCCCTTGTCATTTCCACCAGTGACCCCTTCGCAGCTCTATCTCAGGCTGTAAAGCATGGTTCTTCTTTGGTAGTTACCCCTTCCTCCATTCCTAACTCTGCTACACGTGGGCCTGATGCAAACTTGTCCTCTGAGGGGTCTGAGGACATTCTTGAAGATCCTGAAGATGAGCCCGTCCTGAAGAAGAGGATTTCTGACTTTGATGAAGAGGAGCGTGCTACCCCAGAGACTGAATCCATGGGTATGTGCCCTTTTTTTTTTTATCTTGCTAAGTTCACTCTTCCACATACATATGTATTTGCATCACTCCTTTTGCTACGGTCTTCCTTCATTTGTATTCCCATTTCCCTGTTTGCAGAGACCTTTGAGGGGCCAGGAGTTGCAATAGACATAGGTATGTCCTCAGTCGCTCCTCCTGCCACACCCATAGCACCTGTTTCTGCTGTTCCCACAACACCAGTTTCTGCCGTACCTTCTGTACCTGTTTCTGCCATTCCCACAATCCCCATTCTCACGGTTTCTGGTGAGTTTCCTTTCCCTTATCTCCTTCTTCATTTCTTCCTTGTGAGTTTGTCCTTTTTAGATCACAGCTTCTCATTTCACGCTTTGTGCTTTCTTGATAGGTCCACTTCCCACTGCCCCTTCTCAGTTTGAGGTGGGCAGCAGTTTTGCCACCATTAAGGATCCTGTGAGCAAGGCCGCAGCCTTCTTTTCACGCTTTGATCAATCTGAGTTTAATGAACTTGGATGCGCCTCTCTTATCACAAGGGGTCCTTCCCACTTTAGTGCAAACTTTGATAGTCCTACCATACCTCGCCTGACGTAGTCTGCTACTTTTGACGCAAGTTGTCCTTCCACGAACACTCTCTCTTTAGTCATCCTGCCATACGCTTCAATCATCCTTTGCCTGTATCTGCGGCTACGTTCTTGGGCTTCTTCTCTCCTTTCATTAAGTCCTTCTAGGTCTTCATATCTTTCTGCCATAAAGACTTCGTTTTCTTTCTCTTTCTCCCGCATCCGCATAACTCTCAGGGATGGAGTCATTATTTCTGCCAGACTCATTACCTCTGTTATGTAGACCAAGGAAAAAGATAAAAACCCTGTGGCTGACTTCGATGAATTTCTATAAGCCCAAAGAGCGTCTGGCAAGTGGATTGCCTATCCTCCTGTATATTCTTGGCTCATTTTACTGATAATCTTTATGAGGGTCCTGTTTGTTGCCTCTGCTTGCCCATTTCCTTGAGGGTAATAAGGCGATGAACGGTGGTGCTTAACTTGGTAGAACTCTAGCATCTTCCTTACATCACTATTGACAAAGGGTGTGCCATTGTCACTAATAATCCTGTGGGTTACTCCAAACCTCACAATTATGTTCTCCTTGATGAAGTTTGCCACCGCTCCTCCTGTGGCTTTACAAAGTAATACTGCCTCTACCCATTTAGTGAAATATTCCATAGCCACTAGTATCCATATGTATCAACGCAATGGTAGGTTAACTGGTCCCACCAAATCAAGCCCCCAAGTGTAGAAGGGCCATGGGATGACCATGCTATGTAAATTCTGCGAATGAGTGTGAATCAAGTTGGCTTGTATTTGGCAACTGTGACATTTTTTTACAAATTCTACCTCATCTTTTTTCATGGTAGGCCAGTAGTAGCCCATTTGCAACGGGCATCTGTAAAGCTTTTTCTTCCCCTGGTGCTCCCCACACTCTCCCGAGTGTACTTCTTTTATCATTTCTTTTGCTTCTTCAGGACCCAAACATCTTAAGGGGTCCCCATCGTACCCTCTCTTGAAAAGGACTGTATTATGCAAAAAGTATCGCGTCGCCAACCTTTTAAGCTTGTATCTTTCGCTGTTCTTTTGTGGAAGAATGCCTTCTGTTAGGTACTGTATAAATAAGCTTCTCCAGTCTTCGCTGATGAATACAGCATAACTTTCCTCTCTGTCTGCTACAAGCTGGCAGGTCCTGCACTGGGTTTGGACTCGGTCTGCTTCTTTTCCCATGCTTGGCCAATAAAAGCCTACCCTTTGAAGTCTGCGGTAAAGGCTGACCTCCCCACAGGATCCGCAAGTCTTGTCATGTACTTCTTTCAACTTTCTTTGGGCCTCCTCCTGCCCCACGTATTTGGATAAGATCCCACCTAGCATCTTGCGGTACAATTCTCCTTTCACCAGGGCGTAGTCTTTTAGTACCTTTAGTACCTCAATAATGGATTCTTCCCTCTTGTTGACTTCTACCCTGGTGCTATCCCCTTCAAACATTATTTGTGAGCCTAGTGTGTCTAACACATCCACAAACCGGTTTTCATTCCTTGGAGCATGTTCTATTTCGAAGGTTGAAAACTTTTCTTACATTTTATGGGTCATTGCTCTGTACGGGGCTAGGCTGGGTCCCTTTAAGGAGAAGCTTCCCTTAGCCTAGCAGACGACTAGGTTCGAATCACCCAATACCCTTAAATGCTTGACTCCCATTTCGAGAGCCGTGACTAGCCCGGTTAGGTAGGCTTCGTATTCTGCCGTGTTGTTTAAACAGGGGAATTCTAGTTTAAACGATAGAGTCACTGCCTTATCTTCTTCATGGTACAAAACTACTCTCACTCCCCCTGATTGGGTGGTAGAAGACCCATCAAATTTCATTACCCATTGTTCTCTGACCTCTTCTACCATGGCTACTTCCCCTGGAAATTCATCATTCAGCGGGAATTCTTCCTTTCCCGGAAACTATGCCAATAGATCTGTTATGGCTTGACCTTTCACCGTCCTGGGTGTCCCCATTCTCAAGTCGTATTGTGACAATTGTAACAACCACTGGGATATTCTACTAGAGAGGATTGGTTACTGCAACAAAACTTTGATGGCATGTGACTTGGTCATCAGTCATACTTTGTAGGCCAAGAAATAATGGCGTAACCTCTGCGAAGCATACACAATAGCCAGACACGCCATTTCTACCCTAGGATAACGAGTTTCTGCATCTTTTAAGACATAACTGATGTAGTACACTGGTTGCTTAATGCCACCCCCATCCTCTTGGGCGATTAATGCACCGATGGCATACGAGTTTGTGGCCAGGTAGAGTAGCAATGATTTTTTATGGATTAGGGCCTGTATCGTAGGGAGGTTCATCATGATCTGTTGTAGCCTCTTGAAGGTCATCTGCTGCGCTCCTCCCTATTCAAAGTTTTGCCATTTCCTGAGTAATTTGGTGAAAGCAAAAGTGATTGATGCCAATCCAGGGATGAATCTCCGGATATGGCCGTGGCTTTGGCCAGGTCCACATCTATTCCCCTATTGTGAACTAGGAAGCCCAGGAATTTCCTAGAGGACACTCCAAATGCACATTTGAGAGGGTTCATTCTTAGTTTGAAGGCTCTACACCTTTCGAATACCTTTTTCAACAAGTAGAAGTGCTCTTATCTCCTCCTTGATTTAACCACTATGTCATCCACATAGTCCTCTAGTTCTTAATGCATCATCTCGTGAAATATGGCCGTCATTGCTCGTTAATAAGTTGCACCTATGTTTTTTAACTTGAAGGGCATCACAATGTAGTAGAAGTTGCCCATGGGTGTTTTGAAAGCTGTTTTTTCTGCATCCATTGATGCCATTCTGATCTGATTGTATCCACTGAACCCATCCATAAATGAAAACATGGCGCTTCCTGCCGCAGAATCTATTAGTAAATCCATGTTTGGCAATGGGAACTCGTCCTTTAAACAGGCTCTATTGAGATTTCTGAAATCTACACAACATCTTATCTGTCTGTTCTTCTTCTTTACTGGTACTATGTTGGATAGCCAACACGAGTGTTGAATGGGCTTGATGAATCCTGCGGCCAGTAATTTATGCACTTCTTTGACTATTTGCCCTTCTATTTCAGTGTGGAATATCCTGGCAGGCTGAGCCACTGGCTTGGCCTTTAGGTCCATATTCAACGTATATGCAACTAGCCCAAGGTCTAACCTTGGCATTTCACTGTAATCCCATGAGAAGACGTCCTTGAACTCCTTCAATAGCAATATCAGCTCTGCCTTTTCCTCTTTTGTTAGACTCGCACTAATTGAGATAGGCCTTGGTTCTTGTCAACCAATCCCCAGGTCAACTTCTTCCAACTTTTCTTCTGCCACAACCTGTGCATCTTTTTCTGCCACAACTTCCTCTTCTTCTTTTTCACACTTTCTTAAGCCACGCAACATGCCAAACTCCCGTGCTGCCATTCTTGGGTAGGGCCCGCTTGTATTTCACTTGTGGGCCCCACGTGCCTTCATAATTTATACACAATCCTGCCATTAAGGCCCCGGACCCTGACACAGTGCTGTGTGTCATCTAATTCTGCGGTGGGCGCTTCCTTTCTTTTCTTTTTTTGTGCCAGCAACTCCCTTAGATCAGGTTCCAGATCATTTTGGATGTCTCCCCACTTAGGTACGAAAGTACCTCGTGGTTTTGATACTGGGCTTTCCCCGGATGGAGCCCATTGGTCATAGAACATAGTTTCCACTAAATGAGCCTCTGCCTGCTCGAATGGCGAAAGGTTTGCTGCTATGCGTATCATTCTGCCATTCAACCTTCCCTTCACACACTGGTGGTAGGTGGATGGGACTAACCGGTGTTTGTGCAACCACGGCCTTCCTAGTAGCACGTGATATGAAACTTATGTCTTTACTATGTGGAATCGTGCTAAGGACGCTATGGGGCCCACTTTTAACCACAGCTGGATGTGGCCTGCAGTGTATTCGCCTCTTCCGCCAAACCCTGTTACTTCCATTGGGCATCTTTGAATCTTCCTTTCTGAAATTCTTGCGGCTTATAGAGTGCTCAATGGAATGAGGTTTACAGAAGCACCTGTATCTATCAAGGCGCTCTTTATGGGGATTTGATTTATGGATGCTGCTAGGTAGAGGGGCCTCCTGTGATCTGGGTATCCCACCTCCATATCCTCATTACTAAAGGTGATTTCAATAGACTCTTGTAAGAGAGCTCTATCATCTGGGATTTCCGCAGATAAGCATTCTACTCCTGCCCCAGAGGTGATGCTCACCAGAGCCTCCGTGGCTATCTTCCTTTCCTTTGCTGTGAGCCCCAGCTAGTCAAACAGATTTTTGAATTTGGAGCTTTGTTGTAAAGTGGTAATTGCCGCGGTAGGCAGGGCTAGATTCTCTTCTTCGTCCTCCCTTGGATCCGCACAAATTACTATTGCTGCTACACCTTTCCCTTTGTGGTTTAGGAGTGGGTTTCTTTGAACCTCTTACTGGGATAGTTCTAGAGTCCCCTCTTTGATCCTTCAGTGCACTAATCTGCAGAGCGCCCAACATTCTGCTATAGGATGTTGTACGTAGTTGTGCAAACGGCAGAAGCATGGGTCCCTCCACTCCTCTTCTGTGGGCTCTCTAGAAACTTGATTGGGTTTGAAAACTCTGTCTGCTATCCACTTGTCTAGCAGCACATCTAACTCTTTCAGAATGCATGGTATTGGTGGGGGAGTATCGTATTCCCTCTCATCAGTCTTCCTTCTCCGCTCACCAATAGATATTGCCATAGCCTGCAGAGCGCTTCTTTTGTCCGTGCTTGGTTTTACAGACTGGGCAGTCTTCCTGGCCTTTTGCAGCAACTGTGCAAACCGGGAAATTTCTAAGTTTTCCAGGACTGCCCTGTACTCCCTTATCATGTTTGTCATACACATTTCCACCAATGTTCTTTCTTCACAATGATCATAGCAATCAAGTGTTATGTCCCTGAACCTTTTGATGTATTCCATCAAGTCTTCACCACTTCTTTGCTTGGTTGCTTGCAGAGTTGCAAGTGTTACTGTTTCTTCTCCGTGGAAGTACTTAGTGCAAAATATGTTCACCATGTCATCCCAAGTTAGGATGGATCCTGGCTTTAGACCGATGTACCAGGTGTATGCCCGGTCATATAGCGATTTGGAAAACTCTCGAAGACACAAGTCTTCGTCTTCGGCGTAAGGGCCAAAAGTATCAATGAACTTACTCACGTGCTCAACGGCACTTCCCTTCCTGCCATTGTACTGTGCAAAGGCCTGCGTCTCATACCTCTTGGGGTACGGTTTATTGAGTACCCTCAGTGGGTAAAGAGGCCTTCGTGAATAGAATCTCTCCCTAAGTGCTCTGACTTTCTCTTGTTCCAAGAGAGCCGCTACTTCGGCCATGGTGATGAAACGTTGTTCTGCATTCTATGGGACACCTCCTGCTAATGTCTCCTCTTTGTCTGCTGCATGTTCCAGGTCATGCTGGCTTCCTTTCTCCTTTATTTTGTCTGTTTTTAGCTGACGAATTTCTTCCATCATTTGTTGCTTTGAGTGTTGTAGGGACTGCAAGACTTCAATGAAGATGTTGGCATTATCAGTAGGGATTCTTGGCAATGGTTGGAGTTCAGCCCCCATTCCGTTGGCGCCTTCCGCTTGGTTAGGCTGCTGTTGGTGAGGCGTCGTTGGCCTAGACTCTGCTTGTGAGGGTACGGCACTTATATTTCCCGTTGTTCTGGACTTTGGTGGCATTTTTTTGCGAGGGCTTCTATCCCTATCTGCTTCTCAACTCCCCAGCGAAGTCGCCAATTTAATGTAGTGGGCCTTTTTGTTAGATTGGGCTGGGTTGCCTCCTGCGGTACTAGGCCCAAATGTTCTGAGTAAGGGAATTAAGACCGGTCCAACTGCAACTCAATTTGGTCCGGCTAGTGCGCAAACTATGCCTTGTTTGCCAGGAGCATGCTTACGGCAGACAGAGCTATTCTAGATGAGTCGTGGCTGGCAGATATGATAATAACAAAACAACAAAGAGAGTACTTTGACTTTTTAATCAAAGTGAATAGATAATCCCTAATTAAGAAAGATAATCTTAGTTTAACAACAATTACTTTTATAAAGAAAGCGAGAGGAATAAATGAGTAGTATATGGGTTAATCAAAAGAAAGAAAGAAATCAGATCGAATCTGATCCGCAGGACCAAAGCTAGAAAGGGAAATCCTACCGTAGAAATTAATCACTTTGAGGGAAACGGACCTGAATGGTTGATGCCCAAAGGAACCCTTTTGCTTTTGGCAGAGAGCAGGACTTTGAGAGGGAGAGAGGGAATCAACCTATTAGTGCATGCCTGCCGATCTAACTCTCTGTTTTTTCCTTTTTATTTAATTTTCCTCTTATCTTTCTTTCCTCCACACTTGTTTTCTATTTCCTGGTTTTCCTTATAGGTGCTTGTTACCGTGATTTTGTGTTCCTTTTCTGGGCACGGCAAGGGTATCCCTTTATAATGCCTGCCGTAACCGGATTTTACTATTTTAGCCTTTAACCACCTTTGTCTGGTCTGGGTGTACTTGTCGACCACCACTAGTCCGTCTGTGTGCCACTCCCTATCTCTAGACAAAGGAAAGCTATTTTATTTGTTAGTCTGTCGTGGCACCCTTTCCTGCCACGGTGTGGGTGCTCTCTTTCTCTCTCTCTATCCCTCATGGCATGCACCTAGTGGTTCCAACTCAGCCTTACTTCTTTTGGATGATATATCATCCCAGCAAGACGTATCCCCCAAAAGAGCTTGAGCAGGAACCCTAGAATAGGTTTTCCCCTCTCCCCATCGTCAAACCATGCCCTCTTACCTCTGACCCATGACCACACCATGTCCCATATTGGCTGGGTACAGGCTGGTGATGTTTGGGCCTTACGCGTGCCTCCCTTTCATGTATGTCCAAAATCTGTCTGCTGCTCATGCGTTCGCCACGGTCTAGAGGCTTGCCTACACAGTCTGCCGTCCGTCCTTGACCTTTTATGTGAGCTGCTTTCTGATTTCCCGCTCCCCTTAGGTGCTCGGCTTTGTTTGGTGTTAGGCTTTGCCTTCTTTCAATCCACCCCTTTGATTGCTATCATTTTCTGTCATATCACTCTGTCATTCCTGCTGTAACATTTATTTGATCCAATCTTGCTGGACCTCTTTGAACTTGCCGTTTATTCTTTCCCCAGTAACTCAATATGGCCATTCGTTTTTCATCACATTACTTGCGGGCTCATGTGTCCCACTTGTTTTCTCTTGGGCATCCTTGGCCCATTCGCTTTTCTTGGGCTTACTTGGCCCTTTTCCTAACTCTGTGTTCCCATGGGCTTTTACTAACTTTATTAGACTTCCCCGGCCCAATTACCTTGTCTTCATCCTTGGGGTTCATGGGCTTGCCATCAACACCTTACTTTCTTTGCTTGCATTACTTCGGGCCTGCTGTGGCCTATTTTCACTTTTCTACGTCATATATTGCCCATAGGTTTGTTATTTCTCTCTTTCTGGGCTCTTTTGAGCCCGTTTGCTTCCTGAAGACCCATTTGTTTATTTTATGGACCTGTGACCCATTATTCCTACCGCTTGGGCTTAATGGTTTTTTTTCTATCTGTTTACCAATTCCTTTTTCTACCCGTGTTGTTAGGCTCCTTTCTCTTTTGACTTCCAAAATGACCATCATCAAAAGTTTTGTTCAATACGTGGCCTAGATATGATTTGTATACATGTGACACAGTTCATGAAATCAAGTTGACCTTTGTCACACGGAAGAAGAAAAATATTCTTTTTGTGCACCTATTAAGATACAGTGCAAACGTATATATAATAGGTTAAGAGTAGTGTAATTGTCACACACACATTAATCCATACAGTTTTGCACGCATGCTTAGATAAAACGATTTCCAAATTTGTTTTCATGACTTCAAATCATGAGTTTTGTTGTATTATGTCGTGTGTGTAAAACTATGTGGATTAGCTTTTTTTCTCATATGATTATAGCTTTAGTGCATGTTTCATTTTGTATTATCTCATTCTTTTCATAGGATAATGGATATAATTTTTTTTTCAGGCCAAAGAAAATAGTTCTTTTTTATCACCTCCACTGTAATTTTTTTTTTTCATGGTTTTTAATATTTCTTTTATTACTAAGTTCACTCGTTCATGATTACAAGGTGATAAGGAAAACAGTCATACCGGAAATCTAAAGGTGGAGACCCCTCCTGTCCTCGCTAAGTGTAATTAGCCCCAGGTACAGCCTTATGAAGCATGAACCCATGTGAGTGACTGCCATTGGTTCAAGCTCAGTGAGTCTCCCACAAACATAATGCGCTTACATCTATACCTTCTTAGAAAACTTGCTCCATTGAAACTGCATTATTAATGGGGTTAAATCATAGAGTTGGTGAAAAATTAAATCTCACAATCTTGGGTAACATATAGCAACCCGTAATATTGTTTACTAGTTGGAACAAGTCATCATTTAGAATTTGTTAATGTGCTTTACATGATAAAACATGAATATAAAATTGTCTAAAAAAGTACAAATAATAAATAAAGATAATGTTATCGAAATGGTACTTTGCGACTAAGACTTGTTTCTGGTGCACATTTTCTATAATGCATTAGTCGATTATGGGCGAGGGTAAAACTTATCTCATGATAAATCATTATGTGTCACAAAAATTAAATTAATCAAATAATAGTTAATTTTATCATTTTTCATAATATTTTAACATCTCTAAGCATCAATGCTTATCCTCTGATGATATTATTTTACTAGTATTTCCTAAGAAAAATCAACATACCAAATAAGCAGACTTTTTTAAAACACAAAATGAGCCCCCTGACTTGGTCCCAAAAGAAACATTATATATTCTTTGCATGAACTTGGTGTAGAAGTAAGAGTACAAGACTTGCAACAGTAATAGAGAAAACACCCATATTGTGAGTGTGTAGTTTCTAGAGAGAGAGAGTTACTATGATTTCAAAGTTGGAACATGTATATATATACCTTAAATTTGTTGACTTCTTTTCTTTGTCAAGTTCTCTTTAAAGCTTGTTTATAACTACTAAAAAAGTTCTTTAAGTGGTTTTATGAAGGGGTTAAATATTTCCAGTACTTATTTTTATTTATATTTCTAACACTAATTATTAAATTTAAGAAATGAAATTCAAGAAAACCATTAAGATTATCAATTGAAACACCTTTAGTATTTGTTTCTAAATTTCAACGAAACGGCTCTCTTACTTCTATTAATCTTTATTGCAATAGTCTTCCACAACTTTTCTTTCTCGGAGTAAAATATTAAATGAAGATTGACTATTGATTTATTTTTTCCGTCTTATCAATTCTGTAAACATATTCTTCTCATGATACTTTCAGATATCTTTGTATTTTATTATTTCAACTGTTTGTCACATGTCAAACAATTTTATTTTGATGTCTCTCTTTTGGGATCCAGGTCCTGATGGGCTTTTTGAGGTGAAGCACGAGCACCACTAAGGCATTGAGTTCATAGCTACCAAGTAGTCTTTATTTAATAATTTGTTTTTACTTATAAAAAAGAAAAAGAAAAAGAAAAAGAAGTTCTTGGACTGTTAAATTGGCTTTGTGACTTCGTAGTAGGTAAATCTTCTGTGCATAATATCATGGTGGAAATTCGCAAAATTTTGAAATTAGCCTAGCATCTCATATATGAACCATTAAAAAAGATCAAATTGAAAATTATGGTGGGCTCATAATGCGGTGGTATTATAATAATAATATATATATATATATATTTTTTTTTTTTTTTTGAAAATAAGGCTGTATGTTAGTATAGGAATCATATGAAATGGTTAATAATTGTTGTTCTATTTCTACTTTTGACTGATAAAGAAGACCTCTTTTGGTCCCCAAAAATACAAAAGGCACTTTTAAAGACCCCGTGGCCCACACATTCCAATTATGGAGAGTGCTTTACTCACTTCTCTTAAATGGAAAATGAATCCTTAATGTATTATGTATCTCATTATGAATGGTCTCGCTTCTGGTGAGACCTGCACTACTACTTCGTGACAGTGCTTTGGAGAGAAACTAAACAATTTAGGCAAATGAACTAAGAAAATAAAAAACATCAAAACTCTAATCAAGAATATGCACTTGTCCAATTGCATATTGTAGGATCATTTATTGCCAGTGCTACTGAACAGTCTGAACCAAAAATGGTTGATGTTGGACGAAGTTATCCCTTAATTCATTTATTTCTTTGATGCATACAAATAGTGTGATGTCCTTACAGACACGACCAAGATTTTCTTCTCTAGCTATTTGTATTTGGCAATTTTAGGGCAATCGATTTCAAAAAATTCATTTCATTAGTCAACTTCATATAAGACTTTTTTATTGCTTTTGTCTTTAATTTTACAAATTCGACAATATGGTCTTAAATAATCCTCCCACAAGTAACCTCTTGAGTACTGAATTTCTTTGAATCGAACTTCATTACATGAGATTCAGATTTTTTAAAAAGTCAACTAAATTATTACTATTATTGTTATTTTATATAATAATAATAATAAAATCATTCTTCGTTTTATCTAGTTTATCTTAGCTTCCCCTCAAAAAAAAATAAATAAATAAAAGTTTATCTTAGCTTAGATGACTATGTGATGTTATGAATTTGCTACAAATGTCACCAAATAAACAGAGAAATTTGCAATGTCAAAAAAAATTATGTATGGATCGATGGAACTTCTATTTTGTCATACTTTTCCATGTTGGATGCACCATCAACAAGCACATTGAACACCATCAGTTCATGCTTTGTTTGCATAGGCTGGGTCGTAGAATTGTGTGATAAAGCACGCTAGTTTCTTGCCATCTCAGTTCCATGTTATTTTATTTCAACCGTGATGACATGCCATTGCTAACTATTGAGAGAAAATCTCTTCTTAATTCCCTTGTGCTCTCATGAGAAAACTTGGGTAGTTTAATAGATGTTCTTGGACACGCTAAATTTAAAGATGTTAACATTAATTCTCTATGCAGGCATTGATCAAGTCCACTAACAGGCTGCGGGACTCATTGCTTCCAAAGGACGAACCAAAGCTAGCTGTTCCTCTTTTGTTACTTATTGCTCAACATCGTTCTTTGTAAGCTTTAGAACTGTAATTGTTATATATATATATATATATATATATATATATATATATATATTTTCTTGGGATACATTGTTGAATACAATGTGTTTTGTTGTGTTTACTAGCTTTCTTAATTTGATGCATACTTGCATCTTTGTAAGTCTTTTTTTTTTTTCTCTTTTAATTATATACATTCAGATTTGTATCATTCGGCCGTATCTGAGACATATGTAGGCCATATCAAACAAATTTTGAAGGAAAAATTGTAAAACAAACACAATTGCCACATACATGCATGCAATACTATATTGGAAGGGAGGTGGTATCATATTTGAATGGGTGAATTTCTCGCCCCTTGATTTTGCATGAAGAGACGCCTGAGTGTGTGTGTGTATATGCAACTTGAACTTCCTCTGAACTAAATTACAAACTACAATACCTAATTTGTTTATCACTTCATACATCTTCTCTTTTGACTAACTTATTTTATAAATGAAATAAATTTTCATAAATTAAATTAATTTTAACCCTTCATACAACTTCCTTATTGACTAAAGTTTTTCATAAATTAAATCAGCTTTAAACTCCATAAGAAACTGTGACAATCGACTCTCAACAAGTAACTTCTAATTACATGGATGCATTAGGTTCTTTCCCGCTGATAGAATAAACAAACCTTATCGATTTTGACAGCCAACTTATACCAACTCTTGGAACCTCAAAGAAGTGGTCAAAGCCCCAATTATATATCTTGAAATAACTAACTTGGTATTTTTCTTGTAAATAGAATTTAAAAGCCAAAGTAGAGGCTTTCATTCCATTTGGTGCGGGCAATAGATTTTGTCCTGCAAGTGATCTGGCTAAGCTTGCGATAACTATTTTCCTACATCATTTTCTCCTTAACTACAAGTGAGTTCCCTCAAACCTTTTACTATGTGGGCAACAGTTTTATGTATTTTGGAAATGAAATATCACCATTCATAGTATTAGTATATGTGCTCTATTACAATTCTATAGAAAATCAACTGAGTAAGCAAGATAACCCTTTTTCTATTCTATTTTGTCATTAACCAAAAATGAGTTCCCTAAAAATGAGTTCCAATGAAATAACAATTACTGATTCTTGTTGAGGTCAGCGATCACATAAGTATGTAGTTGCAAATTTTTATTACAAACTAAAATAAAAATACTCATAGTTGGTGTGTAATATAATATTTAGCTTTCTTATACATCTTACATGTGTACATGATTGTACTACGTTGTGTACATGTGGTCCAATCTTCTACATCTTAACGTACTTCTTGTTTATTTTTGCTTCTTAATAGGGGTTTCAGGTAGGAAGACACTGAGCCACCTGTGATTCTTCATCTTCCACTACTTGTTGAGGATAAGGTAGCTTTCTTTCATTACTCGCCTTGTGGGAAATGCACGTGGGTGTAATATATGATTACAAAAAATAAAAAGAGTATTCCCTAATCTAGCTATAGTTGCCCTATAGCCACATTTCTTATAAATGCAGCTAAACCCACCACCTATACCAGTGTTTTTAAAAACGTAGCTATAGGTCCTCTCTGTAATAAGTAATAAGTTTCACATGATCATAGCTGCATTTTAGTTTGACTGTCTTATTTGTTTAAAAATACGACTATAGTTACAATAAATGAGGATTTAAAAAACTTTACAATCGAATGTTGGTGAAATTCAATTTACATTATAATCTTAAACAAATTTGTTTAAATAGAACCTTACCATATAAGGTTCATGGTTAGGTGTCTACTATTTTCTAGCTAGAAAATGGACTCACATTATGTCTCATCCTCGATCTTTCTCAACCACGTGAAAATCATCTTTATAATACTATGTTTATTGCAAACCCATAATCCAAAATCACATTCTATATTTCTATATAACAATTTGACAATAACCTAAATGCATGAGCATGTTTTTCCTGAAAGATAGGATTGTTTCACTAAAATTTGTCCTCTATTTTAAGAACAGTTGGTTCAGCTAGTTTCAACGGTCACTCATATTTTTTCTCATCTTAGCATTAAAATAGAATTAAAACCCCAACATTTGATTGAGTCCCACTTATTAATTCTCTGAGTTTTGTATGTATATATATTTATATAGTTTGATTCTTCCTCACCATGCGTAATGAAGGCTGCAACATGTGCTGTACCTAGGGAAAGCAATGTACATTATTAAATTGTGTGACAATAAATTGGCAAAGAGAAACATCCTTGCTTATTCTTTAATCTCTAGACCACGTGTAAATTGTATGTGTAGTTATTTGTTTATGCATATACCATCTTTCAATCTATTCCACTTTTGGAATGAGATAGAGCTAACATATACTAGTGTGGTTATTATCAAAATAGGGTTTTAAAAAAATTAATAACTCATATGTGGAGTAATGAGTAAAAGAGAAAAAAGTGGAGAAATTAAGAGAATGTTCGACTAATAAAAATAGTTAATTAGTGCTAATATAGTGATATCTCTTTTTAGCTAAATACACAGTCAACCTTTCTATTTAATTTATTAATTTTGGAAGATTCACAAAACAAAAATCTTAATTTTGTTGTATAATTTAATAGGCATAACAAAAAAATTATGATACAAGCCTCTTAATGAAAATAGTTATTACATTTGCTTTATTGCTACACGTTGTGACTTGTGAGGAATGCACAACCTTCTTAACAACCTGCTTGTAATTTATGAAAATGAAAACACTTAATAGTTCGTATATATGTCAGTAAGTGTTTTCTTCCTCTGTCCATAATAACAGTAATTAATATATAGCTAATCTATCAAAATATGAAGCCAAGTGAAAGAAGTATTATAATAGTTCGTATATTTGTCTAAATGCCATATTTACAGATACAAGTGAAAGTAGTATTATAATAATTAACAATTTTAGGTTGAATCACCACTATTGAATCCACAGGGGTTATTCGGCACATATTGATGAACATACAAACAGCATCGTATGATTTTAGCTTATATTATCACATGTACGAGACAACTTCTTTTTTGGAAGTACTTATCTTGGTATTCTAGAGGTTGTAATTATTACAATTACATTCATATGTGATTTGTTAATATCTTATTCCAACAATTATGCTTAAAATATTCCAAAACATATCACTTTAAGTTATTCTTCATTTAGTGTTATTATTTAGAAAATTGAAAGCATAGGTTACTCTTGAGGTAGTGTTATATATATGTTCTATGAAAATGTAAGCATAGTTGGGTATGTTTGTTCGTAACAAATCACCTATAGGTCTCAAATCACCTATGAATCTAATTTGAAGGTTTACTGACTATGCATTACCAAATGTTGTTGTAGGTCAGATTTTGGAAATCTTGTATAGCAATGGACAAAAGTTGGATGCAGAAGCAGAGGGGTTCGATGGAGTATATTGAAGGTGTACTTAAATTTGTGGAATTTGCATCTTTACATGCAAGCGATGGGAAAATCTTTTGTCCTTGTACCAAATGTGTGAATTTGAGTTTGGTACTGCCAGGGGTGGCACGTGAACATCTGTGGAGGAAGGAGATGCTTCAAAGTTACACACATTAGAAATGGCATAGGGAATCGGCAACTACACCAACGGCCACCGAATGTGGGAGTAGTTATGTGCAAGACTCCCTAGAATAATACGGTGACTTTCATGGGATGTTGTATGATTTGTGCCCCACGCATGAAATGCCACCCGAACCAATGGACGAAGGTGAAACTATGCAACAACCAGCTCAAGGTCCGAATGATGGTGCACAAAAGTTTTACAAAATGATAGATGATGTGGACAAACCTTTATATGCTGGTTGTACAAAATTTAGCATATTCTCAGCCATCGTTGTGTTGTTCCAGTTGAAGACTCGTTGTGGTGGGACGAACGAGTCATTTACTATGTTGCTTCAAGTCTTGACGGATATGCTTCCTTCAGACGCTAAGTTGCCAAAGGACCATTATGAGGCTAAGAAGATGGTCCGAGATTTGGGTTTGGGTTATGAGAAGATCCATGCTTGTCCCAATGATTGTATGCTATTTTGGAAGGAGAATGTTAACCTCGAGGCGTGTGCTTGTTGCAAAGTTTCAAGGTGGAAAACGAATAAGGCATCCATTACAGGTAACAATGCCTCATCCAGTAAGGGAAAGAAGAAAGCTACAAAGATCCTACAATGGTTCCCCTTAAAGCCAAGATTGTAGCGATTGTTTTTGTCACCCGACCTGGCTAGTTCTATGAAATGGCATGTTAATGGTCGTATAGATGATGGGGTAATGCGGCATCTTGCTGACTCGGATGCATGGAAAATGTTTGACAATATGCATTTACAGTTCTCGTCTGAGCCTCGTAATGTGAGACTTGGATTAGCTACGGATGGGTTCAACCCCTTCGGAATGCTGAGTACTACTCACAGCACTTGGCTAGTCATGCTAGTCCCTTACAATCTCCCGCCTTGGCTGTGCATGAAACGGTCATCTTTGATTCTATCACTAGTTATTACTAGTCCTAAATCGTTAGGGATTGCAATAGATGTGTACTTGCAACCCTTAGTAGAAGAACTGAGGGAATTACGGGATGTTGGAGTAGAAGCGTACGATGCATCTTCAAAAAATGTATTCCAATTGCGTGCAACATTGATGTGGACCATACATGATTTTCCTGCATACGCAGATGTGTCGAGTTGGAGTACGAAGGGTAAGTTTGCATGCCCTTGTTATGCCTCGGAGACCAACTCTCGATATTTAAAAAATGGCCACAAATTCTATTACATGGGACATAGGCGATGGTTGGGTAGTGACCTCGAATTTCGAGAAGAAGATACATTATTTGATGGATCTACTGATATGGGAGTGGCTCCTGTGCCACTAGTTGCATTAGACGTAATTGTGGACACTGAAAGTTTAGTTGGACATTGTCTGGGAAAGAAATGTCAAGAAAACTACAACAAAAGAAAGAGAGGTGAGGCAAACTAGTGTGTTTGGAAGAAGAGAAGTATTTTTTTCAACTTGCCTTATTGGGAGGATCACAAGTTGCGACACAATCTTGATATGATGCATATAGAGAAGAATGTGATGGACAATATACTTGGCACGGTGCTGAACTTGAAGGACTGGACAAAGGACAATTACAAGGCATGCCTTGACTTGGCGGACATGGGAATAAGGAGTGAACTCCACCTACGGTGAAAATGTGATGATAAGTATATGATACCGCCTGTGTATTTTCATATGACTACATTATAGAAAGATGGTTTTTTGCAAGTTTTGCGGGACGTAAGAGTGCCTGATGGATATGCCTCCAACATCTCACGCCATGTCAACCTGAAAGAATGCAAGAGTTCTGGTTTAAAGAGTCACGATAATCACATCTTGATGCAACAACTCCTTCCAATTGCTTTACGAGGATCTTTGCCATCGCACGTTACTAGGCCTTTAATAAAGTTAGCTTGATCCTTTAGGAAAATTTGTTTGAAATCCCTTACGATTTCAGATATTGTGAGTGTTGAGGAAGACATTATAGTCACGTTGTGTGAATTGGAAAAGATATTTCCTCCACCTTTCTTCACTGTGATGGTACATTTGGTCATGCACTTGGCTATTAAAGCCAAGATTGGTGGTCCAGTTCAGTATCGTTGGATGTACCCCATTGAGAGGTAAGTCGTATGTAATACATGTATAGTATAAGGCTTCATATGCGCTTTGTAATAGCTAGTGTCAATTACTAACCTTCTCATGCGCTTTGTAATAGGTACCTCTCAAGCCTTAAGTCTTACATAAGAAATAGGGCTACTCTAGAAGGGTGTATTGCTGAAGGATACATAGTGGAGGAATGCTTAACGTTTTGTTCTTTGTATATGGAAGGAGTTGAAACTATATTCTCACGACCCACGAGGACGATGGAAGAATCAACAGGGGCAGTTTCAAGTATGGCACTAGACAATAGGGAGTTGACCCAAGCTCATCGCTATGTGCTATTCAATTCCGAGAACATTTACCAGTTTCGTGAGTAAGTACTACGAACACCAATATAATTGCACGACAATCCAATGTTTGCTACGTGTATTAACACTAATACAATTGTCATCGCATGCAGGATGCACAAAGGTTTGACGGAGGACGAACTTCAAAGGGGCCACTGTCGCAGCTCCAATGCTATTATTCATAAGCACCATATGGAGAAGTTTTGTGGCTGGTTTAGATCTCACGTACGTGTCACATCTTCAACTTCTTAACCTTGCAACTTTCCCATATGTAGAATGACTGTACTAATTATAATAAGTTTGTTGGTTATATTAGGTGATGTCAATGACTAATGCTGATAGGGAAAGTACTGGACTTACTGATACACTTATCACACTTTCCAAAGGGCCATATACTTCAGTAAATCGGCTAAAACATTATGTCATAAATGGGTTAAAATTTAGGAGTTCGAATGTCAAGGTAAATAGAAAAACGCAAAATAGTGGAGTTAGTGTCGCCACTGAAGGTGGCATTACGTACTATGGTGTGTTAACAGATATTATTGAGTTGAATTATTCTAGCAATATCATACATGTGTTATTCAAGTGTACATAGGTTGATGATCAAAATAGGAGGAGATATAAGACTGATGAGTTTGGGTTTCCTATGGTGAATTTTACTCACTCCATAGATGGTGGGGAGGAAATGGAGCATGAACCATATGTCTTGGCGTCTCAAGCTACACAAGTTTTTTATGTTGAAGATAAAAAGCATAAAGATTGGTATGTCATCGTTAAAACGAAAGCCAGAGATGTGTTTGATGTGGGTATTGGCCCCCAATGTGACAAGGATGACACGAATGAGTTTCTTGAGAACATTCCATACTCTCTCACTAGTAATGATGTTGGTAGGGATGATGTGGAGGGAATGACAATTGATGCCTCTATCATTGGCCCAAGAGATCTTCATGAAATGGACAACTTGGATGATTTTGAGTTCATTGATGATGAGTCCAACGATGAAGATGACAACAAAGTCGAGTACAGCGATGATAAGTAGTGTAATAGGATACTGCTGTTGTATGCGTAATAATGTTATAGTTATTATTGAAATTATAAGTAGAATTTGTACTTATGTATTGCATGGAAAGTTTGACAATGTTGCATATATATGTGGAAACTGTTATTTCTTCATGTTGTTAACAAATAAAAGTTTTAACACATATAATTATCAGGTGAAACTGTTACTTCTTCATTTTGTTACATATATATGTTACAACTGTTATTTCTTCGTGTTGTTAAGAAATAATAGTTTTAATATATATAATTATCTTTAAAACTGTTAATCTATCATGTCATTGCTTGTTGACCATTTTTCGTCTTTATGTTTATGTTGTAAAAGGTGTTGGACGCAAGAATGGGGAGGAAACGTCAATTTCCACTTGTTTACGTTGGGCAAGGATCATCGCATTCCCGACAAAGGGTGGACGTAGCTGATGAGGAAGCCCACATTTCTGAGGAGGTAAGACTGGTGGCAACATCGGTGGCAAGTGACGATGAGACATAAGCCCTAGGTATTGGTCATGTATTTGAATGTAAGGTTTGATGTTTATTACTAGATGGTTGGATCAGTTCTAATAGCTATAGGAATTCATTGGGTTCACATTTTTTTAATATTATAGGATTTATGTTTTTCAATTTCAATTATGAGTTGCTGGTTTACAAAACCTAATAATATATTGGTGAAATATCTAAATAATTCAGTATATTCTGTTGACTTCAGTCCGTTTGGTCCATTCATTTCCCTTGGGTCCAATTTGGTCGACTTTGGTCTATTCGGTCCAATTTGGTCTGCTCAGTCCATTCATTTCTGCTCAGTCCATTTCGGTCCAACAATGTCTACTTCGGTCCTTTTGGTCCACTATGGTCCATTCGATCACTTCGGTCCAATTTGATCCACTTTGGTCCACTTCGTCCACTTTGGTCCATTCAGTGCACTTAAGAATGATCAAAGATAAGTTTGGGTTGAAATTATATATTCTAAATCCAAATTTATTAAGGAAAAATGAAGGCAACCCAAACGAAGCATGGTTGCTCATCTTTTCAAAAGCTAGGTAAGTGCATGCTTCTTTAAAGATGCAAAATTAACCTAAATCAAAATAAACTCACAAAATTGCATCATAGAAGAGGTCATAATTTGATTTTCCTTTTATTTTTATAAGTACCAAGACATAGTTTTGGTTAAGTGCTCTTCCTTTGTAGGCCAAGTTACAACCTTTCTATGGGACTTATAAGTTACTATTAAGGAGAACTTGTTGCAGGTTTTTATAGAAGGTAATGTGTTACGAAATGTGTTGATTGCCAATATAATGGGTGAAGAAGTTGACTGGTCGATTACTCACAGTGCCAATAGGCATCTAGGTTCATTAGTCACAGTACCAAGAAGTCCCATACATTTATGAAGTCACAAAATTAAGAATTAACAGTCATTCTAATTATAATGCAAGTCAGCAAATGTTCTCAACAATTAACTTGGTCTAGTAGGGGAGGTATTGGTCATTTGCGACCTCACTAAATCCAAAGTCAATAGAATATGTTGTTGTTCCTAATGATTGAAAGTTACACTTGCACAACCAGTGGTTACATGAATGCATGGGATAAAGAACTAAATTTACTGATGTTTTGTTTAAATGAAATCGTAAACCTTTTATTATTTAAGTTGCTAGCTAGATGCATAATTTTTGCGTGGTGTGATACTTTGCAGGTAAGTTGTGAGCTTTGTTAAATCAGTCCTAATATTGGTGGTTTTGTATATACAAATGATTATGTTCAAACCCCAGCACCGGTACAAAATCCAGCACCGGAAAATAGGCATGCAAGTCGTAGGAAAACAAGGTTGGCTGACATATGGGCAATGACTGGTGAGTACAAAATCCAGTTGTTGTTAAATGATGAAGGCCAACCGATTGGGCGGGTCGGGTCTTTGTTCGTTCGATGGTTGGGCTCATTTTGTGAGAATGGCCTATTATGTCTGCTAGGTGGCCAAGCGTACCTAACCATTTTAAACAGGATTGTTGGGCAGAGATTGAGGTAGTATAAAAATAAAATATAAGTTATTTTTCTTTCTTCCTCCTGTCCTAATTAAATGTCACATTCAGCCGCTGTTGTAATTAAGTTACTACATTTTGCCAACTCCACTTTTGCATTTCAAAAACGGTATATAATTTATCCCACTATTGTCGCATCACCCAATCAAATGGCATGGGCGATGCATCAACTAGGGAATTGAGGAGAAATCGCAGGATCAAGTTGACAAAGGATCACAAGAAACGTGGAAAGACATGTGAACAGGTATTGGCTAGCCAACTGCCAACGATTATCACAGCGCAATGGACAGAGATGGTTGAGTATTGGTTCAATGACAAAACAGAGGTACTGCTACTTTCTTCGTCAATCTCATCTTTGTGGTAATTTAGTCAAGAGATGTTTTTTTTTTTACAGTAATGTGGTTGCAGACTAAAAGTAACAAAAACAAGGAGAGTCGAGGTAAGCAGGAAGAAATAGCAAGGTCTGGGGCCAAAAGTATTGCACAAATTTCTGATGAAATGGTAAGAAATAAACTTAGAATTCATGAATGGATAAGTGATGTTTTTGATATTTTGTTTTCCTATTTATGGTTTTAACCTCATTTCATATGTTTTTGGAATGAGGATAAGTTAGTTACATTAGAGGTATTTTTGTAAGTAAAAAATGCAATAAGTAACTTTATGCATCCTCTTAAAAGTATAGAGATGACTTTGTTAATCCTCTTAATATATAGATATTAAGCAGCCACTTAAGGAGAGTAATTATCCTAACATGATCCCAGCCTAATTATGCATGTCTATAAATATTCAAAATCACCCAAACATGATTAAATGGCAATCACACAAGCTTGCTATTCATTATAGCGACTAGAATCATAAAAACAATGACTTAAAAAGGGATTTATAGAATAGGATTTAAAACTAATGGGAAGCTTTGGAATTGATGAAGGATTATTTATTTGGAAATTTTCTGAATTGATTTGGGAGAGAATTTGGGTATTAATTTTATGGAATAGGAATAACAAATTTTCTCTTACATACGATGAGCATCAGCACCAAAGCACAAGGAATTTGTGAGCATGTGCACTGGGTCCAAATTTTGTGAGTCTTTTTTTTTTCTTTTTCTTTTTCTTTTTCTTTTTAGTTTTAGTTTTGAGGTACAAATTATGCACGCTTGGTCAGTATGTAGTTCACGAACACCATTTTGCTTGTTCTTGATATAAATGGGAAGTTTGTGCTATGATAAAAAGAAAAAATGTTCCTTAGCAATTGAGAAGTGGAGTGATTCAAATGGGAAGTTTTCAATGTTTATTTTTTGTCATCCTTGGTGCACATATTTTCCAACAATCTGGTGAGCATCGAACATAACTTTTTGTTGCAAATCATAGAGAAACATGCCTAGTTTACTAAGTCCCAACATTTTAGATCACCCATGGGTAATTTGTGACAAATTTGTGTGCAAAGTGGGCATCTCAATCTTATCTTGAGTCATTTTCTATGGGTTTCGCATGATCCTTTCCATTTATATAAACTTACATTTTGGCCTTTCAGATCTTTGTTTAACTCAAATAAAGTGTCATTATAGAAAGTCTATGATGCCTATTTTCTAACTCCCCATATCATTTTTATTTTTAATTTCTTCATTTAACAAGCTCACGTGTATTTGGAAGCTAGCTAAATATCCTCATTTATTTACTACTCTCTCAGCTTTATCTTTATTTGACTAACTTTTCTATGTTATGATTATTTCATTGTGGGTTTGTGTTAATTGTGGCATAACAACATGAACGCCTTAGTGTTTATTGTATGAATTTTGTTCATCATGTAGGCGAAAGCTAAAGGGGCGGCAGTCGAGCGCGCAGATGTATACCAACAAGTATACCGCACCAAAGATGGGGTTGCTGTTAGTACCCGTGCGCAAGATAACATGGTAAGCACAATTTGATCGAATTGAATTTTAGTGTATTTTGTGTTTGTATTTATTATGGTGTGTAATATGTTGTTTGGTTCTTGTGGAAAAACAGGATAGGATGGCAGCACTTTTGAATGAAACGGGCATACGACTACAAGGAGAGATTGGTAATGGAATCCTCTGGTCCAAAGACGATACGTATGCTCAGGTGATGGGTCATCTAGAGCGCCCTGGACATGTGCATGGGGTAGGTTTTGGAATCACCCCATCAGGAAGAAGTGCCACAAACTATTCATAGTTTACCTCGACTCCATCATCAAGCAGAACTCACCAAAGGATGTCAGAGTTGGAGACGAGTCATGAAGAGCTTAGGGAGCAACTATCTCAATCTAGGGAGGAACTAGCGAAGCATAGGGAGGAACTAGCTCAATCTGAGGCAAGGCACCAAGCACAAATGGCCAAAATGATGACGTCGATGAGAGGCATGTTTGAACAACTTAGCCAGGGGATGCGTGATATAGGTACTTCTTAGGTAGCAAACAAATGTTATTTAGCGAAACACTACTTTTTGCAATGCATTGTTATGTGATATTAATACGATGCCTTTAATATATTTTAGGGTGGCAATGCTTAATGGGAATGATGGGAATGAAACTGTGAATCCTGAGGTAAAACAAAATATCTCTAAAAATTTCTCAAAAAACAGTAGCCTACATATATACATATATACCATGCTATGATGGATAAACTGTGAACCTCAGTAGTTAATACAGGAGGAAAGAAAACTTTCAAATGGTGAATATGTTATAAAATCTCATAATGCAATTGTGTTATTGTAATATAAGTTGATTCAAGACGCATTTCAAAGGTGTATGATATAGTGACTACTCTAGAATATCGCATTCTTATTTGCCACCTAAAACATGAAGAACACAGTTTCTTGGCATATTCACATCTCCATAACTAGATACTTGCAAAATATGTAATGTAAAGGAACAAAACAATAGCTCTCATTATCAATGTCAATAATGTATTGCTGAACTTGATTGAATTGGAAGTTTTGACTAGATTTTTTTTCTTCTCTCTAAGTTTTAACTCTGATAAATTGACTAAGTATGTTACTACACTACTCTTGTTAAATTATTAACGAATAGTTGAACTATTGCTTAGTCTTCCTCTCATGTTACTCTTTGTATTGTTTTTTTTTTAATCCAAATGAGCTCTCCCTATTTCTAATTATCTAGGTACGTAGTCTCGCACCTATCATATATAATCTCTCTCACTTTTCCCTTTCATTTTCACATTTGAAAAGCCAAATCACTCCATAATTAGGCAAAAAAATATTGCCAAATGATGTCTCTTTCCCTCATAACATTATTCTACCAAATTGCTCCATGATCATGCCTTTTGATTCAAATGTGCATCTAAGCATTACCGAATAATTTGTACGCAGTTTTACCATGAAGTGGACAAGAAAGTGTTTTCGTTCAAAATGGAAGCAAATGAAACTGAGGAAACTTTTGAGACCTCATAACCTGGTGGACATTCTAAGCATGTTGTAAAGTTTTTTGTGAATAGACATGAACAAACGTTTGTATATATATTTTTGTTAACACAAGGTTAGTGATGTTGCTGCTTGCTGTCTGTGGCTGTTTAAGGGTAGTTTAGAATGTAAAAAAATCATTCTTGTATATTTTTTGTGATGTACAAAACTTGTGTATATCTTTTGGCAATTTTGTGTTGGGAACTTGTTTACGGAACTTGTGATGTTGGGATGTAACAAAATCCTAAGTTGTGATAGCAGGGGGAAAAAAAAAAAACTTATAGCCGCGTTTTTAAAACGCGACTATAGGTTCTTCCAATGTAGCTGAAAAGGGGGTCTATAGCCGCGTTTTTTTACAAACGCAGCTATAGGTCTGGGCTATAACCACGATTAGAAACACAGCTCAAATCGAGCCTATAGCTGGGTTTTGAAAAATGCGGATACAGGCCAACTTTGAGCTCCGTTTGTAAAAAACGCGGCTATAGACCCTTTTTCAGCAACATTGGAAGAACCTATAGCCGCGTTTTAAAAACGCGGCTATAGGTCCGAAGCTATAACCACAGTTATAAACATAGCTCAAAGCTAGTCTGCAGCCGCATTTTTCAAAAAGCAGCTATAGGCCCAAATCCTATAGCCGCAGTTAAAAAACGCGACTATAGACCCGTAGGGGCCTATTGCTGCGCAGTATAGGCCGGGTTTGAAAACGCGGCTATAAGAACCGCGGCTAGAACCTATAGCTACGTTTTTGGGGTCTATAGCCGCGTTTTTAAAACTCGGCTATAGACCCCGTTTTTTGTAGTGTGACTAATAACTATGGCCTTTTCCATAGGGGTATCTAGTACTCTAAAAATACTAGAAGTCTCATTTCAGCGCCAAAAAAATAATAAATAAATAAATACTAGAATTCTCTTTACAATTAATCTCAATGCACCATCACACTCGAACAAAACTTCCACCCACATACACCAACGGTGGTATTGGAGCACAGGTTTACAACACAACGTTTTTTATGAGAGTTGTGCAAGAATTGTGAAGCACTTTCTCAAGGTGGCTGTGGCAGATAACAATGGTAGCATGGATGTTGAAGGTTTTGATGAAAAGAAAAAAAAACCCAATTCATGCAAAAAATTAGGCGCAATAACATAGCACCCACTATGATGTCCCTTTTAATTTGCTGGCCACCTTCTCCAAGCATCACCACATTTCAGAACAGCAATGCGGCTGCTCTGGCTATATATGCATTTATTTCACAGTGGCCCTTTGTTGGCAAAATGGTGAGAGTGAGAGGCTGATTTGACTATCCTTCACCCATCTATCTATTTCATGGATCGCTTCCATTCAACACAACCGTGAAGTCCTCCACGTCATACAAGGTTTTGTCAGCGCTGCCCTTATGGGCAAAACCCTCGTTGTTATCAGAATACCATTTTGGTCCTTACATTTTTTAGGTCACAGTCAATTTAGTCCCTACATTTTGGTGGTAATCAATTATATTTGATCTTTGTTATTTTCTACGTGCAGTTAATTCAGTCTCTAGCGTTAACTCACTAATGGAAAATCTCTATGTGGCAAACAATGTGCATTATTGGCACACTTAGAGTCTTGATTTCAAACCTAGATCGTTCAAAGAACTGATAAATGGAGAGATTCAGGTTTTAAGGTTGGACCGAGTTTCGATCGAGGTCGAACCGTGATAATGTCATAATTAATTTAGTAATTAATTAAAATAATTAAAATTTTAAATATTAGCAAAATTAACTAAAAATATCTTTAAAAACTGAAATAAACTTTCAATTAAAATAAATTGAAATAAACTTAGAGTCATGGTTTTCATTTTATCTTTATAAACTGAAATAAACTTTAGAGTCATGGTTTTCAGACTTGGATCGTTCAAAGAATTGATAAAGGGAGAGGTTCAGGTTTTAAGGTTGGACCGATGTTCGATCGAGGTTGAACTGTGATGATGTCATAATTAATTTAGTAATTAATTAAAATATTTAAAATTTTAAATATTGGCAAAATTAACTAAAAATATCTTTAAAAACTAAAATAAACTTTCAAATAAATTTTCATGATGTTATAAGCTTAAAATAAAATAGTAAATTATAAGGTTAATAGAAAATAGTGCAGCATAAATAAGCAAAAAACAATTGTACAATAATCCATCAAGTATAAAACAATTTGATTAAATAAAAAAAAGTTAAAAAAAAATTATATATATATATAGATAGATAGTAAATTCCTATGCAAAATTATTATTCTAAAACCACAAGTTAATTTAGCAAATAAAAAAAATTTAGTACTATTTAATACATTGATAGAGAGTTGTTATAAAATTTCAGAAACTATAAATCATGTAAATCTAATAAATTTAATAATACTTCATATTAGCTTACAAGAAGCTTACTAGGTTAGTTGGTCATGGTATTTGCCTTAAGGCTTAATGGGGATAATAGATCTTAGGTTCAACACCTATGTCAGGACTATGACGGTTTGGGTTTGAAGGGATTTTTGTTGATGGCTTATTTTGGGTTTGATTTCCTTTGATTTTTGGTTTGATTTTGGATTCGATTTACCGTTGATTTTTTGTTTGATTTTAAATTGATTTTGTGGTTGGATTATCATGTGTTGTAATGGTTGTGGTGGTGGTGGTGGTGATTGGGTGGTGCTGGGTTGCGGTGGTGGTTGTACTATGGTGGGTGGACAGTTGATCAACTATCCTATTTAGAGAGAGAGAGAGAGAGAGAGAGAGAGAGGCCATGTCTCTCAAGAGACAGTGGGGACTATTGTTATTATTCTCCCTCCTAAGGTTAAGGGTTGTACAATAAAGTCTTCACTTATTTTAATTGAGAAAATAAGAAACTAAATTGAGAAATCCATCGTTCTCATTGATGAATTGAAAAGTGTACATCTCTTTGATAAAAACAAAAAATTACATTACTTTAGTCCTAGATACAATCTAAAACGAAAATACAATGCTTTGATTCCTAGTTACAATCTAAAAATTAAGAGAAAATTACCAGGGGAAAAGCTTAATCTACTAACTCTTTATCTAAGTTCGGAGGCTAAGTTACAAGATTTGAAGGGTGTTAGACACTCAACCTTCTTAGTGAAACCAGTCTTCTAGACTTTGGTGGCCAATGATCATATCACATCATTCAAGAGTTTATATCATCTAAAACATGTGATTGCAAAGATAAAATATCCAAGAACATGATGAAACCCTATTCTAGGCATGCATATTGGATGTTGAAAGAGATAGTGAATATGTGTGTGATGTGTGACAAAGCCTATTTCTAAGAGCATGTGAATACATTATTGAATTGAAAAGCCTAATTGTAAGAGCATATGCTATGTTATTGAATATAAAACCCTAATTCTAAGAGCATGTAAGCATGTTATTGAAATTGAAAAACCATAATCATGCAAAAACTAAGAACAACCTATATCTAACATGCTAGACAAGAACACCAACAAAACCTAAAAATTAAACTAAACATGCTTGAATCTAAAAGGTTGTGGCATAAAAAAATTAAAGGGGGGGGGGGGGGGGGGGGGGTGTGTTTAGAAACCTTACATGTATGCGCAACACTCTAAAACTCTTTAAGTTAGGCAGCAACTTAAAAGGGAGAAGAAATCAAAACTTTTTAAATTTTCATAGGAATTTTTAGTTTGTATTGAACTGTGGGTGAATGGGGGTATTTATACTAAGAGTGGGAAAGCTAGGGTCTTGTCTTTAGGTTATGTGGGATTAGGAAAATTAGGTTTTCTAATAAAAAAAACATAGGAATCAAGGTTAACTTGTGTGGGAAGCAAGTTGAACTGAAAGGGAAGATAATCTAAAGGCTCTAACCTAAGTGCCGATCGGCACTTGGCTCCAAATCCTTTGGATTCTTTCCTTTTCTGTTCTGTCTATTTCCATTTTCGATTTGGACCTAATTTCTTTTAAATTTTAACTTCCTTTTCTAATTTTCTTGGTCCTCAAGGTCAGCAAATTAATTCCAAATATGTATGATTAATTAATTATTTAATTAATTAATCAAATTTTACCTATTTAGTCAAGAATTAATAAATACTTTGACCTAGATAAATTTTCCTGTGTTTTCTAGTCTATTTGTAAGCTTTTTGTTGTTGGGATTTTGGGATGTTGGATGTAGGGCTGTGGTTTTGGTCTCTTTTTTGTTGCTTGGATTTTTCAAAGGGTTAATTTGGAGGTTGAGGTGGTAATTTTTTTTTTTTTTTGGTTGGTGAAAAGGGGATATTTGTCAGAGTGGTTTTGTGTTGGTGAAGATGGAAAATGAGGATTTTTCTAGGTTGCTTTGATGGTGATGATGGAAAAACGAGAGATTTTTTTGGGTTATTCTATGTTCTATTTTTGGGGTTTTTGCGGGGATTTTGGTGCTTTGGAGAGGATAGGATTTTCAGGTAAAGTCTTATTGTTTGTTTGGGGGTTTGAGGATTTGGGATGGTTGTTTTGCAATGGGTATTTTTTATGGCTATATGCTTGAGTTGGGTTTGCAGTTTTGTATTGGTGCTAATGTAAGGTGTTAAGGTCATAGTTATTATGTGTTGGCATATTCTTTGACAAAATGCACTTTACTTGTAATTGGGTAGGTCTAAGATGTATTTAGAATATCATGAAGTGTATTAATAAATCAAAATAAGTTATATCATTGAAAACATGAAGATTGAACCAAGAAACAAGTGAAAAAAAGCTGAAATAGTAAACCTCGACACTAGCATCTATTGAGATTTAATGAAGAATCTCGACACTAGCTCAACACTTCTCAATCTATATATCGAGCTATGCAGATGCAGAAATCTCAAATCAAAATTTTGGTCCATGATGACTTGCATTACTTGGATTTTGTTCACTAAACTCCTAGAGGATATAAAAACTTTATTTTAAAGTCATCAAAGACATAAAGACTCAGATTAGAGAACTTATATACTTTTGGAGAAGCTATTACGTTCTTGTGCGCCTTAAGGTTTTGTAACCAAGTGCTTCCAAATCTTCAACGCACTTTGAAGTATAGGACTTTGCATCCAACAACAAACATTAGTTGTTGGGAAGTTAGTCACGTACTGGGATCCGTACAAAAAGGAAGAAGTCATTACAAGATCAAGTCTAAGAGCATCCACATCAGTGGATGCAAAGTCTTGCAAAATAGAAAAAGAACCTCATTTTACACATTTTGACCCAAAAAAACATCCACATCAGTCGGTGTAAAATTGTGCATAAATGCATAAGTACTACAGTAACCCTACATATATGCACGGTTACTGTAGCCCTTGCATTTAATATTTTACTAATTTTTTCTCTCTCCTTCACCTCGCTCTCTTTTTCTCTCTGGACCCTCTCACCCTCACCTCACTCTTGCCACAACCGTGCCACTGTCGATCACCATAGCTCTTGATAGAAGAAGAAGATGCAACTACCAACCTAGCAACACCCAACCACCACCACCCCATGGAAAACCAAAATCATACCAAACCCAACTCAAATCAACTCAAACGCACCGAAAAACCCAGCCCAAACCTGATATTGCTACTGCCAATATCACCTTGCCAATATCGCTGCAGATGTTGCTGCTGCCACTAGATCTACTGCCGACAGGCTGAGTTGGGCTGGGCTTTACTTGTGAGAGCAAGCTCAGAGGAAGATGAGAGAGATGATGGATGAGAGAAAACTAAGAGCCACAGATCAGTGAGGTGTGATGTTAAAGGCATCGATCAAAGCTGGGTTGAATGGGTATTTGGTTGGTCAGGTGTCGATCAGGCGTCGATCAAAGCTGGGTATTTGGTTGAATGGGAGGCGTCGATTTTGTTGCACATTGGCTGGGTTGGATGAATATATGGATTTCATTAATGGTAGCTGGGTTGAATGGGTATTTGGGTGGGTTGATGATGGAGGCTAGTTGCTTGATGATGGTGGCTGAGTGGATTGATGATGGAGGCTGGGAGGCAGGGTGGGTTGATGATGGTGGTTGGGTGGGTTGTGTTGGGCCCGTGAGAGAGATGATAGTGTAAAAAAAAATGAATATTTTATTGAATAAATGTGTAGAATAGATAAACTAATGTGGGTGTTTTGTAAAAATTGTGTGTAAAATAGAAAAAGTAGTTTTTTCTGTGCAAAATAAATGGAGAGTTTGCATCCACTGATATGGATGCTCTAATTGGGTATTAGAGTGAATGTTTAGTTGTAGGTTGGTATTTTAGAATAAATCAGGGTAATAGTAAGACTCCTTATACTTGTCATTGTTTGATTATATTGTAACGACCAATAATAACCTAACACTTATGATCTGTTGTATAACATATCAAGAACTTCATAACAAATAAAAAGAATAAATTTATTTTAAATAAAATGAAACTATAACATTAACATATGTTGAGCATACCAACAATCTCAATATAACTAATTGGCCCAAAAGTTAAATTTTGAGTTAAGCCCATCGGGCATGACTCGCGCCATATGCATTGAACGCTGTGTGTGGGCTTTGGTTTGGTTGCTTCAAAAAAAGGCTTCTTCTTGGCTAATTTGTTGCCCAATTAATTCTAAGGGTTCTAAACTGGGACTACTGCGTTGGACCAGTGTCTAATAACATAGTAATCCTTCTTCTTTTGTTAAATGTGAACATATGATATTCAATCTTTTAAGTCTTTCAAATCAAGAATTACTCCATCATCTGAATTACCAAAACAAAAAGTCATGGGCCTCTTCTAGTTTTTAGAAATGACCTTGTTGGGACCAATACCATATAATATAAGATGTGTTTGGTAGTACGTTTACATTTTTAACAGCCTCAAGGCTTAAAGCTTGTTTGGCAATTTTGGCAGATGTTCGCAGAAGACATTAAAGGTAGTCCTTAAAATAGAAGATAACTTTAAGCCTAAAGCTGAAGGTAGGAACTTTTAAGAGGAAAGAAAAAAAAAAACTTCACAATTCACTATTTATATTTTATAAATTTAAATACTTTAAAATACTATTCACAGTAATTTACTAAACATATATTTATAGTGTTAAAGAGCTTTTGAGTTAAATGTTCTATATTATAAAAGCTCTACTACTAATATTCTACTTCTAAAAGTAATTTCAAAAGGGCATATAATGGACCTTCCCTTGAACAGCTTTAAGAGCAAATGGCAATAATATGGGCTTATACCAATTTTTTCTAATTGTATTAACATAGATTATATATTGGGATAACCCTTTTGCCTCATTTCCTTTTATCTTTTCAAGAGGAGAATTGCAGAGTTTTTCTCTGTGAAAAGAGTGGAAATGTATCACTTTGTGTAATGGCCAATCTAGATCTCCCATTTGAAGGGGGATAAGTAACTCTTAAAAAAATTTAAAATTATACACAAAATTAGGATGTTGATGATGAATAAAGGATTCTATTTTTAATGAATGATTCATATTGGAAAAATAAAGAAGAATTAGTTTGAACTCTATTTTTCATGCTCGGATATTTCAATCCAAACTAGTCCAGCAAATGAGCAAAAGCAATCTCAAGAGTACAATATTGATGACGAATTATTATCTGTATTTGTCTAGACTAAAAAAAAAAAAAAAAAAGGATTCCGCAGGTTGTCTCAGAAGTAATGGTGATCTTGAGTGATGCATAGAGTGTTGCGGTTAGAACTTAGAAGAGAGGTAAAATTGACAATAAAACTATACACTTTCTTGAGGATTTTTCTCCTTAAAGCCATTTGTCTTGATATGATATGTACTCCTTGAGTGTCCTGCTTGCATTTGATTCTTTTAGCCAATGCAGTAAATTGCAAAGAAATACGACAGACACATTAAATTTGAGTTGGAAGATTATCAAAAAAGAGCCCCTGCACTCCTTTGTGTGTTTACAAGTTAATATAGGAATCAGTTGAATGAGGCTCTTGCATCTGCCAGGCCAAAAATTTCACAAAAGCATACATCCAACTTTTTTTAGTTCATCATATGAATTTTGTAATCTGAATTAACTTAAACCCAATGTGGTAATCCTTAAAGGGTATATATAATGTTGCTTTCATATCACTTCATGAAAAATATGGATAATTGCTATATATAATTGTTCTGTAGGGAATTAACACGAAATTTCCAACCTATGAGAAACAAAAATTAGAGAAAATATACGCCAAAGAAAAAAACAATCACATGTACAAGACAATATTTACGTGGTTCGGCAATTTGCCTATGTCCACAGTTGCAGAGATTTCACTATTATCAAGAAAAAATATAAAGTGCGACCGTACAGTTTTTCTCTCCATAGACTAAGCCTCAGAAAATCTCCTATTAAAAATCACGCAACATTATTCGGGTCGAGTTGGGTCGTCAACTGGATTAAACACAACTAAGCTCCACAAAAGCCCAATAAATCTCCCACTTGGAGACTAGTTCAATCACCAACATCAACCGCAATCCTCCAAAAACAATCTCTCATCTCTACAACTCATCCTCCTGTCCTCAAGCTAGAAGACCAACTTAAGCTGCACACAGCTTCAACTTCTCAATTGTGACACCCTTAGTCAACATGTCTATCGGGTTCTTAAATCCACAAATCTTCTCAAGTATTACCAGCTTATCTTCAAAAAGATAACGGATAAAGTGGTATTTTGTTTCTATATTCTTCGACTTTGAATGAAAAGCCGAATTTTTGGCAAGAAAAATTGCACTCTAACTATCACTGTGTAGAATGCCCATCTCCTACTTCTTACCCAATTCATCTAAAAAGCCATGTAGCCAAATCATCTCATCTCCAGTTTCAATTGCTGCAACATACTCAGCTTCTGTAGTAGACAAAGTAACAATCTTTTGTAGATTTGAAGCCCAGGATATAGTTGTACCACCCAGAGTAAAAACAAACCCAGTAGTACCCAGTAGAACTTTCTTCACATACTCTAACTGTGAAAGTTTCAATGTACCATTAGCCTTGTCTCTAATGAATCTCATACCAAGGATTTGTTTTACAGCTCCCAAATTCTTCATTGCAAACTGTTTTGACAATTGCTTCTTTAGATCATTAATCTCCTCAATGCTAGACCCTATAATGAGCATATCATTCACATACAACAGTAAAATGATACAAGAATTGTCAAAGAACTTAACATAGCAACAGTGATCAGCTTTACATCTCTTGAACCCAATTCTATGCATAAAACTGTCAAATTTCTTGTACCACTGTCTTGGAGCTTGTTTTAGGCCATACAAGCTCTTTCTTAGTTTGCAGACTAGATTCTGTTGTCCCTGAACGATGAACTCTTCTGGCTAAATCATGTAAATGTCTTCCTTCAAGTCACCATGAAGGAATGCCGTCTTCACATCTAACTCTCAAGATGTAAATTTTATGTAGCCACCATTCCCAGTACTAGTCTGATTGTTGACATCTTCACAACTGAAAAAAATATTTATGAGTAGTCAATGCCCTTCTTCTGCTAGAATCCTTTGACAATTAATCTAGCATTATAACGCTTGATGTCATCATGCTCATTCTTTATTCTGTATACCCAGTTGTTGCACAAAGCCTTCTTTCCTACTGGCAATTCAGTCAATTCTCATGTCTGATTCCCTAAAAAAGAATCCATCTCATCCTTCATAACTAACTCCCACTTGCTTGAATTTTCATCCTGCAAGGTTTTTTCATAACACTCTGGCTCACCACCATCAGTCAACATGAGATAATTTAGAGTGGGTGAATAATGCTGTGGATGTCTAATGGTCTTGGAAGATCTACGGACTTCAGCTACAAGTGTACTCTGATCTACCTGTGAATCTACATTCTCCTTATCTTCTTCACCCCTTTTCTGGACAGTACTTTCAGTCAATTCATCTAAGTTGACAAACTCAAATTTCTTTTGATTTATCTTTGTAACATCTGAC
Source organism: Quercus ilex subsp. ballota (assembly GCA_032727855.1). NCBI lineage: Eukaryota > Viridiplantae > Streptophyta > Magnoliopsida > Fagales > Fagaceae > Quercus > Quercus ilex. The sequence goes on along the minus strand of CM064912.1, from coordinate 63,631,002 downwards.
ACTACAGTTGACCTGTCCTTGTATATAACATGCTCATTAAATATCACATCTGATGATTTTCCTATTTTGTTCATCCCAAAACCTATAGCCAAATTTCTCATCACCATAGCCAATGAAAAAACATATTTTAGACTTTGCATCAAGTTTACTACGAGTATCAGAATCAATGTAAATATAAGAAATACAACCAAAAACTTTTAAAAGTGAAAACTTTACCTTTTTACCACTCCAAACCTCCTCGAAAAGTCTGAACTCCATGGGAACTGATGGTCCTCAGTTTATCAGGTAAGCTGCAGTGCTAACAGCATCAACCCAGAAAGTTTTTGGTAGTCCAGCATGCAACCTCATACTCCTAGTATGCTCATTAAGAGTTCTATTCATGCGCTCAACCACATCATTCTAGTATGGTGTCCCATGAATGGTCTTTTCCATCCTAATTCCCTGTGCAGCACAATACTCACTGAACCCTCCATTTATGTACTCTCCTCCATTATTTGACCTCAAACGTTTTACTTTCAAACATGTTTCTATCTCAACCATGGTTTTCCACTTCTTAAAAGTTTCAAATACATCAAATTTATTTTTCAGAAAATAAACACATACCTTTCTACTTAAGTCATCAATGAAAATGATGTAATACCTTGAACCTCCAAGGGATGCAACCGAAGAAGGCCCCCACAAATCAGTGTGTACTAACTCCAATTTTTCAGCCTTCGGTGTCCTGCCAGTTTACAAGAAGCTCACCCTTTTCTGCTTTCCTAAGATGCAGCTTTCACACATGTCAAAATCAACAGACTTCAATTCTGGTAGTTTCCCTTTTGACAGTAGCATCTTCATCCCTTTCTCACTCATGTGACCAAGTCTGCGGTGCCATAGGCTTGTATCAGTACTTGCTCCAGCAACTGCAATTGTGTCTCTTGGACTTGAGGTCATATATAGAGTACCAGTCTTCTTTCCACGAGCCAATACTCTAGCTCCCTTTGTAACCTTCCAAGTACCACCAACAAATAGTATTGCATGCCCTTCATCATTAAGTTGTCCAATAGAAATCAAATTCCTCCTCAGGTCAAGAATATGTCGAACCTTCTCCAGTAACCAAATAGACCTATTGGGCAATAATATCTGGACGTCTCCCATACCCACAACATCCAAGGATGCACCATCAACCAAATACACCTTACCAAAATCACCTACAACATAATTCTGTATGATTTCTCGATGTGGAGTGGTATGAAACGAAGCTCCTGAGTCCAAAACTCAATCATCAAGTGGACTGTCTACTGCAAGAAGTAATGCATTCTGTACCTCTTCTATTACAACATTAGCAGAATCATCTTCATTCTTCTTCTTAGGACTTTTGCATTACTTCCTAAAGTGACCCGTTTTCCCACAGTTCCAGCATTGTGCTTGTTAGCCTGATCTAGATTTACTTCTATTCCAATTAGAATTTCTGGATTTTGATCTACCCCGATTTGAATTTCTGTCATTATCTCTGCCTCTTGTCTCAAGGTTTAGGGCAGAACCAAATCCTGAGGTTTCACCTGCATCTCTTCTGCGAATCTACTCAGCCAGAATAAAATCTCGTATGTCATTGTACTTCAGCTTTTCTTTCCCTGTAAAATTGCTTACTGCCATCCTCATTGCCTCCCAATTGTCTCACAGGCATTGTTACTTGCAATATTTCAATCTCAATTTTTTTTTTCCCCAACAACTAAAACTTCTTAGCTATCAATATACAGTGACCCAATTGTAATGTACATCATATCAAAACTTGTACTGGCATTGGCATGCTTATCCTTCTCCTATCTCTTCCTCTTAACCGAACCAATATTAAAGTCTAATTAAATTCTTGTAATTTAGTGTTTTTTTAAGGAATAGAAATCAAACATATTTGATATTTCTAATGAAAATTTTCTAAATTATTACTTGAAAAGGAATAAAAGTTTAAGAGAATAAGACAAAATGGGTGCACCATTATATACTTTGTGTGATCTTAGGTTAGGGCATAATAGATAGGGTGAGGCTTAATATACTGTATACATACACAACACAGAGAGTGAGGCATAAACTGACGGCGTCTCTGTCCTCGAGAGGGGGACACAGTAGCGAAAGCGATTGGCTGACGGTCAAACGACGGCGTTTCAGGCGTCCTTTGTCGGATTGTCGGTTCCGTATTTCTCCATCACAGTCACAAAGCACACTTCTGAATACACTCAAAAACTAGAAAAAATTTGCTAGTTTTGGAAATTTTTGTTCAAACACTTAGCCGTTGAAAAAGCCGTACTAGGCTCACGCGTATAAAGAGAGAGATCATACAGATAACACAGTGCATCAGTAAGCAAAAAAAGCTCGTACATGTTTAACACTTGTCCCTCTCTCTCTCTCTCTCAGCTCAGGTTTATATAATGCGAATTTTTTCTGTTGGGATTTTTGGTACTTGGGCGGGGTTTTTTTTCTGTGCCTCCGGGTTCATTGTGTGTGACTTGCTGATCATCGAGTGGAATATATATATGTGTGTGTCATATTATATAGTCTCACTTTGACTGAAACGTAATAGTAATACAAAGTATATCAGGCTTTTGGGTGCATACATTGCTAAAGAGCCTTTGGCATTTGTGTGTGTATAAAATATATTCTATAGGGGTCTGCACTATTCACGTCAAAAGAGCATGCCTCTGGGCTCTGGCTTTGGAAGTGGATGATTAGGTTGTGTACCCGTACATTGCTAGAAATTATCCGCAGAGCTAGCTCAAGCAGTCAGAGTTTGCCGGGTTACACAGGTCCCCCTATCACTCTCTACCTCAGGTTTGATTCTCTCTCCCTCTCAGTTTTTTATTCTTTGTTTTCTTTATACTTTACAAATTTCTAAACTCTTTAAATAAATGTTTGCCAATCCTAGAAACAACCTTTGATCTTCATTCCAAACGTTCTCTCTTTTATTGGGCTTCCCTACAACTAATACCAAAGTCAAATACATTAAAACCCACTCTCACTTTTCATTTCTCTCCCACTCCTTCAAACTTCTGAGCCTACAAAAACACCCAAACAATCTGGTTTATGATCTCCCACAACTCTCAATACAACGCAACTTCAAACCCTTTATCAACCTCCTACTTCTCTATCTAAAGCCTTTTGTTAAAATTTCATTGATCAGCATCCAATAGCTAGTGACATTTTTTCAAAAAAAATTTGCAGAGACAAATTAAACAATATGCAGGTGGCAAACAAGTCAGGAATCAGAATGGGGAGTGGCATAGCCATGAACAACACAGTCGACGCAGGAGCAACTCATGAGGTGCTGAACCTGGAGAGCCCATACGAGACAGTGAGGAAGCTGGCCACCAGCAATGCAGTGGTGGTGTTCAGCATGAGTGGCTGCTGCATGTGCACCGTGGCCAAGCGCCTCCTCTTCGGCCTTGGCGTGGGACCCACCATCATCGAGCTCGATGAGCATGCCGCCGGCCACGACATCCAGGCTGTGCTCTATGACCTCTGCCCTGATGGCCAGCAGTCCATCCCCGCCATCTTCATCGGAGGCAAGTTCTTGGGTGGCATCGAGACCCTCATGGCTTACCACATCAATGGCTCCCTTGTGCCTCTCCTCAAGGATGTTGGGGCTCTCTGGCTTTGACTTCATTTCAATATGGAAGATACTAAAATATCCAACTTTATTTGCTATGTTCCTAGTTGTTTTTTTCATCGAGACCTTGTCTTTGTCTTTATGTTTTTCTCTCTATCGGTTAATTTTAGGTTAAGTAGGGAGTGGTTGTACAGAGTGGGACTGAGAAGTGACAGAGTGACCGGAGCTTTGTTTCTTTGTCTTCCGGTTATTTACTACTAGCTAGAAAGCATGGGGTAAAAGCTAAAAAATGACTCTTGTTTGCATAGATGCAATTGTATTCAACATCTATTGCAATTTATTACATGAACAAACTTGGAATATTATTATCTATTTCTAGGAATGGCTTTCCAATTTAATTGTAGTTTTACTGTGTTATTTCCCCTTGTTTTTTTTCAATCTTTTTGATAAGGATGAGCTTGGAATGCCATTAATTGGCAAAATTTTCTGGGCCAAGTAGCCGGAATTTAATTTTTGTGCCGGCGGTGGAATAAGAGGGTGTGACATAGCCATGCATGATAAGATATGACAGGTAATGATCCGTATGAAATTGTGAGTGTATGCATACCATGCCAAGTGCCAAACCTCAAATACTGCTTAGAGACACATACGGCCTAAGTAATAATTACTAATTAATGGTATATTCAAGAAAAATTATGGATCACCTAATTATTTTGTTTTTTTTCCTTTCTCACCGATATCTAAGTTAATCATTGCTGTATATGATTATCCTTATCCATATTGATCATTAGTCAATATGTAAATTAATGGTACTACTATACCATGCATTCGAGTAGCAGTAGTTTGGACTTTGGACTTTGATCTTAATGTTTTCAAACTTTTCAATTACAGTGCACAGATATACAAATACAACATGCATGATGCTATATATCTTGATTAAACTTTCAAAGTAAGTTCTAATTATAGTTTGATTTGCACAAAGCACCTCGAACCGTGCAGTTTCATCTATATATATAGAAAGTTCATATTTGGTGGACTTTATCACTCTACCCAAATATTAATATTGACCCCTACCATTTTTGATATTTCAAAACTTAGAGCATTTACTTCTTAAAAAATTTAGCTTCTAGTAATTTAAAAAGTTACTTTCTTTATTTTACCACTTCATTTTACATATTTTACCACTTCATTTTACATTACACGCAGTATCAAAAGTTTTATTTTAACATATAACATATTAAAATAGTATAAACAATTTCTACCCACAAACACCATGGCCAAACACTTACCCACAACCACAGAACACCCATACCCACATCCAACATCCATATTAGCAAGCCACCATTCACAACTCTCCCCATAAAATTACCCATCTTCAACCTCAAGCCAAAAACCAAAACCCCCAGCAACCGTGGCAATTTGTGTGACCCACGGCCAAGACCAATCGACCACCACACCAACGCAACCCACAACCCACGGTGTGACCCACTAATAACCCAACCACCGCATCACAATCAATGACCCACCACCACTACAACAACCCACAACCAAATTAGATGGAGAGAGAGAGAGAGAGAGAACAAGGAGATGAGATGAATAAGTAAAGATGACAGTTTACTGTAGCTGAGTGTTAAAAAAATTTTAAGTATACCACCTTTGATATTGTGAGTGTTTTTAGTGTGCTAGGTTGATATTGTGAGTGTTTTTAGTGTGCTAGGTGTAAAAATAGCTGGTCTGAACACTCTTATAAGTTATTTTTAGATATAAGGAGCAACAAATTTTTTTTCTCAAAAAAAAAAAAAAAAAAAAAAAAACTTTTTAACTTTTATCCTTTTGTTGTCGTGCAACAAAGTTTACAATGATGCTGCCCTAGGCCCTAGGGGTTATCCAAGCTAGATAGGGCTGGTGATGAATAAGTGATGAGGATTAAGATCTTAGTCCAAGTGATAAAACCATTTTCGCTTGTGGGAGTTACTAGTAGTTAGGAGTTAGGACACGTTTCAAAGGACAAATAGGGCTACTTTACCCTGGAATTAATATATGTGCACAATGACATTCTTTAATTGCTTTAGGACAGGTTTCTTCTTTTGAAAGTAGGGTTTTTGTAGCTGGGACTTGTAATTCGGAATGAAGAGAGTGACCCCACTCCATGCATTCACATGCATTAGGACGAGAAACGAGATCAGATCATCTCCTTTTAAAATTCGGACAAAATTGTCTATCTACAACATCCACATGCAATTTTCATTTATGGCATTGGAAATACATTTTTCGAGTTAACTTTTTATTTTTATTTTTTAATCTATGAAAAGAGCTTGACTGCTTTGCATGGACCTTCATATATAGAACAAAATTCTGAATTGGCTATAGTTCGTAACTGATCAACCAGGCTATTTCCGTGACTCTTCAAAGGGGCATTAAGAAACAATAAAAGTACTAGAAAATAACAGAATTAGAACATCTTGCTCTCCAAAATTTTTGATGTATATATATTCAGTAGTATTCACTTTACTTTTATATTAATTTAAGCAAGGCATATATAGTACGTATTTCGTAATTATTATATTTGGATAAGATAAAGCAGAAGGTTGTAAATATAGAAGTGGATCTGACAAAAGGAACAGAATCTTTGCTTACACGAGCATATATATCCAGATCATAACGGGATCAAACTTCTGAATTGATTCCTCTTGGGTAGAGATAGATCTTGCTTAAACAAAATCCAACACTTAATCTTGGTCACTAGCCACAATTTGCTTTGATACATGTTTAAATATTAGCATTGATATATCATGTTGAATATGTTAGTATGAAAGCGGAAGCATAAAGTACAGAACACAATAACACACAAGGATTATGTGGTTCATCCTAACAGCTTACATCCACAGAGGAAACCCTAAAGAGTTATATCAATAATATATTAGAGTGTAGTATAGATTATGTGCTACAATAAACCATAACAAGCGTATATATAATAAACTAAATTCTAGACTAATAGACTTATAGTACAAGTAGGAGGCTTGGCTTGCACATAAAATAGAATTAGGCTTAGGCTTATGCTAATAGGCTAATATATCTCTGACAGTGCACAGGAGATTGAGTACAATATTAGATTTTCTAATTAAATTCAAACATATAATTATATGAAATTTAATTATTTGTAAAATAATAATTTATTATTTGTGATAGTAAGTTGATCATATTAAAACTAAGCAAAGAGAGACATTTTTCTCGGAAATATCACAAAGCGATATTGGATAACTATGTTCAAAAACAACCTTGAAAATCATATTTATGAATTAAGAATTATGACTTATCATTGCCAGAAAAATTTAGAGGGTGTTTGGTATATGGTTTTGAAAACATGTTTTTGTTGCTTGAAAACATGTGTGAAATTATGAGTGAGTGAAAAAATATATAAAAATGCACATAATATTATTTAAAAACTCAAAATATGTGTTTGAGTAAGTATACAACCCCTTACTACGTATCTAGGACCATCCCAGTGAAAAAAAAACAGTAAAATAGTATCACAGCAAACCAATTATTGGTCTCACTGTGCGCAGTGGCTAATTGTACGTTGTAATTTGGTATAGCTGCGGAATCATAGAGCGTCACATGGTCAGTGGGAGTGAGAAGAGGTACTTGGTACGACAGAGTAGCCATGAGAAGCCCCAGTACTGCATGCAGGAAATGATTTCATGGGTAGAAAATTCATTTTTATTTTTATTTTTATTTTTATTTTTTTTGGGTTTCAAGAAGTTGTGAAAATCCGTTATGAAATCATGAGGCAGATATGAAATTTGACCATGACTTTCCCATTTTCAGGAATATAATTTGTGTGATTTTCAAGTATCCCACTGCTTCTTTCCTCACTTTCATTTCTATGCTGGACCACTTTCAAACTATTCTCTCACCCTTTCAATCCATATGTCTTGCGGTTTTTTCTTCTATAGGCCTTGGACTACACCAATGGACTTTTTTTTTTTTTTTTTTAATCAACATATCTTTCTTTTTCTTTTTGCAAAAATTACCTAGATTATTCAATAGAAGCAAAATTTCTACAAAATAAGAAATTTCGAGCAAGTGTCGATTTGGTTAACAAGTGTCACAGTGCATTGGTAATGGTAGATTTTTTTTTAATTGCAATTAATCAGTTTTTTTTTTTCAAAAGAAAATTCTTTAAAAATTGTTAAAAGGGTATTTATTTATTAATTTTGTTATTTCCCAATGCAATAAACTTATTTGATTACTCCTTAAGCCATTTAGAACTCTTACAAAAAAATGAAAAATTTTATTAGTTACAAACTTACAATTGACTATTTAGGTATAGGAGGGGTGCCATTATGCAATTTCATGAATGCAAGTTGTGCTAGTGGCACATTTAGAAATAGCCACTAGTTGGCACTTTTTAGGGTTTCAAATATCAGTAAGCTAGTACTAATTATAGTCTCTTTTTTTTCTTTTTTCTTTTTTCTTTTTTTTTTTGGTCTAAATTATAGTCTTTATATAGATAAACTCTCTTGTCTAATTGTAAGATTCATTGTATGGGGTAAAACTTAGTTACATGGTTGTATACTTGTATTAGTCAATTATGAAACAAAAACAATATTTTCTTTCTAAAGGATAATTAAATTCAATACAACATTATGTTTGAATTTTATTGGAGAACTTAAATGGACAACACCTAAGGTATTGTTACTATTGTACCTAAATTTTACAACAACAAAATTAATCTTCAACTCCCCTTAAAAGTGGCATATGTTAGTGAATTCTCCTTGACGAATGAAATAGGTTTTCAAGCTACCAATGTTTCGATCTCTTCTACATCTTGCCTCATTTGTGTTTTTTCACTCAAGGCCGCAAATGATCTATCCAGGATTGTCTCATATTAGTACACCAATCCTTGTTCCCTATTCATATTTGCTTATATTTTCCTTTTGGTGGTTCAACTCAATATTGTCAACCGGGGGGGAGGGCTTTGACTTGTGTCTAGTTCTTTGTGTAGGGAATTCAACCCGAAATTCCCAAAATGTGAGAAACAAAAATTAGAGAAAACACACGCCAAAGAAAATAATCACACGCACAAGATAATATTTACGTGGTTCGGCAATTTGCCTACGTCCATGGAGTTGCAAGAATTTCACTATTATCAGGGGAAAAAAAAAATACAAGTTGCAGCTACAATGTTTCTCTCTCTCTCTGAAACACGATAACAACAAAACCCTAATCATCAAGCTGCGTTTTCTATATTTTACGCACATGATACACAATGGGCTACAAAACGGGCCAAAAAAATTTCCCATGGACTAAGCCTCAAAAAATCTTCTATTAAAAAACCACGCAACATTATTCGGGTCGGGTCGTCAACTAGATCAAATATAAACTAGACTCCACAAAGCCCAACACTTTGGAGCACTAGACAATCTAGACTGGACACAAATACAATACATGTTTAAAATGACCATGTGTCAAGATCATGTCTTATCCAAAGATTCAATGCACAAGACGAAAGCTCTACCCCTGGAACCTCTTGGCCCTGCACTTCTTGCACATATTTTTACTCCTAATTGTATTATATTGCCTTTGGTCGCAAGGTGTCATGTCTTGTTTTTTCTTTACCCATGCAACATTCGTTTCAATGGTTCCAAATGCTCCATGCTGTTACGTGGAAACATTTGGTCTAACTAACTATTTTGACTCTATATATTAATTAAGGTCCATATTGGAGTTGAGTGGCCCATATTTTGTATATTGTGACATAAAGGTCTTCATTAGGAATCAGGGGTTTGAATTATATGACAAAGCACAAAATAGGGTGCCTACATTCTCATTTTCGCTTTTGTAAATTAAAATTTGATTTTGCCTTTTTTTTTTTTGTCACTCCTCTTCAGATGTATCTTTTGTTTTGCAATAATTACGATGAGGATTTGAATCTTGAATATCTTCATTGAAAAATGAAAATACAGAAAGGTGATTTTTTTTTTTTTTAAAGTAGAAAAAAGAAATTGACAATTCTCAAAAGTTTGTATCTCTTTAAAATAGTCAAAGGAATCTTAACAAACTATTTCCGAGCATTATGGTTCAATGCAGTATTACCATCAATGTCTATTAGGGTGTATTTGTTTGGAGGTAAAACATGATGAATGTAAAACTTTGGAAAGAAAATGGGAAATAAAACTTTTTTAGAGTATGTTTGGTTAGGTAGAGAGGAAGGAAAATAAATGATGGGCCTATGTATTTTCTCTCAGGGTCCATCAAAATATTTTCTCCTCAAAATGAGAAGAAAACTAAGCGGAAATGAATTTTTTTCTTAATTGAAAAAAATGTCCATGTGCATATTCTTTAAGTTGTCTTTATTTATTTTTTCTTCTCCACTAGGCAGTGCGTTGCCCTTTTTGGTTTTTTGTTTTTTGTTTTTTTTTTTCATTGGGCAGTTCCGTTGCCCTTTTTTTTTCTATTCTTTTTTGTTTCTTTTGATTTACTAGGGCATGGCATGCCTCTTTCTTTCTTTCTTTCTTTTCCTGGGTAGTAACATTGCCTCTTTTTCTTTTCTTTTTTGGGACATGATTTTTACTTTTTAATAAATTTGGGTGATTGCTCTTTTTTGTGATTATTTATCACTTTTTTGTTTTAATTGAACATCATTCTTTAATAAGGATATATGAGTAAATTTATTAAAATTCATTTTTTCCATCCCTACTTTTCCACTCCCAACCCAAAAAAAAAATGGGAGAAAATAAATTTTTTTCTATTCTCTCACTTTTCTATTCTCCCACTATTTTCTATCTTCCCACTTTTTCACTCCTCCAACCAAACGGACCCTTAATTTTTTTATAAACAAATTTTATAGCAAATTTTCAAATGGTATAAAATATGTATTCTGGTGAGTAGGGCCAAAGTGAATAGTTTAAACTTTTTTAATCAATAAAACCTAACAAAACCAAATACCATAATGAGCCACATGTTTAAAATAGAATAAATAAATAAATAAATTTGTAAGAATAAATAAATAAAAGCATGGTGTATAAGACCCAAGTTTAATTATTACTATATTAATTTTTTATAATCAGAAAACTTTATTAAGAGAAAACCAAACTACAAAGACGGGCCTGCCTCACCCCTCACAACATAAACAATACAAGGGGTGCTATTGACGACATCAAAGGAATCAAAAAAAAAAATTACAGTCTAAACACCATCTAGCTAGAATGTGAGAAGCATATATAATTGCATTGCCTAAGCACCCAACAAACTGAGACGTACACTTGGGGAATCTGCCAAGAGAGCCCGAGAATTAGCAATGATGAATTTGATACATCAAGAAGGGATAAACTCCAAATCAAAAAGAAGATTGGCACAAATCTGGAAATCTGATTCAACGATTATTGCCAGAAAATCCAAATTGGATTTTAAGGATAACTCCCACTTAATAGCCTCAGCTTCGGCCTTGGGACAAGAGAGGGTGTTTGGTTTGTGTTTTTAAACAATCATTTTCAGTTTTTAAACAACATTACACGTATTTCTATACACGTATTTCCACACACTTTTTCACCCACACATATTTTCACAAATGTTTTCAAACAACAATTTTCAGTTTTTAAATACATCTACCAAACGGACAAAGTGCATCATAAAGGAATCTAACAGGTCTTATTATATTGGAAAATAACATAAGCTAATACACAAATATCCCTTACCCCCAAAAAATAAATAAATAAAAGCTCCTTTAACTGAAACTTACTCGAATTGCAAAAAGGTCAATAAATTGTTTTTTAAAAAAATTTAATGTTAACCAATGCATTTTGACACTCGTAGGCTCTTTATTCTATTACACAAACCTCATTAAAATGCCCCTTCACATCAACTTATGAGTTATGAGCATCAATTTCCGTCAATTAAAAGCTGACGCAAAAGGACTGGGCCAGTGGCGCATCAACCCATTAAAGAAATATGAGAATGACTTCTCTTTTGGGCCAAAAGATAAGCCCACCCAATGAGCCTTATTTTTATTTTCTATTTTTTAATATGTCTACTTCTCGAATTTTTATCTTTTTTCTCTTTTGAACGCCCTCTCTCTCTCTCCCTCCTCACTCCTCAGCTCTCTCTTTTTTCCTTTAACGTTTCTTTCTTGCCAAACACCAAGCGTTCGGAAAAAGAGAGAGCCACAAGTAGAGATTCCAGGGTTGACTATGCTGAAGACTATTCATTAAGAAGAAATCTAACAGTTATAATAGTAATAAAAATTAATAAACAAATATCCTTTTAAATATGAGAAATGCTATATGTTCACGACATCTTCTCTTTATATATTTATTATAAAATAAATAAATAAATAAATTTTATCTGAAAGCTCAACTTCCTAATAAAAGTCAATTGATTGCAATAAAAATAAAAAATAAAATAAAAAAAAACTCAGCCTTAACCTTAACCTTAAGTAACCAATATAATTTTACACTCATTAGCTGCATCTTTTATTATATTACACTAGCTAGTTGTATATTTGTGCAGTATATGTGTTTGGATGAAAGCTTTTGTATATATCATGAATGGAGAAATATATCATGGATGTGCAGTATACTTGTAAAAATATTTTTCATCTAAATAGGCTTATTATATCAATTTACTTAACTTGGCACATAATTATTGAAAGGAACTACGCTTTTGTATATATCATGAGTGGAGAAAAAAAAAAACTTGTAAAAATATTTTTCATCTAAAATAGGCTTATTATATCAATTTACTTAACTTGGCACATAATTATTGAAAGGAACTACAACAATATTATATGAGTATCAAAAAAAAAAAAAAAAAAAAAAAGAATCCCATGCAATGTTTAAAAAGTAAAAACTTATCCAAAAAAAAAAAAAAAATAGTACATGCAATGCAGATGGTAGTTTCGATTTTAGTCACTGAAATGAAATATTCCAGTACCAATGGAGTTCTAGTGTACTATACATTTCGAAAGTAACAACACACGCACCCCATATTCATGGACTTGTACATTTGTTCATAATAACCCACATAATCTGTTATAAAAGTACTAACAAATTCAAGTTGATGCTCCCAGACCAATATGGAAAAATCTCTCAAACACCTGGCGCATGAGATACCAGCTCATCAGTCCAAATGGTTTTAATCTTTCTTCTTCTTTTTCCTTTTTTTGTGATAATACTGATCAGATTAAACCTACATAATGAAAGGACATACCTTTTCTTTTCAGCCATGCTTTGGGCGAAAAATGAATATATCTAAAGATAATAATATAAGTAGTGCATTTTTTTTTTTTTTTGAGTGTGCAATGTAAGTAGTTTAAATAGTTAAATAATTACAAGTAGATAACATGGGTTGTGCGCTATAATGCTGGAAAATAACATGGGTGTTAGTAAATTGAGTCATTGAATTTGTAATGCAAAGTTTTTTTTAGGGATTTGAATCGTGGATATATTTTTGGAAATATGAGAAGATGTCAACCAATTAAGCTGTAAGACCCTTGACATTTAAACCGCAAACTTGAACGAGGAATATATATATATATATATAGAGAGAGAGAGAGAGAGAGAGAGAGAGAGAGAGAGAGGCACACTTGCAATTATTTCAAATTCTTGGAAAAACCAAAGCTCAATGACTCTAGAATTGGCAACGCTGAACCGAGACCAAAACCAACTTTTGTTTTTTGTGCTTTTTTCGTATTAGGGCCTCCATTGTTATTAAAAGGCACTTTCCTCACTATGTGTTTGAGGTAGTTCACGATTTTTCGCATATATTTGAAACTAATCAATTTTCCCCTCTATGTTTCGAAAATGAGTAAATACCCCAAATCCATTACTATCTCAATAACATCCAACAGAATTTTTTGAATAAAATATTAGTCATGCATCACAAGAAAGAGTAAATGTTGAGGATTTCATTTTTTATATTATTATTTCATTTTTAATTATTGTGATTCCATTAGGTTTAACTGAAAAAATAACGTATTGGAGATATTTACTCATTTTCTAAACATAGAGGGGGGCATTGGTTGGGTTCAGAGATAAGCGGGAGAATTGTGAAATACCTGAAACACATAAGGGGGAAATTACTTTTTCCCATATCTTTAAGCTCAGAGTCAAGTCTAAACTTTTGCAGTATTAAATCAATAAATCTCAAACTATATGTTTTAACTCGACAAGAGAAATCCATTGATGCAAATCGAATGATGTAAGCTTTAAACGTTTTATATATATACTAGTCAAAAACTGGTAAAATAGACGGGAAAGTATGATAGAACATGATTTTTAATTTTTTTTTTTTTTAAAGCTCTCTTTTATTTTGTATATAAAAATAAAACTTGATATTATGATAATTATTACTTATTAATTGACATTTATTATAATTATTTTTATTTATGAAATACTATTAAATATAAAATTTGATCATTATGATATTCATAATGAGCATTTATTATGATTGTGTTTTGTATAGAACTATTAAATATATAACTATGATAATTATTAATGGGCATTTATTATGGGTTTTGTTTGTATATAGAAATATATTTTCTACTATTTAAAGAAACACAAGTGCTACATCCATAGTTGTCAAATCGTGAATCGTATCGTGGATTGATTTTTAATTTTTCTGTATCATGTATCGTATCGAATTGTGTATCATAAGATACACAAACATCTTATAAAATTATAAAATAATTATACACACACACACATATATAAAAGGTATATTTATTATAATTCGAAATATATTTAACTAATGACCAATTTTTTTTTTTTTAAGAAATAATTACAACATGCTGCTAACCCCACAACTTGAACCCTTTCCCCCCTAGAACTCTAAGCACTTTGTACATGGGGAGGTGCCAATTCAGCTACAACTAATGACCAATATAATCATTACTAATGCAATAAAATCTAACAAAGCTAACTAAATAAATTGAATTAACTTATGTGTATAACATGCAAGTTCATATTGATTAAACTCATAAGTGATAATACATGATATATGAACCAAAATAATAATAACTTTTCATCATCTTGGCTAATTAAGTCCATCTAAGTCAATATTATCACCATGATCAACATCTTGCAAAATTATTTTTTCATAGAAATTTCCTTCATTATTATCAACATTTACTATTTTTTTTTTTATTCTAATAATTTATTCTTTGTATTTTTTTTCTTGGCATTCTAGCTTTTTAGACTCAATAATAATAACAAAATAAAAAATAATTATACTTTCATTTAATACATTATTAATAGTGTAGGGACTGGATTTGAGCACTACTGCTTTTGAATGAGGGAACTCAGACCCAACTAGCCCGGTACAATAAATTTATAGAAAATAGGTTTAAGAACTAGGCCCTAGTGAGGATTACAACAACTAAACATGGTTGCATATGGATTGGATAACAAGAACACGGACTGAAGTGTGGAATTCTGTTCCTCAGCCCTCTTTTCTTTTAGGGGCTGATAATCCTTATTACTTCTTCAATGATTGGTTACAAAGGTTTTCGTTGCTACAGTATTCTATACTTCAGATTTTCGGGGTCCCCTTTTCTGGAGGATCTCTTACATTATATACCCCCTTTCAGTTGATCTTGGCCCTCCATTTGTTGATCATGAACGCCACTACTTGAGTGTCTGTCCCATCAGCCGCCCTCCCCAACTTTCTGTGGGTTGCAGCAACCAAGGCAGCACTGTTCAGGGGTCACTTCCTCATTAATGCGACCAGAATGTTAGTTATGGGCATTTAACGTGGAGGTGACAGTTCCTCCCTAAATTGCTCTTCCATCATGCTTCCATGGCTGACCCATTGTGTCTGTCTTTTTCTTGGGATGCTTAGAGAGGCTGCCTTCGGTGGCGTGCTGCTCTTCCCTTCTATGATCTCGGCAGGCCGATGACAGGATCGTCCTCAGCGATGTTTCTTGGCAACTTGGGCTTTCTACGTTCATCCTCAGACGTTTCTTCATCCTCGGTGTGGGCCTTGGGCCTAATATAAAGTGGGCTGGGGTTGCCAGATTCTTAGGCCCCACAATAGCTCCTCAAAATCCTGCTGTCCGACTCCTCGGACGGGGAGGAGGATTTTGATGTCCTCTGGCCTCTGTTATGGCTTGTCCAGTCTTGTTCTACGCCAGCGCTAGAGCCTTTTCACCTGTCCAAGGCACGTTTCTGGCACTTCGGTACATGGCGCACGCCCTCATTAAATTCTAGCGACTCTGTGCTCCCCACGTTCAACGGTGTGATGGTAATCTAACAGTGGGGATTTTTTCACCTTTGTGGGCGGGAAACCCGCACGGTCCATTTTAATTGGGGGTATAAATACCCATCTGGACTGATTTACCTTTTTACTTTTGCACTCAAGAGTTCTTGCGCACATATCCTGAATTCGGTCAAACCTCTAATCAAACTCGTGTCTCTTTTCAACAGAAAGTCTGTCCGAGGAGCTTTTCCTCATTTTTGTAAGTTTTCTTCTCACTCTATCTCGTGGTGTTCTCTCCCTTCTAATTTTCTTTTCCCCTTATTCCTCTCTTTCTTTCGTTCTTCCCTGAGTCTTTTAGCCGTTCTTTAAGATGGGTAGGTTTAAGAAGTTGGTTAAGTCTGAGGAGGCGATGGAGAAATTCATCTCCGATTATAGGATACCCAGTAGTATAGGTTTGAGGTACTATGAAGAAGGGGAATGGCATATTAGGAGAAAGGAGGGTGAAGTAGTGATTCTCATAATCGCCTTCCTAGAAGGTGGTATGAGAATCCCTATGGGGCCGGTGATGAGGGGCTACCTTAGGCATTTTAGATTGGCTCCCACCCAGTGCACCACCAACGTGTTCAGGATCCTGGGTTATGTGGATGCCTTAAACGAGAAGATGGGGTTGAGGTTAACCCATCACAATATAAATTGGTGCTACAACCTCCAACACTTAAAGGGCAAGTCCTATTACATGAAGACGAGGGATGATAAGGTTCGGCTTATTCAATGCCTCCCCGAGTCCAGCAAGGGGTTAAATAAGGACTTTCTCATAGTGTCCGAGGACTGGCATAACGGCCTTCATTGTCCAACAGAGGAGGGGACACCAGGTGGGGTGCTTAGAGTAGGAGAGGGCTTGATCTTTTGTGTTATTGTAGTTTGCATTGTTTGGTTGCTAATGCGAACGTGCTTTCTTTTTTGCAAATCCTCAAGCTTTTGGACGACACTTCCATTTGGTCAACAAGGAAGACTTGGAAACCGTACTTAGGGCGGAGATCTTTGTGAACGAAGCTGACAATCAAGTTAGGGCTGCTCATAAGATCCTCGGGTACGATCTGATCCAGAGGTCATTCCCGGCTCCGAAATACCTGATCAGAGCCCAAGACCCTCGGCTTCGCAGAATCACTGTAGCGGAGCACAGGTTCTTGCTCCTTGAAGGGTCTCCTATCCCAGAGAGCGTCTCGTTGGCAGGCCCTTCTTCATCCCACCATGCTGTAGAGGCTGAAGGAGGAAGTCTAGAAAGAGAAGAAGAAGTTGCTGATCTGGGTCCATCCGAGGATGAATTTGGTGCGTTCGACCAAGTCCATTTATCCGAGGATCCTTCTGGTGACTTGAGTGACCCACATTTGGCTAAAGCAGACCTCTTATCAGCAGGAACTTCTCCTCCAGCCGAGATGGGTTTCAAGAGACAACCTCAGACTAGTCTGCTCGACCTAATTGAAGGCCAATTGGGGAGGGATGCACTAGGGAAGTCTCAATCCAAGCTTCCTCCTCCTCCACCAAAGTCCCAACCGATTCAGACCAGGTCATCTTCCGCCCATTCTAAGCTTCCATTTCCTCCACCTCAGCCAAGTTTGCCACTGAGGCCCGAGCCCAATGATCCCAAACACAAAAAGGACAAAGGCAAACGGCCCATGGGAGTAGATAAATCTCGTTCCTCCCAAGAGGAGGGCGAAGCTCGTCGGCCTTCTAAGCAACAAAAGACTGGGCACCAGGGCCAAGAGGTCGCCACATTGTCCGAGCCCCAGGCCTAGCTCCCTGCCCCAATGCTCCATGGGGAGTCTCTGATGGATGACGCCTCCTTCAAGGACTTCTGGGGGGGGGGGGGGAGGCACCTATGTGGCCGACACGCTGGAGAGGGCCTTGCTGCTTCCCGGCGATATGGCCGAGTTGGGGAACTTGAAGAGGCAGGAGGTCTTTCTCAGCCTCAAAAGGTATTTGGGCATGGTAAGACATCTAACACTTATGACTCTGCTGACTTTTGTTCCTTGGTTTCCAAATTTTCATGTGCTTGTTTCGATTGGCAGGCTGTCCAGGCCACCTACAGGTTAGAGGAGAAGACTAACAACCAGAGCAGGGCCTTTGACCTCAAGCGCGACAGGCGTTTGGACGTTGGTCGAACCCTTAAAATCTCCGAGACCAATCTCTCAAAAGCAAGGGAGGAGCTAAAGGAGATGACAAGGGCCCGAGACAGCGCTGAGACAGGCCTTACTAACACTCAAAAGCAGACCCAAGATCAGACGAGGCGCCTGCTCGACACAAAGGATCAGCTGAAGATCGTTAAGGAGCAGATCATTGAGCTGAAGAAGAAGATGGCCGAGGCAAAGAAGGCCAAGAATGTTGCAAAATGGGCTAGGGATGAGGTTTTAAAGGCCAAGGAGGAGGCAGAGTTTGCCAAGGCCGAGGCTGAAAGCTCTAAGGAAGAGGCCCAGGAAGAGGCTTTTGCCTCAGGAGTGGCTAAGACCGAGGCTACTCTTAAGACTCAAGTAACTGGGGTATGCAGGCTCTATTGTTCCCAGACTTGGAATGAAGCCCTTAAGCAAGCTAGAGTTAAGGCTTCATCTGCCTATGGAAGGCGGAGTATGTATACTACCCTCTTGCCATCCGTGAGGCTGCTCCCTCTAGCTCCGAGGCTGAGGTGGTTCTTGAGGAAGTTGGTACTGCTCCTAATGAAGCTACTTTGGCCATTGCCACCTCTGATGAGCTTGCCAAGGAAGCTAAGCCTGCTGGGGTGACTGAAACAAACAAAGGTCTAAACAAGGAGGCACCCCAGGATGCTACAAAGTCCTCCACTGGTTCCCAAGCCCCTGATGCCGAGGAGGCGCCTCTCCTAGTTGATCCTCGGCAGGTTGCTCCCCCAACTGAGGGCCCCAAGGATCCTGAGACCCTTTCTACTCAGCTCCCCAAGGAATGGATCAAAATAAAGCTAAATAAATAGGCCTCCTTGGCTAGCTCCAGTAGTATTTCTGCTTTATTGTATTTTTTATTGTTATTATTATTATTTTATTTTTTTTTTTTTGGAAGATGTAACGTGACTTTTAGATTGAATGTTTGACATTTCTTTTTTACATTATGTGTTTATTGTTATTGTGATGGGCTCTGCCATTTATATAATTTGTGCTTTGATTGTTAGCCAAACAATCTCAATAGTTCAACTTGTTTTCTATTTTGAATTAGCATCCAAAAAATGTGAATTCCATAGTGACAGTTTCCACCTAGATTTTGGTTAATAATTGAGTCACCTTAATACTATAACTCGCTTTTTTGCTGAATTGAATACTGAGGGAATAACCTTGCAAGATTAATCCTGTATTTCATGAATTGGTTACCATAAATGGTAAAAAATGCTAAGCACATAGCATCCACAAAGATAAGCCTTTAAATCCTAAGATCAAATACCATAGCACAAGGTACAAAGGTACTTATAAGCATGTTCTAAAAATTTACTGACCTTAAGAAAACAGTTAGTTGCCGATTATGCTGGGAAGCTAAGTTTAAGGTACTTCAAAATGCCTTAAGTGATGCTTGTGGGCTTGTGTTTGTTCACGTCTTTGCGGACTGTAGCTAGTTTCCCCATAAGTTTGAGTCCGAGGACCATGCAAGACCTTGGTTCTGTCTAGTACTTAGATTCCTCTTGAAGTAACTAGTTTTCCCATAGGTCTGAGTCCGAGGACCATGCAAGACCTTGGTTCTATCTAGTACTTAGATTCCACTTGAAGTAACTAGTTTTCCCATAGGTCTAAGTCCGATGACCATGCAAGACCTTGGTTCTATCTAGTACTTAGATGGTTGTCAAAACACAAGACATACAATCATAATGGACTTAGAATTTGAAATAGAGAAATGCTTTCATTAATAATAATACCTTCTCAGGTTATTTACATTCCATGGACATGGTATAGCTTTTTCATTTAAGTCTTCTAAGTAGTATGCACCTACCCCTGCTACTGAAGTAATTCGGTATGGCTCTTCCCAATTGGGTCCCAGCTTTCCCCAGGAAGGATTCTTGGCAGCCCCTACAACTTTCCTCAACACTAGGTCCCCCGGTGCTAGTGGCCTTAGCTTCACATTGGCGTCATATCCCTGCTTGAGCTTCTGGTGGTAGTAGGCCAGCTGGATCATTGCATTTTCCCTTCGCTCATCAATCAGGTCTAGGCTCTTCCCTAGTAGTTCATCATTACTGCTTGAAGTGAAGGAGCTCATCCTTAGCGTTGAGAAGTTTGCCTCTAGAGGGATAACAACCTCGGCCCCATAGGTCATGGCAAAAAGTGTTTCCCCTATTGACCGTCGTGGTGTAGTCCGGTAAGTCCATAGGACATGGCACAGCTCCTTTACCCATCTTCCCTTGGCATCATCCAGCCTCTTCTTAAGCCTATTAACTATGACCTTATTGACAGCCTCGGCCTGTCCATTTCCTTGAAGGTAAGCTGGAGTTAAGTACCTATTTGTGATCCCCAGTTCGCAACAATATCTTCTGAAAGCTTTGCTATCAAATTGGAGTCCATTATCTAAAATGAGGGTATGAGGGACCCCAAATCGTGTAACAATGTTCCTCCAGATGAACTTCTTAGCATCCACGTCCCTGATGTTGGCCAATGGTTCAGCCTCGACCCATTTGGTGAAATAATCTGTGCCGACCAACAGATATCTTTTATTTCCCGGCGCCTTGGGGAAAAGGCCTACAATATCCAGGCCCTACTGAGCAAACGGCCATGGACTGGACAAAAGGTTAAGGATCTTTCTTGGCTGATGAATATTTGGGGTAAACCTTTGGCATTGGTCACACTTCTTAACATACTCCAGGGCTTCCTTCTGCATTCCCGGCCACCAATATCCCTGGGTGATGGCTCGGTGTGATAGGGATCTTCCTCCTGTGTGACTCCCACAGATCCCTTCGTGCAGCTCTTCGAGCAGTAATTCTGATGCCTTAGGGAGAATACACAGTAAGTATGGTCCAGAGTAGGAGCGCCTATACAATTTGTAGTCCTCGAACAACCAGAACCGAGGAGCATTTCTTCGTACTTTCTCAGCCTCTGACTTCTCCTCGGGCAGAGTATCATCCTTGAGGAATCTCACTATAGGGTCCATCCAGCTGGGACCCACCCCAACTTGATGGATGTGAACCATGCCCGTTGCCACATCATTTGCTCTTTCCAGATGCTCAACAAGAATGATCCGAGGCAGATCTCCTACCGAGGAGGTAGCAAGTGTGGCCAACAAATCTGCATGGGTGTTTTCACTTCTGGAGACATGTAACAAGCTGAAAAGGTCGAAGTCTGACTGCAAGCGCTTGACCTGGCTTAAGTACTCTTGCATCCTCGCATCTCTAGCTTCCAATTCTCCCTTTACCTGGCCCACCACCAATCTCGAATCCGAGAACATCTCCACTGCTTTTTCTCCCATTTTCTGCACCATGACCATCCCTTGTAACAAGACCTCATACTCGGCCTCGTTATTTGTGGTCAAGAACCCAAGTCTCAGGGATTTCTCTATGATAGACTTCTCAAGGGATACTAAGACTAGCCCCACTCTAGATCCCCTCTGATTTACTACGCCATCAACGTACACTTTCCAATATGGGGACCCTAGAATAGAGATTGCCCCAATAGATTTTCCATTCATGTTTTGCTTCTCTGCTACTATTTCTACTGGGGGTTCAACAAATTCGGCCACCAAGTCAGCCAGGACCTGGCCTTTTATAGAGGTCCGAGGAATGTACTTGATGTCAAAGGCCCCTAGAATCGTGTTCCATTTGGCGATCCTTCCAGTGTAATCAGTAGTCCGAAGTACAGACCTCAAGGGGAGTTAGGTTAAAACAACAACTGTATGGGCCTGGAAATAATGGGGAAGCTTTCGTGTAGCGTGGACCACGGCTACTATGGCTTTCTCCCAGGGTAAGTACTTGACTTCAGCTTCGTGCATCGACTTGCTCACTTAATAGACTGGCTTTTGAATGCCATTGTCATCCCGTATTAGCACCAAGCTCACAGCATAAGGGGCCACGGCGATATATGCGTATAGGACCTCATCGGCCTTAGGGTTGGACATGATAGGTGGCCGGGATAGGTACTCCTTAAGTTGCTGGAAGGCCACAATACAGTCCTCGGACCACTCGAATCCCTTCCACTTGTTAATCAAGAGATAGAATGGTCTGCATCTATCCGCCGACCTGGAAATGAACCGATTCAAAGCTGCGATCATTCCGGTGAGCTTTTGGACCTCCTTGGGGTTTTACGAAGGCTTTAGGTTATTAATAGCCTTGATTTGGTCAGGATCAATCTCAATTCCCCTGTGGGTAATAATGTAGCCTAAAAACTTGCCAGATCCCACGCCAAATGAGCATTTGGAAGCGTTTAGGTGCAGCTTGTGCTTCCTCAAGACATCAAAGGTGCAGCCGAAGTCCCTCAAATGCTCGGACACCACTTTACTCTTCACCACCATATCATTTACATAGATTTCAATGCTCTTGCCCAACTACGGCTCAAACATTCTCATCATCATCCTTTGATAAGTGGACCCTGCGTTCTTCAGACCGAACGGCATTACTTTGTAATGGTAGTTCCTAATGGGTGTCACAAAGGTTGTCTTCTCCTGATCCTCCAAGACCAGTGGTATTTGATAATAGCCCTGAAAGGCATCTAGGAAACTCATCCGAGGGTGGCCCGTAGTTGCATCCACCAGCTGGTCTATCCGAGGCATGGGGAACGGGTCTATTGGACATGCCTTATTCAGGTTTGTAAAGTCCACGCAAACCCTCCACTTTCTACTTTTCTTCTTGACCACCACAGTATTGGCCAACCATTCGGGGTAAAAAACTCTTTGATAGCCCCTGCACGCTTAAGCTTCTTCACTTCTTCTCTAATCGCATCAGCATGCTCTCTTGACGGGCGCCAGGGTGGCTGCTTCTTGGGAATTATGGACGGATTGACATTGAGATGGTGACAGATGAAAGAGGGATCAATCTCTGGGGCATCACAGGCATCCCATGCAAACACGTCAATATTTCTTTTAAGAAACTCAATTAACTCTTCCTTCTCCTGGGAAGGCAGCTGAGCCTCGACCTGAAAGAACTTCTCTGGGTCATCACCAATGACCACTTTTTCTAGATCTTCACATTTCGCTTCCTCGGCAGCTGCATCAGTAGGCGCCACCGTGGCCTTTGATTGCTATAAGCTCTTTTCAGCAGAGGTCGAGGACTCTGCATCGAGCCGATATGGAATGGTTGCCACCATACACTGCCTTGCTGTGGACTGGCAACCACGGATCTCGAGAACCTAGTCCCCTGACGAGAATTTCACCTTTTGGTGTAAGGAGGAGGCAACAGCCCCCAAGGTATGGAGCCAGGGCCTGCCGATGATGGCTGTGTATGGAGAGTAGGGGTCCATTACGATGAAGTTTACCTCCACTATCTCTAGGCCGGTCTGGACAGGTAGCCTAATCATGCCCTTTGGGATAACAAGCTTCCCGTCGAAGCTCATCAAGGGGGAGCTATAGGGCATCAAATCCTCCAGTTTCAACCCCAGCCCCTTGTAGAAGTCAGGGTACATAATCTCGGCCCTACTGCCATCATCCACCATCACTCTTTTCACATCATAGTTCTCGATTCTGAGAGTGATCATCAAAGCATCATCATGGGGCTGGGTGGTCCCAATCTTGTCTTCCTCTGAAAAACTCAAGGTTGGGTGAAAATTCCTTCTGGCCCCCTTCGGCTCTGGCTGGGACTCCTCGGTAGGCAGCTGAGCCACAGACAACACTCATGAAGGGCGCGTGCCTGTTCTTCCTAGCGCGACCAAGATTACATTGATCATCCCTACGGGCAGTCTCAGCGCAGCGTCTCTCTGGGGCTCCTAGTGGGTCTGGCCTTGATGACCACTGAACTGATGCAGAAGGTGTTTTAGCTTTCCTTTTCAGACCAACTGGTCCAGATAGTTCCAGAGATTCCTGCAGTCCTCTGTGGTATGTCTGTGGTCCTAGTGGTATTAGCAATAAAGGTTCTAATTGCGCTTCGTGGGCTCTCCCGCCAACTTATTCGGTCGTCTAAAGTATAGCTCGTTCTTAATTTTCTCCAACACCCGGTGTACTGGTTCTTAGAACACAGCATTGACAATCTGTGTGTTGGTTGCTTCGGATTTCCCTACGAAATCTCTCCTCGGGCGGTTGCTGTTATATCTGTCCGACCTGAAATCCCTCCTCTCTTGAGGGATAACCTTCTCTTTTCCCTTGCCCTGCAGCTGGTCTTCCTCTACTCGCTTATATTTATCAATCCGATCCATTAGCTGTCGCACATTGGTGGCAGGCTTGCCAATCAGAGACTTCCTCAAGCCGTGCTCGACGGGGAGGCTATTTGTGAAGGTGCTGATGGCGACATCGTCAAAATTGCCGTCCATTTCATTATACATCTCCCAATATTTGTCCGAGTAGGCCTTTAGAGTTTCCCCATCACGCATGGATAAAGACAATAACACACTCAAGGGCCGAGGAGCTCTGTTGTTTGTAACGAAACGAGAGCTAAAGGCTTGGGTTAGCTGCCTATACGAATCTATGGAATTCGTCTTTAGGCCATTGAACCACCTCATCGCCACCGGTCCCAAGCTGGATAGGAAAACCTTGCACATCAGCGCCTCATTTTTAGAATGGACAGCCATCCTTTGATTAAACTGGCTCACATGCTCCATGGGGTCTGTTTTGCCGTTATAAATGGTGAAGGTTGGCTACTGGAATTGTCAAGGGAGTGTAGCCCCTTCTATGTGATGTGTGAAAGGTGACTTGGAGAGCTGATCCAGTGCCCTGCTCATGGCATTGTGTCCCAAGCCTCTAGGGGATGGGCTTTTACGTTTACGCCTACGGTAGTACTCTTCTTCATGAGAAAAGGTCTTGCTTGGAAGGGTTCTCGATCTTTGCCTATAGTCATCGTCGCTTTCGTCGTCAGAGGGTATGTCAGGACTAGAGTGAAACTGCCTTCGTCGTGCATGGCGCAGCCTTTTCTTCAAGTCGTCTATCTCTCGCTACATGGCTTAATTATCGTTCTGTCTCTAGGATACGTGACTCTTAACTTCTTCTGACTGCATGGCCTAGTTGTTATTTTGTCTCTGGAGCACGTGGCTGCCCCTGCGAGAGTGACTTCTGCTGGTTTGAGTGGTGTGTACACTTCCCTCTCGAAACCTTCCATTCTCTTCATTTCAATCACGCTCAGGGTTGTGAAAGTTACCCTGCTGTTGGGATCTAACCGGTTCAGGCTGATGGGAGCCTGCTTGGCAAGGGCCTGATCCTGCCATGCCTGAGTGTTGCCCTTACTAACGCACAAGTTCTTCCCACAGACGGCGCCAATTGTAGGGACTGGATTTGAGCACTACTACTTTTGAATGAGCGAACTCAGACCCAACTAGCCCGGTACAATAAATTTATAGAGAATGGGTTTAAGAACTAGGCCCTAGTGAGGATTACAACAACTGAACATGGTTACATATGGATTGGATAACAAGAACATGGACTGAAGTGTGGAATTCTGTTCCTCGGCCCTCTTTTCTTTTAGGGGCTGATAATCCTTATTACTTTTTCAATGATTGGTTACAAAGGTTTTAGTTGCTACAGTATTCTATGCTTCAGATTTTTGGGATCCCCCTTTCTGGAAGATCTCTTACACTATATATCCCCTTTCAATTGATCTTAACCCTCCATTTGTTGATCATGCAGGCCACTACTTGAGTGTCTGTCCCATCAGCCGCCCTCCCCAACTTTCTGTGGGTTGCAGCAACTAAGGCAGCACTGTTCAGGGGTCACTTCCTCATTAATACGGCCAGAATGTTAGTTGTGGGCATTTAATGTGAAGGTGACAGTTCCTCCCTCAATTACTCCTCCATCATGCTTCCATGGCTGATCCATTGTGCCTGTCTTTTTCTTGGGATGCTTAAGGAGGCTGCCTTCGATGGCGTGCTGCTCTTCCCTTCTATGATCTCGGCAAGCCGAGGACAAGATCGTCCTCGGCGATATTTCTTGGCAACTTTGGCTTTCTACGTTCATCCTCGACATGGGCCTTGGGCCTAATATAAAGTGGGCTGGGGTTGCTAGATTCTTAGGCCCCACAAATAGCATAGAAAATAGATTTTCAATATGAAAGTGAGTGTTATGAGTATAGTCTAAATTTTGTAGGAGAAATAGGAGGAAAAAAAAAATTCATGGACTTGCTATTATATTAGACTCAATTAAGTTCCCCAATATTTTGTGTTAAAAAAGTCTAACAACTTGTTTAGATCAAATAAAAACCCCAAATTTTAACAAAAAAACTCATTTTAAACCCACATGTCTATGTAGTATGATACACATGATTCATCGATACGATACTATTCACGCGATATGCACCTATGTATCGTACGATTCATGTGTATTTACAATACACTCTTATGATACGAAACTTTTTGTACACAATATGATACGTATCGCGTATCGTACGATACTGACAACTATGGCTACATCCATAATATTTTCACAATACTTTCATAACAAATTCTATGTGGCAAGTTGTTATTAGTTCTAATTTGAATTAATCTACCATTGAAATTACATTTTTGTCTACCAATAACAACTCATCACTTAGGATTTGTTGTGATTATAGCATTTATCTTAAAGAAAATATGATATGTTAAGATTCTAAAGAAAATATGAAAATCCTAGGGGGCAAGTTGTTATTTTTATGTGTGTGTGTGGTTGTGTATATATATATATATATATTGAGAGGGAAAGATAAGCTTATAATTTATATATCCCTTAATCTTGTCAGTACCGGCCTAAAACCCCTTTTCACTCAAAATACCCAAATTTGGACGAAAATGGTTGGGATGGCCGATGGGAATGGACTGGTATTCAAAGTTCAAACAAACATGAGTTCAAAAAAAAAAAAAGGGTTCAAAATAACATGGAATAGGGGGTGCAGTTCTATCGGTTTAGATACTCATACAAAAAATATCAATCATACTGGCTAATACAACATTAATCCTATGGGATGAGTCAAAGTTTGAGTTTTTATTTTTGTAGTAAGAATGGTTTGTTTAATAATGGACTTCGAATTTTTTTTTTTTTTTTTTTGGGTTGGTTTTGCAATAAAGAAATAATATATATGCAACTATCTTTTTTTGGTGGGGAGATATTGTTCAATCAAAGTAAGTTTATAAGTTATAATTCGAAAATAGCTGGGTTTAGTAACGCAAATTTGTAACCTATGTAGGAGCATTAAAGTGGTAGAACTTTGGATTCTAAAATAAAAACGTGTTGGAAGTCTAAATTCTCAACATCAAAAGAAGTAGAAATTGTAATTTGAATATATAGTCAATATTATTTTAAGGTGATGGACATAGTAAAATCAAAGTTTAATAGTTAATTGTTACTGTTTAGGCTTTAACCATTTATCCACTTTAGATTGTTAATTTTGTTCCAATATCCTTGTGTTGATTTCTAGGTGTTGTATGAAAAATTCATGGACTTTCCGAATGTTGTATGAATATTTCTTGATGTTGCTTTTTGAAGCATGTAGCTCTTTCTTCAATGCCTTGAAAAAATATAGAAGTATAGAACTCCAAATATTAAGATTTTTGCAAATATAAAGTGTTACTTTGGATACAAAACGCGTTTGAGTTTGTGAATGGGCTGCATTTTTTGTGTGGATTTCATGCACTGTTCACGGGACCCGCAAGTACAAATTTCAGCAAATTTTTCTTTAAAACTGGGTTCCACGGCACTATTCATATATTTAAAAATTATTTTGCTACAGTATTTTCAATTTTCAGTAATAAACGGTATCCAAACAGACCCTTAATGTAATAATATAGATTATTACTAAAAAATATCATGATTTTATTATTATACCTTTCACGTTTTAATAACCTATTACAGTTCTTCTAAAAAAATAATAACCTATTGTCATTGTACCTTTTTGTAAATAAGAATGGTTTCTATTTTATTTTTAGATATAAACTAGTCGCTAACTCATGCGATGCATGGAATAGTTGGTTAAATAACAATTACAAATAATCATATAAAGCCCCTGTATTCTTTGATTACAAATGTAGGGTACTCCACATAACACATAAAGGCCACACCTTAGTTGCTATATGGCAATGAAAACATTATTACTAACACACAGACAATTATTGCAATGAGAGAAACTGAGAAAAGATATTGCAAAATTAATTATATATAATTTAAAAAAGATTGATGCCAAGTCCACAGTTTTTAATTTATTTTTAATTCAATCCTAGAGCAAGGAAACTCATTCATTCATGACAAAGGAAGATGCAAAAACCACTTATATATAAGATAAACTCAGTTCAAATTATAAATAAATAAATAAATAATTGTCAAATTATCAATAAGACATTAAAACAAACTTAGTTCACAAGTTGATGGAATGTAGAATAAAAACTACGCAACTGAAGCTTGAGCTCTGATACTAAACCTTTTGCGCATTCTGGAATGTTTATATATCTTTGAATTGGGGAATTTGATGATCTGGCCATGTACACAAGTTTTCAATGACTTGTAAAACTTAAAGTTGTGAAGCAGTCATTAACAAAACAATTATGCATGTACAGCCATATTGCAAGCTATCGACTTGCATTTTAAAATATTCAAACTAATAAATTTGCTCTTCTTGCTCTGCTAATTTGTTCTACTCCTAAGATGCACTATTTTTTTTTAAGGATAAAAGATAAAACTTTATTGATAAATTGAATATACAAAAGTGTAGACAATCTCATGACAGCATAGCAAGACCATGCATTTGTTGCCAAGGAATAATATGCCACCTAAACACATGAGGCACCATGCCACTCTCTCTCATAAGAAGCAACTCAAACACAAAATTCAAAACTTCGAAACAGTAGACAAATAGTCTAGGTATCTTTGCTTATATACTCCTGTTAGCCCCCAATTTTGATTATGCAGGGTTCTTGGAAAAGTGGCCATATGTCTCCAATTTGTGTCACCAACAATAGAGCAGAAAAATATACAGAACAACAAATCTAATGTTGACAAATAAGTTGTGCTAATAAGTTCCCTTTGAAATCACTTATCACATATCTCTTTAATTAAGATTTTTATGAGTTTCATCTGCTAGAATAGCTTAAAAAGAATAATTGCTGGAGTTTCACTACAATTCTACTATAAAACAAAACAACAACTACAACCCAACTGAGAACATAAAATTTCTTCCTACATTTTACAATCAGTGATAGACCAAAACAAAAAAGACATGAACTTGTACAGAAGAAATAGAAGGTTTGAAAAAAAAAAAGGGGGACTGAGTGGCGACAAAAAAGGTTGACGTTTTAGGTGCCCAAATAATTATTCAATCAAACAAACGATTAAGCTAAGCTAAATCAGATGTGCAAAAAAACCTAGACAGCAAAATAAAGCAAAACCTATAGGATTGTTGTTAGATTTTGAAGGTTGGGAGGCTCTTCAATACTATCTCCACTTTCTTACAAAACCTGTAGAATTTGATTTTCTATGAGTGTTTCCCTGACTTCAACAAAAAAGAATAGAGAGAAAAAGGGGTTAGGAATTGAAATCCCTAAATTGACAAAAAAAAAACTAATTAAAGACGAAATCCTTAAATTGACAGAAAAACCTAATTAAAGACAATAGGAAAAGAGATTATTCATAGATTAATAGAGAGATACCGGAGAGAATGCTCTGATATGGAGGCCGGGTCAGAGATTGAAAACATTGGCTCCCATGGTTGTGCCCTTGCAAGCTTTCTGTGAAATAGCTTGGATCTGCGTTTGAGAGAGTGTAGAGGTTTTGCGTTTGGTGAGTAATGTCAAAAGGAGAGGTTCTGCCCTTGCACTATTGCTTTAGTATTTTGTTTTAGTTTCAGAATTATATCGGGTTTGCTCGGAAGAATTGAGGGTGAGAGAGATTTGGTTTGAGAAAGGAGAGTATATATATTTAATAAAAAGAAATAAATCAGATTTAAAAATTATAAAAAAAAAATGTTGATGTGGAAAATTGTGGAGAGGTCATAGGCTTATATATATATATTGATTAGTTTGACACATTTAAGAGATAATTATCAATTAGTTATGTTGAATAATATATAAACAAGAAATACATATAAAGTCTTCTCAAAAATAAATAAATATAAAGACATTAGGGGTAACTATAAGGACTACTTTTTTTCCTCAATTAGTACAAGGGGTAAGTTGTTTAACTCAGACAACTCATTGAAGATTCAATTGTTTTTTCATAGCTGAGAAAGGGTAATAGGTTCCATATACATGGTTGATGCTTAATGGTGCATAGCAAGAAGTTTAAAGATCATTGAGTGTTAATTTGTGTCACCAACATGTTACACTCTTAGCCACTCTCTAATTTTCTCAAAAGATTAAAAAAAAGAATGTAGAGTTTTTAATTTACTGTGGAATTGTTAATAATAAAACAAAATGTATCACTCAAAGAACTTAAAAGAAGACTTCAATTGTTTTTCATAGACGAAGGGGGCCAATGGCCTCCTTTTAAGTCTAGTTAGTCCTGTCATTGATGTGACCAATTTTAGTTTCTAAAGAGTTACTGTTTAATGGTACATAAAAATAAGTCTTATGTTCATTAAAGCGCATTTTTGGATTGAGGGGTGTAGAGAGGAGTAGAATAGTGTTGGCCTATTTATTGATATGACTATTATAGTTTTCAAAGAGTTACTATTTTTTTTGTGGTACCTAAAAGGAGCTTTTATATTTATTTATTGTTAGCTTGAGTCATCTACATGATAGACTCACAAATTCATTCAAAGGATTAAACGGCAATGCAATTTTAATTCATTACAAATTTTGTTTACATTCAAACAATGTATAACTCAAAAAATTTATGAGACATGGACCAAATATCATAGATTGAAATTTTATTATATCTATTTAAAAATAGAAACAATTTATATGAAATTTTAGCTGCTTTTCATAGCCCTCTTCAAGCTTACTTGACCCCTTTTGATGTCAATAATTATAGTTTCTAAATGTCAAAAGCTTTTTAGCTTAATTGACATCTTTTTATATTTTCAATAAAAATATTCAAGATTTAAATCCCTAATATATATTTTAACATTTTTTTAATTCACATTCAAGAAATTTCAAAATGTTCTTTAGCCTTATTTCTATCTCTAAGGGATAACTAAAAAATTTAATATAAATACTGGAATAAGTTTAGGAATACAATTTTTTCCACGACTTGTTGAGGTGATAGGTTGTGAATGATAAAAAATAAGTGATGTCAATAATAAATGCACGGAAAAGTAATTATCCACTATTCATAACTTACCATTTCAATAAAGTATGAAAAATACTGTGAATGAAAGATGTGTCTATAGTCTATATATACTCTACAGCAAAGTTGTACATACTTATCAGATAGTAATAAATAGTAAATACAACTGTTTCTGATAGATAAATTCTTTTTATTTTATTTTTTTGGAAATAGGTTACTCTAAAAAATAGTAATAAATAGTAAATACAACTGTCTCTGATAGATAAATTTTTTTTCTTTTATTTTTTTGGAAATAGGTTACTCTAAAAATAATAATAAAAATAAAAAGAAAAGAAATAACATGTGTAAATATCATAAAGAAGTAACAAGACCCATGAGTGGTTCATAAACTACGAAATAGTCAACGTGATGGCAAACCCATTTTAGCCAAAGACATCGCACATTGAAATGATGAAACTCCCAAGTGATGGAACTGGTTTTAGTTTATCAACAACATGTTAAGGAACAATAATAGTAAGACTGTAAGAGTCAAATTAATGTCTGTTCTTTGATGTTCTGTACTAGATCAAATGAACTACAACATTGGACCCATCCAATTCAATCTATAGGAATGTTAAGCAGTAAAATTAACTTTAAATTTACTAAAACAATTGATAATTCAATTAACAATGGGTTGAAATCCTTTAAAATTTCTAGGTAACTCCATATTGACAAGCCCATAAAACATTTTACATATTATAGGTCAAAAGTCTGACCATTAGATCTACACACAAAATAAATTTTTTTTGCCCTTTATTTCACTTGAAATTAAAACAACATATTTCACTTTTATTGTTAAAATTTTATTTCTAGTATATATAAAGTATTATAATTTTTAAAATTTTTAATTAAAAAAAAGTACTAAACACACTTTTTGATTTATACTATTTAATCAAAACTATACAATACATTCAATTTAAACAAAGAGAATTAATATTATCATATTTTGTATCAAGGGTTTTAAAAAAATAAAAAAAAAATTATGACGCCCGCATTACGATGATTGTTCTTTGTCATTATGCCAAAAAATCAATTAACTTTTAATGTAAGCGAAGTCCAAAATTAATTTTTTTTTTTTTAAACAAAATAGAATTTCTACTATAACTTAATCTAATGGTCTGTTTGGATTAAAGGGGAGGGAGGGGGAATAGAGTAAAATTAGTACAAAATTAGCTTATTTTTAACCAACTCTACTCTACTCTCCTCCACTCTCCCTCCTTCCTCCCTCTATCCAAACAGGACATAATTGTATATGTGTGTGAAACTCCCTCCTATAAACTTGAACACTGATTCTTGCTCCCTACATCCTATAAGCAATTATACTTATGGAGTGACCATTACACCAAAGTGTGAAGTGGTCAACCTCCAAATTTCTTACTATACACAATTTGAGCTAATTTGAATCCGTTCAATCACGGACTTGTCACATGACTCACATATATATATATTGTAAAATATATATTATATAATATTCCTGACTTTGCTCCCCAAATCACAAAAATAAAATACTCCTATAAACTTGTAAAAGTCAACTGTAGGCTGGGCTTTCCTATAAATAGGCTTAGTCCAACGAAACCCAATTACTAGAACATTCGAGCCCAAAAAGTCCCCCTTACCCCTGATATTGATTTTCTACAACTCACTACTTTTCTACGTCTGAACCTATGAATTCAACAAAACAAAAATTAAAAACCATCAACACCCACCGCCCACCAATTTTCATTTCCTTAGTGTCTGAGGTTTCCTACAGATTTTCCCAATTTCCACAAAATTCCTACATTTTGATTGGAAAACCAAATCCCAAGAGAAATAAAATCCAAAACCATCCATTTAAAGCACACAGCCTATTTATTACCATTAACTAATTTTACTCTTCAAAAACTCACGCAGAGAGAGAAAGACAGAGACCCACTTTTGCGTTCATTCCATTTTCCTCAAAAGTAACGCCAACCGAGATCATATTCACAGGAAAACTATTTCTGGGATTTTCTTTCGGTTTTCTCAGGAACCAAACAGAGGGAGTAGGGGGAGCGCTGGAATTTTGAGATTTTTTATTTCGATGGTGAAGAAAGCAGAGATTGAAACCAAGGCCCGTGGAAAGCGATGGAGATTAATGGTGGTGTTTGGAACTCTCGTCGTTCTCTTTGTTGCTATGGCTCTCTCTTCCAAAGCCTCTACCGGATTGTCTCTCTTACGACAAAAGCCTTGTCACTGCGCCAAGGTCAATTCTCAACCTCTCTGTGTGTGGCATTTCTCTTTTCTTCTCTTGTTTGGGTACTGAGAAAATGAAGGAAAGTATGCAGGAAGGAATGGAAATGTTTGGTTGTTATTGTTTATGTTGTGTTTAGTCACTGTTCATTTCAATGCATTTGTGTTTCAATTCTTTGAACTAGTTTTGTCATATTACCTGATTTTTGTTGTGTTTTGGCTTTGAGGTGGGAAAATTTAGAATTGGGTTTGATTCAAATTTTAGTTCTTTATGATTTTGTACTGTTAACTGGGTTTTTGGGTTTTGCAATTTGTGTTTCAATTCTTTGAACTAGTTTTGTCATATTACCTGATTTTTGTTGTGTTTAGACTTTGAGATGGGGAAATTAGAATTGGGTTTGATTCAAATTTCAGTTCTTTATGATTATGTACTGTTAACTGGGCTTTTGGGTTTTGCAATTTGTGCAGTATACTGGGATTGTTGAGGATTGTTGTTGTGATTACGAGACCGTGGACCGACTTAATAAGGAAGTGTTGCATCCATCGCTCCAAGAGCTTGTTAAAACCCCGTTCTTCCGGTATTTCAAGGTTTGCCAGGTGTTTTGATTTATTGGCTAGAAGTAGACTGATTATATAAGAACTAATATGTGATCCTTCTATTGAATAATCATTTTTTGAAAGTAATGCTTAGCACAATTTTGATCATTATATAGTTGAATTTTACTACAGTATTAGTAATTAATATCGGCGTGGTGTTAAGGTATCTGCATAAGAAACAAGGCATGGATCTTTTGGAGATTTTAGAAGTTTTGTTGACTACATACCAAATATTAATCTATATGATTGATTACATATGCGATATTTTTCTCGAGTGTAAATTTGAATAGCCTGAATATACATTTACCTTGAGTCTCCCATAATAATGAGACGGAGGGGGAGGTCATAGGACCAAGATGCACTAGATGCATGTGTAACTTACCAATATATATATAGAAAATTTTCAAGCATTGTTGCTTGCTTCTGTTCTTGAAATTTGGTGTTGTCCTCAGCTGATCGTCCTTGTGAATCTTATTTATGGTAGGTTAAGTTGTGGTGTGACTGTCCTTTCTGGCCTGATGATGGTATGTGCCGTCTGCGGGATTGCAGTGTTTGTGAATGCCCAGAAAGTGAGTTCCCTGAATTATTTAAGGAGCCCCGTAATGTCCTCTCACCAGATGATCCTATCTGTCAAGAAGGGAAGCCACAGGCAGCCGTGGATCGTACAATAGATAGTAAAGCTTTCAGAGGCTGGACAGAAACAGACAATCCCTGGACAAATGATGACGAAACTGATAATTGTTAGTGTCATATTTTTCCTGCACAATTCATTGGTTTTTTGTTGTTATGAATATTTAAATATTGGGACAAGATCCCCTCCCATTTAAATCCTCTGATTCCCTCCAATTTTAGCCAAGTGCGAAACTTGGCATTCATTTGATTTTGTGTGTGTGTGTGTGTGTTTTAAGACTATCGGATTTTTTGAGTTCCCCATGTTGTACATCCGGATTAAAATTGGAGGAAACTAGAGGGTTAAATGGGAGGGGATCCTTTATTGTTGATGTAAATGTCAAATACAGAAAATGTGGATAGCATTCATTGTTTTTATTTTATTCTATGAAGATTGTCTTATGGCTTATAAATGATACTCATTTACATTTGCAGCTGAGATGACATATGTTAACCTACAACTCAATCCTGAACGCTATACTGGTTACACTGGTCCATCTGCTAGAAGGATTTGGGATTCTGTCTATAGTGAGAACTGCCCCAAATGTGAGTTGTCCTC
Organism: Quercus ilex subsp. ballota; assembly: GCA_032727855.1. Classification (NCBI taxonomy): domain Eukaryota; kingdom Viridiplantae; phylum Streptophyta; class Magnoliopsida; order Fagales; family Fagaceae; genus Quercus; species Quercus ilex. The sequence continues at coordinate 63,595,864 of CM064912.1, read as the reverse complement.
TTTGTGTATGCCAAATGTTCATCGATAATACTTGTTCTCTATCTCACAGGGCATAATTTATTTTTACGTTCATCATTAATTTCTATTGTTAAATGTTGCTATTCTCTCTCTCTCTCTCAAATTTTGTATGGCTTAGCTGAGTAGTCGTTATTGCTATCACATAACTGTTGCCTTCGCCCTTGCCATAGAATATTTTGAGAAACCCTTCATTGAATTCGTTATGAAGAGCTGGAATGTTATTCTAAAATTGGTGATTAACATGCCTACTTCACCTGTATGCTGGGTTCCCACTGCAATCTTTGTCTCTTTATTGTCAGTGCCTGCTGAGCTCCTAACAATGATTTGCATTTATGATGAGGACATAGGACATTACATCTTTACTTATGTTGAAGATGACAAGACTTTGATTCCAGTGAATTTTCTTACCTTTTTTTGGGGGGGGAATTATTGTTGAAGTACTGTCTCATGATGAAAGTTAAATTTGCATCCTTATACTTGATTATCTAGTGGCAAATGGTAATTTAGAATTTAACTGTGGTCTTCTTTGAGAGTTTTTCCAGTTTCTCCATATTTTTGTGTGGGTAGTTTTTTGTTTATTTTTTTTTTTGGGGGGGGGGGGGGGGGGGGGGGGGCGCTGTTATGATGTGAGTTTTCTTGCTTCATAATGAGTAATCGATCCCTTACCTTTTCGTTGATTTTCAACTTCTGCAGATCCATCTGAAGAGTTATGCCAAGAGGAAAAAATTTTGTACAAGCTGATATCTGGTCTTCACTCCTCAATTTCAATTCATATAGCTGCTGATTATCTACTCGATGAAGCTGCAAACTTGGTACAATTCTAATTTTGCATACCTTTAGACACTTATCTTTTTGCTTTTTGAAGATAGACAGTTCACATGGTGTTTGCATAAAAATTGCATATTTGACCCATGTGATCAGTATAGTTTCTACACCTGTGATCAATGCAACTTGTTGGCTAAGCCCTTTATATACACTGAAATTTTTATATGTACATACCTGGTAAAGTTTTAATTTGTCTTCAATCTCCTTAATAAACATATGGCAAATTCATTTATAAAATAAAATTCTGTTGGTATATTTGACTTTTTAGGTCATAATCTCTCAGATGCTCCATATTTAAGTTAGTGCAGAATGAAAATGTTGCCTCAATTATATGATCTGGGCTGTAACTTGCCTCAGAGAACACTTGCACTAGGGGTGGGTAGTTGTAGATGCTTTATAGGGTAAAGGATGAGAAATTGTTCCCATCACTGGGGTCAATGTATAACCTTCCTTAATTTAGTTTATGAATGATAATGTATTGAAAGATCTGACCATACTTTATTTTTTCCTTTTTATTTGTTTAATTCCAGTGGGGTCAAAATCTCTCATTGATGTATGATAGGGTCCTAAGATATCCAGATCGGGTCAGAAACTTGTACTTCACATATCTCTTTGTTCTCCGAGCTGTGACAAAGGTGAGTATAAGCTCTGGAGTTGTTCTTAAAGAGCCATATTTCGTTTATGTGAGAAATGTTTTTCGCTTGATGGAATATTCTGTTATACAAAATGTGTGCCTTGATGGGGTTATAATAATGAATTAAAATTCATCCCAATGGTAATCTTTTGCTGAATGCATTTCAGGCAGCAGATTATTTGGAACATGCTGAGTATGATACTGCTAACCCTACTGAGGACTTGAAGACACAGTCCTTGATAAGACAGCTACTTTTTAATCCCAAATTGCAAGCTGCATGCCCAGTCCCATTTGACGAAGCTAAGTTATGGAAAGGCCAACGTGGACCTGAACTAAAGCAGGAAATCCAAAAGCAATTCAGAAACATAAGGTATTTCTCATTAGCCATTTGATCATTGATTGTTTTTACTTATGAAGAAGGGGAAAAAAAATCTTGGATCCATTCTGGATGGTGTCTTAAGATGTTTCTAGAATTCATTTTAACACTTTGGGGCTAGGAAGCATGGACATGGACATGGGTATGACACGGCGACCTGACAATTTTTGAAATATTAGACACAACACAGCAAGGATACGCATATTAATTAATTATTAAATATATATTTATTTATATTTTTAAATATTGTTAAGCGTCTATTTTTTCTTATAATGTTAAACACATATCAATTTAAGAGTAATAATGGATACTAAAGTGAATTCATGACTAATAATGATGTTCATACATTAGAATACAAACCAAGAATAAGATCCAAAACAGTAAATAAAAGATTGCTAGATAAGTGTTCATGATTGAAACTAAAAAGAAATAAAAGATAAGTGTCTCTCATGTGTCTTGGCCATGTCTAGCAATTTTTCAAAATAGAAAAGAAAAGAAAGGATACAGCTAGGACATGCTTGCAAAAGTGTCCTAGACCTAGACGTGTCCCATGTCCAACAAAGGTACAGCCCCCCAAATGAAGTGTCCATGCTTCCTAGTTTGGGGGCATCATAGGAAATGGAGTGGATTAAGAAAGGAGCAAAGAAAGGGCGAGGGAAGGAAAGATGTTTCTCTGTTTAGATGTCTAGATAGGGAGAACCCAGGAAAGAAGGGGAGAAGAATGTTTTTCTGTTGTTTGGTTTGTCCGACTTATATGCCCTTCTATAAAGGATATGTTGGCATAAAGTACAAGGGGCATGGAGGTAATCTCATGGTATAAGCTGCTTCCTTACCTCCCTTTCTGCCCACTTTGGGAGGGAACAAATATGTGGGCCTGAAGGAAATTGCATCTGCCTAAATCTCTGTTCCCTGTTTCTCCTTACAACTAGATAATGAAAATAACTTTTCCTTCCATCTTTTTCCTTCATTTTCCCCTCTCCCCTTTCCACCAAACCAAATGCACTATGTAGTTATTGTTTGTTTAGAATGTTGTTCTCAATCCTTGTCTAGTATCATAGCGTTGCCGCTCTTGGCATTAAATATCACTCTCAGTGCTGGAGAAACTGTAGAACAAGTTCTACTCCGCATATTTCCACTCACTTTGATTGCTTTACTGCTAATATGACTGGCCCGTGCCTTTGAAAATGATATAACAAATCCTCATTGGCATTGCAGTGCAATAATGGACTGTGTAGGATGTGAGAAGTGTCGTCTGTGGGGAAAGCTTCAGGTCCTTGGGCTGGGTACTGCATTGAAAATCCTCTTCTCTGTTAATGGCCGGGAACACTTGCTTCAGAATGTAAGTATCTATTTCCTTAAGTAATTTTGAAGTTTCAAATTATCTTTAGGTAGCATGTCACTTTTTTTGTCACCTGCTGATCTTCCTACGGTACTAGTATCTATGAATTTCTCTAAATGAAAAATATTTTATAAGCCTGTCAAATATTTCTTCCAAAATTGTGACTTCTAAGATGGTGACCCTTATACAAGACATTTTGCAAAAATTAAAAACTAAAAAAGTAACATATCATGCCACTTTGGTTTATTCATGAGCGAAAGTATATTCTTTTTTCCTTTTAAACACTAAAGCATTTTGCATTGGCCTTCACAGCTGCAATTGCAACGGAATGAAGTGATTGCGTTGATGAACCTACTGAATCGACTGTCAGAGTCTGTCAAGTTTGTCCATGAAATGGGACCTTCAGCTGAAATGATTATGGAGGGGCAGATTTCTTCACCCAGTTCCCCGAGTAGATTATGGGAAATGATAAGGACATTCATAGCTAAAAAAACCGAGGTATACCCTACTCTCTATTAGCACCCCTCTGTCTCTCTCTCTGTCTCCTTTTTAAATTTAATTCTTAATTTAGCTAAAGAGATTGTGTTGTCTGATTTTGTTTATGTTACTTGCAGGTAAGTAGTAATCAGCGAATTTAGTTTGAAACAGCTATACATTACGTCGAAAGGAATAGGTTATAGGAAAGTGCAGTGTGGGTTTAAGAAAGAATGGCCCCATGGAAAGAGGATATGATAGAAAGTGTAAAAAAACCATTTCAAGACACTTTGAGGTGGTAAATTTGTAATTTTTCGGATTTGAAAATTTTGGAAGTTCAAGAGCATAATAGTTCTGCATTTTCTTCAATATCTTTGTTTCTTATTTCATTTTGGTATACACTATGGGGTAATTATGGGTGTTTGGGTTCTTTCTTTGAGAAGCCCAAAACAAACGGCTGAAGCAAAATTAGGAGGTCCAATGCTACAAGCTACTAGTCTAAATGAACTTGAGCCCATTATCCTTACTTTCTCTATCTCAATGTGAGAAAAGCTCATTGGGGGAATTCAGAGAAATGTGATTTGGAGTGCAAAAGAGAGATTCATTCATACACCCTGAGCCTCAAAGAAAAATTAACAAATGGGTTTGGAGCACTTGCAATCCATGAGCCCCAAGGATGATGCACTATGCAAACCTAGCACACGTTGAAAACTAGCTTAAACTGTTGAAACACCGGTTAATTTCTGCCAAAAAAATGACCTACCAATAGATGTTTGTTCATCACCATTAATGTCAATTGTCAACTGACATAATCCCTCAATTTAGCAATTTCAACATAATACTACTAAGTTGTTTTAAATGAAGTCAATTTTATCAGGGACGTATGCAAGTAGGATTTGGGTAACCAATTTAACTCGATTGGCATGAAATCAAATGGTTTTAGTCTCTCCCTTAAAACCAACTACTCAAGTCTAGCAACTCTCTGAAAGATGATTTTTATGATTTTTTTTTAACAACTTTTGTTTTGAGAAGAGATTTTTTGAACCATAAAGTCATTTCACCTACCAAAGAGATTATAATTACTCCCTCAATAAAACTTGTACGCGTGAGCCAAATACAAGGCTATGTTTGGTTTGGAGGGTACTTAATTTTCATATCTCAACACTCAAATCTCATCACTTTAATTCATTACTCAATTCTCATATTTGTAACTCAAAAGTTTCCCATAACTATACTTGCAATGTGTTTGGATGGAAGTTCCCATAACTCTTCTAAGATCTTTCATAAGAGAGACCCACGGCTTCTTGCAACCAACCGAGATGCGAGACCACTACAACCTTCACAACGCACACGGACACCCAAGAGCAAAGACCAAAGCTACAGATTTTGCAAGGCCAAGATCTAAAGAAGAAGAAGAAGAGGGAGATCTTCTACACTACTTCGGATGCAAGAGCTTTCAGAAAATGTTCAGTTGACTTTTTCAGAAACACAACAAAATGGAAACCAAAACAAATGTTAAGGGAAAGTGAAAGTAAAAGTAAAGGATAAGTAAGGGAAAAACAAAAGGCTAATACTGCACGGTAAAAGAGCCGTTGGAGTACGCAATTAGTGCTCTGCACTTGATGGTGACAATACATATGGGTGGGGTCCGTTTAGTTGAGCAAAATAGAAATTGAGATGAAAATCAAGCTAAATAGCTCGAATGAATATAAACCCTACGAAAAGTGAGTAATGAGTTATGGAAATTGAGTGATAGTGATGAAAATCACTCTAACCCAAACAAAATGCCAAAAAAGTTTTCTCCATGCTTGATATCACGGGCAAAACACATTCTCTCTGTCTCTTCTATGAGGCAAGTCGTAGTCACTAGTTGATTCTAGTTTAACCCATTTGTCTGTGGACTCGTTTCATTTGTGTAGCTTCTACGACATGTCGCTGGCCTTCATCATTGTGTGTGTTGATGTGAGTATTTGGGTTTGGCTCTCCATCTTGAGCTCGGGTTCAAGAACAAAGAGCATCTAGTCTATCGAGACATGTCACGAGGCGATGAAATTGACCCATTACAATCAGTTTTACCAATACTAGAATCCTAGAATTGCAATCAATATCTTTATTCGTGGTAGGATGGGAACTTGTCCTTTATTATCATTATTTTTTTAAGGAGGATGAGTGGTTTGATTGAAGGTTTCATGCATATACCATGGTGAATTTGCCCCCTTCTTTTTCTGGTCTGTGTTGTGTGGTAGATGTGTATGCAACAAGAAATTATGTAAAAAAAAAATTATCTTACAAAATAGTGTCAAAAACTATTTTAATACATGACACGTTTTGTGATTTCCCAAGTTGCCATAGATTAGTTTCAATTCTAGACTATGTTCTTACTGGTTTATTACATCATGCTTATGGTCATGATTTCTACCTCTACTGTGTATTGTATTGTGCCATAATTCTCGTTCATCAACATACAAAGAAATGATCACCGAATTGGCATTACTAGTGTTTAAATAAAATGACGTATCATGGCTTGGAGTAAATTCAATTTCATATTTAATAGATAAGAATTGGCATTACAAGTGTTTAAATAAAATGAAGCAGTATAGCTTGGAGTATAATTAAGTTCATACTATTATCCCAAAAAAAAAAAATTAAGTTCATACATAACAGATATACATGTTAAAATATTCATACGGCATCTTTTTGTTTAATTAGATATAGATATACATATTCATACGGCATCTTTTGTTTAGTTAAATAGATTTATAATTTGAATTGAAACGTTGTTAAAAGAATAGGGTTTAATTTAAAAACTTCTAAATGTGTGAAACTTATTTTGAAACCGTGCTTAAATTATGGTTATGGAGTTTAAATTATAATTTTCCCCAAAAATTATTCATTGTCCTTACTCAAAAAAGATCCTGTACGTGTCTGTGCAAAACAGAACCGAGGGTTAATTTCTAAATGGTGAAGAATTACACTCTGATTAGTATAACCATTTTAATCCCGTGCCGTCCGTACTTCCTCGGTTGTACAAGAAGCTTTCAAACCAAATCATCAATGTAAAATTAGTGACTAGAAAACAAATCAAATCCATAACCATATATGTATTTAAAAGAGAGAAAAAGTCGAAGAGCTAAGAAGCACACAAGCATCCAATTAATGATAATATAGGCAATACATTTTCTCATAACATCAAATTAAATCGGTCAATATTTGACCAAAGCATCCATGTATTATGTACAACACAGTTCACCAATATGAATATACACATCTCTTAAAGAACCACCCCTCTCTTGCCCACTTCGTTCAGCAACAAGTGGTTTAGAAATTGCTTCACTAGTAGATGCAAAAAACCCATGAAAGACCGATTACATAGCAAACTGTAAAACAAGGAACTGTAACCTATGTAAAATCTACGTTATATAAGCTTAGCAAAGGTGATCTAGGAAAATTTGGACACACCAACAAGAATTTGTAATGCATAAGCAAGATCACGATGCCAAACCTTACGTTATATCAATGCCTAGCGGGCCTTTTTTAGACGTTTGGGTGGCCTCATTGTCTCTTTCCTTGAAATGTCTGGAGCCTTCAAGTCAATAAATGGCTGCAAGCATTTTAAAGACCCGCTCAAGTGAGAAATAATTAAAATTTAAGGCAGTTTATCATATTCAAAAATCTAGATAAATTAACAGTTTAACACAAAAACACAGCAATGAAATTCCTACAGCTGAAAATGAGCTCTAGGATAGGATTTACAAGAAACAATTGTCAATATCATGAAAGTTGCACCACTTAAAGAAGGGGTAAGATTAGATCCTAATGGACAAGAAAGCAGTCAAACCATGACCGCACTATCATAAAAACAAGTCAGATAAATAAAACCTATGTATTAAAAGTATTATAGCAGCATTTTTCATTCAAATGAAGTATTATATTAAATCTGTATGCTAAATTGAACACTGTGGCAGCGCAAGTGCAGCAGTAAACATAGCAAATTATCCACTACTGAGCTAGATAATGTTGGAGCCACATGACACCTATATGGCTAGCATGGGTTGGTTAAATCCCATCTGATCTGATATGTTGATTATCTGCATTATGATCTTGAAAGTGAGGGACAGCTAAAAAAAAAAGCTAGAAGGGAATGAATACTAGAGATGTTTGATGGACAACTAAATGTTCCTACATGAACTTTAAAGAATTTTGATGATTTTATTCCATTTTTGTTAAAAAGAATGATCATGGGCCTATGAAATGTACTAAGACACTTGCAATCATTATTTTACAGTGTCATTTTATCTGAGGCACCCGAAGATTAAACAGATGCAAAAGTAGAGAATGTCTAAATTATTAGCATTAAAGTTATCAAACTAAAGTAATTACAATCAAGATGGTCTCCTCAAATGTCTCTCATGTCTTATCAGTTCACCCTGCGGTCAACATGACATGACAATATTTGAAAAACAGAATAATCCAAACCCAACACCAATTCTCACCCTATGAATGTGGTCCATTATCAAATCACCCTCAAGGAAAATAACTCAAAAGTCTGTGTTACCTCTCCAAATGAGGGGGTTCTAGCTTAAAAAGAGCTCCTAGATAATTTGCAGGAAGGTTTAAAAAGACTTGCCTTCAAAATTTTAAGACCATACATGACTTGTCCTTTCTCAGCCCCGCCCACCCCCCAAAAAAAAAAAAACCCAAATCAAGACCTTTAAGACCAGTTCGAGACTGATATGTATGAAAGCAAAACTATAAGAAATCCATTTTTGTCAATAGGTTATAAGATATCCACAACCACTCAGATATTCCAATTTGGCAATCTAAAGACATAATGAGGTTGAGAAAAGACCATACACATAACTTGCTAAAGTCCACACATGGACAAATCCGAATTGGAAATGTGCAAGGAGACCAATAACCAGCTTAATGGGTAGTTATCTAATCAATTTTTAATTAAGAAACTTTTTACACTTATGACTATACATTTTCAAGTCAAGATTATGAAATATAATACAAAGTGAAAACATTGCAGCATATAAATGCACAACTGAAATAGGAAGGCAGTATTTCTAACCTCATCCCATTTTTTTTGAAGTTCCAAAAGCTCTTGACAATAAGTGAGACACTCAGCATGGTATAGCGCAGCTAACTCTTTTATCAAGGCCTTCCTTTTAATTATGCCAATCACTTCAAAGAAAGAAAAATATGGCAATTGTGAGATATAGAAAAAAAGATGGATCAGAAATCAGCTTCTATAACAAAAACAGAAAATTAAGCCACACAACTCATGAAGAAACAAAATTTTGATGCTTTCTGGAACGTTAACATTATTTTTAAAATATCCACGCGCGTCTGATCTCATATCAATAACCAAATTGTTTAAACTTAGAAGAACCTAAAATTCCATCTTGGCATGAAAGGTATGTATGTAACTAACATAAAAAATATGCATAGGTCTATTAAGTATGAAACTTTAAAATTTGTGTACAGAGAAATCATGCTGACAAAACTTAAAAAAAAAAAAAAAGGCATATGTAGGCATATCCATAAGTGGCAAGAAATAAGTCCATAACTTCAAAGAAAACTTGTTAATTTTCATGGTTCCCAAAAATCTTATCATGGATCCATTAATTGCATTATACAAAAAGAAAAGGTTTTGAAATTGTTTTTTTTTTTTTTTTTGGTTTCATGGGGGAGACAATGTTGATACCACTAATCCCAGGTAAAATCAGCAAAATTAAGTCAAACCCACAACTAGAATGGTAAAATACCATGTAATTGATATAAAAGATCCCCTTTTTAGCACATACACACTTTAAGCGGGTTTTGAATTGACAAAAAATTGTGTTAGTTTCCTGGTAAAAAGAAAAGCAAAGAAAGAAAGAAAGTAAGCCAGCCCAAACAATAGCGTAAAAACTAATTCATGGGTCAAAATCAGAGAGTGCCACATTCTACAAAAAAAAGGACTAAAACCCACAAAAATCCAAAATTGAAACCCAAAAGAGAGATCACCAAAATTCAAATTAATTCCATGAGTTGAAACAAAACTAAAGGAAACCGAAGTATAGCGAGTGAGATAATATGGTAAATAGAGAAATTAAAAAAACCAAAGAAAACAAAGATAAGAGAATAATGTACTTCGACTGGGATCGAACGGTGGTGGTGGAGGAGTTGGTGGCGGCGGAGGAGGAGTAGGGTCGGACTGAGTCGAATCCGGCTGAGGCGGGGCGGCAGGAGTTGGCTGAGACGGCGTAACAGGAGGAGGAGCTTGTTTAGGGTCTTGAGTCATGATTCCTGGAACAACGTCAGCCTGTGTGTTGTGTTGTGTTGTGACTTGATGTCCCCCAAAAAGAACAAAAGAAAGAGAAATATGGGACTAGTTTCGTTTAATTAGGAGCGTGCGAGCGTGAGTGACATTATGGGATGGACCGAGAAAAGTTGTATATGTTAATGTAACTAGTAAAAGTGAGATATATGGGTGTCCACTGTCCAGTCCAGCGTCCACACCTCAACCGTAATTGATGAATAGTCACCGTCCTAGATAGTGATTTCAAAGTCTAAGTCAAGTGCAGGCCTGCCCAGTACCGCCTCCTCACATATATTGAGATAGGATTAATAAAATATATTAAAAGACAGTAAAAAAAAAAAAAAAAAAAATGTAAAACAATTTGTGAGAGAGTGGGTGAATTGCATCATGTGTATTGCACTTGATCTCAATTCATAGAAAAATTACAAATTTCATCTAAAGTCTAGACTTTTGTAATATTGTCTAGTATTTCTAGCCGGACTTTTTTATATTCAGTTTTAATAATAAAAAATATATTATTGAAAAATCTCTATCTAAAGTTATTTTGTTATATAGTTCATTTTGAAACTCGAGTTTAGCTAAACTCGCTTTCCTCTCAAATCTAACCTCTTATTTGACTTCAAAATACTCCTACCTGGAGATCAACTCATCGTTGGAGCAATTGGATTCAGAGAACCCCCAACATTCTCTCCTTTTGTGCCTGGCCGGCTCGACTAGAAATGGACGGGGACTTGTGCTCTGGTCCAAAAACAAGAGAGGAACTAGGTGCTTCGAAGTAGCGAAGCTAGTAGAGAAGTACCAACACAATGATTGTACTCACCAAATCAATATGGGTAATTTTCTCTCCCCTAAACTATGTGTATTATTTGTGTGTGTGTGTGTAAATGGCCATTGAAAGGACTCAAGTCTCTAAGCGTAGAGCTTCACGTGGATTTTTAGTCCATCTCAACTTTACCACCACTTTGAACTCGAGTCTTAGAGACTCCAGATGCTACTTAACTAATATGTTTGATTATAATGCTACATAACGAAAATGTTAGCACAATCAGGCCAAATAGCACCAAAAAAAACCCTTTTTTGTTTAATGTACTAAATTTGGATGTGATATGGGCACAATATTTGCCCAAAATTAGCCACATTGTGGCCCTAAAATACTTTAGTGCACTAAACATAAGCCATTTTGTAACAGGAACCAATTGCAACTCATATAACAGTAGAGACTCCTTGTGACCCAACTCGTATCAATTGCAACCCATTGAATTCACTGACTAACAATCACAACTCATGTCACAAATCCTAGACTATCGATTCCAACTTATTCCCCCCACCCCCCACCACCCCCCCCCCCCCCTTGTTATTTTTATTTTCTCTAGTCATAAAATAAGTAAATTTATCTTCTTCCCTGCTTTAATTGTGTGTGTGTGTGTGTGTGTGTATGACACTATTGGTGGGTTTTAAGGTTAATTTGGATGTTTTTGAAAATGGTTTTTGTGAATTATATGTTTCAGCCTTTGTTTGGTTATTTAAAAAAAGTAATGAAAGGGTTAAGTTTTTAGTACTCAAAAGTTTTTTTTCCCCCCCTCTATATTGATTTTTATATTATATTTTATTTTATTTTTCAAAAAGTTTATTATTTTTTTAGGATAAAAATAAAAATTACATATTTTTTTGGTATTTTTTAAATTCAAAAAGTGAAAATATTATAATTTATGTCATTTTTAAACATCATAATACACGAAATAACTAAATTGAAAACATATTAAAGTTAAGATATTGAAATGGAAGAATGAAACTCTAAAGATGAAATTGAAAACATGTCAAATATACAGTATGTAATTTGTAATTTAGACTTTACAAAACATATTTACACTTTTTCAATCCAAATTAGGATAGGTTTGATAGATTGTAATAGATACTGTAATATAATAGTTATTCATATGGTTTAACTATTCAGTAATTTGATTATGTTTTTATTACAATGAATAGTCATTCCTTATGAATAACTATTTTTTAAATTGAGAAATAACTATTAATCTCTAAAATGGTTGTAATAGTTATTCCTTAGTAGATGTATTAATTTCTAAAATTAATATATTTCAAAATAAAAAAACTTTTCATATACACATAATAATTATGAAAATAAAAATTCATAAAAAAATAACTAATCTCTCTTTCAAATTAAAAAAAAAAAAATTTTTAAGGAAATATAATTATATGAGTAAGATATTTTCTAAAATATATCTTAAGTTTGATTTAAAATGTTTTCATTCCATTATCTTCAGAATTCTATTATTGTGTTTTCACCAAATAAATGAATAGTGATAAGTTCTAAGGGATCAGTGGACTGAAAAGTCTTCGAATGCTGCTGATCTTGAAGGTCAAGTCCTGAAAACACCAAATTCAATCAGAGAAAGACCGGTGGAGGCCGGTCTAGGGTCCTCCGATGGTAAAGTCAGTGATTTAGAGTAAGAAGAAGAGAACTTCAAAGACTTCAACAATTTTTTATCTGGAATTCTAAAAGAGAGAATAATCCCCCCTCACCTTTGTGCAGAAGGGTCTTTATATAGCGTTAGAGGTCGGTTAATCCTCCAATCGTCATAAAGTTTGGAGGATTCAGAGGGTAACCTCCATAACTGTCATAGGAGGCACCTCATCGGGATCTGTGTTGAGATTCAAACAATATGACTCTTCAATCGTGACTCTTGGTTGGAAATGTGTTGAAGTGTAATTCTTGGTGAACCTTGCTCGCCTATCATCAATGAAGGACGAGGTTCGCTGGGTGCTCGTCCTTCATTGGACGAGCGAATGGAGAATCAAACAGGTTGAATGGTAGGACGAGCGTATCACTCATTTGTTCTCCATGTTGCAAATTGCTATGGACGGCAATATGGACGTTCCTTGTTGCACATTGCTATGGACGGCAATATGGACGAGTAATCGACTTAGTTTTTCTTGCACCATCAAATAGTAATAAGAATTACATTACAGCATCTTGTATTCCTTATAATACATATTCTTATTCCTATATAATTACTGTTATAATCTACCAAACGTGCACTTAGGGTTCCTAAATTATGTCAACCCTTAAGTACATGGAGTAAAAAATTGTATTTTCCATTAATTGTTCCTCCTCCTAATGAGATAGAAACAAAAAAAGAGAGGGAATATTACAATCCAAACCCCATAGTTTAGGGTTTGTAACAAATTAAACACATAATTTCAAAATTAATTTTTTTTGACAGTCAAAAAAATTAATAAATTAAACTCTAAAATTTTGAAAGTAGTAAATTTAACTTTACAAATTCAAAAACAACAAATTAAATCATATGGAGTTTTAAATAATAATTAATTAAACTCAAATCTATTTAATAAAGTAGAACAACACTATATTTAAGATTTAATATGAAATTATGAACTGAGTGCTTGAATGTAAAAAAAAAGAAAAAAAAAAAGTATCAATATCATCTAATTTGTTAAACATCTCAAATAGCCGAGAGAATAATCAAATACTCAAAAACATTTAAATACTTTTATTTGTGAAAAAAATAGGGAATAATTTTTTTTAAAAGAAAAACAAATAAAGGGTTTTTTTTTTTTTTTAATTAATTGTAATTTTTTTAATTTTTTAATTTTTTTTTTTTATGCCAAAACCCAAAAGGGCCAAAACTAAAACCTTTCCTCCTCTGTCTTTGCAAGGGTTTTCAACTTTCCATTGAGCAGAACCGAGAGAGAGGCAGCCAGAAAGCAAAGCCAACATGAGTCTGATAGCAGGTTCGTACGAGAAATACATATGGGGTTTCAAGCTCAAACCCCACCCAACCCCAAACGGCCTCACCTTAACCCCACTCTTCTCCTACCCATCTCACCAGTCCCCAATCACCACCGTCGCTTCATGCGGCGGCGCCGCCGCTTCAGGCGGAGCCGACGACACAATCCACCTCTACGACCTCCCCTCAGCCTCCTACTTGGGCTCTCTCCATGACCACTCCGCTTCTCTCACTTCCCTCTCCTTCTACTCTCCGCCCCACCTCTCTTCCTTCCCTCGCAACCTCATCTCCGCCTCCGCCGACGGCACCGTTTGTATTTTCGACGCCGACCCATTTGTCCTCCTCAAGTCTCTTCGCCCCCACAAGAAGCAAATCAATGATCTCTCTGTCCACCCTTCTGGGAAGCTCGCTTTGACGGTTGCTAGGGACAGTTGTTTGGCCATGGTTAACTTGGTTCGTGGGAAGAGGAGCTTCTGTGGTCGGTTGGATAAGGAGGCTAGTTTGGTCAAGTTTGATGCTAGTGGGGACAAGTTTTTTATGGTTGTGGAGGATAAGGTTGGAGTGCACGAGGCTGAGGATGCTAGGTTGGTTTTTGAGTTGGAGAATCCCAAGCAGAAAAGGGTTCTTTGTGCCTCGCCTGGCGAGGTTAGTTTGTTTTCGGAATCGGTGCTTTTGTTTTAATGCTTTGCTTTGTTGTTACATGTACTTGTGTGTTGTTGTTTTATATGAATTATAAAGATGAAATTTTGAGCATCATTTGGGATTGAAACCGCATTCATGCCGCGCTTCCTTGAACTTATCACAAGTTGCTTTTAGATCGTTTTCACATTTTATGCTGTAAGATAGGTTAAGGGTCTTTGTTTATTGCAATGGTAAGACCAAAACTAGGTAATGGCCTTTATGCTGCAACATAATTAAGGTTGGTCATAAATTGGTTCTCACTGTTTACTATGGGGATCCCTGTTCGATTATTTATCAAAATGCTTGATCAATCAAACTGACTTGCTCATGAAATGTATTGAATTTAAAAATTTTCTTTGTAAGAGTGGACTAGTGGTTGTTGGTGAACCAATCAGCTTCACCTCCATGAAGTGCAAATTGTATAGGTTCAGGTCTGCCAGACCATCATCTTGATATTGCTTTTGTATTTTATGGCCTCGCTGTGTTGAATGGGTTAACTACAACAAATTAACTCTTCTATTGATCATGGAATTCCTTTTCTCATTTAAATCCTTGATTAGATTCATCTTGTCAAAGTCATCTACTGAACAGACACATATACTATGTAACTCTTGTTCGGTTCATAAGTGGGAGCACGTATGCATATAGCACATAATTAAGCCAACAAAATAGATTTGATTAGTAACATTTTGTTTTACCCTTATTAACAGCCTGCCATTTTTAATAATATTAATATGGTTCCTAGTCCATACGTAATGCAACGTCCAGTAACTCTGTGTGTGATAGAAATTGCCAGATTTAGTTTTGCTTATACTTATTAAGAATGTTAAAGAAAATGCTAGACCTGATAAAGTAAAACATCAATAATTGATCATATGAACCCTCTGAAACCTATGCCTTTTTGTACAATTTTCACAATTTTATTCATATGAGTGCCTTCAAAGGAAAAGAGATATACTCACCTTGATCATCATGATTTAGCATTAGAACATGTGAGAGGTTGGAAGTTCTTAGCATAAAAGTCAATTTTTGAATTGATACAGATTTGTGAGGCTGCGAAGTATCACCAATTTAGGCTTACATGTGATGTAAACTTTAATTTCTTGACAGTTTAGGAGGCAGAGTAATTTTGGGACTAACAAGATCTTTTATTTTTATGAGATTTGATATTTAACTCTTTCAATTACTAGGAAGGGAAAAAATTTCCCCCTGGGAACTGGAAGTAACTGAATGGATAATTTCAGATGCTATTTTCTAGTGATGGGCTAAGCTCCACTTAACTCCATTGTTAGATTTCGGTTTTCAATTTCTTCTCTTGCTTTTAATTGATAGATTATTTTAAAAATTGACAGAATGGACTTCTATACACTGGCGGTGAGGACCGGAGCATTACGGCATGGGATACAAACAGTGGGAAGGTTGCATATTGCATTGAGGATGCACATTCTGTCCGTTTGAAAGGTATTGTAATACTCACAAGAGGTGATGGATCTGTTTCTGGTGATGATCCATATTTAGTTGCATCTGCATCGTCGGATGGGGTTATACGTGTATGGGATGTTCGCATGGCCATTAAGGAAAAGCCAAATCCGTTGGCTGAGGCTAATACAAAGTCAAGGCTAACCTGTCTTGCTGGATCATCTCTCAAATGTGAGTCTAATAAATTCCCTCTTGTTATTGACCCTATGACACATTGCTGTGCATTTAACAAGATCAATGCCAACTTTTGTTATTTATAATTGCTTAAATTTGTGCTATTGAAATTATTTGTGTTATATTTTCTTTTTTGTATTTTTTTCCACAACAAACTATGAGTAGTTCTCATCTTGGATGTTTCCTTTTTTGGTTCTCCTTTCATTATTTTCCGTCATTTTTCAGTGATTTGGGCTTTGTAATTTCATGGCCCTTTGGGAAATGGTTGAATCATCATAAAACTTGATAAGTTATGCTTTCTATTACTTGGAAATGGTAATATTTAACAGTTTTTCTTAACACTCTTTTAGAATAATATGAATTTCTGCATCAGTATAATTTTGGTGACCTTTGGTTTCCAGGCTTGATACTTCCTCAATCTTGCTTCTTGTTCTTGTAAATTGTGAGTCTTATTAATACGTTCTTTGCTTCTCTTTCAGCTTTCAAACGACCAGAATCTGGAAGCAGCAGTATTCCAAAAGGAGGGCAGGATGAAGAGATGGAAGGTTCATAATAACCATCGAGAAAATGATGCTTCTAGAAGAAAAGAAACAATTTTTGTATGGCTGGTAGAGGAATTTATTTAAACTTGTTGAAGGGCTTATGGATGTTCTGTTAACTGTTGGGTTCAATCAGTCCAACCCATAAATTTTGACATTAATGATACTTGTGTAGTTTGTTTATATTAATTTAAATATATATAATTTGAGTTTCCAACATGCTTATGGATCTGTATGCTAGCATCTTGTGAAATTGTTGTTTTGGGCTTGCTCTTGAAAATGTTCTTGGGACTGAGACATTGCAAATGGCTTTAATGGTGCTTGTGAATTACTATGAACTTCTTAGATTGATCTGGCTTTTCTAAAGCTGTGGCAGAAGTTTCTGGTTCATTAGACAAGGCCATCATAGAATCCCGTTACATGGTTTTTGTGTGTTCAATACCAATCTGAATCTCATCATCATCTTCTTGGGAAAAGTCTATCATGTTCATGGAACTGCATTTATCCCAGTGCGCACAAGGACAATAATTTTTTTTTTTTGGTTCTTCACTCTGCTTCGTCGCAATTGCAAAAATAGACATCCACATTTGAAAAACAATGCAAGCTCGAGAAGCATATACTTTCACCAAATGTTCCTCTTTGGTCCATTCAACAAGAGTTATATTCTCTAAGACGCAAGAAAACAGAACAGTAATAACTTATGGCTCAACTTAGAAACCTTATTCTCATTATTGAAGGGTAGCCCTGATGATGGAACACACCAGACAATCAGACATTGAGGAAATTGCAATTTGACCTCTTTTTAACTAAGCTCCTTACACAGGAAAAAGTATAATTAAATTTAAGATGTAAAACAACAATAACACAAGTCTCATTAAATAATAATGAACAGATTTGATTTCTGTTATATACATCTTGGGCTGGATCAGATTTGTGGTTCAAATACATGAAATTCTGAAATGAAAGCCACTCCTTCAATGTGCTGTTGAATGGAGAAGGACAGAGGCATTTCTTCATGGGTAAACAAGTGACTGGAAACAATTAACTATTCCATTTTTGGGAATGTAAAATAGAAAATTCAGTGGCAATTTTAATTGTATTGAGCCACTGCCTCTACTGGGAGTTGCCTTGAAAAAACTAGGTCTACTGCTCATTATACAATTTAAGAGAGGATGGATCCAGTAAGGGAGATAGAATGCTTTGCTGTGCATGAAAGAAAGATCAGGAAAAAGAAAAATTAAGGCGGAGGTCCCTCGTCTAATTCTACATCAGTTTGTTTGTCAAAGTACACTTTGAGCCACTATAAACAGCCATGCCTTTTCGGCTAGTGTGAGAATGCTCTAGGCACAATAGCTCTACCTCAATTTGCTTCTTCCTGCATTGATTCAATATTGTCTTTGATCCCGCAAGGGGTACCCCTCAACATGATACACAGTACTGCAAGGCGGACATGTATAATGGGCAGCAAGAGATGGTCAAATGGACAATAGAACCAGAACAACAAAAGATAGCCGATAGCCTTTGTCCTAATTGTTTGGATTGACTTTAAGGAGCAAAGTAACATCCAAGGAGAACCATGAAGAGAAGGCCCTGACAATGAATTTGCTAATCTTAGGTGGTTGAGGATCAAAAAGCTCCATGAAATGGTAGCTAAAAATTAACCTCTGTCCTTCAATCCTTCCTATGATATTAGCTCTTTGATATCAACCCATATGCAGTCATGATTCATCTCAATAAAAGGCTATTAATGGCTGTCATATGCACCCTGCATTTCACCAAAGAAGAAAATGGAAGTTTAAGAAAGCTTTTCTGCCTTCTTGTATTTAGCCTCCTTGATTTCCAACTCTATGTTTCTTAAAATGGTATATATATCATCCGACCTAGGATGAGATTCATCAGCAACACGAAACTCATGTACATGTCCATTTACTTCTAGCCAGCTAGAGCCAGGGGTTTTCTTCAATCCTTTATCTCTAAGAAAGCTCCTCATTTTAGCGACCCCATCCCACTTTCCAGCTGCAGCATAAATATTGGAGAGCAATATGTAATTTCCAGCATTTTTTGGTTCCATAGTTATAAGCTTCTCAGCGGCAAACTCTGCAAGCCCGGTTTCTGAGTGCATCTTACAAGCACTTAACAATGGGCCCCATACCCGAGCATCTGGTTTGAAGGGCATAGTTTTTACAAGTTCTCTGGATTCATTTATATGCCCAGCACGCCCTAATAAATCCACCATGCAAGCATAGTGTTCTTGGCTTGGTTGCAAACCATAAGTTTCCATCATCTCCTTGAAACACTCCTTACCTTCTTCAACAAGGCCTGAATTTACACAAGCTGTCAATAGCCCAAGAAAGGTTACTTGATCTGGTATCAAATTTGATTGCTCCATTTGGTTGTACAGATCAAAACATTTAGACCAGTCTCCATGCTTAGCATATGCACTGATTATAGAGTTCCACATGATTAGATCTTTGCCATTGATTTTCTCCTCGTCAAAAATCTTTTGGGCCATTTCTATGCATCCACATTTTGCATAGCTGATAAGAAGTGCTGTATTAACAGATGAAAGTGTGTTGAGGCCAAATTTCACTGAGTACCCATGAAGGTATTTTACATTTTCTAATGCCCCAATGCTGACACAAGCAGGCAAAACATTAATAAGAGTAATAAAATCGATTCTGACTCCTTCTGCTTTCATCTGGGCAAAGAGAGACACAGCGTCAACAGACTGATCATGGGTCACATATCCTTTAATCATTGTGCTCCATGAAACCACAGTCTTATTCTCCAATAAGTCAAAAATCTTCCAAGCCGAATTTAAATGATAACAGTCACAATACATGTCAATGAGAGAATTATGAACTGATACTTGATAGTCCGAACCATTTCTTATCACATGAGCATGCAATTGTTTGCCCCACTCAATAGACTTTAATTGTGCAATTGAGGAAATTGCAGGTAATGCTGTGAACAGATCAGCTCTAACTCCTGGATTTACCATAAGCCTTAATAATTCAAGGGATTTATGGGAATGCCTATTTCGAGAATAGGCTGATATCATTATATTCCAAACAACACAGTCCTTCTCAGGCATTTTTTCGAATAGCAATTTTGCATCTTTCAAACAACCCAGCTTAGCATACATAGACAATAATGCAGTACTCACTAACAAATCCTTACACAAGCTGCTCACTACTACCAAACAATGAATAGCCTTTCCTGCCTTCAATGAGTTCAAATCAACGCTTGACCTTAACAAGTTAATCATAGTAACTGAATCCGGCTCAACTCTCTCCACTTTCATTCTCTCAAAAAGCCTAAGACTTTCCTCAGAATTTCCATTTTGAGAAGCCTCAAGAATCAGAGAATTCCAATAATCCAAATCCCATTCTGACATTCTTACAACCAGTTCTTGCTCATTCTCAAAACCACCACAGTTCCTATACATATCAACCAAAGCAGTATCCACATTATCAAATGAATCAAAACCAAGTTTCAAAACATGCCCATGAACCTTTTTCCCATATTCAACATCTGGGAAGCAAGAACATGATCTCAGAACAAAAGGGTAAGTATCTTCATCTGGGTACATGGACTTCATGGCCATTTCATGGTACACCAAAAGGGTTCTCTCAAATTCACCAAAGTTGGACAGATTTCTCAAAATGGTGTTGTAAAGAGCAGAACTTGGATTGGTAATAGAAATGAAGACTTGTTGGGAGAGATGGAGGAGGCCAAGGTTGGCATAGCAGTCAATGAGTTTGGAAGAGAGTGTTGGGTTTTGGTGTAGGCCAAGAAGGGTGAACCTGGCATGGATTTGTTGAATGTGTTGGGGTTTGGTGCAGAGGTTAAAGAGGGAAGAGAATGTGCTGAAAGGTTTTGTTTGGGTGGTGGGAAAATGTGGGAAAGTGTCGTGGAGGAGATGGAGATGGAGATTTCTTAACCGCTGCATGTGAGGCATAGTCATTTTTTGGTGACCATGCGGCTGACTTCTAGTACTTTCAAGGTCGGCGCTCTCTCTACAAGGGTCACAAAATTGGATCCGGGTCTGATGACCCAAAAAAAAATATTTGATTTGAATCCGAATTTTTTTTACTCCAAGTAAAAATGAATTAACCCGACTTGTTTTTAACCTAAAATTTAGGGAAATTTAGATTTTTTTTTCTTTTTTAGAAGTTAGGAGTGTTTGGATTTTTAATTTTATATCTTGAAGTTTTAAAATTTAAATTTTATTTCTTTAAAGTTTAGGAATATTTGGATTTTACACTTTAAATTCTGAAACTTTAGAATGTAAAATCCAAGTACTCCAAATTTTAAGAAGTAAAATTCAAACACCCTTAAGGGTGAAATATAAGCACCCCCAAACTTCATGAGGGTAAAATTTAAATTCTAAAACTTCAGATTCATGGTGTAAAATTTAAATACCTTTACACTTTAGGAGTGTAATGGGTAATTTACTAAAAAAAAAAAAAAAAACAAACAGACAAACAAATGAGCAATATCAATTGTCAAACACCTTCCAAAAATTTATAAAAACTGTCAGCTTTCGACTATTCTCCTATACATAAAACAAATAAAAAATTTTAGTTAAAATTTTCTCTAGAAATTATCGGCATGCCATTAAATAATGCCAAGCTTGTCACGATCAAGTTTTTCATGCATTAATAATATCAACTATCAAATTATTGTTTTTTAGGAAGGACAATGCCTCTGTACAAAATCTTCAAATCATCCTGAATTGGTACTGTTCTATCTCAGGTCAGTCTATCAACCTTGCCAAATCTGATGTGTTTTGCTCACCCAACATGCCTTTGGAGGAACAACAAGCTCTTGCCAAAACCCTTCAGGTTAATTTGGTTCAACAACCTAGTAAGTATCTTGATGTTCATTTTAAGTTGCGAGGTAATAGGATTGCTAACTTTCAATTCCTCATTGATAAATTAAAGGCAAAACTTCAAGGTTAGAAAATCAACTTTTATCCCAAGCGGGTAGAACAACCTTAATAACTTTTGTTCTTCAATCCTTACCCTTATACACTTTTGCATGCTTTAAAATTCCTGAATATGTGTGTAATAAGATGGATTCAATCATAAGAGCTTTTTGGTGGGGTCATGATTGTAGTGAGAACAAACTTCATTTGGTTCACTGGGATAGGGTTAGTCAACCTAAGAAATTTGGTGGATTAGGCATTAAGAAGTTCAGGCATATGAATCAGGCTATGCTTCACAAGCAGTATTAGAGGATAAGTCAGAATCCTCAACTCCTAGTAGCTAAAACCTTTAAGGCTAGGTATTTCCCAGCTGGTACTATTCAGGATTGTAAGTCAAAACCTCATTATTCATGGGTTTGGAGAAGTATCATACAACAAGAAAATCACCTTTTGAAGGAGGGTAGGTGGAGAGTTGGAAATGGGTATAGCATTCCCCTAAATCACAGGAATTGGTTCACACATAGAATTTTACAAGTACCACAAAATCAGCTTCTAATAGGCAATGTTGGGGATCTGATTGATCATCATAATAGAATGTGGAAAGTGGATTTGGTGAGAAAGTTGTATCCATTTCCTCAAGCGACTGAAATTCTTCAAATACCTATATCCAAGACTGATTTTGTGTAGGATAAGCTTCTTTGGAAGTTTTCAAGGGAGGGGAATTATCAAGTGAAGAGAGCTTATGAGTTGATTGCCCAGGACATAGCAAGACAATCTAGACCTTGGCAGGTTCAGAATGGCTGATGGAGGTCTTTTTGGAAGATTAAAGTTCCTTTGAAAATCAGTATTTTCATTTGGAAGCTTATACACAACTGTCTTCCTACTTTCCTCAATCTACATGTCAGGGGCATCACTAAATGGTGTCCAATGTGTAATGAGGAGGAAGAAAGTCTCACTCATCTTTTTCTTCATTACCCTTTCGCCAGGGCTTGTTGGCATGGCTCTATGCTTTCTATTCATACAACTGAATTGAACCATATATCTATCCAACAGTGGATTGAGCAACTCATTTCAAGTTATAATAGGAATGATGTGGATTCTATGTGTTATCAGGATGTTTTTACCATACTTTGGACATTATGAACTCACAGAAACAGAGTAATTCACCAAGAGATTAACCCAAATCCAGTGGAAGTAATACTAACTGCTCAACACTTATCTTGCAGGTACAGAGAAACAATCTCAAACAGAAACAGTTTAAGGGGCAGGGAGGGCAATGGCACTAGATCAGGAAGGGAGAGTGCATCATAACAAAGCAGGAAGGCAAATTGTAGCAGGGGATTGGCAGATAATTATTAAGATTGTAAATAGTAGCAGCAGAAAGTATCATAGATATGGTACTGTTTATGAGGGTCTAACAGTTCAAGGGGGGAAGGTGTTTTTTGGAGCTATTAGTAGTAATGCTCGAACGTCAACTGGAGCACTGCTGGAGGCTATGCTAACAGCAAAGAGTCAAGGATTTCAGCAGATTTTGGTTCTTAGCACCGGCAGAAGTCTTGTGCAGACTTATAGACGCAACACAGCTATTGATTGGTTAGATAGTACTAGACTACTAGGCTAACTGATCTAAGGTTTTTAAATCAATATGGTCTTCTCTGTGACGTCTTTTGGGTCCCCACTGTGATTGTAAAAGACTTGAGAGCTGTAGCTTGCTTGGCAACTCGTGTGCCAATGCATTTTTGTTGGTTTTATGCAGCTGGTTCCACTCTTTTGTAATATAACTGTTGTAATTTTCTCCCTTGAATGGTATGGAAAAAAAAAAAACTATTTTCCGGCAGATAAATCAATATATAAATCAATTAGCCTTTTCTCTATGATTGGAAAACTGAAATTAGAAATATTAAAAAAAAAAAAAAAAAAACCGCCCTCCTATAATGCTAATTTTACACTATTACGTAAATTGTGATTAGTTGTCTATTATATTTGTATAAACTCACCATTTTTTCTACATCATTCATAGTTTAACATGTAGGAATAATGCTTGATAATAACATTACCACCCCCCCCCCCCAAAAAAAGAAAGATGTTTTTGATAAGAAATGATGTCTCTTATATTAAATGTGAATTCCTGTAAGCTCAACTGGTAAAATTTATAATTGTTGAATAAGAGATTTGAGATTCAATTTTCACTTATACTAAAAACTAATTGATGTCATAGTCTAATAACAAAGGGGAACGAGAAAAAAAAAAAAAAGGAAAAAAAAGAAAAAGAAAAAGAAAAAAAAGTGCGTCTTTCGTATGGTATGGGCGGACCAATTACTGTCTTTCATATCATATCTCTTCGTGTGGCAAGTCTCCATTGAAAAGAAAAGAATATATAGCAGGGAAGTATTAAAGTTTCAAGTATCCAAAAATTCCATCACACCAGGCAATCTCTCCCCTCATTTCTCTCTCTTCTTCAACATCTCCGCCTCTCCTCTCCTCTCCTCTGGAATTCAATCCATCACCTTCCCATTTCTGCTCAATATCTATCAGGTACTCTTCTTCTCTTCTCTTGCTCACAAAACGTGCATACTCGAATCAACTATTTCCTTCACCTTCTTTCATTATGTATGCATTTTACTTAGGACAAGTTGAACAGAAAAATACTTATTAAAAAAAAAAAAAAGTTGAACAGAAAAATAACGTCAACGGTTTCTGAATGTTACAATGTACGTACTACATTTGGGGTTTGCCTATCCAATCCTATCGTTGCTTGACAACCTTAAAATCTTCAATATTTATAGGGAATGTTTTGGGTAGTTTCAAAATAGAACCTTTTTTTTTTTTTTTAATAAAAGAATTGTACCAGTTTGCACATTCAACTGGGTTTAACTCCTTGTTTTGTATGCTAAAATCATAATGATATGCCCCACTTGGTTATCCAAACAATTCTAAAGGAAATTAATTTATTCTGGAATGAGGTACTGGCAGAGTATGGCATTCTGATTTCTTCCCAAAAAAAAAAAAAAAAGGAATTTGGGCATAAAGTTTTGAAATTTGAAATTGGGTCACGGTCAAGAGTTTTTTACTCCTTGTTGTTGTGTGGAATAACCTATCTTACTGCATTGAACCCATATTTTGTATCTTGAATATATGAAAGTTCAAGATTTCTATCAGCCACAACCCTGAGGTTGAAGCATTGTTTTCCCAGCAATCTTTGGTGTTTGGTTTGAGGCCGACTTTTCGATAACTCGTACGTGAAAAAAGAAAATATTTTTCTTATGGTGCAATGTGTGGGAAAGTTTCATTTCTGGTGCAGTTTTTGTATTGTTGTTGGAACTTATATGGGCTGACTTCAAAAGATTAGTTCTGTGCAGTGGCGTTGCTGAAATGGAGCATGGGAGTGCCTCAACAGTTGAAAGACCAGATCAACCTTCTCGAATGCCTTTATGTAGAAGTCAAGGCAATTGTCTCTGTTTTTGTTGTTTACTACTTCTCATTCATGACAGTTATTTTCATGGGAAGATTAATTTTAGGATTTCTCTATGTGTTTGTGTCTATACTTTTATTGATTCTCTTGTAGAGATTGTAGAAATAAGTTGAGCTGAGTGTTCATGTGCACTTTTTACAACTAATTGAAGAATTGCACTAGTTATACTTTTAGTCAATGGACTTTTGATATCTTAATTGTCTTAGCCATATAACCAGGAGAGGATTTTGTGCTGGTTTTAACCATTGTGGGGAAGAATGGGTACTATGTATTAGATTATTAACTGAAAAGACAACAAATTGATTCATACTTGATAAAACTTTAGGAAGTTTTAAACATGTGAGGGGTTAATGCTAGAAAAAGTGTCTGATTCCCACGTTATATGCATGATTGCATATACCTTATTATCTATTTTGCTACCATTTTTTATTATCCCCCAATGATTGTTATATTTGACTGAAATTATTGCGATGGGATTGTATTTATATTTTACTTATGTTCCTTAAAGAAGACTGGTTGTCATTACAGCATCCCTTGCCAACTTTTTATTCTAGACAGTTCAGCTGGTAGGAGGTGCCTTAGAAGGGGAAATTACGAGAAGCAGATTCTTAAGGGTGTTGAGCTTTCTAAACTAGTGTAGAGATTAAGATAATTGTTTAATTTCCATACATCTGGTTTGAGATGTCTTTATGTCTTTTACTTCAGATCATGCTCATTTGAATTATCTTTGTTGGTTATAATTATGGATAAGTGATTAAATTCTCAATTTTCTAATAACTTAAGCTTTTGGGACAATTGGTAATTTAACATGGTATCAGAGCAGAAGATCCTGAGTTTGATCATTATTTTCACTCTACCTTCTATTTAAAATGTTAGTATGGCTCTCCACATGCTTATGGCAAACCAATATTGTGCCTTGTTTCTGATTGTTGGGTTTAACAGTGCATATTCAAGAATGTTAATTACCCCATCTTGAATTTTATGGCATAATTTTCTCTCTCTCTCTCTCTCTCTCTCATATAGGGATTTACTTGACTACATGCATAAATGAAAGCCATCTATCTGAACGTTGCTTGGAAGGACATCACATCACTTCTTTCTCAGATAGATACTGATTTCTCCAGTATGTTAAGAGGAACTAATGTTGTCCAGATGCACTGTATTCCCATTTTTGTGATTGAGCTTCGAGTTATTAGAAGAATTATAAAAGTTAATAATATGGAATCAAATGTATCCACCATTAGTTGAGCCTTTTTTTCTTCTCTCTAATTTATTGGTTAATCTTGCAACTTGGAGATTATCTTCCCAGAAAATTCCCATTGGCATGATATCAACTGTCTTTCTATCCATTCTAGATGAGTGAGTTTGGTCCCTAGGCGAGGGGAGATTAGAATTAGTGACCTTCACTGCATAAGCCATAATCACCCACCGATTGTACTATCCTTTGGGGATATGTCAACTTTTTTTAATAAACATATTTGTATTTAACTAAATCTAGGTTAATGTATAATAGATTTTAGTATGGTGCTTTTGCAGCTATTAATAAGTTTACACAGCAGAGTCTTCCGGCTTGTAAACCTGTACTAACACCAGCATGGGTAATTTTTCAAGGCTGCTATTTATATCTGAATCTTCCAATAGAAACCATTCATTATTATGTGTCTACTTTGTGGTTTTGACTATTCCTCTGCAGGTCATTTTGACATTTCTATTGATCGGTACTATTTTCATTCCTATTGGCCTTGTTTCTCTTCATGCATCGCGAAGTGTAAGTACTCTCTATTTCCCTTCAAAGGCGCATTTATCAAAAAAAAAAAATTCCCTTCAAAGGCGCACACTCCTATGGAGCACAGATTTGTGAATGATTATCTATATGATATATGATTTATAGGTTGTTGAAATTGTGGACCGATATGATATTGATTGTGTACCAGAACAATTTAAAAGCAATAAGCTGGGATATATTAAAGATAGCTCATATCCAAAAAATTGTTCTCGCACCTTAAAGGTAATGTTCACCCCATTCAATGACAATTCCTGATTTATGTGCTTCCTTTTCAAAATTCGTTCTTCAATTTTGACAAATATTTTTCCTTTAATTAATGTACATGCCATCTTAGGTTTAGCTGAGCACAATTTACTATCCTAAATCTCCTGACAATTCCCAGCATCTTGCAAATGAAAATGTTGATATTATAATCAAGTAGTTTGGGTTGAGAACTTGGGGTAATTCAGTTCCCAAAGGAAGAAAAAAAGAAGCAGCAGTTAGGAAAGTTTAAATGGGTAAAGTGATGTGCTCCTTGCTGTCCAAGAGCTTAAATTACTGTCATATAGTAGTAGAATAGCCGGTAGCTAGACTCCTATAAATGATCAAATCTAGGGAGAGATATTATTCAGAAGAAATTTCTTGTGTGCTCTTAGTATAGATTTAGCAGTCCAACTAGTTTATATTATTTTTTCTCTTCTGAAGTGTTAATAATAGTTCTGCATAAAATTTTGACTGTGTCTATATCATTTGTTTTATGGAATTTCAGTCTCTTACATGTAAAGAGCACTTGATCTTTTTCTGGAGGTAACAAATGGAGTCCTAGATTTGTCATCACCTTCATCATATTGACTGCCAGCTAGTGTAGGTGATCAGGAAATATTAGTTTTATTTGAACAATACAAAGTATAAAATCCATCTGCTTGAGTAATATCGCTTGTTTTAAGCACATCATCAAAATGATCAGCACTTGATTTATCAACTACTGCCGAGGTCGATCCATGTACATATTAGTGAGTAAACCTGGTAGGTTGTCTTCTTTAGAAGTCTCTATCTACAAAGGCTATTGCTTTAAATATAAAGTTGCAATAGGGCATCAGATAGCTTAAAAGATCTTTTTAGCTGCTTCCTTGTTATGTTGAGTCTCAGGTGAATGCAAACAATCACACAACATTTCATGTAAGCAATTAGTGGGCCAACCAATCCACAAGCTTATGAGCTTCTAGTTTTTAATTAAATAATTTTAGTTTTTTTCCCCCTCTTTCCTGATTTAAGTTTCTTTGAAAGACATTGGTTAAGTCTCAAATTTGTCTGCCAATCTACCATATTCTTTATTAATTTGTTGCTTTCCCCCACCCTCTACCCAGAAGGCCTTCTAATTTTGAGCTAAATTGATGGCATAGATGGACTTTTCTAGATCAGTTTCTGACTTACTATGGTGAAACAAACTCATGCTTACAGAAGCCTTTACTGAAGTTTATAACTGCACCTTTTTTTAGTCCTTCCCTTATTTTACAGGTTTTGAAATATAAATTCTCTAATAGCTCTGTGTAGTGTTCAATCTATCTCTCTCTCTAGTCTATAACAAAACTTTTTATGATATTTAGGTGTGATGCATGATGTTAGGGATTTTAATTTTTTCTTTATTTGATAAGTAATAAATTTTATTGATGAGGAAACTGATACATCAAGTTTCAGGGGGTATACTAGATGAATAACACATTTAGGTTCTAAGATTGCAATGATCCATATAATCTAATAAATTATAGAAAGGATACGCTCCTGCTGCCATCATCCACTTGGACAAAGTTTGGAAAATGCATGTTCACTTCTAAGATAGATGCTTACATCCTTCAAAAATCCTAGCATTTCTTTCATGCCATATGCACCACATCAAGTAGTGTGGAATAACCTTCCATATTGCATTGTTTCTATGTCTTCACAATCTACCTTGCCTACAAGCTAGTAAATCTATGACATCCAGAGGCATCACCCAATGAACTCCAAATACCCAAAAACCATATCCCATATTTCTCTAGCAAAAGGAAATGCAAAAGCAAATGAGTCATTGTCTCCCCATCTTGCTTACACATACAACACCAACTAACCAAAATGATATTTCTCTTCCTCAGATTTTCTGCTGTTAAAATTCTCCCCACGGATGCAGTCCAAATAAAGAAGGAAACTCTTGAATATACCTTAGGCTTCCAACTACTTTTCCATGGGAACTTCACAGCTCCACTAGGGGCTAAAGCTCTATGGTAAGAACTTACCTCAAAACCCTTCTGACTAGCCAGCTTCCAACACATTTTATCCTCTCCCAGACCTCGCACTAAAACTGACTATATCAATTCCAAGAAGGTCAAGATAGACTCCTGCTCCCAATCTGGCACCATTCTAGTAAAATTAAATGCCCGATATCCCGGTTCATTACTAAAATGCATGTAGCCTGAGACTGAAGCCTCCTTATTCCTTGCTATACAAAATAACTCATGGAAAGATTCCTTTAAAGGAGTGTCATCATACCATACATCACCCCAAAATCTAATTCTTGTCCCATTTCCTACTTCCAAAGTTATAAAACGTGAGAAAATTTCCTATCCCCATTTTATATATTTCCAAAGTCTCACACCATAAGGCCCATTCATAACAGTGGTACACCATCCAAGCTCCCCCCATAGAACCATACTTACAATCCATCACCTGCTCCATACAGCCTCTCTCTCCCTCCCAAAACACCACAACCACTTCCCAAATAATGCTTGTTTGAACAACTTTAAGTTCTTTACAGCCAGCCCCCCAATTTGAAGGAATATGTTGGAAGGTTGGATAGGGTACTCTTGAGCAAAGTAATTCTTCCTCATGTAGACAAATATAACCGCTTCCATTCCACCAGTCTTCTTTCCATTTTCTACAAAATAGTGTTCCAAATGGAACTCACTTTTAATATGGCTCCTAAAGGAAGACCCAAATATTTCATCGGTAACAAACATGTTTTTCATCCCAAGATTTTTGCCAAGGCATCTATATTTTGTACCAACCTCAACCAGTGCCAACTCTGATTTTCCCAGGTTCATATTCAAGCCTGAAATAGCTTCAAACCATGTATGAATATAACTTAAATGCCCAATCTTATTAGGGTTACCATCAGAAAAAAGTAGGCTATCATGAGCAAAAAGCAAATGGGATATCATTAGATCATGATTGTCTGCATTGCCTACCGTAAAGCCTGACAAGAAACCACCCACATGTTTTTTTTTTTTTTTTTTTTTTTTTTTGGGATTTAATATAGAACATGCAAAAGTAAACAGAATTAAAGAGAAATAAGAAGTTGAAAGAGAAGAAAAACAGAAATCCTTGCAATTATGCCTTTGGTAGGCCAAATACTAAAAACAATTGTACCCTTTTTCCATGCCTGCATCAAGTTGGTGCTGTCTCTTTAGTGCATTAATGTCATTGGCTAGGTTGGTAGCCATTGAGCCCATTGCCTGGTTTTTGGGGTTTGTTATGGTAATTTTGTGCCCATTTTTCTGGGGAATTCTAGTGTTGTTTGGCCCTTGAAGAACTGATGCATGCTGGATATGGCACTCTGGATCTTCAAAGTTCACAATCCTTGATGAATGGCAATTAATTATTTTTGTTGCTTAAAATGCAAATGCATCAGTTGATGTTTCCCTACATGATTCCCCACATGTGAAGTTAATCATATACATGTTGGAAATTTGTAGAAATAGTGGACCTTTTTTGCTCCTTGGAGTTAGGTCATTGTTCTTCACATTCTTTTCTGCGTTTTGCGTTTTTAACTTTTGGTGCAGGTGAACAGATTTATGAAAGCTCCAATTTACATCTACTATCAGCTTGATAACTACTATCAAAACCACCGAAGGTGAGTGTTCTTTAGTTTTAATTTCTGATATAGTGAAAGGCACAATCTTTACCGTTTATTTCCTCTGCTTCTGTAATTATTTATTTCTCTTGTTATCTTTTAATTGTTTCTATTATTATTATAAATCCTGTTTATCTATGCATAAAATCTGGCTCTTTTTTATGGGCTGCTTGGTGATAATTGTATAGTTCTATGGATTCATCTATGGAATTGTGGTGGAATTTTTTTGCTATCATCTAGATTTTATGGCTTCAGATCTACAGTATCGCCTTGTGGCCTCCTTTGGTTCCATGTGGTTCAATAGAATTATTTTCAAATGTAAAAAAAAAAGGGGGAAAGAAAAGAAAAGAAACAGCCTTTAAAGTTATGTACTGTTCTAGATATATCTATATGTTATATATAGAATTTCTAAAACTTCAATGTAAAGTATTCATTGACAGTTAAAAAGTTTAAGAGCCTCAATAATAAAATCAAAATTTGAATTTTAACTTGATTAGATGGAAAATTTAATCATTTCTCGATTGTTAGATTTGAGAAATATTTTTTTATGCCTAAATTCTGTAGAAGAATTGTGGGGTTTTTTTTTTTTTTTTTTTTGGGTCAGGCCAAATGATTTGAACATTTTGTACTACTTGTAATCTCTACTGTGTGCTTCCACTTAGTGACAACTCCCAAAACTTTTCCAGGTATGTCAAAAGTAGAAGTGATCGGCAACTCTTGCATGGATTAGGGTCCAATAAAACGAGTCTCTGTAAACCTGAACAGTCCAACAATGGTCTTCCAATTGTCCCATGTGGTTTGGTAGCATGGAGTTTGTTTAATGATACATATAAATTTATTCGTGGGAAATCAGAATTGAATGTTAACAGGAAGAACATAGCATGGAAGAGTGACCGTGATCACAAATTTGGGAAGCATGTTTATCCCTTCAATTTCCAGAATGGGACCTTGATTGGGGGTGGAAAGCTAAATTCAAGTGTTCCTGTGAGTAATACCAGTGTGCAACAATTCATTTTTCTTTGTTTGTATTCCTTTATTCTTGAATATGAGGCTACTGAATTATAACTTGCAACAGCTTTACAACCATCCCTCTCCAGTACTTATGCAGTTTTTTTTTCCCTGTATAGTTTGCAGCCCTACACAAACCATGTGTCCAAATTTAGTTGGTAACTGACAATATAATATGGAATATAATAAAACTTTGGTTTTTAATGCCATGATTCTGCTACGTGGTATCACATGCTGACCGTTTGTCACTTGGCTTATGGTGGGTTTCTTTTTCCCCGAAATTCACTATTAAAATTATTAAGATAATTTGTTCTAGCATCAATTCTTTTACCGAAAGTTCTAAGAAATTAAAAAAACTATTTTGATTGAAACTTATGAAAAGTATTAAATAATTGATAATACCTTCACTTTGTTGCACAAAAATGAGTTGCACCATAGTAGGACTAGTTGAAAGGGGTTTGTACAGTGGTTGTTCTCTTTCCTTTTCTATCTAGTGTCAGATGAATGCTGCACTGAGTAAATGTTAACATCGATGACATGATGAGATTGATTGTTGTGTCTTCTGATTAGGGAAATTCTGTTTTGGATTTACAAGCTGGGAATTTTGGGAGAATTAATAGGGGCCCCTAGTCCCAAATCAATTTCAGTACCTGCCTTATATGGATATGATATGTTGGAAAAATTATTGCTTTTTTTTGTCATCTTCTTGGTGTGTCTGTTCCCCTTGTTCTGCACCATCTCTCTCTCTCTCTCTAATATTGGCTAAAATATGGGTTCTTATAATGTTATCTGGCCTTACCTTTTTCTTTTGTATTGGTTGGTGGGGTGCTTCACCATAATTAGCTAAGCGATCAAGAAGATCTTATTGTATGGATGCGCACAGCTGCTCTCCCTAGCTTCCGGAAGTTGTATGGTAGAATTGAAGAAAATTTGCATGCAAATGATGTTATACTAGTCAACCTAATGAACAACTACAACACTTATAGTTTTGGCGGGAAAAAGAAGCTTGTTCTTTCAACATCAAGCTGGTTGGGAGGAAAGAATGACTTCCCCGGGTTTGCCTACATTTTTGTTGGTTCTTATTGTATAGTCATCGCCATTGTCTTCATGTTGCTTCATGTGAAAAATGTAAGGTAATATTTTTTGGATGCCCATCATAACTTGTTGCTTTCTCTGCATATTCATCCTCGGCTACATCTAAATATATACATATTTTTTTTGTTATGTCTCTGCAACATCTAAATATCAAGGCCTTCTAACTGGGTCTAACTTGAATTCTTTCTCATCTTTGACCCACTTATGCTAGCCACGATTTGTTAGTCCTGTTATTCATCACCAATCCAAATCTTTTTCTCCCCCCTCCCCCTCCCCCTCCTGCCTCTCTCTCTCTCTCCCCCCCCACCACACACACACACACACAAACAGAGCCATCTCAAAAGATCTCTAACAGGCTAACATGCTTCATTAGTGGTCAATTTTTTGAAATCACTTTGGAGTATGAATATCTACTACTTTATCATATAGACACCTCAGCTTTGTCTTTAGGTGTGTAATGCGTATAAACTAAAATAGTCTCTTGGTAAATTTGACTGGTATTTCTTGACGTCCTTGCTGATTTTTTTTATTAAATAAGTGGCATCCTTGTTGATATTTGTGTGTTAAAAAAAAAATTTGTTGGAAGTTTGAGTTTATGTAGGAATAGTTCACATATCGACTGGCCATTTAGGCATATTAATGATTTTATTCTTTATTGCAACAGG
This sequence comes from Quercus ilex subsp. ballota, assembly GCA_032727855.1. NCBI lineage: Eukaryota > Viridiplantae > Streptophyta > Magnoliopsida > Fagales > Fagaceae > Quercus > Quercus ilex. Next base: position 63,562,430 of record CM064912.1, on the reverse strand, counting down.
AACACACACGTTGGATATAATTAAGTGAAGTCTCATTGAAGTTGTGGGTTCCAGGTGTAAAGAATTAAAGACACACAGAGCATTCTTTGATTTTAAAAGAAGACACTTGAGTTTGTTGAAAACATGGTAGTGGGGTTCGAAGGCGTCCCCGGTTTTACAAGATTCCTATTCTTCCCATTGTTACTCTAATTTTTTTAAAAGTTTATTTATTGAGTGAGGATTGATCATTGTTGGAGGATGACCTTGAACAGTATACGCTTTGCAGTTTATGATACACCATATTGGAAGCTGAAAGTGTAAACACTGTACTGATTGTTTAAATGGACATTTGTTTAATCCGAAGGGAGATAAAAATTACATACAATTGTATTGGCCAGAATGGTATAATTATGCAGAAAAAACTGGTAACTTGCGCGCTTTCCCACTCCCAACATAAAGTTTTCATTTTTTGTTTGTATGTCAAGTTTTAAGTACTCAATTGAGACAATTCAACTGTATTAAAATTCTGATTTGAGTGTAATGTATTGTAAAATGAGAACCAGAAAGAAAGGATTTTTATAATCTCAGAAAATCCATGTAAAGAGTTAGGGGGTGTTTGGATTTTTTTTTTTCATCACTCAATTTTCGTCACTCATCACTCATCACTCAAAATACCATGTTTGTTTGGCACCATCACTCACTTTTCATCACTCAATATTTTTCACACTATTTGTAAACCTCATACCTGTCACCCGGTGTCAGTTTTTTTTTTTTTTTTTCACTGGGTTTCCAGTGAAAAAAAAAAAAAACAACCCCAGAATAGACCGAACAACCAACCCAAGAGAAGAAGAAGAAGAAAAAAAGAAAAAAAAAAAAAAGAAACCCAGAACAGACCGAACAGCCAACCCAGGAGAAGAAGAAGAAAAAAAAAAAAAAAAAAGGAAGAAACCCAGAACAGACCGAACAGCCAACCCAGGAGAAGAAGAAGAAGAAAAAAAAAGAAGAAAAAACCCAAAACAGACTTAACAGCCAACCTAGAAGAAGAAAGAAAAAAAAAAAAATAAATAAAAGAACCGCACAGCGAACCAGGAGAAGAAAGGAAAAAAAAAAAAAAAAGGTCAAAAGTGGCGGCTGAGCACTGTTTGTGGGTCCCCTATGTGTGTTTAATTACAATATTGCCATTGAGTTATGAGTTATGGAAACTGAAAACACATTTTGGCTGTTTTCAGTTTCCATAACTCATAACTTAATGGCAATATTGTAATTAAACACACATAGGGGACCCACAAACAAGTGCTTATTTTGGATGTTTTCAGTTTCTATAACTCATAACTCAAAAATCAGAGAATTGAATAATGGAAACAAAGTTATCATTTGCCAAACAACCTTTTTTGCTATGAGTCTCACCATTTTTGAGTTATGAGTTATAGAAACTGAGAATTGAGTTATGGAAATCAAAAATCCAAACAACCCCTTACCCTCCAATTTAAACTTGTCTGTCACGACTTGAATTTATTTTTTTTAATTTTTTTTTTGAGAAGCAAAAAAAGGGGGTCTTTATGGTCATATTACACCCTCGGGTAGAGAGCCAGTGGCCTCGGTCCAGGAGTCCGTAGTCGGTACCCTTTCTGTACCACTGTGCAGGAGTCACCTCACATTTTGTGAGTACACCTTACCACTAAGTTTACCCACCAACGAAAATCTGCAGGCAGCGGGACTCGAACCTAGGTGTGTTGCACGAAACGTCCGAGCCTTACCCACTCAGCCAAGCCCTCGTTGGTGTCACGACTTGAATTTAAAAAGAGAAGAAAGGAGTATCACACTATTGCTTCATTATTGTGTTACTATGATTCTATGGATAATTACTTGAAGAGTAATGCGATACATAAACTATTTTACAACATTTTTACAAACTGCTAATTTGGTTTTATCATTTTTCAAATAGTTATTGTAAGTAAAAATGTAATGTTAGTGATGAGCCCATATTAGAACTAATAAGAATTTGCCACATTAGCAATTTGCATAATTGTTGTAAAATAGTTTGTCTGTAGCATTACTCTTACTTGAATAGGTGATGAGAAAGTCCGGATCTAGAGATAATTTTTGTACCACAATTTTTATCATAATTTTGATATGATCGAACGTAAATAAAGAAAAAATAATAGATCTATGTGAAAGTAATTATCCATTGCTCTTAGTTGACTATTTGAGTAAGTTATGGCAAATAACACGAGGGAGAAGCAACGTGTTGGATTATACCGGAGACTGGAGAGCATGGATTGGCTGCAGGTTGGTCGGCTGATCTACCCATTATTGCTTGGTTAGTTTCTTAATTATAATGCCACCTTCCCATTAGTACGTGGCACGCCTGTTTCTATTCAATTCTTTTGCGTTCTTTTCACAGACACACACACACACACCTCGTAAGCACGTTTGTCACGCTGTTTATGATAGTAATTTGATATTGAGGGTAACCGCGAAAGAGTTTTGATTCTTGCACATTCATTATTTAACAATATTCAGTGTTAAAATATAAATATTTTTAAAATACGGACATTTCTGTATTAATTTTGAATGTGTGAAATGATAGATGTAAGAGTATTGCATCAGGTTGTGCAAAAATTTCTATCTATTTTAGCGTAAGAACTTACATGTTCTATTTTACATACTTTTCAAAACACCCACACGTGTCATATCAGATTATTTATTTTACACTATATTTGATTTTTTTTTTTTAAATTGTTTATCTTTCTTTACGTGCAACAACTACTATTGACTCTCTTCCTTTATCTTGGAATACATAAAAAAATAATAAAAAAACTAAATGCAAAATGAATAGTATCAATGCAAACGTACATGATTATTGTAGCAAACTTGTAAATTAATTTACACAATTATACACTTACTGATGTGAGTCATTTTTAAACAAAAATGTAAAAATTTTACATTTTTTTTTTGTGTTATACATGCATTAATGTGAGTACTCTAAGTGAAGGAATATTTAATCAAGACATAAGTGCCAAATGATGTTCCACACTTTATTGGATGCTCCTCTATTTATCAACATATTATAAATCTAAATCCAAATTAGTCTAAATTTTAAACTCATTATGCATGTCCACAATCTTTCAATGATCTCGAGACCCATTGGTTCGCATGTGTTCCTCCACGGGACTTGACTTGAGGATATGGGTCTTCCACTCATGACTTGGTAGCAGCTCTTATTAAAGGATCAAACTTTCCGACGCTAGTGCATGGGTCAAAGGTTCAAAAGTGAAAGCATTTTCGTCAATTTTCTAACTTCGGTGCTATAATAACAACGCGGAAAGTTCAAGAACTCCAATTAAGTTGATTTTTCTTTCTTTTTTTTTTTGGGTAAACATTAAGTTGATTTTTCATGCTTTACAAAAAGCAAAGATGGAAAAAAAGAAGAAGTCAATTACGTATAGTTCTATAAAGTTTATCATAAATAAAGAGGGCAGCTGTCACCCAACAACTTTTTTTTTTTTTTTTTAATAAAACATTTTATAAACGAATATATTTGTATTCTGCATTATTTCTAATAAGAGGAAAAAAAACAAAAACAAATGAATCTTATAAACCAGATGTATCTTTATAAGATCTATGAATATATACAATAAGTCTTAGAAAAAAAAATCATATTCAGTATATAAAACTCTCTCTATTTTTTTTTTTATATAAGATAATTTATGTTGTATTAATTGTTTCTCGTTTGATTGTATTTACAATCTTTTACATCATGTTCATATTCTTTCAATTTATAAAATATGGACATTATGTGGATTATTTAGCATGAATCAAATACTTTTTATTTGGTTCTAATAATAATGAATGAAAAACAAATACAATCATTTCAAATAATGACATAACAATCTGTCACACTAACACTATTCTAATTGTATCCTTAAACCATACGTTGGTGTGCCAAGGCCCAAGGCACATTTAAATTTTAGAAAATATAAAAGATAATACAAGTTTTATTACTCAATATTTACAAACTGAAGTGATAATATATGTGATTAATAAATTTCAAGAATATAACGTATGTATCTCTAACATACTTTTTTGTGACCGATTACGTATCATTTTATAAAATTTATAATACTGGACTCTTAAAGTTCAAACTTTTTTTAACTAATTCTTAAAGGTCAAACATTTGTTCACGTGTAACAACTTATATAATTAATTGATCCAAAGTTGTGGACAACCTTCTAACTTCAAAGCCCTTTCCTTCTTCTTTCCTCATTTCGCACTCATCCAAATTTAAGCCCTTATATAATCCTAGCTTACCTCAAGACTCTATCTCCAATCCACTCCTGTCTCTCCCCAAAACCCATTGACAAATTTGACAGTCTTCATCTACCGCGCGCAACACACAGCCAAAACAACTCCACAAAATTCCATTTTCTAAAGCTTTTTCTTTCAGGGATGGTGAAGGAGAGATACATGCAAAACTGGGGTGCAGATGCAGTTGCGCCAGCCCCTCTCATATCTCACAAGAAATGTTCGAATTCTCCTAAACTAGAGCCAATTATTGAAGAAGGGTCTGAAAACTTTGAAGTTATGCAAAAGGAAGCGTACTTGGTTCTTCCTTTGCTTCTGCCTCTGGTTTTGTTCCTTTTCTTACACAGTGAAGAGGCTTGACATGGTGCATTAGTTTAATAATATAGCATGAGAGGAATTATGAGAAAGTTTTGGCTGTAGTTTGAGGCCCGGAAATGAAGAGAAAAATCAAATGTCTCCGGGGGAGTATTTATATATTTGAACATTGTTGTTATGTGAGGTTGAGTGCTTTAATTCTATAAATTAGCCTAATTTTTTTTTTTTTAATATCTAAATTCTATATCATTTGATTATTAGTTTATGAATTGAATATTCTTTGTCTTCTCTCTCTCTCTCTCAAGAGGCAAGAGGATTACGGATTACTCTCATAATTATGTTTGATATTAATAATGGATGACATGGGCCTTTAAAGTTTAAACACCGTATGGAAATTTCAGGAAATGAACCGGCTTAAGCATTCCAAGTTTTAGGGTGGGCAGGAATCATGAGCAATAAGTTAATAGATATAAGACATTTTATGTTGTCTTACTGGGACAAACTTTGAATATAAACTATACGATATTACTTGACTGTGCATGGATGCTAAATGAAAACCAAATTATGAAAGAAAAATTATTCATTACTCGAGCTTGAGCATAATGATGCGTTCTTCAATTTCATTTTACATATATGGTACACCTCACTATGAATTTAATTAATAAAATTCATCTATTGCTTTATCTATTACTCTAATTATTATTATTAAATAAAATAATTCTATGCTGGCCATATGAAATCTTCTAATAGAAATAATCTAACAACTCGTTGTATATAACTTAGGGAAAATTTGGATTTTGACCTTTAAAATGTGCTACGGATCCAATTCTTGCAAATTAAATTTTAGGAAGGTTGTTCTCACATACTCATTGATGTACATACGATGTTCATAATTTCACACAGGACGTTTATATATATATATATATATTTTTTTTTTTTTTTTTGATTCTCAAAATATATATATATATATATTTTGAGAGAGAGAGAGAGAGCGAGAGAGTTTATCATGAATTTTGCTACATTCAAGAATTTTAGAGACTGATTCATTTTAAAATCTAAAGGTGCCAATTAGCAAGCACTCTCAAATAACTAATCGTATACGTTTCCTTTCCCTTCTATGTAGAGAAAATTTCCCACCTCAAACAACATGTCTACACAACAAACTGTAAGAGAGGAAAATAAATAATACAGGAAGAAGGAACATAACCGGACTCTTTGGCACTGTCTCAAACTTCTCAGTCGATGCTTCCTCAACAATGGTCTCTAGCTTGGGACAGCTAGAATATCTTTGGTGGGATATGAGAGGGGCTGGTGCAACTTCAATGTAGTTTTGCATGTATCTCAACTCCTTCGCCATGTCTATGCTTCCAGAGAAAAAAATGGGGTCTCTACACAAAGCCTCAGCAATGTGAGAGACAGATAAACGATTAGCTTTGGATCGCAACAATGTGAATGCTATTTAGCCTATTAGGCTTCAAGAGATGAATTCTTTGGTTAGTGGTTAGCTATGCTTTATATAGGTGAACAATTGAGGCAAAAGGCACAAAATATAGGCGTAATTGGTTGGCGTGTTAAACAAATTTCTGGTGTATATTAAGCCAAGAAAGCAAAGACTTCAAATGGTCAAGTAATAATGGATGGATCTTACAGAGAATATAAACAAATATACGTTTCAAGAACGTGGTTATATTAGGAAAATTACGTGGCATAAATGCTCGCCTTAGGTTTGGTCACACATAGTTGTAAATATCGCTGGTCTAAATGCTAAATTTGTGGAAAATTTTAGCATTAGTACCGGGGTTGGCAAGGCCATATATAGCAGGAGTTTAACTGGTCACAATGGAAAGTGACTTGTTTTGGAAAGTGACTTATTCTCAAATGGTTGTGGGAAAAAATTATAGAATATTCTGGAAATATAACAAATATAATCTCCTCTTACATGAATAGTGGCAGTGGTACTTATTTTTATGTAACACACCTAAAGTTGATCCAGCAAAGGGTAGTTTCTTGTGCCAAACTTGTTGGGTTCAGTTCTACAGACTAATCCTTGAAGGGGGGTGATGCTCTTAATTTCTGTCGTCGAAGAATTGAGCTCGTTAGATGATCCACCTTGTGCTTGGATATGGTTTCGATTCTTCAAATATTCCTATATTTGGAACATATCTTTTGTAAAACAACAAATTTCACAACTTTTTCATACATTATCGAGTTGGCAGATTGTAATACAATATTACTTCACACAAGAATACAACTAATATTACTTTTTATTATGCGCCAATGCTACTTCAGAATCAATCGTTATGAAAAAAAAAATTGTGAATTTGTTGTGTTTGTACATAGGGAACTCAATTTTGCCTGCATAATTTGGCCATTTGCCCTCCTTTTGTAGTGGGTCTAGGACCATTTCTTTTTTGGGTTGGGTTGTGTAAAAGAGATGGGTGTCCCTTTTTAACAATAAAATGTTTTATCCAGAAAAGAAAAGGTCCTCAACCCTCAAAGGACCCCAATTCGTTTTATAAAGCTTATTGGGCTGTCTTCATATGAGAAACAATAGGATCAGACTTCACTTTACAAGGAATTGAAAATGGGGCAAGTGGGAGTCGCAAGCAACTTGGATTTCACTAGAATAAGATCATTTGACCCAAAAAAAAAAAAAAAAAAATGCCAATACCATTCCAATTCTGAAGCCCATTCCTTCTTTCAACAAATCTGATCCCTCTATGTGCAATCAATAACCTTGCACAAGCCCATTATATCAGTACTTAATTCTACCATGCATCCTTGACACGATTATCACTCTACAGTTAGAGTAGAATTTCTATGTTATATTCAAAATAAAAATAAAAATATTTAGTGAATTAAGATGCAGTAATTTCTTTCCATTTTCTTATTTGAACATAACACGTATCCAATCTCATTATAATCTTTACCACTTGAGCTATTAATGATGGTCATTGTAACCAAAGCTTCCCTGCTATCCATTTCATTACCCCATTTTTAACCTATTGAATTTTTCGAAGTTTTTTTTGATAAAAATCATTATCTCGAAAAATTGCATTTTTAGGGTTTAAATTGATACAACCAAATGTCTATGATTTAATTTGGTCATATGTCTATGATGTGTTTTTTTTTTTTTTTTTTTTCTTTTCAATCCCCCCTCTATTCTTTCAAATTTGCCACACTATCTCTCACTCTCAAACTCCATTACACTATGACAATAGTAGTGTACCATATCCAAATAAGAAAATAATCATCTTCATTTAAAATTGATCAATTTCATGACTCAAATTAAATTTTACAAATATGAAAATGTATAGATTGCCATGTTATATAAACTTTTAAATGAGATCATAATCTATACAATGTTATTCAGCCTAACCGTAAAATAAATGAAATAAAGATAACTTAAAATCGAGAAGATATTGTTCCATTGGGACGTCCACAAGTGGTTCAATTGATGTCCTTGAATTACCTTCATGTAAGGTTAAGCTATATTGACATGCATCTAGCAAAGGGGGCAGTTATAACTAAATTCCTCCTAGCCCATTGTTAATTGTTCTTAAAAATGTTGGAATTGAAGGTACACCATTCGATGAACGGCCTGTACCCAATTTGTCATTTGGGATACAAACCATTACATGAGCTGCGCAAGGAACCCCTAGAGAAAGATTAAAAAAAAAAATTGCTAGCCTAAGAGGCTATGATGTTACATTCTAACTTTCAATGTCTATTATTACATAATGGTAACAATGATGTCCTTCAATTACCTCAATGTGAGGTCAATTTATATGCTTCTAGCAAAGGGGACCATTATCTCTAGATTGGTTCTTATATAGCTAGGTAAGAAAGAACTTGAAAATTATTCGTTAAAAGAAAAAGAAAAATGCGGGAAATGAAGGTACACCATGTGATGACTGGCCTGTGCCCAATTTGTCATCACATGACCTGCCAAAGGAAACACTAGTAGAACTGTAGAAGAGAAAAAGATTGCACGCCCTAGTAGAAGATATATAAAGAGATAAGCTAGCCTAAGAGGCTATGATATGCATTCAATATTCAATACAAATTCCAGCCGTACTGTGTACTTCTAACAGCACTGCTAGGGACATGTCTCACATGGGATATTCGTAGAGACAAATTTCATCACATGATTGTTCCATACTCGAAAGCATATACGCGTATTGCACTGTACGGTTCGTAGAGACAAACTTCTAAACAGCACTGTACGGTTTGTTCTATCGTACCTAGAACTAGAAGGCATCTTGCATCTGCATCTAATTAACTTCTAGGTTGCTAGGATTACTACTCTTAACAAGGAGAGAGTAAATTGTGTTTCCACTATATGCGGCATTACATTTATGGAGCGTTTGATTCATCGTGATGTTATATTACACTGTAGTATTACATTATTGTAATATTATATTAATATAATATCAATACAATAATACAACATTATATTGTTTAGAAATGAGATGCAATATATTTTGTAATTTTAGATTATAGTAATGTTAGAAAAAAATAAAATAAACCAAAAATTTTAATATTACATCATCATAATGTGTATCATATTAAAAACACATTACAACGAACCAAACGTCATCTTAGAATGTGTGGGCCTCACATGTGGATGGACTCCACATACTATGAGTGAGGCATGCATATAATAGTAATATAATATAATATATACTTTTTCCTTAACAACTCCAAGGAAAATAACAAATGAAAGTTACAAAAATATGTAACTGGAACTTATTTTGGAGAGAGAGAGAGAGGATTATAAAAGGTCAGTAAGATATGCTCTTCGTATAAGACCAAAGATATTTACAAAATTTGGGATGGAAGTAGAACTTATTTTTTTGTTGACCTCTCTTATGTAAGCACTTATGTATTTTTCCGATTTCATTAACATTATCACGAGTTTGAAAATTTTGACGAGGATGAAATTGTAAACTTGAAAATAGGGTCAAAGTGTAAATTTTAATAAACCTTAGGGAGGTTTTTATAATTTTCTCAAATTTTTTTTTTTTTAATAAAGGGACTTTTTTTTTAATTATTATTATTCACTTTTTTTTTTTTTTTTTTTTTTTGAGAATCCACTTGCTTCCTAATTACATTGCTATCAAGTGTGTATAAAACTATAAATAACAACTAGATGCTGAGAAATGCTTGAAATGGCCTTTTAAGTTGCACTGTTAGTAGTGTTTCTTACCATGGTGAAGTCCAACTGAGAAAATGTGAAATATGCTTAAAATTATTGTGGAACTAGCACAACTAGATAGCTTAGCAATGGCCGCACCCAAAATAACAAAATCTATTCTTGAGTCTTGACTAGGGGTGACAATTTTTACTCATATCCATGAACCCACCCATTACCCACCTTATTTAGATAAGTCTTAACCCAACCCATTTCAATATTTGGGTTAAATGGATAAAGACCCATTTGGTTATTTAATTAGATGGGTCTAAATAGATAAATCCACTAATACCCACTAAACCCATCTAAAATTTAAATAAACAACATAAAATCTAAATTTCTAAAAAATGACCAAAATACTCCCAAAATCCAAAAAATTACCAAAATACCTCCAAAACCCAAAAAATGACCAAAATACCCTCCAAAACCTAAGAAAATTACCAAAATACCCCAAAAACTTAAAAATTACCAAAATACCTCCAAAACCCAAAAAATGACCAAAATACCCCTGAAACCCAAAAAATGACTAAAATGCCCTGAAAACCCAACAAATGACCAAAATACCCCTAAAACCTAAAAAATGAACAAAATACCCCCAAAACCTAAAAATTACCAAAAAATGACCAAAATACCTCCAAAACCTAAAAAATGAACAAAATACCCCTAAAACCTAAAAATTACCAAAATACTCCCAAAACCCAAAAAATGACCAAAATACCCCTAAAAATTACCAAAATACCCCAAAAACCCAAAAAATGACCAAAATACCTCCGAAACCTAAAAAGGACCAAAATACCCTCAAAACTCAAAAAATGACCAAAATGCCCCCAAAACCCAAAAAATGACCAAAATACCCCAAAAACCTAAAAAATAAACAAAATACCCTCAAAACCTAAAAATTACAAAAATGCCTCCAAAACCCAAAAAATTACCAAAATACCTCCGAAACCTAAAAATGACAAAAATACCCTCAAAACCCAAAAAATGACCAAAATGCCCCCGAAACCCAAAAAATACCAAAATACCTCTAAAACCTATAAAATGACTAAAATACCCCCGAAACCTAAAAAATGACCAAAATACCTCCAAAACCTAATAATTACCAAAATACCACCAAAACCTAAAAATGACCACAATACCCCCGAAACCTAAAAAATGACCAAAATACCCCCGAAACCCAAAAAATACCAAAATACCTCTAAAACCTATAAAATGACTAAAATACCCCCGAAACCTGAAAAAATTACCAAATTACCTCGTAACCTAAAAAATGACTAAAATACCTCTGACACCCATAAAATTACCAAAATACCCCCTAAACTTAAAAAATGACTAAAATACCCCCATGAAACCTAAAAAATGACCAAAATACCCCCAAAACCTAAAAAAATGACCGAAATACACTCGAAACCTAAGAATTACCAAAATTCACCCTAAACCTAAAAAATTACCAAAATGCCCCCTAAACCTATAAAATGACTAAAATACCCCTGAAACCTAAAAAATTACCAAAATACCCTGAAACCTAAAAAATGATCAAAATACCCCAAGACCTAAAAAATGACTAAAATAACCCCAAAACCTAAAACAATGACCAAAATACCCCAAAAACCTAAAAAAATGATCGAAATACCCCCAAAAACTAACAATTACCAAAATACACCATAAACCTAAAAAGGTACCAAAATACTCCCTAAACCTAAAAATTGACCGAAATACCTCCAAAACCTAAAAAATAACTGAAATACCCCCGAAACCTAAAAAAGTGACCAAAATACCTTGAAACCTAAAAAATTATCGAAATACCCCGAAAACCTAAAAAATGACCAAAATAACCCCAAAAGCTAAAAAAAAATGATCGATAAAAACACTTGAAACCCAAATTATGACCAAAATACCGCTAAACATGTAAGATGACCAAAATACACCAAAAACATCTGAAATTACCGAAATAGAGGTTTAGGGTATTTTGGATGTTTTTAGGATATTTTGATCATTTTTTAGGTTTGAAGAGTATTTTGATCATTTTTAGGTTTCGGGGGTATTTTGGTCATTTTTTGAGTTTCAAGGGTATTTTGGTCATTCTTGAGTTTTGCGGGTATTTTGGTCATTTTTTGAGTTTCAGGGGTATTTTGGTCATTCTTGGGTTTTGGGGGTATTTTGGTCATTTTTTGAGTTTCGGGTGTATTTTGGTCATTCTTGGGTTTCGGGGGTATTTTGGTCATTTTTTGAGTTTCGGGGGTATTTTGGTCATTTTATGGTTTTCGAAAATATTTTGGTCATTTTTAGGTTTCGGGGGTATTTTGGTCATTTTTTGAGTTTTGGGGGTATTTTGGTCATTTTTTGGGTTTCGGGGGGTATTTTGGTCATTTTATGGGTTTTGGAAGTATTTTGGTCATTTTTAGGTTTCGGGGGTAGTTTGGTCATTTTTTAGGTTTCGGGAGTATTTTGGTCATTTTTTGGGTTTCGGGGTTATTTTGGTCATTTTTTGGGTTTTGGAAGTGATGATGGAGGAATCAGTTGGTTGAACACTTCGGCTTCGGTGGACTACGGCGTTAGCGGAGGCTTGTAAAAAGAAAGACAATCAAAGGAAGACCGGGGTGGACCGGCCAAATACCCTCCGATGACTAAGTTAGTGTCTTCTCTCAAATGGAGTTCTAACTGTATTGGGAGTAAAAATCTCAGATTCTCATACCTTTGCATGGTTCAGACCGGTCCTTATATAGGGTACTTCACGGCGGTTACTAGTCCAAATAACTTTTCCCAGATTCTTGGAATCCGGACCTCAACTGCTATTGAAACCATAACCGTCGTTGGAAGTTACATATTTGGGAGGAATTGGCGGCGATGAACACGGGTTGGTTAACCGCTCCGGGATTTGCTAAGTGTTGTGTGGTCGTCCATGTGCGATGCCTATGGACGACCCTTTGTTATGCTGTTGGTTGGTCGTCCAGGCTCTATACCCATGGACGAATCTTTTCGGCATGATTATGGGTTTTACCCAATTGGTCCACTTCTCAAGGAAGAGAGGTCTGGACGACCCATCTAGACGAACCATAGATGTAATTTTTGTTATCCCATCAGTTGCCCCCTTGTCCAGGGTGTCGTCCAGGGACATTATAGGGATTTTATCCCCTTTCTACTGACACATGTCATTGTTTAATTTGTTGGGTGATTAAATCGATTACATTTCCCCACGCGATTGCCACGTGTCATTTCCTTAGTGGATGGTGTCGCTTCACTGACCCTACTCCTGGGCCCTATAAATAGGCACATTCTCTTTCTTGCCCTTCACCTCTCTCGTAAACTTCCTTCTGCTATCTCGTCCAAGATTCTCGTCTAGCATTCGTCCTAGTTCTCAGGTACTTCCTCTTCCCTTTAGGTTTTCGTTTTGATCTTTACTTTAGTTATGTCTTCGTCTAGTAGTATCGAGAGGGAAATAGACGAGTATCAGGACGTCTCGTCTGGAAGTTATGAGAGTGGTGAGGGTAGCACTAGTGTTAGTAGCAGTTCTTCGGACGAGCAGTATTCGTCCGGGGTCCCTGGCGTTTCTTTAGAAGAATTTCAAGAGATGCAACGTAGGACGGCCTCTGGAACTAGGGCTAGTTCGTCCAGAGTGCCACCCAGCCCTTCTCAGGACGAGGAGGAGGAAGAGGAAAACATAATATATAGCTGTGCACCTGAGGTAGCGTCCACCTTAGACGCTCCTAAGTTAAAAACCTTAGTAGATAGATACCAAATTCCTAAGTTTGAACCTCGTCTGCCCAGGGAAGGGGAGTGGTGTTGTTCACCTTCTTCTGGTTTGGGAGTATATTCGTCTTATCTCTTAGCTGGTCTTAGGTTTCTCCTAAATTCATTTTGTAGAGGTCTTCTTCATAGGTTAGGTGTTGGTCCTAACCAAATCCCAATGGTTGGAGGACGATAGTTGCCATGCAAGTGTTATGGCGTGAGGCGCTGGAAGGGGATCGTCGTATAACAGTAAACGAGTTCCTCTACTGCTATTAGCCCTCAGAAATAAAACAATCAGCTGGTTTTTACCAGTTCTCGTCCAGAGGCTCTCACTATAGTTTAATAAAGGGCCGTAGCTCGTCTAATAGGCTCTGGAAACAAGAGTTTTTTATTATTTCTGAAAACTGGGCTGGGGACCCAACAGATGTTAGTAATGCCCCCTTTCCTCCTTTTACCAGCCCCATAGGTCGCCTTCGTCCTGAGGGTATGTTTTCTTTCCATGTTATTTATTTTATTCCTTACACTTTTTCTAACTTTCAATCGTCTAACCACCTTTCTTTTATTGGTGCAGCTGTTACTCGTCCACGTTTGGACAGGTCTTATTTGGATCGAATCGACCACGTACGTGCCTTCCCTAGAAGGACTTTCCACGACTTAGTAACTTTCAGTAGTTTGGCTACGTGGGGACTTGGCCCAGAACCTACTCTTGAAAATTTAGGTCACGAGGAGACCACTCGACGAAGTAAGTGTCGTCTGTCCCTCAATACTTCTTTCTATTCTTTTTTTTTTTTTTTTAACTGATTTTCCTCGTCATAGGAATAATGACAATGAGAGAAAATAAAGACAAAACAATAACTGGTGGGGACAAGGGCGCTCCTATGCCTCCTGTCGTCCAGAAGACTGCCGTCCAGGCTGGGAAGAGAAAGTCTAAGATTTCAAGTGCTGTGGACCTGGACAACCTTTCCAGTCGTCGAGGCTCCAAAAAACCAAAGACCACTCAGACTTCTCTTCCCAAGGTCCCCAAATTTTCCTCTTCGACGGTAAATCTGGATGACCCTCCTACCAACGTGGAGCCCGTCTAGATAATTCATCCTGTTCAGACTGAACCTACTCCCCCTCCAACTAAGACTCCTCGGAAGTTTCATCCGTCAGAGCAATCAGATCGTCCCTCTAACTTGGTGCTGGACGAAGGGTATGCATGGAGGACGTTCAAAGGGATCGTTACTGACAATGAAGTTAATCAATGCTACAACATGTCAGTGAAGGAATTCGAACGTTCTGGCATCCATGATCTCTTCAAGGTATGGCTTTAGTTCGTCCTTGTGTACTTCTTTTTCTCCTTTTTTTCTCTCTTTTTTTTTTGAACTCTCCTTCGTCCATGAACAGGCTATGTCAAAGTTTTATACAGCGACGTGCCAGGCCAAGGAACTTGCTGAGGAGGCCAAGACGGCAAGAGAGAAGGCTAAAGAGTTGACTAATGAAATTTTGTTGAAGAAGGGAGAGGTGATTAGGCTGACTGATGAAGTCAACCGTTTGCTAGCATGTGAGACGAAATTAAAGGAAGAGGTGGAAGAACGCAAAGCAGATGGTGTTGAGAAGGACACTCGTGTTGCTTACTTGGAGGGAGAAGTTTCAGGGTTTGCTTCATCCTTGGAGAAGGCACGCGAGGAAGCCATTTTAGCCTTCAAGAAGTCTGACGAGCTTAAGAATTGTCTAGATAGTCACTATGCTACTGGCTATGAAGACTTCCGTGCTGATGCCAAAGAAGCCTTCCCTGATTTAAACTTTGACTCCTTCAAGCTTCCTCTTGCTACAGAAAGTTCTTTGCTAGCGACGAGTTCTGAGGATATCAACGTTGTGGACGCCAATGACGAGGTGACACAAGACGATCCAAAGAGTGCTCCCAGTGGTGAATCCAAGTGATTTCATTTTCCTTTGGAAAGTTTATATTTTAATTTTATTTGGTGGTGCCCAGTGTTTTGGGCTTTTGTTTATTTCTTTTAGAATTTATCTAAGCACAATTTCTTCGTCCAAGTATATGGACGAGCTTTTATGAATAAGCACTACTTGAGGGTTTTTGGACGGTGGTCGTCTACCCTTTGAATTTTATGAATGTATGAATGCTTTTCTTTCATTGTTCATTGTGTGAATATTCCTTAAGTTTTGTGAACAAACTTCAATTATGTCGTCCATACCATTATGGTTGTGGGACTAGATTTTATCTCGTCTTGAACATATGGACGAGTTCCTTCATGTATATGAATGATTGCCAAATTTAATTTGTTGCTCAAATTTAGGACGATTATTTATTCGTCCTTAATAAAATTTTTCCAACAAATTCTCGTCCATGGGC
Organism: Quercus ilex subsp. ballota; assembly: GCA_032727855.1. Classification (NCBI taxonomy): domain Eukaryota; kingdom Viridiplantae; phylum Streptophyta; class Magnoliopsida; order Fagales; family Fagaceae; genus Quercus; species Quercus ilex. The sequence continues at coordinate 63,546,555 of CM064912.1, read as the reverse complement.
TGGATTGTTATGTTGGTTAGATTCGTCTATGGGCTTGTGGTGTTTTAGCACGCACATTGTTCGTCCACGGTATAGACGATTACACTTCAGGTTTGTCTCGTCTTGAGCTTAGACGGACATACCTTTATTTTTCTTGCTTTATCCTTATCTAAAGGAAAGCTTTTAGACGATACTTCCTTCGTCTTATTTTTCTTGCTTTATCCTTATCTAAAGGAAAGCTTTTAGACGATACTTCCTTCGTCTTTGGCTTTTTGCCTTCCGTGGATCATTTTGAATCATAGAAAATGGAAGATTCCCATACAGTCATACATATATTTAAAACATCATATATATATTCAGAAATCCATACTATGTAATCATTCGTCCACAATCATGGCACATGTTTAAGAGCTTGTGCTTTTAGGGAATTAAAAATACATAATACAACATAACTTCGTCCATGAGCAGCATAACATACTTATTTACTTAAAACACAATAATAATAAGAAAGTACTGGAAAATATTAAACACATTACTTCAAACGTCCAAGGGTCTCGTCCATCTCATGGCTCGTCCGTGATCACCCTTCATTGATAGTACTTCCTTAGGTGTTCAACGTTCCACGGGTGCTCTAACTTCCTTCCGTCCAGGGCTTCCAAATAGTAGGATCCTTGCCTCTTGCAATTGATTACCCTGTAAGGTCCTTCCCAGTTTGGTCCTAGCTTCCCATGGGCCGGGTTTTTGGTGGCCAAAGAAACCCTCTTAAGGACGAGATCCCCAATGCTGAAGTGCTTGGGTTTCACCATAGCGTCATGCTGCTTTGCCATGAGATTCTTGTACCTTGCTGCTCTTTGCTCCGCGTCCATTCTTACCTCGTCTATGAGATCGAGGTTAAGACGAAGCTGTTCGTTGTTTTCCTCATCTTGATATTTCATCACCCTATGGCTGGCCATATGCACTTCTGCAGGTATGACTGCTTCACTCCCGTAAGCCAGTTTGAAAGGAGTCTCTCCTGTGGGAGTCCTCGCTGTTGTTCTGTAGGCCCACAAAACACCTGGTAATTCATCCGGCCATACTCCCTTTGCCCCTTCAAGCCGAGTCTTGATGATTCTCAACAAGGATCGGTTTGCTACTTCTGCCTGTCTGTTAGCTTGTGGGTGGGAGGGTGAGGAATAATGATTCTTGATTCCAAGCTGTTCACAAAATTCTCTGAAGGGGGTGTTGTCAAACTGTCGTCCATTGTCAGATACTAGTACTCTTGGTACTCCAAACCTGCATAGAATGCTCTTCCAGACGAAATTTTTGACATTTTGTTGTGTAATTTTCACCAAGGGTTCAGCTTCCACCCATTTAGTGAAATAATCTATCCCCACTACCAAGAACTTCATCTGTCTGGTTCCAGTTGGAAAGGGGCCCAAAATATCCAAACCCCACTGTGCAAAAGGCCAAGGGGCCATCATTGGGGTGAGGTATTCTGAAGGCTGTCTAGGGATATTACTGAAACGTTGACATTGGTCACATACCTTAACATATGCCTTAGCATTAGCTTGGACGGTTGGCCAGTAGTACCCTGCACGAATGACCTTGTGGACGAGTGATCTGGCTCCTGAGTGATTACCACATGCTCCCTCATGAACTTCCCTCAATACGTAATTCGCTTCGTCTGGGGCTAAGCACCTCAGGTATGGTTGTGAAAAACCTCTTTTGTATAACACTTCGTCCATAAGGATGTATTTGGCCGATTTAACTCTGAGCTTCCTGGCTTCGTCCTTCCCTTCTGGAAGCCTTCCGTCCTTCAGGTATGAGACTATCGGGGTCATCCAGTTCTCCTCACCTTCTATCTGTAACATTTCTGGAAGGTCTATGCTTGGCATGTATCGTATTTCATCCAACTTGTTCATTGCTTCATTAGCGGAGGCTTCCTTCGCTAGAGTGTAAGCTTCCATGTTCTCTTCCCTCGGAATTTGAACGAAATTAGCTTCTCTGAATTTCTTCATAAGGCGTAACACCTTCTTCAAATATCTCTTCATTCTATCTTCCTTGGCTTCACATGTTCCATTTACTTGGCCTATGACCAACTGTGAGTCTCCCAGGACGAGTACTGAGTCTGCCTCCACAGATTTAGCTAACTCCAACCCTTTAAGAAGGGCTTCGTATTCTGCTTCATTGTTAGTTGTTTGATACTGCAAGCGGACCTTGTGATTCAATTTATCTCCTTCTAGTGATTGCAAAACCACTCCTATACCTCCTGCATACAGTGTAGATGATCCATCTACATGGACGACCCATTTTTTATTGTCTTCTTTGTCATCTAAGTCCTCATAACTTGGAGTGAACTCTGCAATGAAATCTGCTAGGGCTTGAGCTTTTACTGCATTCCTCGGTTGGTACCGAATATCAAACTCACCGAGCTCAACTGCCCATTGAATTAGTCGTCCTGTAGCTTCGAGTTTATTCATTGCCTTCTTGAGCGGATGATCCGTCATGACATTGATGACATGACCTTGGAAGTAATGTCTTAATTTCCTAGAAGCTATTATTAGTGCGAAGGCTAACTTCTCTATCAATGGGTACCTTTCTTCTGCCCCTCTCAGTGCCCGGCTAGTGTAATACACAGGCTTCTGCACCTTTTCTTCCTCCCTGATCAACGCTGAACTCACAGCATGTGGGGACACTGCTAAGTATAAATATAGTTCTTCTCCTAGCACGGACGGACTTAGCAATGGGGCCGTGGTAAGATAGTGCTTTAGGTCCTGGAAGGCCCTTTGACACTCGTCCGTCCATTCAAATGCCTTCCTGAGAATTTTGAAAAAGGGTAAACACTTGTCAGTGGCTTTTGAAACAAACCTGTTCAGAGCTGCAACTCGTCCAGTTAAGGATTGGACTTCCTTGATGTTCTTCGGTGGCTCCATGTTCAATATGGCTTGGATCTTGTCTGGATTTGCCTCAATTCCTCTATCTGAAACCATGAACCCTAGAAACTTTCCTGAAGATACTCCGAATGCACATTTACTTGGGTTCAGCTTCATCTTGTATCGCCTAAGTGTTTCAAAGGTTTCCTGAAGATCGTTCAAGTGGCTTCCCTCGTCTAGGCTCTTCATAAGCATGTCGTCTACGTACACCTCCACATTCCGTCCTATTTGTGGACGAAACATGTGGTTCACCAACCTTTGATAAGTTGCCCCTGCATTCTTCAGACCGAAGGGCATCACCTTGTAACAAAACAAACCTTGACTGGTAATAAAAGATATCTTTTCCTGGTCTGCCTCGTCCATCTTTATCTAATTATATCCTGAGAAGGCGTCCATGAAGCTCAACATTTGATGGCCAGCTGTAGAATCAACTAGTTGATCAATACGGGGCAAAGGATAACTATCCTTAGGGCAAGCCTTGTTCAAGTCAGTGAAGTTAACGCACATCCTCCACTTGCCATTTGCCTTCTTCACCATCACTACATTTGCCAACCAATCCGGGTAATAGACTTCCCGGATAAACTGTGCTGTGGTCAGTTTCTGAACCTCTTCCTTGATAGCCTTCTCTCGTTCAGGGGCAAACACCTTCTTCTTTTGACGAATAGGCTTAGAAGAGGGGGACACGTTTAGTCAATGAGTGATTACACTTGGATCAATGCCAGGCATGTCGTCATGACTCCATGCAAAAACATCGGCATTCTTCTTTAGAAACTGGACGAGGTCTTCTTTCGCCTTCTCCTTCATACTTGTTCCAATTCTAGTGAATTTCTCAGGATCATTTTCTTGTAGTAAAACATCTTCCAATTCTTCAGTAGGTTCTGTAACAATTTTTCTTTCTTCTATACTCATAGTCTGCATCTGCTCGTCCATAGCCAACATAGCTAAATAACACTCCCTGGCTGCCAGCTGATCTCCTTGTGCTTGTCCAATTCCGCACTCCGTAGGGAATTTGACTAATAGGTGGTAGGTAGATGTTACCGCCTTCCAACTGTTCAAGGTCGGTCTTCCAATGATGGCATTATATGAGGATGAACAATCCACCACAAGGAAATTTACTTCCTTAGTTATCTGCTGCAGGTATGACCCTACCACTACAGGCAAGGTAATGGTACCTACGGGCTGCACTTTCATTCCTCCAAATCCTATCAGTGGTGTGCATGCTGGACGAAGCTGATCTCGTCCAAGCTTCATCTACTGGAAGGTAGGATAATACAATATATCCGCTGAACTTCCATTATCCACCAACACCCTCCTAGTTCTGTAATCTGCTATTAGTAGGGTAATGACAATTGCATCGTCATGTGGATGATGAATTCTTTCAGCTTCTTCATCTGTGAAAGAGATGGTTGGCTCGTCCGTCTCCCTCGTCCTTGTGGATCGTTCAGAGAGTTGGACATTTTGTACCACTTTAAGATACGTCTTCTTTGATCTAGAGGATTGTCCTTCAGAAGTCCCTCCAATGATAACCCTTATTTCTCCCAGTGGGGGCCGTGATGACTCTTCCATCTTTGCTTTCAACTTTTCGTCTTTATGATCCCTTCCAACAAAGTGCCTCAATTTCCCTTGTCTAATGAGGTTCTCGATCTGCTGCTTCAAGTCAAAACACTCGTCCGTGTCATGCCCATGATCCCTATGGAAGCGACAATATTTATTCTTATTGCGCTTGTTAGGATCTCCCTTCATCTTCTCTGGCCACTTCAAGGAAGGATCATCCTTGATTTGCATGAGCACTTGATCGAGTGGGGCATTCAAGGGTGTGTAATTCTGATTCCTTGCTGATGGGCCTGCCTTCCTGTTATCCCTGTCTCGATCCTTATTATCTTCCGTTCGTCCCTTCTTTGGACGAGGCCCTTGATCAGGGTGACGTGGGGGGTTGACTTCCATTCTCTCAGCTCTCTTCCTCTTTTTAGCTATGATGGCGTCTTCTGCATTCATAAAGTTTTGGGCTGAATGGACGAGTTCAGCCATGGATTGGGGCTCTTTTTCATACAGCTTATGAATGAATAAGTCTGAGTTAACCCCATTGTGGAAGGCTACCAATAGTAGTTTGTCGTCCACCTCGTCTATTGTCAGGGCTTCCCTGTTGAAGCGCGTGATGAAGGAATGCAGACTTTCATTCTCTCCCTGCTCAATGGTCAGCAAACTAGACGAGGAACGTTTGTGTCTTTGTCCTCCAATGAAATTATTGACAAATAATTTGCTTAACTCCTCAAAAGAACTTACAGAATTCGGGTATTTTGCTGAACCACACTCGCGCTGGTCCCTTAAGGGTGGTAGGGAAGGCTCTGCACATAATCTCGTCTGGAACCCCTTGGAGATGCATTGTGGTCTTGAAAGTAGCGATGTGATCAAAAGGATCACGCGCTCCATCATATGAATCCAGGGAAGGCATTTTGAACTTCGGCGGCAAGGGATGCCCGTTGATGGAAGCCGTGAATGGGGAATCTGTTCGATGAACCAAATCCTCTACGGGATTTGCCCTTCTCATGTTCTCCTTCATCTCGCCCATAACCTTCCTCATCTGATCCATTTCCTTCTCCAAATGTGGCACCCTTCGCGAAGTGGTGCCTCTTGATTGAGTTTCGGGCTCAGCATGTCCTTCTCTATCTTCTTGACTCTGGGATTGCCTCTCAGCATGTCCTTCACGGCGCTGCCTCTCCATTTCTCTAGTCAACTCTTGATTCTGGCGAGTTAACTCCGCCATAGCGGCCGCCATGGATTGCATCTGTTGGATGGAAGGCGACTGCATGACAGGCGCTGATTGGCGATCGCGATGGGGGTTGCTTGAAGCGTCTCTGCTTCCCTGATGGCCTGGGCTTGTAGCCCTCGACCTAGTCTGAACCATTCAACCTTTTGTTCCAGAAAGCCAAATCGTAAAAACAATTTGCGCCTTACTCCGCCATAGCGGCCGCCATGGATTGCATCTGTTGGATGGAAGGTGACTGCATGACAGGCGCTGATTGGCGATCGCGATGGGGGTTGCTTGAAGCGTCTCTGCTTCCCTGATGGCCTGGGCTTGTAGCCCTCGACCTAGTCCGAACCATTCAACCTTTTGTTCCAGAAAGCCAAATCGTAAAAACAATTTGCGCCTTCCCTACAGATGGCGCCAACTGATGATGGAGGAATCAGTTGGTTGAACACTTCGGCTTCGGTGGATTACGGCGTTAGCGGAGGCTTGTAAAAAGAAAGACAATCAAAGGAAGACCGGGGTGGACCGGCCAAATACCCTCCAATGACTAAGTTAGTGTCTTCTCTCAAATGGAGTTCTAACTGTATTGGGAGTAAAAATCTCAGATTCTCATACCTTTGCATGGTTCAGACCGGTCCTTATATAGGGTACTTCACGGCGGTTACTAGTCCAAATAACTTTTCCCAGATTCTTGGAATCCGAACCTCAACTGCTATTGAAACCATAACCGTAGTTGGAAGTTACATATTTGGGAGGAATTGGCGGCGATGAACACGGGTTGGTTAACCGCTCCGGGATTCGCTAAGTGTTGTGTGGTCGTCCATGTGCGATGCCTATGGACGACCCTTTGTTATGCTGTTGGTTGGTCGTCCAGGCTCTATACCCATGGACGACTCTTTTCGGCATGATTATGGGTTTTACCCAATTGGTCCACTTCTCAAGGAAGAGAGGTCTGGACAACCCATCTGGACGAACCATAGATGTAATTTTTGTTATCCCATCAGGAAGTATTTTGGTCATTTTTAGGTTTCGGAGGTATTTTGGTTATTTTTTAGGTTTCGGGAGTATTTTGGTCATTTTTTGGGTTTCGAGGTTATTTTGGTCATTTTTTGGGTTTCGGAAGTATTTTGGTCATTTTTTGGGTTTTGGAAGTATTTTGGTCATTTTTAGGTTTCGGGGGTATTTTGGTCATTTTTTAGGTTTCGGGAGTATTTTGGTCATTTTTTGGGTTTCGGGGTTATTTTGGTCATTTTTTGGGTTTTGGAAGTATTTTGGTCATTTTTAGGTTTCGGAGGTATTTTGGTCATTTTTTGGGTTTTAGGGGTATTTGGTCATTTTATAGATTTTGGAAGTATTTTGGTCATTTTAGTGGGTTTTAAGCATATATGATGATTTTAGAGATATCGGGGGTATTTTGGTCATTTTAAAGGTTTCATGGGTATTTTGCTCATTTTAGAGATTTTGGGGATAATTTTGGATGTCCAAGGGTATATTGGCAATTTTGAAAGTGTAGGGATATTTGTATCATTTTAGGTATTTAAGGGTATTTTTGTAATTTTGGAGGTCAAGAGGGTATTCAAGTTGTTTTAAAGGTATTTGAGTCATATTGGTTAAATGGGTGGGTTACTAATTAAATGGGTTGAGTTGGTAATGGATAATTAATTTATATATAAACGGGTCATAAATGGGTAATTACACACCCAACCCATTTATGACTCAACCTATTTATGACCCAACCCGCTCATTTGCCACCCCTAGTCTTGACAACAATCCAGGGATGCACAACATTATATTGGTTCTTTCCGCGAAGTGTAATTTCACAAAAGCGATTTTTTTACAAAAGCTGGAGTGTGCTTTTAATTTAAAATTTTGCAAAAACCTTTTTTTGACCTTACTAAATATAACCAAGATTTTAAAAAAAAATTTCTTTCTTTTAATAATTAAATAGTTAATTTGTATAGTATGTTGGGTTTTACTAATATATGTCCTCATATATTAGTAAATCATTTTAGGAAACTTTTTATGAAAAAAGTTACTTACTTTTTTGACAATTTTTTCAATTCCTCATAAAATGTTTCAAAAATTAGATGATTAATGTGTGCTTTAATATGTTTATGAATGCTTATGTTGTAATGAGCTAGGCCTGTCTACTACTGGCTAAACTTATGGAGTAGATGTTTTGAAAGAGTATCGGAGCATGATTCTAGTAATAGCCCAAACATTTTATCATATTTAGAGTACTCTTCGTCTCATATTCTCATATTGCATTGATCTGGAATCTAGATTGAGTCGACATTTTTCAATATTTATTATGGCAAGGGAAACTTGGCGCCTCAAAATTTACTTAATTATTCAAACGATCATCTAAATGCATTTTAGTTCTTAACTTATTTAACAAGTTATGTTATGTGACTTTTTTTTTTTTGGTTGCCAATTATATGGCTTGTTAACATAATTTAATAAGATATATGATTTAATGCATGAATAATTTTGTGAATAATTAGATGGTTGGTTAAAGGAAATTCCTCCAAATCAACTTGAAAGAAAACTTTTCATTCTATGATTAAAGGCAATAGAGCAAATAACAATTTACAAAATTCCCATTTATATTAATTAAGCATGGTACAAGCACTTCAAGTCTTCGACTAGCAAAAGTTTTAAAAAAAAGTTCCTAAATTTAATAATAATAATTATTATTATTATACATACACACACACACACACATATATATATATAGTGGGAGAGAACCATGTAGAATGTCCTACATAACCATGATTTAACATTAAAAAAAGAAAAAGGCCGTGGATCTCATAAACTCTTGGGAGTTATGGAGTTTAATTTGAGTAATTTCCTAGTTAAGCACAGTACTGGCAGTTGTGACAGTACCCCGACAGGGGCTTCTGCACTTCCAAGAAACACATGGACGACAGAGCAGACAAGAACGTTGGTGGTGATGACGATGACGATGAAGATGAAGATGAAGCCAGCTTACATGTCTCCACACAATTTTGGTTTTCATTATCTTCTTCTTCTTCATAAATAGTTTCCAAGGTTACTAATATTTGAAGCCTGGAAGCTGCCACAGAGCGAGGCGGTGCAACAGCTGAGAAGGGAGTCAGTAGTGAAGTATTAGGAGGAGAGAGAGCTGGGAGAGATAGCTTAGCCATTAGGTTGCCAGCCATTTTTGTTTTGCTATTTTTGGTTTTGATATCTGTCACCGACAAACTTAGCTTTGAATTTATTGATTTACAGTGAGGGGGTTGGCCAATTTTGCATGCTGGGTTTGGTTTATATACTAGTTGTATTAGCTAAATATCCCTAAATTTTCAAATAATGACTGAAATGCCATTTGATGGATAGATTTTGATTTTGAAACCTAATTAGTTATTTTATCAACAACCAAAAAAAATAAAAGTTCCAAAATCATATAAACAAGAACAAATAATTTGTCATAAGTTTTTTAACTTAATTTGGAACTTTTATTTTATTTTTATTTTTTTATGAACACATATGGTTCAATTCCTACCTCCTTCATTCGTGTTATTTGAAATAATAAATATACTTTTTTATTATTATAATTTAGAAGAATGTCATCATTTTAAAGAAAAATCTTATATTTTTCTTTCTCAAGAAACTTCAAAGTTGCCATAATTTGATTTCATTAGTTAAGTTTGCTATAATTTATGTTTGTAAGTGCTTCCCTAATAATCTTTGATCTTGTTTAATCAAATATTAGTTAACTTTGATACAATCTTTAATTGTTAGTTCATGTATGACTTGAATTTATATTTCTTTCAGTCAGTTTGATGTTAGAATATTGACGTAGGCCATGACCTACTGTAGTTACTTTAAACTTGTTTACTTCAAATCGATGCACTTCGAGTTAGTCACTTAGTCTATCTAAGAAAAGAGTTCAAATCAGTTTACTTCGAATCAATGGCATTGCAAATAACTTAGACTTAGTCTCTTAGGAATTGTAGTCACTTTAGTTTCTTGTCTTCCATTGTCAACTTGCATTTCACCCACAAAAAAAAAAAAAAAAAAAAAAAAAAGAAATTCCTCTTAATTGAGACATTTTTGAAGCTTAGATTACACTTCGACTTGGGTTTTCACTTTTCACCTCAAGTTTCACTTTTAGCAACCTGTAAACATTAATAAAAGACCAAACTTATTTAAAAAAATTGGTTTCTATTAAAACATGAAGTTTTTATGATCCCCAAATTTTAATAAATCATACCTTTTCACAACTCTATAGGATCAATTGTATTTTTATTATGTTCAAAATTTGAACAATCAACACTTAAAATATCAGATTAGTTGTAATCATAATTGTCAAATGGTTATTACATCATTACTGAAATAATAATAATAATAATAATAATAATAATAATAAGCATGTGATCATGTGATACGCACATGAGTTTTAAGGTTAGGTGTAATAGAAATTTGATCGTCTTTAATAGTGGAAGAACATTTGGTGCACAATCTTAATGTTTAAGAGTATGTCTGTATGGGGTTTTAGCTATGTTTGTAAAAAGGTTACTTGTGATGCTATTAATTAGCTAAGTTTACAATTGAGGCCTTGAGAGGACCTGATGATTGGATATGGTAGAAAAGAGCCTCCTAATACTAAAAGGTGTAGTCTATTTTGATTAGGGGAGTCCAACCAAACCGTGGACCCAACCCACGCATCCAAACCGTTGGGTCCATGATGGATGATTGGGTATGGTTAGAAGACAACCAACCTAACATTGATGATGTTTGGTGGCGAGTCTCCACCCTCCAAAACCTTATATCGGCGAGTACCTTATACCGGCGGGTGTTTGCATAAAAATCTGATTCCAACCAACCCAATTGATATCCACATTAAAATATTGTTGTATTTTGCCAATACCTTCCGTTCTTCAGTCAAATTTGATGATATCCAGCGAGATCTTGTCAAGATCCAACGATATCTTGTAGAGATCTTGTTAGATTCAGTAGAATTTCAACTAAATATGGCAAGTTTCAGCCACATCTCTCTTCCTTGACTCCGACTGCTACACGAGGAGATCCGACTCACTCGAACTGACTCCTCTTCCCGATCAATGGCAAGTCCAAATATTGGGGACCCAAATTGATCGGGTTGAGTCTGGGTTGGGTTCCAGGACTCAACCCAACCTAGATCGACGTGTGGACAACCATGATTTTGATGTACCTGATATTTAGTTATTTCCTAATTATTAAATTTTTTTGTTGCTATTTAACTAAAAAAATAGAGGGACATTGTAATTCACCTCCCCTCCTTCATTGTCTACTTATCCAAAAGAGAAAAGAGTCATTGCAATTGATCGCTAAGGAGGGGGGGGGGGGGGGGGAATCCTAAAACACTATTTTATATATAGGTGTAAATCTATTATTTAGAAAGTGTAAACTTTTTTTACTAGAAATTCTAAGGTGACTTATGTTTATTTAAATAACGTTACAATCGTTATCATTTTTTTCATTGATATGGTAGACGGGTAGAATTTAAATTTATAGTGTCCACTTTATGATGATTGCTCTTATCATCAGGCTAAGATATCAGTTGATTTTTTTGTGTAGGTGGAATTTGAACTCTCAATCTCTTATTTAATAATACAACTTTTTAGTGTTTTATTGTTTTTTTAGAGTGAACTTATTAGGGTTTTGGTTTGATGGGGGCACTTATTGTAGATTGTATTTATCAAAACAAATGACAAAGTATTATATAAATTGAGCACTTAAAATAGGAGAAGGGGTCAAGCTAAAGGATTTGGCATTTTTCTCTTTTTTGATTAAGGGAGGATTTGGCAATGTTGAAACCGCGTTGGCAACGTAAAGGAAGGGGGCAGGACTCGCTTTAGAACTTAAATGCAGATTTTGGAGCTTACTTTGCTCTTTTCTTTTGGGTCTCTTTCCAATATAGGTCCTTGTCAATTTCTGGAGGGCGACTTCACTCACTCACTCACTCACCTTGACTTGACAGAGTGTTAACCCCTTTTTGCATAATATATTAACATATATCATATATGGCACCCGCATGCAGATAATAAACCCATTCATCAGTTCCCAATTTCTTGAAGCTACAATTGAGCTTTTTGCATTAATTAATCATTTGCCCTAGTTCACACGAAACATGTGATGGGTATGTGCAATAAAGACTAAAGTGAAGCTTGTACTGACCTGTAAAAGGGGTTTGGTGGACGCTACTAGGCAGTCATGCTATGAGGACGGGCCAAAGGGAAGACTCCCAATATTGGTCCCCTTGAACGCGCGTCTAGGGCATATTTATTAAGGTTGAATTTTATAATAAAATTGATTGGCTTTTTTATACGAAGTAAGTCATTTTTTAATATTTGTTTATTAGTTTTTGTTATTTCTCAATACAACAGATCCATTTGAAGTCTTGTTAATGAATGTACAAATACACCCATTAACATGCTCCTTATCATTTAATGATAGTGTCGGTAATATGATGAGAGGGTTGGGTACATGGTTTGTGATGAGTGATGACAATGGTAGTAGAATATGCATAGGAAATATGCCACAACGGGTACAAAATTTGTTGGATATAATGTCTCTATGTATCCCCAAGTCCACAATTCTAACGCTAGAATCAATTTTATTAAATAGAAAATGTAAGTATATACTTTAACAGCTAGCTAGCTTGCAATTTCACTATATAAACTTCTAAAAAGTGAAAAATAATTAACGTGGGGTTCTACTCAAACTATTTAGTATTTCATAGCAAACATAGAGGATATTAGAATTTTGCAAAAAGATTTGCAGCCATGAAGATAAGGCTTGCTGGAAGGGCAGTGTTGCAGCAGTGGAGCAGCTAGCTATATATACTGTGGCAACAAAACCTATATTAGTAATTGTCATGTGCCTCTATTTTATAATCATTTTTAATAGTTGTTTTTTTATATATTTGAAATTGAATAAAGATAGATTATATCTAATTGCAGTGAATAAAGATAGATTTACTGTTGAATTTGAATGTTTTGTTTATCATGTAAAGGCATTAGTTTGTTATATGATTTCAACCTTAAATAAGAAAAAAAATTCTGAAATTTTTTATTATTGAGTAAAGATTCACTTTAAAGTTCAGTTTGTCCTAAAGAAAACCATAGTTTGAGATGCAAGAGATGTTCTCCATACTATTGTATACTCGTCTTGCTCAAGTTGAGAGGTAGTTGAGGTCTTGACCAATTTGAAGATTCACACAACCAAGATTGCGATCAAGCTAAAGATTGGTGTAAACCATTTGAATTAATTTTCGTCTCAGCATAATCATCAATTTATCATTTTTTTTTCCAAAATTATATATATATATATATATATAAAATTTATATGTAGGTCATGACAAGGTAATTTTATTTATATAAAAAAAAAAAATTTAGAGTAGTCTTTTGTTTAGAGTCAAGGGAATTATTGTGAAGTTTACTATACCTTAATATATGATTAACTTGAAATGCATTAAGACAATTATTATATCCTTTCTTTTGTATATATATTTTGTTACACCATATAGATACAACTTTTACTTTTATGTACACGTATTAATTTATTCTTGAATCTTTGTATAATTCTCATTGTTAAATGGTCAAAGTTTTATGTTTGTACTATGACACCATAGAGATGAAATTCTAGTTTCATCCCTACTTAGAGAGAAGTTGCTATGGCGCTGTTAATATAATGAAAAAGTTTAGGGATATAATAAAATCTCATAATATTTTTATAATACCTTTATTTTGAATTGTGATGAATCCTAATACAATTTTATTTTATTTTGACATATAGTAAGTTGACATTTAATCTTGTTGTGAAAATGTTTTGACCGTGTTATTTTGTTGTGACGGTAGAAAAACTCTAATGTAATTATCTTGTATAAAATTGTGATACACTTGAGTAGTTTTCTTCTCTTTTGGGATGTTTGTATTACCTAATTTTATTTGGGTAAATATATAAGGATACCTCTATTATACATGTTATACATATTGACATATTATTTAGTAAAATATCATTATTTTACCAATATATATTTTTTTGATGAAATAATTCTCTATTTTTAATCATTATACATTACTAAAAAAATTAAGAAGGGAAGGTACTGGAGCATATACTAAAAGTGTAATCTCTCTCTCTCTCTCTCTCTCTCTTCCCTATTAATCGAATGCAAATCCTCTGTACCACTTTTTGTGTACCACTCTATGTTCCACTAATCACTACTTACCATGTGTATAATTGCTTTCCATTTTAAACTTCAGTTATTTTATAAGGAAAGTAAAATGAAAACATGACAAGTAGTGATTGGTGGAACATAGAGTGGTATATAAAAAGTGGTACAGAAGATTTGGACTCCTATTAATCAATTATCAAACTCATCATAACATTTACTTCACATGATAACTCCATCAAGCACAAGACACATGTGATAGGTATTTGTTTTTTAATTCAAATTTCCATTTATAGTTATCATCATTCTGTTACCCTCATATTTCTTCCACACCGCAACAATGTCTTAACAGAGCAAAAGTTGAAGTGGTAGGCCACCATGGGATCAAAAAGGTCGTCTTTGTTGTTATTCTCGTCGTCAGTACTGTTATCTACAGTCTACATCATCAAGTGCCTTTCTCCGAGCACATCATCGTGGTAGGCTAGCTTGTTTCAAACTTTCAAGGTATGTGTCGTATGCATGCAATATTATAGGTCACAAACACAAACCTCAAAACTCTTATTAGAAATTTGAATTAGGATAAGCTAAGTTGCACCCATATACAATCAAAGCTAGGTCCCAAAGAGAGGAAGCTGTATTCTTATATGGAGGCTTGTCAGTTGTCAATCAGGTTCTGGTGCTTAAAATTGGTGTGTCATGATGATGTAAGTTGGAAAATGATAAAAGTATTTGCCAAATTCATTTCTAAAGTCTACAAACTGTATAACATAGCAATTAGTATAGATTGAAAAATCAAATAAAATGGCTGATCTTTCGACTCATCCCGAAAGCCTTCAAATATGTGCATTGGACCATCAAATATACTCTTATCTTCACCCATTGACAACATGCATAATGGTTTAATTTACACATCATCTATGTAACATTGCAAGTAACATGCATGTTAATCATCCATGTTGTGTTGCCAGCTAGAAAGAACAAACACAGATACGGATATGAGATAGAGAGTATATGACACGATACAACACCCTAAATGAAATGTCCGAGATTCCTAATTTGCGCGTGTATCCATCCTCATCTAGAGCAATGTACTATTTGTTTCTAGCTTATACTCCTGTCAGCTTCAAATTGTCATTGTCATATTCCGTCGACAGCTGCCCCATGTGAGAAAATAAAGTGGCCGGAAAGAACAAAGAATGCCCCAAAAGGTCTAATTTAGACGAAAATCTTTTTATATTTTGAGGTCAAGAACTGAAGATGGACCATAGAATTCAGTCTAAAGTGTGACTCTACGTGCCCTGGATAAGAGGCTAAGTTGTTGGAGAAAAAAGGGAGAAATGAGTGTGTTTCAACCAAGACAAACTCAAATGTGGACAAAGATGATGAGGATGATGCTTGTGACCCTAATGGGACATCCATACGTATTGTTGAGTCGTCTACATCTTCCTACTAACATCATATATTAGTTTGTATATGCATGTGATCTGTCGGACCTTTGACAAGTTGGTCCAAATAATTTTGTGTGAGCACAGTTTTTGAACTGCGATTATCCTATATTACGAGTTTTTCTGGTCTTCTTATTTTTAAAATTTTTTTATAGTATAATGATTGATATACATAGCAGTTAGCTAAATATGCATATTATGCTATAGGTTATATATACATATGTAGTTTTTGAAGGGAAAAAGAGGGGGGGGGGGGGGGGGGGGGGAGGGAAGAAAACTCACTTTTATCATACAAAATAAAAACAGCCTGAAAAATATCCGTAACTCTACAAAATTTAGAACTAGCTGGTGGGAATTGGATTGCCGCATTAGAAGCAACTTACATAGAAGATGAGGATTGTGAGATGTATGATCGTTGTTGATAATTTTCCAAACTTAAATTTTTCGGGTGATACAACTGACTCTTCTCCTAGTTCTACTCCAGGCAGCAAAAATTTGAGAACATGAAAACTTAATGTTTAAGAGTTTGGAGTGTTTGCTCAAAACACATCTAGAAGGTGCACTTTATCTGCATTTTATTAAAAAACGTCTTCCATCCACTCAAATTGGTATTGACAAAGATGATTTGGTGACTACAAAAAAGAAAGACATGGAGGTGTATAAAAAAGCTCTAATTTCCACTATAGAGGTTGCTCTTCAACCTTACTACCCTCATTCTTAGCCTAAGTTGTCCTCTAAAAATATTATATTAGATTTGTATAAAAATACCTCAATTTGACTAAGCTCTAATACTCTTATTGGCATTGTAATTTTTTATTTGTGATAATTAAATGTGTTATTATAAATGAAAACAAAATTTTAAAAAGAAAACTTAGTTTCATATTTTACAATTTATATAAAGTATAATAAATACTTTAAAATTACAAAACATGAATCTATAGATAATTAGTAAATAAAATTCTATTAATATGAAATTTGGAGCATCTATTAAGAATGAAAAGAATGTGTAGTCCAACATTAAGATTTTTAAATTTAATCTCATAAAAAGTTATTTAATAGTGTAACATTAACAAAAATGTATATTAAATATAACTCGATGTCAATTATATACTAAAATTATATAAACAAAAAATTAAATCATTTTAACTATTTATTGTGCTAATTAAGGTGTGTTATTACATATAAGACACAAAATCAACATTTTTAGTTTCGTGTTTCACTATTTATATTAGACATCAATTTTTTAATATTTTTAGTTATAATATTAAACTTATTTTCTATCTTTAATTAAAAAAAATGATAAATTCAATAATTAGATCTTATTAATCCCATGTGTGTGTGTATATATATATAATTATATATTATTTTTTAAATAGATAACCTATTTTTTCTGTCATTTTATTTATCAAGAAAAGTATTAAATTTAAATATTTAAATATATAATAATAAGATAAAATAAATTACACAAATTACATATGTTAATTAGGCCGGATTTGTTTATTGCTAATTGTTCTCTTGCCCAATATTATCGTATGTATCATTTGCATTTTTGTTCGGAGTTAACACCTTATATTATTTCTTATCTATACCTTATCAACACCAAACAATTAAGAGCTTTTTTTTTTTTGAGAAGAAAACAATTAAGAGCTTTATAACTCAGTATCATAGTTATTTAACCCGGACCGGTCAGATCAGTCAGCGTCCAGCAAATGAGCAGGCTTTAAAGAAAGAGGATAGGGAATTAATTTGACCACAAGTTGAGAACATTTTTAATTTGTTTACTCTTTCACTCTCATTCATATCACTTTTCTTGATCATTTCAAACCCTTCAAAACCAAAACCAAAACCAAAACTAATACAAGCAAAACAATTAGCCCAGTATGTTACTAAAATGGGATAAGGATTTTTTTTTTTTTTAATTAATATCAATGTACCAAAAATGAATTAAATCCAGTTACCAAGTCCCCTTTTACTCTTTTTTTTTTTTTTAAAAATCTCTTTTTATGATTTTTAACTTGGAACAATAATGATCTTGACAAATCTTCCCTCTCTCTCATGCAAGAGGGAATATTATCATTGTTTAGGTCATTGTTCAAGTTAAAACCAACCATAATTGAAACGTGTAATAAAAGTATTAAATTGGCTGCTCTAGTTTAGCTAAGAAAAAAAAGTGCAAATTTGGAGGGTATCAATCCCAACAAGAAGCAAATCTCTAGAGATAATCTAATTTTCTATCAATGCTTTGATACATACCAATCTATGGTCCCACGCTAAGGTTACCTATTGAAAGTGTCCTGGAAACATCAAGCACTTCGCAATTAATATCAAAAGCAAGTGGCAGCACTAAGTGTTGAACATGATTAAACCCTTTTGATTAGGGCCATTGACTAAATTTAAGCCTAGCATGGGTTGATAAAACCCACCACATAGCTCTTGCTCTTGCTCATCCACATCCAGACCTAACCTCCTTGCCTTTCTTCTCCTTCTTTGAACTTCAAACATCACTTTTTTTCTAATTTTCATTCATTGCTCCTTAATTGATTCACCAAAAAAAATAGTAAGAAAATTAAAACAATGGCCAATTCACGCATTGCAAGGTTTGTCTCAGAAGTTGCACCACCACAGTATATTAGTGTCATCAGGCAAAGAACATCAAAAATGTTGGATACAATAAAAGAAGAGGAAAGAGATGCTAGTGCAAATGATTCTCATGCTATGTTACCAAGAAGTTCATCATCAACCTCTACATCTTCTGCTTCTGCTTCTTCAGCAACTACTACTAATAGTGACTCTAAGTACTTTCTCAGAGAGGTTCACAAATCTCTTTCGGTCTTTGATCAATAAAAGGCTTGAAGACTGAGGAAATAAAATTGTAAACCTCATATCATGGTCTTGTATGCAGCATTTTATCTTCTTCTTTGTTTTGTTTTGTTTTGTTTTTTTGTTTTTAGTTGGTGTGTTCCTTAAATAACGAAGCCCTGAAGAATGGGTTAGAA
The DNA here is from genome assembly GCA_032727855.1 of Quercus ilex subsp. ballota. NCBI lineage: Eukaryota > Viridiplantae > Streptophyta > Magnoliopsida > Fagales > Fagaceae > Quercus > Quercus ilex. Next base: position 63,528,295 of record CM064912.1, on the reverse strand, counting down.
GACCAAGGCTTGCTGAGAGAGTAGAGCACCTATTTGTTGTAATCTTCATTGTACATAGATCTTATTTCCATCAACGAATCCAACATTATTTATGGTTTAGCATATATTACTTTAAATCTTGAAATGTATACATTTATAGTAACCTCAAATATTGTCCAATGAGAATCTCATGATCCTAATCATCGTAATTTTTAAACATGCAATAGAATTAGGAGGAAAGTGATATTTGTGAACACAATACATAGTGATGAAGCCAAAAAATGGTCGTCAATCGATGACCTCGTCAAAGCTTATGACAAGATAACGTTCCCTACAAAGATGAGAGAGAGAGAAAGGCACTAGAGTAGCATTAGCTAATGGTTCTCTGATGATAATGTTAGTAAAATTCTCAGTATCTCTCAGAGAATAAGAATGTGATTCTGTAAGTTTGGATTGTGTACCTTTCTCCTAGTGCTAGGTGGCTTATTTAGAGCCTTAGTATAGCTGTTGGGAGGCTTATTATGAGTGTAACTGATGGCAACTCTTAATGGCTCTTTTGGCTATCTTTTGTAACGTATATATGCCTGAGCTTAAATGAGGCTTAACTAGCTCATGGTTGGCCTTTCTGACCATTGGAACTCGTCGGTTACGCAACTATTAATAATTGTGCCATAAATGTTGTATGGTCGTCCTCTCATGTGATGACCCTGTGGATTGTATGGTCGTCCTTTCATGTGACGACCCTGTGGTCATCCTCTTCATCTATATGGACAATCTTGTAGATTGAATGCTCATCAACTGTATGACGAGCCTGTAATTTTAGTATTCATCACACAGCATTGGTTAGGGAATTTATGGTACTTGGACCAACTTTCAAGTTTTGTTGGATGTTCTTTTAGGATTTTAAGACAAGTGTGTAGACACCGCATTTTGTACTCCTTACGACTTGAGCCTCCGTTCCCTAATAATGCTGAACTCTAAGACCCAAGGTTGGTTTAAGGCCTAATCAGAAGTTAAATTGACTTGAGAAATGTTAAAATGAAAAATATAACTTAGAATGAGCAAATAAATCTATTTTCGAAAAATAAAGCCAAAGGAAACCCTCACTATGCATGCGTACGCATGCCTGATTTTGTGCACGCATAGCAATTTCCAGAAACTATACAAGGCAATTTTTTTGCATTAATGTTAAGGTTTGGAACGAATCTCACATCATCTGGGAGTCATTCCAAACCCCTTTTTTCACAGTATAAGTAGCCTTATATGGTATATTTTCAAAACACACAGAAATCTCATAGGAAAACACTAAGATTCACTAGAAATAGAGAATCAAAGAGGGAGTTTTTCACAAAACATCCCCAAGTCAATTTTCTTTTAATTAGGGCATTTTCTAGCCTTGATCTTTGAGTTTAAGATTACTAATCACTGTTTTATTGAATTATAAATAGATTTGACTAAGGGGAATGGTCAAAAATCAAGTTTGAAGAGCTTTTCTTTAAGGTATTAGTTTTAAACCTTTCTTTTTATTTTATTTTATTTTTATCTTTTTAATCTTTCTGTTTGTCTTAATTATTTGTTATAATATGTTTTAATATGCTTATCTAGTCTAGATTTACGTTTTTGTATGTTTTAAAAGCATGTTAGGTTGCTAGAATGTGTGTTTAAGTATTCTACTCTGTTTGTTGTGTTTTTAGGATTTTCTGAGCAGGAACCCGCGTGCGCTAATCTTGCCTACTCATGTAGGCTTGATTATGTGCACGCAGGCTTATTCATGTGTGTGCATGAACTTGCTCAGAAACCCTAATTTTATTATATTTGTTTTGTTTTTGCTTTCTCATGTATGTTTCTGTATAGCCTCTTTTCCATGCTTTTACGCTTTTAAAGCTTTTGTTTCACATGTTTAATTGTTTGTTTGTTTTCACATCTTAGAATTAGGGTTTTATTGTTTTAATACTATGAACATGCATTCACATGCTCGTGCATAATGCCATAGGTGCTGAGTTTCTGCAAGGTAAGTCATGCATTTGTAATGTACATGCAAGTGTGATATGTTCTTGCTTTGGTGATAAGTATTAACATGCTTGTTTGGATGATGTATTTCCAATATGTAGATGCAATCACATGTTACTTAGATCATTTTATGCTTGTGTTTCTGCCATGATTTGCTTGCTCCCTTGGATGAATAACATGGAGTTAGTGATGAAGCATGCTTAGATGTATGATTAGGGTTTGTAATGTGATGAATGTCTTGATGCCATGATTAGATGAATGCTAGGATGAAGTGACATGTATGCTAGATGAATGATAGGGGATGACATGTTAGATGTATGTTAGGAGATGTCATGTTAGATATGCAGTAGGCTTTGTTTTCGAGCATGATAGATGTATGGTTAGGAATGTTTGATGCCATGTTGATTGTTAGATGTATTTTATCGTGTGTGTGAGTTAGATACAAGTATTGAGTGTGCCTTTAATGGAGTTAAGATATAAGACACAATGATGGGAAGCCAACCTTAGGGTTGGGCAGTTTTGGGTGCCTAATACCTTCCCAAGATTGTACCTTAACTCCGAACACATATCTCTGGTAGTAAGATCAAAATGTCCTTCCTCGAAAGGACGCTATATATATAGTTTCTAGACCATTGCAAAAACTAGGCGGTGACTCCTTCGACACCCCCCCCTGCGTCCACAAAGTGATCGAAGTATCATTCATTTATTGATTCTAAAAGATACAAGGCATAGTTGCAAATACCAATCTTTACCTAAGAGGTTAAGATAAGTCCTACTAAATACTAATACATAGGGGTGTGCAGTACCAATCACGTCACAGCTCTGTCCCTACAAGTTCGCAACCAATGGAGCTACACCACTCAACATACCAGCCGACAAATTTGAATTCGACGATAGGAGGCGAAAGCTCATTTCGATGTCAGTTCGGTAAAGTCGTCGAAGCTAGGAAGGGTAAACCAATAAGAACCGAACCGCACCGATCTTTATATATAAATCTTCATAAACACATCAAACTGTCTCATTTATGAAGTTCATAACTCTCTCTCTCTCTCTCTCTCTCTCTCTCACAAACCCTAACTCTAGTGGCCGAAGCAAAGCCCTAACCTTACCACGACAAACCCACACCAAACAAACTTGAACCCTAGCCACCGCAGTTATCTCTCTCTCGAAATCTAAGTGTTGATCAATGATCTCTTAGAATCTCACTCCCTTCTCTTTAGGGGCGAAGCCAAAAATTTAGTTTGGGAGGGGGGCAAAACTAAATGATCATTTTGATTCACAACATCTATGCATCTATGTATATATGTCTAACTCACTCATCACTACACTAATGTATTTTCAAAAATCAATTTCAAGATTTGTGTCTCCAAATTTCAAATACAACGAAAAAAAAATGTTAGTTTTGGCACATGTATGAGATTTTTCAAATAAGATTTGCAGTATCATAAATTGGACTATGTAGCTTTATGTTGTAATCTTGTACTAGTTGTGTTTGTCATACCTATTCCGACTTGTATTTCAGTTCTTGACTAGAAGCTAATATAAAATTTTAGGGGACAATAGATAGAAAGACTAAAAAAGATGCAAATAATAAAGAAATTGAGAAGAAAATGGATAGGTGGGGCCGTGGGGGGAGGGGGGGGGGGGGGGAATCAATTGCCTTGGAAGGGCTAACTCTTCCAAAAATTCATGGGAATCTTAGGTTATGTTTGGTAACAGTTTTTGTTTTCTATTTTCAAAAACTTGTTTTTGAGAATATAAAGAAAAAACAATTTTCTTGTATTTTTGAAATAAAAAACATGTTTGGTTAGTTGAAATTAAAAAAAAAAAAAAATTTTGAAGAAAAAAATAGAAAATATTATAATATGTTGTTATTAAGATTTGGACTCTAATGCTAACTCATTAAATGAGACAGATTCATTAAATTAACTGCGTGTTTTCATTGACTTTTGAAAAATAGAAACTGAAAACAGCTTTTTGTATGTTTTTAGTTTTCTTCACAAATTGAGTTTTGAGAATAGTTTTTGTTTTCTGTCCATTTTGTGTTGCCAAACAAGTTTTTTAGTCTCAAAAATAGAAAATTGTTTTTAAAAACAGAAAATAAAGGGAAAAAGTAGTTACCAAACATACCCTTAGTTTTTACATACTATAGAAAACTTTTACACATTTTTGGGCGGCCAAGCACCCCCCCCCCCCCCTTACTGTGTACATGGCTCTGCCTCTACCTCACTTAGATATGGAAGGGTCAGCAGCAAAACCACCACCACATACTCACAAGCTCTCCTCTTTTCTCTTCAAGCTCCAATCTTCTATGCCACCACACTCATAAACTTTGATCTCAGGTACATTTTTTGGCGTTTTGATCTATTTTTTAGGTTTTGATCTTTGTGGTTACTGAGCTTTGATTTTTTTTTTTTTTGCAAGTTTAATTTGATTTTTGTATGATGATCTTTGATGGGTGGGTTTGAATTTATGGGTCTACTTGTCTTTTGATCTATGGGTTTTGATCTTTATGGTTACTAAATCTTTGATTTAAGTTGGTTGAGTGAGTCTTTGATCTGTGGGTTAGTCTTTGAGATTTTTGGGTTTGAAATAGATTGCCCCGCACTGCACCAATGGAAATAAATTGCATCGCTGTATTTCGAAAAACTAACCTCAAGCGGTGTGCAACGGTTCTAATTATGGGAAAACTAACCTCATTAGTTTGGTGAAAATTTTAGGCAAAAATCAAACCAATCGAACTGTGCACACTCATACAGTAATACATAAAAAGTCGTATCCAATGCACAAAAAGTTTGCTTGTACGTGATATGTGAGAGCTAATTGATAGGCTCCCTAATTATTTTTTTAGAGAGACTTATTCTCAGATTAAATACTAATACAGACTATCAATGAATAGATCTCAACATGTAATGTGAAAATACCCTACGCTACAATTCACACTTAATCAGATTAACTAAAATAACATGATTGGGACCAAATAGTAATAATTATATTGTGACTATTAGGCATTTTATTTGGTGTGCGTTTTGGCAAGCAATTAAAAGCCAACTTTTTACTTTAATTTATCTACTATTTATGGGTCTCACATTACTTTTTGTCTTAGCTTTATGTCAAATAATCCAATATTCAACTTTTTGGAAATAAACTAGCTTTTAGTTTTTTGTCTCAAATTATACAAACTAGCTTGTAACCCCATGGAAACACTTAAAAATATATAATAAGATGCATAATATAATTCCTATATATATAATTTAAATACTATTAGTAGTCATTTTTATATTTTGTTAACTCTTTAAAAAATTTTGTAAGGATATTATTAGGTATAAAATGTAAATTGTCCATATTTTTAAAAAAATTATTGTGAAGCATTTTTTTTTTAAATATTCAATTATTCTAGACTCTTTGATTTTTGTACTTAGTAACTTACTTGGATGAATATTTATGATGTGGTCCCATATTTTATTCTAAAATTAGGAAATAAAACTCTTTAAGAATAAATAATTTAGGACATATGGCATAAAATTGAAACTCTAATTTGGAATTCTAATTTGAGTTTTTCTCAACTTCACCTATTATTATATATATAAATGATAAGCAACTGAAAATAAACAATTCTAAAATCCAGTATTCAATGAAACAAAGAACTGATTCTTTCAAAGTTTGATTTTGTCTCAGCCTCAAACATCTTGAAAATACACTTTTTGGATGGAATGATACGGGCTCCAGAAACCAACAGTCAGGGTTTTTTTTTTTTTTTTTTTTTTCAAATCAGAATCAGCCTATTGGGCTGACTAAAAAGCCTGTTTCTCCTCAACGGGGGCCTTTGACAAAATTCGAATGGAAGACTTTATGGATCTGAACCTTAGGGATTGCTTATTGTGCAAAGACAAAGAAGAAAGCCCTGGACACACTTTTATCAAATGCCCAATCACTCAAATTGTATGGTTAAACTCCCCATGGCCCATAAATTTTTCTAGAATGAGCTCATCGGCTATAGGTTGGATCAAAATGTTGCCCAACACTAGCAAGGAATTCAATATCCATGAGGAGGATTATCAAAGCCACTCTCTCTTTAGAACAGTGCTACTTGCTATGATCATTTGTGGGTTGGCAGGAAAAAATTTCAGGCTTAGAGAGCATTGCAAGATACATCCAACCTGTGATATAAACAAGACTTATGCCTTGCATCTAATGGCATGGGAATCAATCAATCTTCCTTAAAAAAAAAATTTTGCAGCTTCCCAATATTTTTAAGATATATTTTGATAAACCAGCATGGTGCACAAGCATGTGTATAACAATGGTATGCAAAGACCACAAAGCTGATATTATTCAGATTTTGGGCAGATAGCATTGAACCAGATGAGCCACTTAGAGCAGAGGCTCATGCTACTCTGCTTGACAATTCTGGCACTCACTAGTCACTACTTCCTCTGCTATTGTTCTTGAAGGATATACAATTCGATGTACAACCCAAGGACGTCATTGGAGGATAGAAGCAATTGTAACTGTTACTTTTATGTATCTTTGTCTTGGAAAGCCTCCCATATTTTGAGACATGCCAATATTTCCACTCTTTAGTCCACAGGGCTAGGCATGTGACTGTAATATTGGAGGAACACACACCTCGTCCTTCCCTATTTCAATCTTGAGTGCCTGGATAGTGATTGAGGGTGTGTTCCTCTTCTTTTGGTTCAACAAATTCTCTTGTTGAGCAATATATACATATATACACATAGTGAAGTATGTACACATCGAAAACCTTCCTAAACAGAACCAACTATTACTTTCCGACCTTTGAGACAAATTACAAAATGAAATATACAATACAGTATGTCACAAAATTGTGTGTACTACAAATTGTCAACACTGTTCACTTTTACACTAAAAATCTCTTTCCATACGCTACAAAATTGGAATATGCTACAAAGCATCTTGATTGAAGAATCACGAGCTATTCCTTTGATTGGTTTGTTTCATTTTCCTTGCCTCCCTTGGATGACTTGTAACCAATTTTGCGCCTCCTGGATGTTTCTACTTCAACTGCCTCTTTTAGTTTCTCCAACGCTGACACAGTGAAATGAATAGTGAGACTTATTATTAGCGAACACCTAATGCTATTCTATTTTAACGAAAGTAAAAGCATTTAAAAAAAAAAAAAAAATTGTGACAAATGATATAAAGAAAAGATAATTCAAAGATATCAAGAATCATGAATTTTCTTTTAATTGGTAATTACACATGCACCTAATGCATCTTGAATCCATAACAGTAGGGTGTGCAGCCAACCCGCCAACCCGCCAAAACCGACCTGACTCAACTCACCGGGTTGGGTTGGTTTTTAGGGCTTGGTGGGTTGGGTTACAAAAAAATTTTATAGCGGGTCGGGTCATAAATTTTAAACTCGCTAAACCTGACCCGACCCACCCATATATTTAATATATATTTAAAATATATTATATAATTAATAAATTTTTTTAAATAACTAGCTCTTCCTCCTGTCCTATATAAAAGCCAATATTAATGTATATTAGTTCATATATTAATGTATAATAAAATTGAAATATTAGTTCATATATTAATGTATATTTTGTTTATCAATTCAGATGGCAAGTGTGGTATATTATTTTCTGCTCAATTTAAAAATAATAGTAATAAAAAAAAATTGTCCAACCCATGGGTTCAACCCAACCCATGTGGGTTGGGTTGGGTTGAGTTGGACTTATGTGATGGGTTGGGTTGGGTTGAATTTCTTTTAACTTACCATAGTGGATTGGGTTAAAAAATCCCCTAAACCCGACCCATGCACACCCCTTGACAACACTTTGTGCTTACATGGAGAAGAGATGCCATTTAAGCTACAGCTCATTGGATCAATAATTGTTGATTGTGTTGTCTAATCTTGAAAACTTATCAAAAAGTAGTCTAATCTTAAAGATAATTCAAGTGAAATCAATTGCATTTGTGACTCCCAATGTCAGGGTCTATTTAATCTGCTTTTAAGATAATTGGTCATAAAGAATTACCAGATGTATAAATAATGCGAAGTGACTCAATCGAATCGGAAGGAATAGAGTAATCACGACAAGATTGAATGTCAGCTTTTTGTAACAGCTTCTTGAAGCGCTTAATCTGAAACAAGGGAACATGAGTTCATAATTTGCAAAAATCACATAGATCAACTGTTGAACAAGTATACAATCACAGAATCACTCTTATAACCGTTCAGGCTGATGCTTTACAATTATTAGAACAAATTGGAAATGTATTCTGTAATTATTTTAACCAAGGTAGAACTAGCCTTGCTACTTGCTAGGCATGCTTTACAGTTCAACATATTAGGGAACTGGATAGCATCAAACGAGCCCCAAACTCTCAGGGACCAACTGATGCAACAGAGCTGTCATTAAATGACTGTTTCCTGTATCCCTTCACACCACACCACACCACACCACCCCCCCCCCCCCCACAACACAAAAACCCTCGTTTTGTTCGTTTTACCTCTCTTCTTTTCAGAAAACAAAGATTCAAAAGAATGAGAAGTAAGCATATTTTGGATGTAATTCAACCTTCATCCTTTTTTTTTTTTTTTTGCAATATGAATAATGCTAGAGATACAAACTATTTTACAAACTGTTGATGTGGTGAGTAATTATTGGTAAATGAAAAAGTGATATATTGGTGGCCACATCAACATTTTGTAAAAATATTGTAAAATAGTTTGTGTTTATAGCATTAATCTTGTAATATATACTAGAATTGGATAATAGCATCAAATTAGGGGTCCATACATGAACAATAAATACCCCTGATAAAATTTAACATTATTATTAATATGCATGATTAGTGAGACATGTCTTGAACAATTCAATCAAGTGATCTTGCACTCAGCTAGGCTGCAAATATAGCCAAATAACCCACCCTGGCCCATTCAGCATAAAATCATAGGGCCTGGCAGATCTGAACCACAATTTAGTTGGCCTGGGCAGAACTCACACCCTCAATCAGTTTGAAAAGCCAAGTATACCTATTCATGGAGTAACTGGCATTATATGGGCATAAATTCATCCAGTTTAATGGGCTAGGCTCAGTTGAAAGAAAGTAGGTTGAAATCAAGCTGGCATAAGATTGAACTGGTGGTGCAGACACCAAGATGCACCAAGATTAGTGCTAATTTGAATTTCAAATTTTGAAATTTCATTGATGTAATTTTATTTTGATTGAAGATTTTGTGGGATTATGATTTATGGTTGAATTATTTTTCTTATTGATGCACTCAATGAAAGCCTATTTAAAATAGCATCCAATAAAATGTATGACAGACTTTGATGAATAAAATTTTGAATTGGAAAATTCCCAATGGCTGGCTGCTGATTCCAAGCAAACCCGAGTTCAGAATCTTGGGTTATTATTTTCTTTTATTTCAATTCTCCCCTTTATCCCCCATTTGATATTGTCCTGCATCGAGCGGTCTACCTATATGTTGAACTTGCAGCTAAGGTATATATTATTCGCCTCTTTTGATGAGAGGGATGAACAAGAGGCTTTGAGAAAACTAGTGTTGGATTGACACTAGCCCATCAGAGTTGAAACCCTGGACTTGGAAATAGGCAGGACCACCAAAATAAATAAAAATATGAGTTCTTGGTGACATATATTCCAAACCTATTCTCTTACTACCATAGAATACTTGTCAGTTAGGAACACCACCAAGTGGACATACCTCATCCTTATGCAGCAATGTGAAGCAAGACCCAGTCTGGCCTGCTCTTGCTGTCCGACCAACCCGATGAATAAATCTCTTTATGTATGCAGGCAGATCATAATTAATGACGTTTCTAACCCCTTCAACATCCATGCCATGAGCCATCGCATTAGAGGAAACAAGTACTTGTATCTTCCCTTCCCGGAATGCCTTCAACGTCTTACTGCAGTACAAATTCAGATTTTCATTACATGTTAGATAACCTCATAAACCGTGTAATAAAACAAATTAAAGCCATCAGCACATGAAATTTTTTATTGCATTAACCTATCAAAAAATAAAAAATAAAAAAATTATTGCATTAGGAAAAAGAAAGGGAAAAAGTTGAGCTTTCATGCCCTTAAGGTAGACATGAATAAGGCCTATGACATGGTAGATTGGAACTTCCTACATGCAGTTCTACTGACCATGAATTTTAGCCCAAGTTTGATTAATTTGATCCAAGAATGTGTGACAACTGTCAACTACACTCTACTCATCAAAGGAAGCCCCACACAATATTTCAAACACAGCAGAGGTCATAGACAGGGGGACCCCCTTTCCCCTTATCTTTTTCTAATGTGTGCTAATGTCCTCTCAGTTGCTCTTATGCAAGCTGAACTTCAAAAGAGCATTAAAGGAATTAAATTAGGGAATCAAGGCTACTCTTTCACTCATCTATTTTTGCTGATGATTCCCTGTTTTTCTTCCAAAATGATAAAAACTCCTGTAGTAACCTTAAAAGAATCATTGATTGGTACGTGATACCTCTGGACAATGCATTAACTATCATAAATCTAATCTATATTGCTCTCCAAACATGCCTGAGGAGGAACAAGTGTCCCTGTCTCAAAACCTCCAAGTTAATCTTGTCCAGACTCCAAGTAAATACCTGGGTCTCAATTTCAAGTTCAGAGGAAGAAGAGTTGCTGACTTTCAAAACTTGATTGTCAGATTTCAGTCTAAATTACAAAGCTGGAACCCCAAACTTCTTTCCCAAGCTGGCAGAACTACTCTTATTTCTTCTATACTGCAAGCCATGCCCCTTTACACCTTCTCCTGCTTTAGGGTCCCTGAAACTGTTTGTAAGAAGTTAGACTCCCTCACCAGAGCTTTTTGGCGGGGTCATGAACCCCACCTAAAGAAACTCCATCTTATTAATTGGGATACAGTTTGTCAACCCAAAAAAAAAGGAGGCCTTGGCTAAAAGAATTTTAGCCTCTTGAACCAAGTAATGCTTGCTAAACAATATTGGAGAATTATCCAACACCCCAATTCACTTTTAGACAAAGCCCTTAAAGGAAAATACTTTCCCATAGAACCGCCCATCTTGGTCACTCAATTATTCTCAAAACTTGACAAAGGGAATCAAAACATCCATGTTGTTGCTGACCTGATTAATAGCTCATCCCATAGTCGGAAGTTTGACAGTGTCAGGTCTCTATACCAGCAACCCACTTGCAATGAAATTTTGCACATTCCTCTACCTAACACAGAAGGGGGAAGGGACAAAGTCTTGTGGAAACACTCCATCTCTGGAGAATTCCCAGTTAATAAAGCTTATGAGTTGCCGCATAAGAACTTTATGGCTGACAATCCGACAGGTACAAGACAACTAGACATTCATAGCAGTGTTTGGAGTGTCTTACGGAAAGTGAATCCTCACTTTTATATGGAAACTTCTCCACGATTGTATATTTCCGTTAAAACTACCAATCTCAGCCAAATCTTGGTGGGTCGATGGCTTGCAAGATGTATTTTGGAAAACAAAAATTTGGATCAGGAGAACTTGAACACCTTACAAGCTCTATTTACAACCTTATGGACAATCTGGAATCACAGAAACCAGGTCGTACATGAAGGTAAATGCCCTAATCCCATTGAGATAATACTAACCTCCCAAAATCTTCTTTGCAGCCCAATGATTTCGATGTGGATACTAGAAAATTGGCAATTACTTGTCAAAATTGGAAGCCATAGGGACTGACAGACCAGAAGGAGCAGTTATGCTTTTAAAACATTAAATAAGGAAGGAAGAAAAGATCTTTAGAGGATGCAATAGTAATGGTTTTGGCACCCCACTAACAGCAGCCAAGGAAGCACTGGTGGGAGCTCTTTTGCAAGCTAAAGAACTGGCTTTCGTCATATCATAGCGCTAACAAGATGCAAATATGTGGAGCAAGTTTGCAACAACAAAAGAAAACCTTTTTGGCAGGATCTAGCAATGCTTACAGACCTGAAAGCTTTGCAGCAGCAAGGGATGAAATTTAGCATAATGTTAGTTCCTAGAGTTATTTTGTCTGATGTTGATGATATGGCCTCTTTAGCTACCAAAAATACCTATCTACTGTAACTGGGTACACCCAGAATTTTGTAATGCTCCATACTAATGTACTTATGACCCTAATGTATCTGTGATCTTTATGTTATTAATATTATCAAAAAAAACTAGGAAACAAGAATCCAAAGGTAGGACTTGTTCTAAAGACACAGATAACCAGTGTTTTTCGAAAAAGAAATGGTACACAAACACTCATTCAGCTCACAATTACGGATTACCCATAGATAAGATGCAAACATCAGTCTGCATGGGCAGTCAGCCTGGTGGTGCTCCCATCCCATTAGAGGCTCAAATGACAAGTCAATGGATGCTTTCAACTAATGGATTATCCTTCAGTTATAAGCCACTTAGCCATGGCAACCAAAATAGGCATAACTGACAGTGAAAATATTTCTAATAAATCAAAGCACTCTCAAAGCTCAGACCTCTTAAATTTTCCCACGACTTCCAAAATAGTGAAACTGAAAATTTCATTACAAAAAGGGGAAAATTAAATTGAGATTTTTAGTTCCCATCATCTGGACACCCTTCATTCATTCTTTCCACATGTTTTTATGCTTATCAGCAGCAGACAGTATACAGCTAAAGTTTTTTTCTTTTTTCTCTCCAATCTGGGAAGAATCAAGTAGTTTAACATGAATGCCATTAACAAGTTAAACTTGTTAATGCAGAAATTACCTTCTTACAGATTGATGTTGAAGACTTGAATACTCCTTGATCTTGATTTGTAGATCACCAAAAAATTTTAGTAAGGTGCATAGACGATGAGTTGATTCCACAGAAGATGTGAAAACGATGCACTTCTCTCCTCCTAAATTTTGCAGAAGGGCAACCAAATACAACGGTTTGAGTTTTGATTCACAAATCTGTAAACAAGAGATGAAAATTTGAAATTACAGACAGCAATGGGGTTCCCATTAAACATCAATTAACGACAGTTATCAGAATCTAATGCCTAGATTTTGAGAATACAGAGCATATAAATGTAACCATGTCTTAGGGGTGGTATTGATCAAAATTTTCTAATAAGCACCAAAAGATATCATGGTGACCAGCTCAAAACACAGCCCAAAATTGACACACACAGAAACTTTCGAAGTTCTTTCAAAATTTTAAAATTTGACCAGATGCTTCTTCAGTAAAACTTTTTTTTTTTATTGGTAACTATACAGTCTATACACACACCCGGTGATTCTTAAACCCACGAGTCACAACCTCACCCTTTTCCTTGCTATTACAAGCGGAGGAAGTGTCATTTGATACTTTATGATCACAGTACAAAGTTGTATAAAATTTGCTACTTTATGTTTGGTTTTTGAATTTATATTCTTAAAAATTGAATCTTGGCAAGTGATTTTGTCGAGTCAAATTTAAGAACAATAAAAAAGTATCCAAGATTCCTCCTTTCAAAGATAAAAAGACAGAAAAGTTATACCAAAACTGAGATTTGATCATTTGACTGTTTCCAGTGTCAAAGTACCTTTGATGATTAAAAAACAATGTCCAATTAAGGTTTATGTGCCTGAAAGTTAATCAAAATTCTCAAACAGAACAAATTGCCAGCAACAAAACTGAAGCTAAAACTTGCCTTTAGTGGTGAATTCCATGAAAGTAAGCTTTTAATTATGAAGAACTTTTAGACAAGTGAAAAACATAATTGTCATGTTTGTTTTTAGCACAGGATGAATAACTTTTTCAACTTGAAAAGTAGTCTTAAATGCAATAAGTGAGATTGCTTTTAGAACTTGAAATAGAATAAGTATTCTGCTTCAAAAATCAAACATTGCCAGTACAGTTACAATGGCATACCAATTTGTACGATTCTAATTGTTCTGGAAGCTTATAACGACTTTGCCCAGTTGTCAAAAATAAAGGATGATGCAGTTCGAGCTGAGCAAGCTTGCTTGGATCTCGGGTCAGTGTTGCAGACACGACCATCTTCACAAGCCTGGGTGAAGGTTTACCCTTAAACCCCCTCTCAAAGCCACTGCAATAAATAATATATCAATACATCATTTCATATAGTTTTCATCTTTAATATAATATTAAACAAGGTAATCTTGAGACAAATAAATCTCTAAAATGAATCCTCCATTGGAGGTGAGAATATCTCATCTGTTTGCTCATTTATAGAATAAATTTTCATTTTCATCCTGTAACAGGTCCTCTTTTGAGCATGGTTTTGAATATTGCTAATGGTCCCTATTTATGAGTAATGGATACAATGATTCCCAATACAGACATGATTATAGGGATGAAGCCAAGAGTTTTCTTCAGGTGTAGTAATTGGTACAATGATTCCCAATACAGATGCTTATGGGTATAAGAAACATAGGTATTAGTAGCAACAAAGATGGGCAACATGGCACACAAAATGATTGTAAAAGTTTGTGTTAATATGCGTTGGGCAGATGTGCCAAACGAAGTCTTTTGAGTTTTTTCTTCTTATCCTTGGGATTTTGGCTTAGCTGAGTAGAGTAGCCTGTTCACTGGCCACAAAATTTCTCTCAAAAAGAACCTGTACTGAGTTAAAACTATGTACATAACGGATTGCGTAGAATATTCCTAAGAAATTTGCCACCACATTGACCTTCCTAATTGTTTTAGTGGCAAAATGTTGCTAAAAGATTTTCTTTAACTCTTCATAGTCCAAAACATTACAGCCCTCTGACAAGGTGGGTCTCAGCATGGCTACATTAGTTATAAAGCAATGACATGCAATTAGAACGCTAAAAATAAAGGACAAATAAATAGAATTGAAACCAGCACAAATGAAGTATTAACAAATATACTATCGCTCATAGGATGTTGTAAAGGTTTAAAGCCAACTTCACACCAACATTCCAGAATCCAGGATTATTTTGAACATTAGATACAAAATGTGATATAGACATAAATAAATAGTAAATTGAAAAATAAAAAGTAAATTGAAAAATAAAATTAGAATTAAAATTAAAAATTTTTTTTATAAGTTAAAATTAGAATTAAATTAGTATAAAAATTAATTAATGCATTATATTTAGGAGTTTTCACATCAACCAACACCAATACCAATGATCTTCTCAGAATTTTCTTAACACTACAAACCATGCATGTACCCCACCACCAAGATCACAATGTAGTTCATTGAAATAAAATGAAAAGGGAGGTAAATGAACATAGAACTCACCATCTCCGTCTGGTCTTTAAAGAATTAAATGAAAATGGAAGAAAATTTGAAGCATGAGGGTAGAAACTTTCATCACTAGAGTGAGTCAATTGAAGCACAGTGGGTAGCCAAGACTGGTATGCTTCCCCAAGTAATCGATCAGTTTCATCAACAACCTGAAACAATTTAACTCATCAACATTTGTTTTAACAAATGAAGAAACGGCCGAAAATAGGAGTAAAGCGCATTTGAAGTTACATAGAATAACCACAAGTTCAATACTTAAGTTGAATTTTATCGTCTAACTGATGGGTCATCTACAAGCAATCATGCCCAAAAAACACCACTAGATTTACTAGACTGTATGGAGTTGGCAGTCAATTGATATAATAGTGCAGGTACTCTACTAACCACTAAGACAACTGGTGCTCATCAACAGGTCTAGAACACACACACACACATATATCACAACTTGACATCTCTTAATCCTAGATGAATTAAACACTATTCAGAAATCAAAATGGTTAAATACTGTCATCAATTGAAGCTACATATCAGTTTTGAATCACTCTCAACACTTGATTTTTAATAAATTTTTCATTCACATGATAACTGGTCTATTCAAAATACAAATTCTGAGACTGCCATTTGAAATATCAAATATGAAAAACCTCATCAAAAAGTTTAGTCAAACTGAATTCTAAAGAAACATAACATACATAACAATACACACACACACACACAAAAAAAAAAATGAGCAACTTACAAGATAACAGAGATGTTCAAGGGTAAAGCCCTTGGTGTTGTTAATATGATCCATTAGCCTTCCAGGGGTCGCAACCAATATGTCCACCGAACTTTGCAACTCAGGTGCAAAATCCTCTGGATCATAACAGATGCCTGCCTCAAGCTTAGGCCTCTTGATAAGCTCAGCAATTTCATCAGCTATAGAAGATTGACCGATTGCCAAACCAACAGACAAGCCCACTGCTGGTGCAATGGAAGCAAAAACCTCCTTAACCTAAACCACAGAGAAAGACATATATATTTCAAGGAATAGATTTAGTTTTGCAAAACACCCAAATGAATTTTTTTATTTTTTGAATAAACCTTTCTAAACAAGAGCCTCCTACGGGCAACTGACCCCACCCGCCAGAACCAGTTGCCGGGTAATCCAAAGGCATTCACCCCTGACGGGCTTAGCAAAACACCCAAATAAACATACAGGTAACTCATCCAATTTTTAATCTACTTGTTTATTTTAGAATTAGAAAAAATGGTAAAAACATAGGAAGGCAATGAAATCAAAAACCTGAATGGCTAAATCACGATTAGGCAAGACAACTAAAGCACGTAGACATTTAATGGCACGATTTGAAAGCGTTTGGACAATTGGTAAAGCATAGGCTAAAGTTTTGCCACTTCCAGTGGGTGATTGAATGCAGAGATCTCGTTGAAAAGCACCAGGCCCAATTGTCTCTTGCCAAACTCCAACTTGCACTGGGTAGAGAGACGATATGTCCATTTTCTCCAAACCCACCTTCAATCTTACATATATACAAACATACAACAACAACAACAACTGATAAATACTAAGTATCACACAAAACAAGTATTGGGTTTGGCTTAAAAAAAAAAAACATAAAAAAGAGATAGAGAGAGAGAAGTATGTACCTGGGATCAAGAGAAGGAAGGAGATGAAGAGGGCAGTGCTCAAAGAGACTGACATCAACAGGGCTTCTCATCCATGGCAACACAGCCTTGGTTTTTGGCTTTTCTCCCATTCTCCTTCACCTTTACCTTCAGCTTCTTCTTCTTCTTCTTTAACTTCTTCGGTAAACCCTTTAAACCCCACCGGCCACCAGAGAAAGAGAAAGCGTTTCAACAAAATGGGCCTGGGGCTCGCCGATTGTTGGGTTGGATGGGTCACTGAGACAAGTGACTATATATTGTGGTTCGTTTGAGCATGAGCAGGTCAAGGTGTTTAATTTGGTTTTTGTATATTGGGTTTTATGATTTACGGAGGAGATAATGGGCACGATTGAGATTTGAGAGAGACAATGAGTCCAAGTTGATTTTCCAGCTATATTTTATATGGTGGGTCAGTTGTGCTCGTGGTATTGGTAGCCCAATTCAAAGTGTTCAAACTCTTGAATCTCAAACTCAACTCACAACATCCCAGCATCACGGTCAAAAACCAAGATTCAAGTGTTGAAACAAAAACTAATAATTGAACACAAACTCACAGCATATAGAATCATACTAAAACACCAAGGAGTAGAAGTTATTCCACATTCATAATAAAATCTCGTTCACAACAAGTTTAGGTGCTAACCCGTCATTAGTCATCTTTACATGGTTCAGAAATACCTATAAATTTTAAGTTTAACAAATAAAAAACTTGAAGACAATCCAATAAAAATATATCTTTAACTCCACTTAAAATGCTTACAAAATAAGACACTCTCCTACTAATCCATATTTTCAAAACAAACTTATCCAAAAATTTTATTTAAAAAAAATTATGACATTAAACCAAAAAAAATTATATAAAAAAACAAAAATAAAAAATAAAACTCCCCGCACGCACAATGAAGCTATTAATAAAATAAGATTTTACCCAGACCAATACAACTAGAATTCAAATTATTTTTTTTGAAAACGAATTCAAATTATTTTAAGATAACACAAACTCATTATTTTTACTCTAATACTAAATTAATTTTCTTTTTGGTTTTGATTTGACTAATTATGCTAATTAATAAACTTGAGGACAACCCAGTAAAAATATATCACTAACTCCACTTAAAATGCTTACAAAATAAGATATTCTTCTACTAATCCATGTCTTCAAAACAAACTTATCCAAAATTTTCATTAAAAAAAATTATGACATTAGCCCAAAAAATATTATATAAAAAAAATAAAAATAAAAAATAAAACTCATCGCACGCACAATGAGACTATTAATAAAATAAGATTTTACCTGGCTAGACCAATACAACTAGAATTCAAATTATTTTAAGATAACACAAACTCATTATTTTTACTCTAATACTAAATTAATTTTCTTTTTGGTTTTGATTTGACTAATCATGCTGATTAATAACCTTTATAATCTATTTATTAAAAAATGATTAATTTTTTATATATTAAAAAAAAGTACGCTAAAAAAAATCCATTTTCTATTAACTATATAAAAAGTGTCAATGTCTCTACATTGCCACTTTGGTTTATTGAGTCTTTATTTTTACTTTTTTCCAAGTTTTGAACAGTTGCTACAGTGCCACTTTGGTTTGTTCAAGTGGCACTGTAGTTACAATAGCTACAACGTTTTTTTTTAAGAATTTTTTTTAGTCTTCCATTTGTAGTTTTTTTTTTCTTTTAAATATTTATAAGATCTCGCACATATATTGTTATACTAACATAACAAATTTCACAATATTTTCACAATTATTAAGGTGTCAATTTCTTATAAGTCAAAATGAAATAATAAAATATGAAAATGTTTTGTGAAAATATTGTGACACTTGTTGGGTGAATGTGTAAAAACTACAGTACTTTTGGTTTGTTCAATATGTACTGTTCATCAGTTTTATTTTTTTTTCAATCATCGATTTGTGCTCTTTTTTTTATTATATAAAAAGAGCAAATAGGCTCATGAATAGTGTTATGAACAATATTTTTGGTTCAGTAACTTGCCTTCCCCCCCCCCCCCCTTATTTTCTTCAAGTTACCAACTTGGTTTGAGTTTTTTTTTTTTTTTAAAAGGATCTTTATATGTTTACTTTGTACTAGTAATATAAGCTTACATTGTATACACACAAAAAGTAGCAAATATTATATACATTTAATAAGCTCATGAATAGTGTTATGAACAGTATTTTTAGTTTAGTGAGTTGCCTCTTTCCCTTTTTTTTATTTTTTATTTCTTCAAGTTCACTAACTTGGTTTGAGCTTTTTTTTTTCTTTTAAAGAATCTTTATATGTTTACTTTCTACTTGTAATGTAAGCTTACATTGTATACACACAAAAAGTAGCAAATATTATATACATTTGCGCAAAAAAAAAAAATGTACAAATTTTGCAAATGTGTACAACATTTGCCAATTTTTATGTGTTTACAATATAAATTTACATTGTAAGTGCAATATATATATATATATATATATAAACAGTGAATAGGAAAAACTACAGTAATTTCGCTATAATAGTTTTGGTTTGTTTAACTTTCACTGTTTTGCAGGCCTTTTTTTTTTTTTTTTTTGGTGAATGCATAAAGTTGTAGTATATTTGCTATATTATTTTTGATTTTTCCAATTCACTCTGTTTCACATTATAATAAAATATTAACATCACAAATTGACACAATATTTTCACAATTGTTGAGGTGTTAATTCATTATAGGTCAAAATAAAATAATAAAATATCATACTAGAACCGGTTACAACTAAAAATAAAAGTATTGTGAAAAAGAAGTGCTATATCCGCAATAATTTTCACAACACTTTTATAACAAATCAAATATGGTAAATTGTTATTGGTTCTAATTTAAACTTACCAATGAAACTACTTTTTTGCCTACCAATAATAACTTGTAGTAACCTACTACTTATAATTTGTTGTGAAAATGTCATAGATATAACATTTTTTTGTGTAAAAAATGTTAAGACATCTTGATGTCATCACAATATTTTCAAAACTGTTGAGCTGTCAATTCTTTACAAGTTAAAATAAAATATAACAAAATTATAAAGGTATTATGAAAATGTTACGTCATTTTGTTGTGTTTTTAGAAATTTTTTGTTGGTTTAATCAACTTTGTTGAGCCAAAATTCACTATTCCACATACAATTTTCTTGGGTTGACTTTTTGTATATTTTTTTTTTTACACACCATTTTAAGTAAAAACACATAGTTTTACACATAAAAACAAAAACAAAAATTGAGGAAAAAAACATTTTTCATCATTTATGTTTGGGGTAGTTTACAATTCTTACTTAAACTTTAAAATCAAGCAATTTTTCTCTTAATATTTTGGAAAATAGAAAATATGTCATATTGTTATTCTCTCAGTTAAACCATAATGAAAGCTTATGATTTTTAAAATATTTTATCGTATAATTTCTAAATTACTCCCGCTAAATTTTAACATCCTAAAAATTTTCTTTACGTATTTTGAGTTTTAATTGATAGAAATTCTTAGAAAGTTAAAATGATGATATTAGGTGTTTTATTTTTTATCTAAAAATGTTGATTTTCTAGGTTTAAATTTTCAAAACTTATAATTTATTTAATGAAAAATTCGATGACACATGCCTTTTGTTATCTTTTTTATTTTTTTTATTTTTTATTTTAAATTTTTTAGCAAAACTCAGTTGTTTATTGTTGGAAGATGATGATATTCGTTATAATTTTTAGAAGTTTTTAGAGAGTAGATATATTGTCTTTAGCAAGTAGTGTGGGGGGTAAAAACCCAGATCTGGTAATTGGGCCTGGGGCCCTGTTCTTTGGGGCATCCTACATCCGAAGAGCAGAAGCGGGCTGGGACACTGTCCCTGCAGGCCTAGGGCCCGAAGATGGCCGAAAAATGCAATCCGAGGAGGTGATTCGTCGTCCGAGGAGGTTTTACTCCTCGGATACGGTAGTATTGGTTAAATGCATGTACAGGAGGCCCGAGTGCCCTTCCTGGCAACCTGGGTAACAAAAATAAGCTCTGGGCACTCCGAATGATGATAAGATGGAAGAAATATCTAAAGGAAAGGCTGCTACCACCGTATTTAATGCACTGCAACAGCTTTTCTGGCCGCATTTATGTGGAGAAGACCCCTGAACAGTGAAAGCCCAGCTACCGCCACTCACAAAGAGCTAAAGTGGGTACATGATGTGACATGCGCTCAAGAGGTTACCTAGATGAGGAACAAGTGGACGATGGAGATGAAGAAAAGAGGTGCTATATAAGAAGGTCGATCCCTGAGAAAAAAGGGGGAAGAAGGCTGGAATATAGTTCTGCATGTTGTCATCCCTGTTCATTCAATAAAATGCCTCTTCGGACTTTCATCTAAGAAGCCTTTGTCCTGGTATTATTTCTGCCTAACGTAATCCAGCCACCCTTTGTTTAATTCAGATCCAGCCCAGCTCTTTCACCCACTCTCTACAAATTCATTGTGCTGGGTTCGTTGGGCCTCTAACCCACCTCTTTAGGGCCTGGGCTGCAAAAACTGACCCTACAATTGGCGCCGTCTGTGGGGAGAGCTTGTGCAGGGGAGAAAACAACAGTAGGTGATGGCTGAACCAAATCAGCAAGAAGCAGAATCTAGGGCATCTCAACACGTGGACCCTTTTTTCAACTTGGAGAGAAGACAAGATCGAGAAGGTAGTGTACATACTGTGCCCTTTGACCAGAGTCGATCACACGGTGGGAGTCATATATCCCATGCAGAAAAGAATCGAGATTTGCAGCGAGAGGTTGAAAAACTAAAAAGGAAGTTGCGCCATGCAAAGAGGAAAAGGGCTTCCTCGTACTCCGATGAGGACCCTGACGATGAGCCAGACGTTACTTATCAACATAAGTCCAGGACACCAGCCAGCGAATCCTATTCTTATGAACAAGAAGCCCATCGTAAGGAGCAACATAGAACTCCATCACAAGAAGACATGGGAAATGACGCCATGAGCAGGGCTCTAAATCAGATTTCTAGATCACCCTTCACGCGCAGGATTGAGGAGGCGAAACTTCCTCGGCGCTTTAACCAACCAACATTCACCGTTTATAATGGTAGGACGGACCCCGTGGAACACGTGAGCCATTTCAACCAGAAGATGGCTGTCTACTCCAGGGACGAGGCCCTAATGTGCAAGGTTTTCCCCTCTAGTCTTGGACCAGTGGCGATGAGATGGTTCGATGGACTAATCCCCAATTCCATCAGCTCCTTCAAAGAGCTCACCCAAGCCTTTGGTTCACGCTTTGTTACCTGCCGAAGGGTGGCCCGACCTTTGTCGTCACTGCTGTCTTTAAGCATGCAGGAAGGAGAAACCCTGAAGGTGTATTCGGATAGATATTGGGAGATGTTTAACGACATGGAGGGCAATTTTGATGCAATGGCCCTAGAAACGTTTAAACTCGGTCTTCCTACTGATCATGGTTTAAGGACATCTTTGTCCGGCAAACCTGTTACTAGCATGCGTCAGCTAATGGATCGCATTGAGAAGTATAAGAGGGTCGAAGAAGATCAGCAACAAGGAAAAGGCAAGGACAAGGTTATCCCCCAGGAGAGGAGGGACTTCAGGTCAGATCGATACCATAATAACAAACCGAGGAGGGATTTCCCTGCGCAGTCAGGGTCAGCTAATCCCCAGGCAGTCAACACAGTATTTAGAGATCCAGTCCACCAAGTTTTGGAAAAGGTCAGGAATGAGCCATTCTTCAAATGGCCGAATAAAATGGTGGGGAATCCTGATAGGCGCAATCGCAATCTCTACTGCCAGTACCACCAGGATCATGGACACACGACCGAAGACTGCAGGAGTTTGTGGGATCATTTGGATCAGCTGGTCGGTGAAGGGAAATTGAGACATCTCTTGCATCACTCCAGTGGTCGAGGGGGCCAGGTGAGCTCGGAGCCTAGGAGGGACGATCCTTTAAAACCCCCTCTGGGAACCATCAACGTTATCTTTGCAGCACCAGGAAGAACAGGATCCTGGCCATCTAAGGTCATGTCAGTAGATCGGCTGCCTGCGGGGCAATTTGGCCAGGGTCCGAAGAGATGCAAAGTGGACGGTCATCCAGTTTTAGGGTTCTCGGATGCTGACACGGTGGGGACTATCCAGCCGCATGATGATGCGCTGGTCATAACCCTCAGAATCGGTGGATACGATGTGAAGCGGGTGATGGTCGATCAAGGTAGTGCTGCAGAAATTATGTACCCTGACCTCTACAGGGGGCTGAACCTCAAACCCAGTGACCTAACGCCGTATGGTTCTCCATTGATCAGTTTTGAAGGGAGGGCCGTGACCCCTAAGGGCCAAATACGATTACCTGTGCAGACTGGCTCAGAAGTGGTGGAAGTGGATTTCATAGTGGTAGACGTATTTTCGCCCTATACGGCAATCGTAGCCAGGCCTTGGCTTCATGCTCTGGGGGCAGTCTCTTCTACCTTACATCAGAAAGTCAAATATCCATCCGAAGGCCAAGTTTGCGAAATCCGCGGGGACCAATTCATGGCTAGACAATGCTTGGTGGCTGCCATTCAACATGAGCCAGAAGCAAAGTCACCAGCAAAAACCGAAGAGAACTTGTAGCAACGAAAGCATAGGTTATCGCCCACTAAAGATCCGGATAAGGGCGCGGGGTGTGAGGACTTAACAAAAGTCGTCATTGGGGACGACCCTGAAAAATTCTTTCGGGTCGGATCCCACTTACCTTTACAGGAAAAGGAGAAGTTAGTGCAAATTCTTAAGGAAAACCTTGACGTATTCGCCTGGAACGCTTATGAAGCCCCTGGGGTGGATCCGGAATTCATATGCCACTATTTGAAAGTAAATCCCACGGTCACTCCTAAGAAGCAGCCTCCTCGTCGTCCATCCAAAGAACATGCCGAAGCAGTCAAAGAAGAAGTGGCAAAGCTCAAGCAGGCCGGAGCTATTAAAGAGATTTTCTACCCAGAATGGTTGGCAAATACTGTGGTGGTGAAGAAGAAGAACGGGAAATGGCGAGTATGTGTTGACTTCACTGATCTAAACAGGGCGTGCCCTAAAGATCCGTTTCCTATGCCAAAAATCGATCAGCTCGTGGATGCCACTGTCGGACACCCCCGGATGAGCTTCTTGGATGCCTTTCAAGGCTATCACCAGATACCTTTAGCCCTGGATGACCAGGAAAAGACCGCTTTTGTAACTCCCATTGGTAATTACCATTACAAGGTGATGCCATTCGGCTTGAAAAATGCGGGTTCCACTTACCAGAGGATGATGACGAGGATGTTTGAATCACAGCTAGGCAAAAATATCGAGATCTATATAGACGACATGGTGGTAAAGAGCAAAGTGGTGGCCGAGCATGTAAAGGATCTAGAAAGTACTTTTAGAGTTCTCAGAAAATACAAGCTGCGCTTGAATGCTTCTAAGTGCTCATTTGGGGTGGGATCAGGCAAGTTCTTAGGATATATGGTGACTCACAGAGGAATTGAGGTCAACCCAGACCAGATAAGGGCCATTAATGAGCTACAAGCTCCTCGAAATCCCAAGGAAGTTCAGAAACTGACGGGGATGACCGCAGCCCTAAATCGATTTATCTCACGGTCAGCAGACAGGTGTCGGCCTTTCTTTTCCTTGATCAACAAATGGAAAGGGTTCGAATGGACAGAAGAGTGTGCTACGGCATTCCAGCAATTGAAGGATTACTTAGCTCGACCGCCAATTATGTCCAGCCCTGAGCCGGACGAGGTCTTATTTGCGTATATCGCTGTAGCTCCCCATGCGGTAAGCTTGGTGCTGGTCCGAGCAGATGGCGGTGTACAAAAACCAGTTTACTGTGTAAGCAAATCCCTGCATGAAGCCGAAATCCGTTATTTACCCCTAGAAAAGGCTATTCTAGCCGTAGTTCTTGGTACGCGAAAGCTCCCACATTATTTCCAAGCCCATACGGTCATTGTTCTCACCCAACTTCCGCTCAGGGCAATACTCCGGAGTGCGGACTATACTGGAAGAATTGCTAAATGGGGGACGATCCTAGGGGCTTTTGATATCAAGTACATGCCACGCACCTCGATCAAGGGTCAAGTGATTGCTGATTTGGTAGCTGAGTTCACGGAGCCGCAATTAGAAGAGGTAAAGTCGACTTCAGACATGGATGAAAAATCAGTTGGCATGATCTCTCAACAAGGTCTTTCCCTTTGGGAGGTGTACGTGGATGGCGCCGCGAATCAAAAAGGTTCTGGAGTGGGGCTAGTATTGCTATCCCCCGAAGGAGTCATTATTGAAAAAGCACTAAGGCTAGGCTTCTCGGCAACAAATAATGAGGCGGAATACGAAGCCCTACTGATGGGGATGAGCATGGTCCAGAAGATGGGAGGAAGGGCAGTAAAGCTGTTCTCGGATTCAAGGTTGATCGTGGGACAAGTACAGGGGGAGTTTGAGGCAAAAGATGAGAGAATGCAGGGATACTTGAGCCGAGTTAAACATCTGCAAACCGGGTTCGAATCTTTCAGCCTGGAGCATGTGCCCAGAAGTGGTAATACACATGCTGACTCCTTGGCCACACTAGCCACCTCTTCGGCACAGGATTTGCCGAGAGTTATCCTCGTCGAGGACTTGTATCAACCTACCGATGCAAGAAGAGAAGTGATCCAAGTACACCAAGTCAGGACCGGACTCAGTTGGATGGAGCCCTTAATTAAATTTCTAAAGGAAGAGGTCTTACCTGAAGAAAAAGTGGAGGCCGACAAAATTCGGAGGAAAGCGACCAGGTTCTGGTTATCCGAAGATCAGAAGTTATATAAACGTTCCTATTCGGGGCCTTATTTGTTGTGTATGTCTCCTGAAGCGGCTGAACTACTATTAGAAGAATTGCACGAAGGAATCTGTGGAAGCCACACTGGGGGTAGGTCTTTGGCTCACCGAGCTCTTACTCAGGGTTATTGGTGGCCCAACATGCAAAAAGAAGCCATGAATTATGTTAAAAAATGTGATCAGTGCCAGCGATTTGCCCCACGTATCCATCAGCCCGGAGGAACTCTTAACCCGCTAACCAGCCCATGGCCTTTTGCCCAATGGGGCTTGGACATCGTGGGGCCGTTCCCTAAGGCTGCAGGAAACAAGAGATATCTGCTGGTCGGCACTAATTACTTCACAAAGTGGGTTGAAGCAGAACCTCTGGCCAACATCCGAGACGTAGATGTGCAGAAGTTCGTGTGGAAGAATATAGTTACTCGATTTGGAGTTCCACACAGTCTTATCTCGGACAATGGCCTCCAGTTTGATAGCAAAGCGTTTAGGAATTACTGTAGCGAGCTGGGAATCGTGAACAGATATTCCACCCCAGCGTATCCCCAGGGTAATGGCCAAGCAGAAGCTGTGAATAAGATCATTGTGAGTGGCCTGAAAAAGAGACTTGACGACGTGAAGGGCAAATGGGTTGAAGAATTGCCACATGTGCTTTGGGCTTACAGAACTACTCCGCGCAGGTCTACTGGAGAGACTCCTTTCTCGATGACCTATGGGGTTGAAGCTGTCATACCCCTGGAAACTGGATTCCCAACGTTGAAAACTAGCTCGTTCAACCTGAAGGGCAACAATGAGCAGCTAGAGAAGAGTTTAGACCTAATTGATGAAAGGAGGGAAAATGCGATGGTCCGATTGGCGCATTACCAACAAAAGCTCAGGCAGGGTTACGACGTCAACGTAAGGCTCAGACCTTTGGAACCTGGTGATCTGGTGTTAAGAAAGGTGGTCGGCACTGCGAAGAACCCAGCGTGGGGAAAATTAGGACCTAATTGGGAAGGGCCATATCGCATTACTTCAGGGGCTGGCATTGGGGCGTATTTCCTTGAAGACTTGGATAGCCATGTGATACCACGCCCCTGGAATGTAAATAACCTCAAAAGGTATTATTATTAATCGAATTTTCCTTTTAATCAATATAACGACATGTTATATAAACGGTTCTTTTAAGTGTTTAAACTTAAATCCTATCATGCCTGTAGTCCTCGGACCAGATGATTTGGGTTAGTTAACACTCCGTTACGGTTCTTTTAAGTGTTTAAACTTAAATCCTATCATGCCTGTAGTCCTCGGACCAGATGATTTGGGTTAGTTAACACCGTTACAGTTCTTTTAAGTGTTTAAACTTAAATCCTATCATGCCTGTAGTCCTCGGACCAGATGATTTGGGTTAGTTAACACTCCGTTACGGTTCTTTTAAGTGTTTAAACTTAAATCCTATCATGCCTGTAGTCCTCGGACCAGATGATTTGGGTTAGTTAACACCGTTACAGTTCTTTTAAGTGTTTAAACTTAAATCCTATCATGCCTGTAGTCCTCGGACCAGATGATTTGGGTTAGTTAACACTCCGTTACGGTTCTTTTAAGTGTTTAAACTTAAATCCTATCATGCCTGTAGTCCTCGGACCAGATGATTTGGGTTAGTTAACACCGTTACAGTTCTTTTAAGTGTTTAAACTTAAATCCTATCATGCCTGTAGTCCTCGGACCAGATGATTTGGGTTAGTTAACACCGTTACAGTTCTTTTAAGTGTTTAAACTTAAATCCTATCATGCCTGTAGTCCTCGGACCAGATGATTTGGGTTAGTTAACACTCCGTTACGGTTCTTTTAAGTGTTTAAACTTAAATCCTATCATGCCTGTAGTCCTCGGACCAGATGATTTGGGTTAGTTAACACCGTTACAGTTCTTTTAAGTGTTTAAACTTAAATCCTATCATGCCTGTAGTCCTCGGACCAGATGATTTGGGTTAGTTAACACTCCGTTACGGTTCTTTTAAGTGTTTAAACTTAAATCCTATCATGCCTGTAGTCCTCGGACCAGATGATTTGGGTTAGTTAACACCGTTACAGTTCTTTTAAGTGTTTAAACTTAAATCCTATCATGCCTGTAGTCCTCGGACCAGATGATTTGGGTTAGTTAACACTCCGTTACGGTTCTTTTAAGTGTTTAAACTTAAATCCTATCATGCCTGTAGTCCTCGGACCAGATGATTTGGGTTAGTTAACACCGTTACAGTTCTTTTAAGTGTTTAAACTTAAATCCTATCATGCCTGTAGTCCTCGAACCAGATGATTTGGGTTAGTTAACACTCCGTTACTGTCCTTTTGAGCGTTTAAACCTAAATCCTATCATGCCTGTTTAAATCTAAATTCAGTGTAACTGCTACGGCTGAAATATCATTCTCTGATGATCCATGATTGAAACTCCTAAGTATATCTAAATTATCAATGGCTCATGTTGCCTTTTAGTGATAGTTCCTGCACATTCTGATAACATAATCATGTACGCTGATAACATAATATTGGGGTACCATAACATTAAAGTACAAGACTTTATAACAAAAGTAAAGGAAAAATTACTTCATTGATTAAAAAGAGCAACTTACAATCTCTTATAATAAGAATAAAAAAGTTAATAAAGAAAAATCCTATCAATCTATTCTTTCGCTGAAGGGATCACATTGTCAGCAGCCTGGCCCATCCGAGCAGCAGCTTCTGGGGCTTGACCCTTGGGCTCATCAGAAGTCTTCTTTCCCTCCAACCCTTTGCCTTTGTCTTTTTCTGGTTCAGCCGGTTTATCCTTATCACCTGGCTGACCAGTTTCTTTGGGGACATTAAGGATGGAGGGGGGAGCTTGGTTGATCAAGTTTTGCTCTGAAATCCCTGGAAGCTGTAGAGCAGGAGGGTCAGGACCTGGGAGCTCTCGGATTTCGGGATCATAATATATGCTCCCAGGTAACCTCAGGGGGGAATCCGAGGGGACCCCAGCAGCATCCAGCGCCTTTTGCCAGGTTATATCGCAATAATCGCGACCAACCGAGGCAAATTGCTCAGTAAGCTGCTGCCCGGTCTCATCTACCCCCAACTGATACGCCGCCTTCCTTTCAGCTTCAATTGACTCCTTGGCCAGTTGAGCCTTTTGTTCGGCTGCTAGGGCGCTCTTTTTGGCTTTTTGGAGTTCAGTTCTGAGACCCTTCACTATCTCCCTTTCAGTCTCCAAGTTGATCTCCGTCATATGCAGCTTTTTGCGCTGCTCCTCGGCTTGGGTCTCGGCGTTATTTAGGCCGGCTCTGAGGCTGTTCCGTTGATTGGTCATGTCTTTCAGTTGCTCTGACATGCGAGCATAGTCCTCCTTCAACTGACCCAGAGACTTTTCTACCTCAGATTGAGACTGCATTGCTGCTTGAGCCTCGAGATAGGACTTCTTATTCCATTCCTCGGCTACGTAAATTTGCTGAGTGATCTGCATGACAGAATTTGCAACATCGAGTAAAGAAGGGAGGCAAAGTCAATTACGAATAAAACCTAAATTAAGAATTGAGTATTTACCATGGCCACGTCCCTCTTGAGGGACAAGAAAAGCTCCTTCTGGTTGAAGCGTTTATAGGAGTCCATGTCATGAGGAAGGAGAAGTGGCTGCTGCAGGGCCTCAGCAACGTACCCTGCCCTTCCCCCATCATAGTTGCGGAGGGAGGTGTCCCAAGGAAAGGGAGCGCCATCCAGCTCTAACCTCGGGGACCAAATGCGAGTTCCCCCTCCTCGGCGGACGTCGGCCCCAATCACGTCCTCTCGGCTCTCGGTGGAGGAGGCCCTCTTGCTTCGGTGGTCTCGTATCACCTTTTGCTGTTTATTAGTTTTAGTTGGCACAACTCCCTCCCTCTCTTCAGGCTCGTATGGCCTCTTCTTCTGCAGGTTTGGTATGGGCTTCGAACCTGGGTCAGAGACCTGGGTAGGCATGGGGGGCAGGGTCACCACCACTTTAGACGTCCCAGCATCCTTGTGCTCAGTCTTTTGGCCCCTCTTCTTCATTAAACTCCTTAAGTCCATGTCTTCGTCCGACGATTCTTCAGGACCGGCAGCAATCAGAACAGGATGTATACTTGAATGCCTGTCGATCTCTTCCTCAGCGTCCGAGACCTCTACCACTTGTTCTCCCCCTGGAGTTTCCCCCTCGAAATGGAACTGGTCTATTTGCTCCTCAAGTGATGAACTAGAGGATCCAACTCTTTCACCCTCAACCTCTTGTCCGAGGGGAACTTGTTGAAGGGGTTGAACGAGAGGAGGTATGTTCTGAGGGTTTGGATGTGGCACGGGTGGAAGTTCGTGCGGAGCTAAAAAGCCCTTCCAAGACACGTCAATACGGTTGAGGCGGCGATCTCCCTGAGTTATCGCGTTGCCCACCGGTTGGAAGTCTTTGGGTTTCGCTTTGTACCCTAAGATGAGGGGAGCCGATCGGAGTTGTCCGTCCTCGCTAACGAAGATCTCCGACCGCAATAAAAAGTTCAGCGCAGCGACGTTGGTGAGGCTGAGCCGAGGAGTAATGTGTGCTTTATCTGTTACAAATCACAGCAAAGTCTGATTAGAAAAGTGGAAGCAGCAAAACACACAATCAAAAACGGATCCTAAGCCTATGGTCAGAGTGCCTAAAACTAGTCCCACCTGGCTCTCCATGCTTGGTCGAACAGTGAGGGCCGTTATACCACGCACCCGAGACGATCACGTAGTCGTCCTTTAGCCCTTTGTTGGACTTGGGGAGGCAGGAAATTAGCCGAACAATGTCGGACCGGGATTTTAAATAATATCCCGCCCCTTGTTGGCTGTGGAACTCGTACATGTGCACCACGTCAAGCCAAGTGAGTCCCAATCCTAGGTGAAGATTAAGGTCTTCAATTGCTCCTAGGATCCTAAACATGTTAGGCGCGCACTGCCAAGGGGTAATCCTATGGTTTCGGAGGTAACTAGTGGTGAGGGGACCCATAGGGATCGTCATTCCTCCCTCCAGGAAAGCAATGAGGGGGATCACCACTTCCCCGGTTTTCCGATCAGTCAGTATTTTCTCGGGAGGACAGTACCTCACCCCCACGTTTGGAGGTATGCGGTATGTGGCCCTAAACTTCTCCAATTGGGCAGGACTATCTACCATGTACTCGAGTTTGCCCATCTTTCTTAAACGGAAAAATGTAAATGCGACGTAGAAGGCAGCCGAAGAGAAAACAGGTGGCGTGGGGCAATGAGAACTTACAAACACGAAGCTAGGGATCGATCTTTGACCTCGTAGAGAGGTTCTTGAGGGCTCTGAGAAGGATTAGGGTCAGCGATTGAGAAAGCCGGGAGCGCTTGGATGCTTGTTCTTGTTGGATAGAATGAAAATTGCAAGGTAAAAGAGAGATACTAACCTCTGAGATTTTATATGAGGATGAGCGAAGGGGCAGAAGTTATTTCGCCCGGATCCCAAGAAAGAACCCTGTCCGTTGGATCAGCAGTCCGCCGTTGGATGCAAAGGACCAGACGCCGCCTGAAGTAATTAATGTGGCGCTTTGGGAATACGGAAAACAACTGCAGCAATGATGGAACGCGCACATCCATATCTACACACGTGCCAGTTTGAATTTTTGTCTGTTCCCAAGCCAATTACCCCATGGCAAGTCAAAATCTCACTTTTTCTCTTCGGATGTGAGGGAAAAATTGAGATTTTGAGGGGCTATTGTGGGGGGTAAAAACCCAGATCTGGTAATTGGGCCTGGGGCCCTGTTCTTTGGGGCATCCTACATCCGAAGAGCAGAAGCGGGCTGGGACACTGTCCCTGCAGGCCTAGGGCCCGAAGATGGCCGAAAAATGCAATCCGAGGAGGTGATTCGTCGTCCGAGGAGGTTTTACTCCTCGGATACGGTAGTATTGGTTAAATGCATGTACAGGAGGCCCGAGTGCCCTTCCTGGCAACCTGGGTAACAAAAATAAGCTCTGGGCACTCCGAATGATGATAAGATGGAAGAAATATCTAAAGGAAAGGCTGCTACCACCGTATTTAATGCACTGCAACAGCTTTTCTGGCCGCATTTATGTGGAGAAGACCCCTGAACAGTGAAAGCCCAGCTACCGCCACTCACAAAGAGCTAAAGTGGGTACATGATGTGACATGCGCTCAAGAGGTTACCTAGATGAGGAACAAGTGGACGATGGAGATGAAGAAAAGAGGTGCTATATAAGAAGGTCGATCCCTGAGAAAAAAGGGGGAAGGAGGCTGGAATATAGTTCTGCATGTTGTCATCCCTGTTCATTCAATAAAATGCCTCTTCGGACTTTCATCTAAGAAGCCTTTGTCCTGGTATTATTTCTGCCTAACGTAATCCAGCCACCCTTTGTTTAATTCAGATCCAGCCCAGCTCTTTCACCCACTCTCTACAAATTCATTGTGCTGGGTTCGTTGGGCCTCTAACCCACCTCTTTAGGGCCTGGGCTGCAAAAACTGACCCTACAAGTAGGTACTAAAAAACTATTATAGTTAAATAAATATTTATATGTTAAATAGCTATTCTAACTTTGTGGTTGATCAAAATTTTTAAGCGAATGATATTAACTTTTTACGACATAATTATCAAAATTCTTAAAACTAATGTCTCTTTTGATTAATGTAAATTTCTATATATTTTAAAAATTAAATAGTTCATATCTTTGTTTTATGATACAAATAAAATATAGAATAAACCTTAATTATTACTTTTTTTTTTTCCATAGTAAGGACATGTCTTTCACGTTCTACACTAACTAGTCCATATTAAACGTATAAAACATTGTACAGAACTCATTTTTTTTTCAGGCTGTCACAAGCCCTAACCTAAAAGGAAACCCAAGATACATGTCACTGGCCCCACAAGTAAAGCAAACCCAACCTTATTAATGACCCACAAGGGCCCACCACTACAAGACATGAGATACTACCCACAGCAATGGGCTAACAACTCTAAGCATGTCAAAGCAAGCCCCATATCAAAGGCCTACAAGGGCCCCCTGATACTAAGGAAGGGAAGGAAAATCTAAAGATAGTAGCATTCTGCCATGGTTATTGGCTTAGGCTATTGTGTTTGTGGGGAAAACACATACATTCCAAAAGGACAAAAGGAAGGTTGCTGAGATTTAAGTATTTCATTATTGCTGTTTGGCTCTATAAAAATGATTTGTTGGATTATATATATATATAAAACAAGTTAGAAGAATATAGGACATATTATAATGGGTAAAACTTATGTACAGTACCTCAAGTCAACTACATTAGATTCCTTAATTAAATTCAAATATTTTATTGTTTTTAATTTTAATTTTCCTCCGAAAAGATAACAATATTTGTGTTTTATTGATTAATTAATGCAACAAGATTTTTGAATTCAATTAAAGAACCTAATGATTGAGTGTTACTTCATCATTCTAACTTCACAACACTGATTTAGTATAATGAATATAAACAATGCATGAGAAAAGACATGAGAACTGGAATGGGTTTTTTATGGACAAACAAAAGGAAGATTCCTTTAAATCTGACAATTTGGGTTTGACTTCTCTTATTTAATAGGAGTAATAGAAAGAATAAGTTCAAAATCCAAATCAATTTATTTTTTCACAAATCCTAGTATAGCTGCATGAGAAGTTTTTTGGCTAAATATTGTAAAAAATGAAGTTTATTTGTAATATGGATACTGCTCAAACTTATTTGAGAGAATGAGGAGATAAGCGAATTTCGACAACACCATTGCTGAAATTCAGAGAAAAAGTAGGAGAGGGGAGAGAGAGAAATGATATGATGGATGTGGGAGAGAGAAAAAGGAATTTCGGCAATGATATTGCCCAAAAAAAAAAATTTGAATTGTGGCAATTGAATTGCCAAAATTGGAGGATTAAAAAAATAGAAAAAGAAAAAGAAAAAAAAGAACTATGGCAAGAGTAATACTACGACCACAAATTATTTTACTATATTTTTACAAACTATTGTTATGACCAATTTCTTACTGGTTCTCACCAGGACCAACCAATAACATCACTTTTTTATTTATCAATAATCACTCATTACATCAACAATTTATGAAAGTTTTTGTAAAAAAGTTTGTATCTCTAGCATTTTGCCAAAAGTGGATGATTTAAATTAAAAAAAAAAAAAAAAAAACCTTGATTATGTAAGATTAATGCTACAGCCACACTTTTGAAGTAAAATTATAGAGATACACACTCTTAGAGGCTGTTTGGTTCACCTGTTTCCATAACTCAGTTCTCTGTTTTCATAACTCAATTCTCAAAAATGGTGGGACCCATAGCAAAATACTTGTTTGGTTGCACAATTTCTTTGTTTTCATAACTCTGTTTCTAACACTCAATTCTCTGATTTTTGAGTTATGAGTTATGGAAACTGAAAACACATTTTGGTTGTTTTCAATTTTCATAACTCATAACTCAATGGCATTTTTGTAATTAAACACACATGGTGGGACTCATTACACAACTTTGTCAACTCAACTCCTAACACTGTCTCCTTCTTTTTCTCTTTCTTTCTTCTCCTGGGTTCGGTCTCCATTGTCCATTACTCTTCCTTTTTCTTTTTCTTTTTTCCTTCTTCTTTCACTGGGTTCGGGTTTTTGGGTTTCTTTTTCTTTTTCTTTTTTTCTTCTTCTTCTTTCACTGGGTTCGATCTTCAGTTCTTCCTTTTTTTTTTTTTTTTTTTTTTGTTCTTCATCACAGAATTTTTTGGTTTGAAGCTGCACTCCATGACCGGGTAAGGATGGAAACTAAAATTTGGATTTAGGGTTTCAAAATACCCACATGAATGGGTTTCAAAAAAACTAAGGAAATTACCCCTCTCAAACCTAACCTTATTCCACAACTAATCAATTCCAACACCCAAACCCAATAGCGGCAACCTCAAGGTTCTCAACCAGTGAACCCAATCCGCGACTCCAAGATGGCGACCTCGACCATCTTCTGATCAATTTTGTATCGGCTCGTTGTTGTCGTCGTCCCGTCGTCGCCGGCTGAGATGGAGGTGGAATTAGCCGTCTAATTGGCCGCATTTTGTTGTTGTTGTTGTTGTTGTTGTTGCTGTTGTTGTTGCTATTGCTGTTTTTGTTATTGTGGTTGAAGCTAGGTTTGGGTTTGTGTTTTGGGAGAGTAACAGGGGTGAAGGAGGGGAAATGAGAAAAGAGAAATTGGTGGGGCCCACAAAACAATTTTTCTTTGACCAAATGACAGGTATGGGACCCATAAATAGTGTGAAAAATATTGAGTGATGGTGCCAAACGGGTGTGGTATTTTAGAGTGATGGGTGATGAGTGATGAGTGATGAGTGATGAGTGATGAGTGATGGAAATTGAGTGATGAAAAAAGTGGTGCCAAACAACCTCTTAGTCATCCAAAAGTGTGGTTGTAGCATTAATCTTATCATAATCTTCTTTTTTTTTTTTTTTTAAATCCTCTACTTTTGGCAAAATGCTAGAGATACAATTTTTTTACAAAAACTTTCATAAACTGTTGATGTGATGAGTAATTATTGGTAAATAAAAAAGCAATGTTATTGGTGAGAAATTGGTTATAACAACAGTTTGTAAAAAATATGGTAAAATAGTGTGTAGCCTTAGCATTACCTTTGCCACAATTCAGTTTTCTTTTTTTCTTTTTTTTAATCCTCCAATTTCGGAAATTCAATTGCCACAATTCAATTTTTTTTTTTTTTAGCAGTATCATTGCCGAAATTCTTTTTTCTCTCTCCCACATTTGTCACATCATTTCTCTCTCATCTCTCTTACTTTTTCTCAGAATTTCGGCAACACCATTGCCGAAATTCGCTTCTCTCCTCATTTTGCCAAATAAGTTTGAACAGTACCCATATCACAAATAAACTTCATTTTTTACAAGATTTAGCCAAAAAACTCATTGCATGAGACCTTCCTACACGTCATAAATGACATATGAATAGTATGAATCTTAGTATAAAATGAGAGGTAGCTAATAAATATGAACAATATGAATCTTAGTATAGAAATGAGAAGTAGCTAATAAACTTAGGCCGGTTAACCGATGTTTTTAGAGCATTGTTTAATGGACTATCTTAGAAAAGTTTTGATACTTTTTTTTAAATGGAAGATATAAAAAAACTGTAAAAAAAAAAAAAAAAGTAGTTATTTTTTTCTTTTTTCATAAAAAGTTTTTAAAAATATTTTCTAAACAAATACCCTTAAGGCATCCATTAAATTTTTCCATAAACTTATATGAGAGATAATTGACTACGAGCCTGTTTGGTATCAGTTTCAACTTTTAGCTTTTAATTTTTATATGTACGGTTTTTTAAAACCTCACTTTTTCTCATCTTTTCACTTTTTCAAATTTTTTCAAGGTACAAATATACTTTAGCACACTTTTAGTAAAAAGTTTTTAGCAAAAAGTTAGATAACCTATTCCCAAATAGATACTACATTTTTTTTTTTTTAGAGAGAAATAATTAACTACATTGATCTTGATAGTTACACTACCTATAGAATTCAAAGAACCTAAAGGAGTATTGATTAGGTTACATATTCTACAAAATGTCTTGCTTACCAAGGTCGTACGTAATTAAGTGACAACTACATCTTCTTCTTTTTTTTTTTGAGAAACCAGACCCCAAAAACGGGCTGGGCTTTTATTGAAACAATGAAAAGAAACATTAAGGGACATCACCCAAAACCAGAGGGGCAATGTCTTCAGGACACTCCTCTAGCCAAACTTGTAAGTCAAGTCCAATTGCAACTTTAGCACGTTTGGCCAAGGCGTCTGCTACAGAATTACATAACCGAGAAGCAAAACAAAAAACAGAGGAAGATAAGAGAGAAGCTTGGGCTAAAATATCATCAACTATGTGACCATACATCTAAGTGCCTAGATTAGGGAGAAGCAATATCGATAGTTGAATTTTCGCCTTGATGTTTGCTACCTAATGATTCTGACGCTCTTATTTGATGAATATGAGCGATACAAAAATTTCTAATTAATGAAAAAAAATTATTTAAATGGAATAGATAAATTATAAATAAAAGTCTAATACAAGTATACCTAAATAATAAACTAGTTAGGAAAAAAAGAGGGTTTTAATTAGAATTTGTCTAAAACTTTATTGCGGATATGAATGCTTAATTTTTTTAGTTACTTTATAGCGAGAATTTGACATTTTACATAAATTTACATACTTAAGGTTTATTTTTAAAAAAAAAGGATTAAGGTATATTACATTTGCTTAATAAATTTTATATATCCAAATTACTAGGTACTCCTAACTAGTGAATACAAATCCTTTATACTATATTTTATGTTCCACTTTATGTTTTACCAATTACAATTTGCTATGTATTTATTTTTTTTTTTCATTTTAAACTTTGGCTATTTTATAAAGAAAGTTAAATAAATACATGGCAAATTGTAATTGGTGGAATATAAAGTGAGACACAAAAAATAGTACAAGAAATTTGTGTAGCTAACTATAGTTATAATATCATTATGAAGGTGAAGGGGAAATAAATTTTTTTAGCATTATTATTGGTAGTCTAAATCATAAAGAATCTATTTGACTAACATATTGGTAATACAAGAAAACAACTTGAGACTATATGCTTACATAATGCCAAAATCAATCTCTATCAATTACACAACAGAAATGAAGTCCTTTATTTCATTCATTATTATTTTTAAAGACAAGGGCATGTATAGTTAGCTCCTTCTTCATTCCCTATCTCTGTTGACTGTTGGGAAGCTAGCAAGCATATGAGAGCAGCTCCTGGTCATTTTCGAACATGGCCATGTCTTCTTCATTCATGTTCACCCATGTCTCAATTCCATCACCATCTTTGGTACTTATCATGACTACCTCATTCTTAATAGAAATGCCTGGACAACACACCCAGGTGGGCTTTCCCATACCAAAATCAACTTCATACACAGGAAACCTACACCAACTACTAAACTTACAGAAGTTTTGGAATTGTTTGTCTTCCTTCCCTAGAAAATCCAGATCTCCAACAGGGCCATCTTGTAGTTTCTTCGAGTACTCAGCATCGATTTCCAAGAAAGCGTTCCTAAGCTGCCTCACTAAAAAATGGTAATCCTTCTCCATCTCAACCGGTGTTTCTGCTGCAATCGCAACCCCCCAAAGATTCCCAAAGGAATGCACTGGAAATTGAGGAACCATCCTCTCTCGCAGGTTCACTGCATGAACTGCTGGTATTTGCTTAGGTTTTGTTGTCCTTGTCCGAGCCATCACCATGAAACGCATCCATATGAATGCTGAAACGACCTCAACGCGTGATGCAACCCTGTCTTCTGGACCAAATGCAGCAGAGGCTTCTCTTTTTAGTGCGGCTATGCTCGATTTGTTGAACACAAACCTTCGGGTCACAATCTTTTCTTTTGAAATATAGGCTTCATTTGGCATGAACCCAGTTATATCTCTTGGAGGAAAATGGATGTGTGCATCAAAAATAGGGCTTATAACTTCACTGTATCCTCTACATGTGCCAGCCCATGCATTAACAAAATTGACTACAGATGTTCCATCAGCAAGCTTATGTGAGATACACACAGCAATTGCAACTCCACCACACTCAAAAATATTATATTGGACAGCTAGGAGAACTTCCCTTCCAAAATCATTGCAACTATCAAATGGTAGCAATTGGATTAGATCGTTGCCATTTGGATTGTGTATCGCTTGTGATAACTTGCATAGGACTCGAGCTTGAATATAGTCTACACCCTTGTCGTTACAGTTGATGGAGAATTCTTCATTAATAGGTGTTCCAGCTAATGGATAGAAGTGAGTTAAGGTTTCAGCTAGAGACTCTTTTAGCAAACGAGATCTTTCAAATGGTTAAACATCCACAAATTTCTTAGAATCATAGAACCAAATGATAGGAAAATGAAAGGGAGGTGCAAGTTGGTCTATGAAGGAAAGCTTTAACTTCCTAAGGTGATGGGGTGTTGGAGATGATGGCTTAATTATCTCCTTGGAGATTATCTCAACATTCATCACCATCTTGCTTTGTACAACCCCAAATTACAAGGAAAGGAAAAATGTTATGCTTCTTCAATTCGAGTCCATGTAGCCTCATTACATAGAGGAGGAATGACAATTTTAGGTGCCTCATTTGGTAATTTTCTTTCAAGAAATATTTATGTTCAGTTTAGTGACTTGCAATCACAATATTAAGGCTAAATTGCAAACTACACCTCTCAAATTGCAAACTAATTTTTATTGTTGTTATTTTAACATTTTATTTATTTATTTAAGGGGTTAAGGATTATGTTTGAGGGAGCAAAGTTATTTTTAGAGTAATATTATATCTACAATATTTTCACTGTAAATCTTATGTGACGAATTGTTTTTTTTTTTTTTTTTATCAAGATAGAAATTCTACTCTAACCTAATTTAAGTGTATATATGTGTGAAGCTCCCTCTTGGGGATTTGAACCCCAGCTCTTGCCCTCCACACCCTACAAGCACTTATACTTGGTGTCAATATTAATTACAAATTAGAATTAGTAATTGCTTACTAATTACTATGTAGGATTTATTGTGAAAACGTTATGAATATAGCATTAATTTTATTTTTATTGAACTCAAATTTTGGTGATTCTCAAGTTAAGGCATTACTCTCTTTTTTTTTTCTACTTTTTGTTTTGTACAAAACTTTTACTTAGGAAATGCTAACTTGTTTTCTGCACAACTACTGTGTCCACCAAACTAAGGTTGCCTATTTCTCCAAAGCTTCAGCACTTTCATGAAACTTGTCAAGTCAAAGAAAATGGTAAGCATTTATGGCCAAATTGTCATCAATTTCGGCCAAAAGAAAAGAAGCATGAATTTGGTTTGCATGTTAGGTGTTGTTCCTGGCCATCTTCTTTGACAATTCATGAATAACATTTTATGCAAGCTCTTACATTTCTTCATGTACGAAACTTCTTGAATGTCATGTAATTTCCTGACATGGGCATGCAAGCCATTTAATGGTTTGTTGGCTAGTGTCAAGCTACTATGTAGCACCCCATAATTTTGATCCCATTAATTTATAAAAGAGGCCTACAATTAAATGGGTTAAATTGATTTGGGCCTAAGATATTAAAATTAAGATAAATACTATGGAATATGAAGCCCAAGTGAGGTGGCATAAGTAAATATATGGGCCTTGATAATCCTAACCTTTTTCCTTTTAGTTACACGTGTATGTACATAAGAAAGTTCCTTTTTTGTTTCAGCCGCAGCACACAATTAAGGTTTTCTTTTCTTCTATGTGGCTGTGCGTGGAAACCTACAAGTATGATTTTCTCATGCTCTAAATTTAAGAAGTTTGAATAGTCAATAGCTAGCAATTGTCATGAACCTAGACTATCATTATATTAATAGAAAAAGGGCTCCTGAAATTGTTATTATATTAGATTAAGAATGGTCAATATGGTTGTATGTAGGAAAGCTTTGAAATTGTACCTAATAGAGTAATAAGCTTGGACTTTATCAATTTTTGTCACCATGTGAAAGGGAAAAGGGTTGCTTTGTGGTTTTATATGTATATCCGTATATGGCCATCTTGGATCTAAAACTACGATTATTTTAATGGAAATAGGGTGCTCTATGGTTATTATATAATTGTATATAGCCTTACTAACTTTTCCACCTATCTTTATATTAAAGGGAAAAGGGTGCTTATGGTTAATATGTTTTCGCATATAGCATCAATTGCTGACTGTCAAACCATCACACTTTTGTTATGGTCCAAGTACTAGTCTAGCGACATCAAGGGAAAAATATAGGCAACCAGATTGATAAATTAAGAATACTATAATATGTGGCTTCTACTTTTGATTAATAGATATAAATATTAGGTTGCTCAGATAGGTATATATATATCATGTGGCTTCTAAGGAATAGTAGAATATATGATGGCTAGACCTACAGTGAAATGCTAGAGTTTTATAGAGTTGCAGTACAATCATACCTATTAATGGATAGTAAAAATACGTGAAACAGAACAATTAGATTAAAGCTGAAAGTGAACTAGAGAGTTACGTAAATAAATGTAAAATTTTGGAAATATCAGTGTTGTCTTAGATTATATTGTCTAAGTATGAAAAAAAAATTTAGTGGGAAATTCATGTATTAATTGACCTATTTTTGGTGTTGTTAAGCTCTAATTCTACTGATTCATTGTGACTCAAGGGTGATTGATTCCTTTTATTTTTGCAACTAAGAGGTAAGTGGTGTTTACTAATTTTGGGGGTTTTCCCAAAATAGTGTTGATTATCAAACTATTCTCATATCAAGAAATATGTGGATAATACCGTGGGACCCAGTTTTAAAGAAAAATTTGCTGAAATCTGTACTTGCGAGTCCTGTGAACAGTGCACGGGACCCACAGAAAAAATGCAGACGCGCGTTTTGTTGCTTTTCATCGCAATCCAAACCCAGCCTAACATAATCAAAGCTCATTAGTCTTTACTCTAATATTAAACTGTGACTCAATTTGCAGCCCAAAGCAAAAGATCATAATATATCACAATCAAAAACTCAAGGAAGTAAGGTTTGGTAGGTAGAAAGGGAGGAAGATCTAATTAGATAGAAGCATTTTTCCATAACTTTTGGCAATTGTGTTTGTAGGGACAAAATTGCCCTTTACCCTTTTTGGGAAAATTAAATAGCTTTATGCCCCCTTTTCCAAACTAATTAGAGAAATACCCCTCTTTTAAAACTCGATTTATGATAAATCGAGTTAGGCCTTATATAATGGCGTTTTTAAGGAGCCTATAGTGACGTTTTAAGGACATATAGTGACTTTTTTAACTCGACTTCAATGAAATCAAGTTATAGGCAATGAAATTGACCTATAATGACTTTTTTTTACCTATAACTCGATTTTATTGAAGTCGAGTTAAAAAACGTGACTATAGGTCTTTAAAACGTCATTATAGGCTCCTTAAAACGTCACTATAGGGCTTCAGAAATTTTTTTTTTTTTAACTTGATTTATCATAAATCGAGTTTTAAAAGAAAGACATTTCTCTATTAATTTGGGAAGGGGGGTATAAAACTATTTAATTTTCCCAAAAAGGGCAAAGGGCAATTTTGTCCATGTCTGTAGGGAATCAAGGTCAAACACATTCATTCAAAAACCAAAAGAACGAAAAGGGAGGATGTTGCAAG
The DNA here is from genome assembly GCA_032727855.1 of Quercus ilex subsp. ballota. NCBI lineage: Eukaryota > Viridiplantae > Streptophyta > Magnoliopsida > Fagales > Fagaceae > Quercus > Quercus ilex. The sequence continues at coordinate 63,486,370 of CM064912.1, read as the reverse complement.
ATTCATGTCAAGTCTATTTCATCAAAACCTTTAAGCGTTAATTGATCCCTTAAAAACAAATCAAATGACTGTGCTTGGATTCTTTACTTTCTTTTTCTTTTTTCTTTTTTTTTTCTTTTTTTATTTTTTATTTTTAAATTCAAATGACTCTATGTTTGGGCTTAAACATTTTTATTTTTTATTTTAATTCAAACTGCTATGTGTGTGAAATTTAATTTGACTGTTTGTAGAGTCAGGTTGCCAAAGTTAAGAGTTTGGGACTTTATAAGATTTAAGTATTGTTTAATTACTGCTATTTGGCTCTACCTAAATGATTTGTTGAGGGTTTTTTTTTTTTAAGTTTTTTTTCCCTGCTTTAAAGTTTTAATTAACCTGGCAACGCATTAGAAAAATATAGGACATATTATAATTATTTATAGAAAATAATGTTGAGTGGCTGAGGTAGTTTTGAACTTTTGTTTCAATGTCTGAGTGTTATTTTTTTTTAACTTCAAAACAATAATTAGTTTTGTATTTAGAAGAATGCTTGACATAAATTTTGTACATTAAAAGAAAAATTGTCAAAAATTTAATGATTTTTTTTTAAACGGTCGAGTTCAATTTTAACAAATGATTTTTGTCTTTTATTTTATATATATTTTTAATATAAAAATATATATTAGTTTGGATTTTTATATATTAATTTATTTTTAAATTTTTAGTATATCTTTTATTGTTTAGTGGTGCTTCCTTCCCCCCCCCCCCCCCTCTTTTTTTTAATGCAGTTTGGCACCTCCAAACGAATAAAGTCATGGCTGTCCCTATGAATCATTATTGTGTTAGTATAAAAATGTTAGGCTTTCGAGTGATAGCACAAAGTAGTATTTTTCTTATTCACAATTTCAAGGAAAGGTTTGCTCATGAAGATGCATGCCAGCGGTTAAAATTTCATTTAAGCCTCGTGTATATTAGCCATCTCTTGCCTTCTTAAAAAATAAAAATTGTTAGCCATCTCTTGTCAAAAAAAAAAAAATCGTAAATTAAAGTACTTCAATTCTTTATGTTATTTGCTATTTCATGACAATATCACCCAGTTCGGTATTTGGTGGAGATGCTTAATCATTGCACTTAAAGTAAATGTGTAGATGAATTGTTGAGGAAGGTTTGTGCCTTCTCTTTTCTCTATTATTTTCTGCAATTTATCTATGTTTTTATATGTCCATGTTCTCTTATTGGCCTATCCTTTTAAATTATATACATTATCTTGAGTTTTGAATCTAGAGACTCTAGACATCATTTTCATGAGTCGATCACATGTAAAACAGATTCTACATGGTTTGCATTCCACATTCCACACACTATCTGATTAAAGAGGGTTTTTCTATTGTTAAAAAAAAAAAAAAAAAAAAATCAAAGTCTCCCATAATCTGTATTATTGAGACTAAACAATGATGTTTGTTTATGAGAACAAAACACACAACATTTATAATCTAAATGCTTTGATGAAATTGATGAGAAATATAAAGAGATGTTTCTCTATCACTACAAGAATTTTGGTCTTTTGCGACCAATGTTTTAGCGACGACCAAAAAGTCGTCACTATTAGGCAAATATTAGCGACGATAATAAATGGTCATCGCTAATAAGTGTACTGTAGCGACAACACTAAGGTAGTCGCTAATAAGTCGTCGCTAACGCCATGGAGGGAATTTTATTTACTTATGGAAAATGGAGGGAAACTTTTAGCAACGACAATAAATTTTGTTGCGACGACGTTTACATCGCTAAAATAAGGTTTATTTTAACGAGGACATTTATCGTCGCTAATAATCATCTTTAGTGACAGCCTTATATTTCGTCACAAATATGTGGCCAAAAATATATAGTAAGCATATTATATATATGCTTTATTTATCAGTGATAACACATTAGTGGTTGCTATTAGAAGACTATTAGTGATGACACAACATGTCGTCGCAAATATATTTACCTAAATATAATGGAGGGTAAAATTTTCACTCTCAAAAAGTGGTGGGAATTATTGGAGGGAAGCATATTATATATTAGCAATGAATTAGGTCGTCGCTATAAGGGATCTTTTAATGAAGACAAAGATTGTCATCACTAATATGTGGCTAAAACAATTTTGATATAATATGATTTTTTTTTTTTCCTCAAATCCTCCAAATGCCTCTTAAAATATTTAAAATGACATAAATTCCTTTAAAATATTTGAAATGATTAAAATACCATTAACCTCGTCAAAATGACCAAAATACCCTTAAACTTATATAATGACCAAAAGAAACTTTTTTTTTTTTTTTTTTTGAGAAAGAATGACCAAAAGAAACTTGAAACCTCCAAAGTAAACTTAAAACTTTCAAATCAGTTATAAGAAAAAAGAAAAAGAAAAAATGAGACAACGAAGGGCTTGTTGCTTCAAAATACTCTCAAATCATAATGTTACCAATTTGAAACTTGAAATTGATAAAATAATAAAAATTGAGAAAGTTCTGATTCCGCTCAAAATATTGGCTAATTCTCATAGTTATCAAAATGTGAATTGCATCGTGAATCAATTTTTGATTTTTCTATATCATGTGTCATAAGAACGGTATTAGTCAATATTTACCAAACTAATAAATTCATTATAAATATATGAAAGGTATATTCATTATAAATTCATAATATATTCAACTAATAACCAATTCAATCATCAATTATGTAATAATATTTACCAAAAGTAAGTAAATAAATCAAATTAAAATATATTTATAACATACATATTCAAATTAATTAAAATCAAAAGTGATAATACATGATATATGAGCGAAAAAAATAAAAATTTTCATCATTTTGCCTAATCAACTTTATCTAAGTTAATGTTAACATGATGTTCATCATTTTTCAAAATTATTTCTTTATTAAAATTTTCTAACAACTACTCCAATACCCAATAATCCATTGAAAACCTTCCCACTGAACCTAATTTCACAAAGTCTAGTGGTCTTGAGACCATCTATTAAGTTTGACTGTGATTGACTAAGTTTAACTAAGCTTTGACTGTGCCTTTCTCTAAATCTAATAGTGTAATTGTGACCATAATTTACTAGAATTAACATTTCATTACACTCTTCAAATCCAACGGTTAGATTTCAAATCTAAGGATCACGCGTGATGGACATATGTTATGTACCTTTATGGCTATGTTCTCTTAATCTAATCATCCAATTGTTCTCAAATTTCACCAACACCAATATGTCACCATACTTTTCATCCCAATGATCAAGATTCAAATATGAATTTCACAAAGTCTAGTGGTCTCGGGACTTTTTATTAAGTCTGACCGGGTTTGACCAACTTTAACTAAACTTTGATCACGCTTTTCTCTAAATCCAGCCGTTTGATTGTGATCATAATTTACTAAAATTATCCTTTCATTACACTTTTAGAATCCAATGGTTAGATTTCAAATCTATGAATGACGTGTGATGGACATATGTTATATACCTTTATGGCTATGTTCTCTCAATCTAATCATCCAATTGTTCTCAAATTTTACCAACATCAATATGTCACCATACTCTTCAATCCCAGTGATCAAGATTTGAATATGAATTTCACAAAGTCTAGTGGTCTCGGGGCCATCTATTAAGTTTGACCGGATTTGACCAACTTTAACTAAACTTTGACCATACCTTTCTCTAAATCCAACCATTTGATTGTGACCATAATTTACTAGAATTATCCTTTCATTACACTTTTCGAATCCAACGGTTAGATTTGAAATCTAAGGATGGCGTATGATGAACATATGTTATGTACCTTTATGACTATGTTCTCTCAATCTAATTATCAAATTGTTCTCAAATTTCACCAACACCAATATGTCACTATACTCTTCAATCCCAATGATCAAGATTCGAATATGAATTGCACAAAATCTAGTGGTCTCAGGACTATCTATTAAGTTTGACCGGGTTTGACCAACTTTAATTAAACTTTGACCGTGCATTTTTCTAAATCCAGCCGTTTGATTGTGGCCATAATTTACTAGAATTATCTTTTCATTACACTCTTTGAATCCAACGGTTAGATTTCAAATCTAAGGATGGCGCATATGTCACAATTTTCTTTAATCCCAATGATCAAGATCTAAATATGAATTTCACAAAGTCTAGTGGTCTCAGGACCATTTATTAAGTTTAACCGAGTTTGACCAACTTTAACTAAATTTTAACTGTACATTTCTCTAAATTCAGCCGTTTGATTGTAACCATAATTTACTAGAATTACCCTTTCATTACACTCTTCGAATCCAACGGTTAGATTTCAAATCTAAGTCTGCGAGATAGACATATGTTATGTACCTTTATGACTATGTTCTCTCAATCTAATCATCCAATTGTTCTCAAATTTCACCAACACCAATATGTCACCATACTCTTCAATCCCAATGATCAAGATCTAAATATGAATTTCACAAAGTTTAGTGGTCTCGGGACCATGTATTAACTTTGACCAACTTTAACTAAATTTTGACTGAACATTTCTCTAAATCCAGCCGTTTGATTGTGACCATAATTTACTAGAATTACCATTTCATTACATTCTTCGAATCCAACGGTTAGATTTCAAATCTAAGGATATAAGATGGACATATATTATGTACCTTTATGGCTATGTTCTCTCAATCTAATCATCCAATTGTTCTCAAATTTCACCAACACCAATATGTTATCATACCCTTCAATCCCAATGATTAAGATTCGAATATGAATTTCACAAAGTCTAGTGGTCTCAGGACCATCTATTAAGTTTGACCGGGTTTGACCAACTTTAACTAAATTTTGACCGCACCTTTCTCTAAATCCAGTCATTTGATTGTGACCATAATTTATTAGAATTATCCTTTCATTACACTTTTCAAATCCAACGATTAGATTTCAAATCTAAGGATGGCGTGTGATGAACATATGTTATGTACCTTTATGGCTATGTTCTCCCAATCTAATCATTCAATTGTTCTCAAATTTCACCAACACCAATATGTTACCATACTTTTCAATCCCAATGATCAAGATTCAAATATGAATTTTACAAAGTCTAATGGTCTCGGGACCATCTATTAAGTTTGACCGAGTTTGACCAACTTTAACTAAACTTTGACCGCACATTTCTTTAAATCCAATAGTTTGATTGTGGCCATAATTTACTAGAATTAACATTTCATTTCACTCTTTGAATCCAACGGTTAGATTTCAAATCCAAAGATAGTGCATGATGGACGTTTGTTGTGTACCTTTTTGGCAATGCTCTCTCAATATGATCATCCAATTGTTCTCAAATTTCACCAACATTTTTACAGTAAATTTTAAGTGTTAGGTTATTACTGGTTGTTATTGTTGGGGTAAAAAAATAATGTTAGTGTTAGGTTCAAATTTGAACCAATAACAACTAACTACCTATAATTTGTTGTAAAAATGTCGTGAATGTAACACTTCTCATAAAAAAATGTGTGTTTTTTTTTATTGTCTTTGAAAACTTGAAATACACACTAGGTTTAGAATAAATTAATTTAGTTTCTATACGTGGAACTTCTTATAAAAAAAAATGGTGTGTTTTTATTGTCTTTGAAAACTTGAAATACATTATAGATTTAGAATAAATTAATTTAGTTTCCATATAAATCAAATATGATGGGCAATAGTATAGTGGTTAGTTCTTTGCTGTACCGTATTTAAATTTTTTTTTTTTTGAAGAAATAAAAAGAAAAGATGTGAAGTTCGTATTTATCTAGAAAGGATGTGAAATTTGTATTTTACTTAGATGTATACACACAAAACAATAAAGCAACTTATCAAAAAAAAAAAACAATAAAGCAAAATATAAAATTATTTTATTCAAAATAAATTAATAAGAGAAAGAAGTTGGAACTTGCAAAAGTAAAGTAAGGTGAACCACTAAAAAAGCACAAAAACAATGTCACGTTGGATAAGAAAGCCTATAAGTAAACAGTAATAAGACAATGCAACATTAAAAAGAAATGATAAATAAACCCACAAATTATGTAAAAAATTATTACTAATTTTAATTTAAATTACTATAAAAAAATAATTTTTTACTCATTAATATTTATTAATAATAATTTATTACTTAAAATTTATTATAAAAATATTATAAGAATAATTTTTACTATAAATTTTTATTTTTTATATTACTTACCTTGATAAAACCCAAAAAAAAAGAGAGCCTACTTTTACTGTTTTTTCACAGCTCCCAACCCAGCTTTTTAAGTTCTCCACTCAGACACGTTAATTATAGCTTCCCGGTTTTTACTTATTCAATCCTTCTTCTTGTGTTAAATCAAAAAATCTGAGTCGCTTGCTATCAAAAGTCCACCTTGGTCAGTGGCTTAGTCCATTCAATGGGTTTGAGACGTCCCATCATACTTTATAGTTGCTATAGGCTATATAGGCTATATTATATAGAGTCCTCCTTGGTCATTGCAACCAATTTTCAGTTCTGACATTTTATATAAAAGATAAAAATAATGGCTATATAAGCTACAATAGTAGCTATAGGCTTTAACAAAAAATAAATAAATAAGTAAATAAATAGGAGCTATAGGCTAGTATAATACTATTGGGAAGCATTAATAGTTTATATTCTTAAGGAATTTTGTAAGTTCTCACGTCTCATCTTTACTCTCCAAGTCTGTAAATCTCAAGATTCAAGCATTATAGTTTATATTCTCTACCTATCTTCTTCTTCATTTTGCTGCTCAAGTCTGTAAAACTCTTCTCTTTTTATCTTCTTTTTATTTTTACCAATTAGAGCCATGCAAATAGCAAGGGCAAGAGGCGAATTTGCACAAAATTGGGGCGGATTTGCACATAATCTATCTTATCTTACTCCTCAATGCATCCCAGATGGGTGCTGTCTTTTTTATTTTTATTTATTTATTTGTTTTTTGCTTTTGACTGCAGTTTAGAAATACTTGAGAGAAAGGATTCTTTGTATTTGGAGGGAAAATGGGTTAGGGATGGGCCAAAAATTATATTTGGAGGGAAAATGGGTATCAAAATTATTTTTTTGTATGTGCTTCTGTCGTTTTTTTTTTTTTTTTTTCCCGGTTTTCACTGCAGTTTAGAGATGTTTGAGAGAAAGGATTATTTGTATTTGGAGGGAAAATCGGTTAGGATTGTTCGTATTTGGAGGGAAAATGGGTCAGGGAAAATGGGAATAAAAAAAAACACCTAACATAACCGATTTTGAAGTCCCATGATGAGCATGATCCCCGTGTCTTTCTCAGTCATTACCGCCAATTATATATCACTCATCATCTCTCATTCTTTCTCACATACCCGCTAAAACTGTAGATCCACTGCCGCTGTTCAGGTATTTTCTTTTTTCTTTACTTCTGGATTTTTTTCTTAGTGTTTGTCATTAAATTAATAAATGTCTTTAATAAATAATCTATTAATTAAAACCCAAACTTTTATTAGTAAAGAATGAAAAAAAATTGTTGGATGTACTGAACAGTTTGTTTTTTCTTGTAAAAGTCATTCAATTTCTTTGTTATAAGAGAAAAAATGGTAATCTATTTCTTGTAAAAGTCATTCAATTTTTTTGTTATAAGAGAAAAAATGGTAATCTAAGGTCTTCCTTGCAGTCGGCTTTGGAACTTTGTACCCTTCTTTGCAGTCGGCATTTTAACCTCCAGGTTTGGCAATTTAACTTCAAAATCTCTATTTCTTATCTTTCTTGCTTTAGTTTGCGTTCTTTTATTCTTGGTTGTTAGTGCTAGATTCTTATATTATTCTTGGTTGTTAATATATTTCATAAGTTCTGGCTTCATTGACTGATGATATTGCTTACTTATCAAAAAAAAATTGACTGATGATACTGCTTCAAAAATTTTAGCAAGCCGCTTGAAATTCAACTTCAATTTTCCCTACCAATTAATTTAATTTAAAAGTTAGGGATTCATCCTTGACTGTAAAAGTAATAATAAGATACTCAAAAAGAAAAAAAAAAAAACAATATTGTCTTTTTGACCTAGTGACTGTTGCAAGTTTTAAATTATTGAGGAACCTTTTTCTTTCTAAAAGATTTTATTTTTATTCTTATTTTTAAATTTACGTTCATAAAGTTCCCAGCACATTCATTAACACCCTGTTATATTCATGTCTCTTAATTGACATTAATTGACTGTAGTTTTGTTTTGCTAATCACCCTATAATACTAATATACATGTCTCTTATCATTGTTATTTGGCCATGTTACATGTTGGAGATGTATATAGCAATCATACTCAAAGAAAGAACCAGAGACTGTGTTGTTTGGATGTCCATGTTATGAACACCATTACACACACACACACAAACACACATATATTTATTTAAAGCCTATATTTTATTTACATAGAATTTGCACTCTATATTCAGCAGTGTCTTTGCTTTGGAACCTTAACAAGCATATTATTCCTGAAACATTCGTTTTATTCTTAGTGTTGTTTAGATGTGCAAGCGAAGGGTATCAAAATATTAAAAGTATTATTCTATTTAAAGCCTATTTTTTATTTACATAGAATTCGCACTCTGGATTTAGCAGTGTCTTTGCTTTGGAACCTTAACAAGCATGTAATTTCTGAAATATTCGTTTTATTCTTAATACTGTTTAGATGTGCAAGCGAAGTCCAAAAAATATTAAAAGTATTATTCTTAATAGTGTTAATATTGTTTCTTAACGGTATTAATTAAGAGTATTCTTAATATTGTTTGGATGTGGCTGAATAGCTATTTCTCTTGTCCAACAAATTGCAAAATGCAGCTTGCAGACTTTTCACTGGGGAATTTTTCCTCTTAACTATACTAACAATATGAAGCAAATAATTGAACCCCATGCAGGAGACTCTTGTTTCCCTCATCCCATTTGTCAACTGTTTGATTGGCATACAGTGTACTATGTTCCTAGATTTGGATGCTTGTCAATCATGTAGCTAAAAACAGTTCTAAACTTGTTTTCAAATTTCAAGATTTAGGGCCAAAGTCTTTTAGCGTATTGTTCCAAACTTTCATAGAAATAATGAATTGATTAGAATGTCTCTGGTTTTTTTTCCCATTTTTTCTATATCTTTTTTTTTTTTATTTAATTAACAATCTGTTTGTGTATCCATTTAAATTCTTTTGCTTTAAGTTCACTATGAATGATTTGTTTTTTAGATAAGCGATATTTCGTTTGTGTTAATGGTTTTTCATTTGCTTTAAATTGTTTTACTTTATTTTCTTTACAATGATTATTTTTCTGTGTCAATTATATTATTTATTGTCTTCCTCTCTCTCTGTTAATATAAATTAGTTTTTGGCCCCCCTAAGAAGAATGTCTCCACCTGATGGACCACCACATGAGATGGTTGTCCCTACTGCATCTGGTGAGTGAAAGTTTAATCTTTCATGTGGTTGTCTTTGTTATTATAGAATTTGAATAAGTTACGTTGCCAAAATGTTACTGACTATGCTATCTTATTTTTCCTAATAGTTAATATTCCCAACAAACGGAAAAGAGGTAGAAATCTATGCACCAAGTTTAAAAAACTGAGGGAAAATGGACTCGTTCCGATAACCATCCCTCCAGGGGCCCAAGGACCTGTGGGCGAAAATGCTAGTGTGTTTACAAGAAGGGTGGGCTTCATCGTTCGAGAACATGCAAATCTTAGCTATCAATCTTGGTCTAAGGCTCCACAAGAACACCGACAAATGTTGAAGAATCGTTTGGTGGTAAGTTGTTACTACAAAGGCTATGGTATTTAAAATTTGTGTCAAAAAATGATTGATAATTTTTTTTTAATTATTATGTTTAAGGGTGATTTCACGTTGGACCCAAATCGCGTTGAGGATAAGAAGTGTATGGAGATTTCATTGTCAAGTAGCTATAATAATGTTCGGAGTAACTATTACAAGGAGTACTTGACATTTAGTAAGGAGGAAGTGAGGGCCAATGTTCCACCAGATTTGACACAGGACAAATGGGATGCTTTATGTGATCTATATGAAACAACCACTTGGAAGGTAAATCTTGTTCATACTAAAATGTTAATAATTTTCAACACAAGTATATTTTCATATATTTTTTGTTATGATTGTTAATTCTCTTCGTTTTAATTATCTTTTTCTTTTTTATCTAATACTTGTTAGAAAAAGTCAGACAAGAATAAGGAGAACAGAGGAAAGAACAAAACTGGTCACACTTGTGGATCCAAATCATTTATTGCTTACTATGAAGAGGTTGCAACGATTTAATTCTTTATTATTTATAATAATGCTAGAGTATGCATGTTAATTTTATCTTTATTATGTGCAGAAAAAACAAGGTGGTAAAGAGATTGGAAAAGTGGATTTTTATAAGATGACCCGCACAAAGAAAGATGGTTCTTTTGTGACTACTACCACTGAAGAAAATTACGTAATTAATATTCCAATTTGTATTCATATATATGAAAGTTTGATTTCATATAGATAATTTATAGAGTAAATCTTGAATTAATTGCATAAATTATTTAGTAAAATTTTATATCACCTGTGCAGAATCTAATGAAAGAAAAAGTAGCTGATGAAGAGAACCAAAGCACTGAGGAGGAAATTTTTACAGAAGTGCTAGGGACAAGGCGAGGCTTTGTAAGAGGGATGGGGAAATTTGTGATTCCGACCCCAACCCCTTCTTCTCATTTGCAATATGAGACAAGCATGAATATGGAGTTGGAAACCTGCAAGCAAGATTTGTCCAATGCGATGCTGAAACTGTCTGTAGCGGAGCAAAAACAGGGTGAGTCGGATCAAAAACTTGCTGAAACACAGAACCAAATGGCACAGTTACAGAGTCAGGTTGAGGAACAACGTCAGCAACTAGCTATACTGATGGCAAGGTTTGGTGGCTAGTTTATAAGGTGATTAGTTTATTAGTATTTGAGACTTTGTTATTACTTTATGAAGACTTTGTTATTACTTTATGAAGACTTTGTTATTATTTTATTAGTATTTGAGACAATAGATTGGAATTTAAATTATGTATATGATATTGAACTTTGGTATTGTTTTTCATAAGTTGTAGTTATTGCTTATTCCTTTGATGGTTTCCTAGGTCTCTCCATTTTGTTTCTCAATCATAATCTCCATTTTTTATCACTATCATTTACTGTTTATGTTTTTTGTTGGTTTGCTCCAATTATGTTATATCTTTTAACTTTTCAAAAACCGGTGCCTAAATTTTCAGTTGTGGAAGTTGTAGGTTTGGAAAATCAATTAGGAAATGATAGTTGGGATTTCATTTATTTATTTCATTTACTTAATTGTACTGCTAATTGAATTTTTATGATTTATGAACTGGTTTATGGATCTTTACCATTCCTATGATATAATAGTTTAGGAAAAAAAAAAGTTATCTTAAGTTTGAGGTTTTATAGTCATACTAGTGCACAAAACTTTCATTTTTGCGCCTTAGTTTACAAGGAAAAAGTATTTTGTAGATATGAAAAGTGGAGTTGAGGTTTTTGAAAGGGATTTTTGCATGGCTAATAACTAATGTTTATTTCACACCTGTTGTACACAACAATACACATACATTTTGCAACTGTACACATTTTACATTGAAAATTTGACTTAAAAGTGCGGGTACGTTTGCATGCAATAATGGGGTGTGCACTGAGTGAGTGAAAACATGAAGACATTTGCTACTGCCTTAGTGGCTTGGACGGTTGGGCCTGTTTCACTCACTCACAAGTTACAATTACATGGGACTTTTGCATCAATAATTGCATCAAACAAACTAAACAAACAACCACCGAATTTATGATGGATCAGTGGGGGGTTGCGAGTCGTCATCATCTCTCATAATCAGCTTATACTATACAGGTCTGGCAGTCTACCCAATCGATTTATACGCTTTTTTCGGCTTTTAAAAGCTTGTTCACATATCGCCATGTAGAGAGGTTAGGGACAATATTGTTACATGAACAATATCAGTTACCTTTTTTCCTCAACAACATAATATTTAGAAATATATATTGATTATTATTTAAGAAGAGTGAGAATTTGAACCTTATGATTCTCAATATAAAAGAGACCAAACAAATAAAAATCTTTGGCCCTAACTTTGTTTCACTTTATATTCCCTCAATCATATTTTGTCACTTTTTCTCCCTTGTTTTATAAAATAACTAAAGTTTAAAATGGAAAACAAAAATCAGATACATGATATATTGCAATTGATAGAACATAAAGTGGAACATAAATGTTAATGTGACACATAATTTTGTTCGAGAACAAACGAGGTCGTTAAGTTACAAGATTCATAGCTCAATATGATAACAATTTCGGAATTGAGTATGATAGGGATGATAATCTAATTCATCTTCCTAATTATTATGTTTGCACATAAATTACCTTAATAATAAATAACGGAAAATGGTTTAGAGATATTAGTCATATTGCCCACAAAGGGTAATGAAAATAAGTCGTTAAATTTTAATGCCTACATAACATTTATATATGGTGGTTCAGTTCACTTAGTGTTGTGGAGAAAGTTCTCAAGATATATATGCATGCATAAATTCATGCAAATGTAATTTGTAGTTTTGGACTATTGTGTCAATTCTCATTCTCTAAATTCGGTGAGTGCTTTATGCCATGTAATCAAAGCTAAATGGGCTCATATTCTTGTTATGTGGACTTTCCTTTGTTTTTTTTTTTTTTGAAAGTTGGACTTTCCTTCGTTATGACTTGTTTTGCCAGGAAAGTAAATGAGCCATAAAAAAAGGGGATTCCCGGTAGGATCATTGAACTCTTCTTTCAGTTCTTTAATACTAGGATGGGTCATCGTCGACTCTTCTCAATTTTTCTACACGACTGCACCCTCTTTCAGATCTTCTCAAATCTCAATTCTACCCCTCTCAATTTCCACAAATTTCCCATCCCACCCCTCAGATTCAATTCCCAATTTAATTTCAGTTTCTAGGGTTTCGCTAATCCCACCGGTGAGTGAATGCAAAAAAAGAAAAAGAAAAAAAAGAAACAGAGGACCTTCCTCTTCCATCACCGTTCGAACAAGCTTGTAAGATCCATTCAACTGTCACAAACTCCGACGCCGATCAGGTACACTCTCGGGCAAATTTAGGTGATTAGTGGGTTTAGTTTGTAGAAGATGATACGGTACCTAGTGAGTCTATGCATTGAGTTGAAAATTTGTTTAATTTGCTAATCTCGTTTGTTGTGTTTTTTCAGTTCTTGCTGCTGGGTGCGGTTCCACTTCCCAAAGATGTTCCACGGTTGAAGCAGCTTGGTGTGGGTGGTGTCATTACTTTGAATGAACCTTATGAAACTTTGGTTCCCACATCCTTATATCTTGTATACTCTCTCTACTCTATACCATTTGTTTCTTTATTCACTTTTATTTGGATCTTATGAACTAATAAAATCACTGTTGTCATATCATTTTATGACTAGGTGTAAGAAATTTCCGTTTTAAAACCAAAACAAAAAAAGTTGTATATACTTGGTTTATGGCTTAAAAGTATAATTTTATTTCCCGTTTTGGTTTCATGGAACATTTTATGAATTTATTGAATGTCGGCATCTATGTGAATTAACAGAATGTTGATCACTTAGCATTTTAAATCAGAATTTTTATTTCACTGCTGGATATACACTTGTTCTTCCTAATTGATTAATGGCTCTCAGGCCCATGAGATTGACCACCTAGTAATTCCCACAAGAGATTATCTCTGTGCTCCTTCATTTGTGGATATTAGCCAAGCTGTGGACTTCATTCACCGTGAGTGAATTTATCTCTATGCTTTTTCATAATTCTTTGCCTTCAACCCTTGAATTTGTAATTGGGAAACATGACTGAGCATTGAGAGTGGCTTTTTCTATTGTACTTTGCAGGTTAGCGATTTGGGAAACATAATTGGGTTGCCGCTACAAAGTGTGTAAAGGTTAGATATTCGTATTGTTTTTATGCCTATGGTTATTTTGTGGTTGAAGGGAGTTCAATTTCACTAGTTGGACTGTCTTATATTTATTATTGCTTTTGATTTTGTTTCAGAAATATTGTCAAATATTTTGATATTTGTTTGTTTCTAATCCTAAAATTAACATAAAGTAGACCTAAAATAATTAATTGTTGCCTCCCCACAATATCCTCTCCTAGTTTTTGAAGAACTGCCTATACTATGTCCATATCTTTATCATACTTGTGTTCCATGTTTTGCGTTGGAAAATGAAAGGGAATGCTATACTTCTGCTATAAACACCACATTTCATTAGGAATTCTAGGCACTAAATGACGGGCAAGCTTTTGTGTGAGTCTAATATTCTTTAGTTCAATGTTGAATTTGTTATGTGGTCCATTTATTCCCAATGTAATAAGTAATGTTGTAAGCATAAGAATGGTCAAAAAGTTTTATGGTAAGTTATAAAAAAAATAGAGAGAAAAAAAAAAAAAATCAAAACCGGCCAAAACCAGTTCTGGTACATAGTTTTGGAGATTGAACCTCCTATTTATTGATTTTGACTGGTTTTTGAATTTTTTTCAGTTTTAGGGTAATCACTGGTTTGGTATAGGTATGGCTAAACTAGTGGAATTAGCTGATCAAGTTTGGTTTTGAAACTATGGTTGTCATCCTGAAATTTTACAAATTGAGTATGTACAATGTACATATTCATTATAATTATTATTTTTACTTATCAAAAAAATATTAATTTGTTTTTCAGGCACTTATAGTCTTGTACAATGAACTGGTCGGACTAGCTGAAAATAGTCCATTATGATTGTTGTTGTTTCAATCACAAGCAATTTTGTATATATTTTTTAATTGGTTTTATTTCTGAAGAAAATTGGGTTATACTTGGTAAGTAGTTCACCTCTTTTATATTTATGAATTATGATAGAGACATCATAATAGAAAACTTGTCCAAATTGTTCAACCCACTTCATCTCAAGTAAGAATGCGTTTGTTGAAATTATGATAGGGACATCAATATGGATAAAAGTTGGATGCATGAAACTGATAGAACTAGCACACGATATAGTGAAGGTGTTAAGCAATTCATTAGCATGGCACGTGGTCATGCAGATCGAGTTGGTAGGATTAAGTGTCCATGTCGTAAATGCACAAATCGGTATTATCAACATATAGATGCGGTGGAGACTCATTTGATTGTGAATAGATTTGATTTGAATTACACCGAATGGATATTTCATGGGGAAGAAGATCCGTTTTTTAAACATGTGCAAGCTGAGCATAATGATGATAATTCACAAGCAGAGGACATTGATGATGTTGAAGAAATGTTAGATGACATTTATAGGGGGACATTTCCAGATGCAAATATAGGTGAATCCTCCACTTCTCCAGGTCCATCAAACAATGATTACAAAGCAAGACCTTTTGATCAGTTGTGGGAAGATGCCCAACGTGAGCTTTATCCAGGTTGCAAGAAGTTTTCTAAACTCTCTTTTTGTATGAAGCTGCTTCATATAAAGACACTTTGCAATTGGAGTGATAAGTCGTTTGATTTGATGATTGACTTGATAAAGCAGGCGCTTCCAGATGGGGAGTCATTGCCAAAATCGTATTATGAAGCAAAGCAGTTTAGGCGAGACTTGGGTTTTAGCTATGAGTTAATACATGTATGCAAAAAAGTCTGTACACTTTTCTGGAAGGAACATGCTGATAAAGAAGAATGCCCAAAATGTCATACTTCAAGATGGAAAGAGAACAACGGTAAAGGTAAAAAAATTCCTTGGAAGGTCTTAAGGTATTTCCCAATTAAACCAAGGTTGCAGCGATTGTTTATGTCAAAAGATATAGCTAAAGACATGAGGTGGCACAAAGATGAGCGACTTGAAGATGAAGATTACCTTAGACATCCTGCTGATTCAATAGTGTGGAAAGAGTTTGATAAAAAACATGCTTGGTTTGCTGCAGATTCCCGAAATGTGCGGCTTGGTTTAGCAAGCGATGGGTTCAATCCATTTGGAAACATGAGTACATCATATAGCATGTGGCCAGTAGTACTTATGCCATATAATTTACCTCCATGGAGGTGTATGAAGGATCCGTATATGATTTTGTCCTTACTTATTCCTGGACGTAAGGCACCTGGAAACAAAATTGATGTGTACTTGCGGCCATTGGTGGATGATTTAAAAGAATTATGGAATGAAGGCATCAAGACGTATGATGCATCAACGCAACATTCATTTAAGTTGCATGCAGCGTTATTATGGACTATAAATGATTTTCCTGCATATGCAAACTTATCTGGGTGGTCTACCAAGGGAAAGTTAGCATGTCCCATATGTAACGAGAATACAGAGTCGAGTTATTTGAAGTCTAGCCACAAATTGTGTTACATGGGTCATCGTCGATTCTTACCTCTAGAGCATAACTGGCGTAAAAAAAAAGAATTTTTTGATGGAACTGAAGAGCATAGGATAGCCCCTAATGAATTATCAGGAGATCAACTGTTACAACAACTAATGAATGTTCCAGAAGTGCAATTTGGAAATGATGAAGCTACAAGAAAAAGAAAGCGCACAAAGATTGAGTTGAATTGGACAAAGAAAAGTATTTTTTTTGAGTTACCTTACTGGTCAACATTGAAACTAAGACATAACTTAGATGTCATGCATATTGAGAAGAATATATGTGACAGTGTCTTAGGTACACTGATGTATGATAGTGGAAAAGGGAAAAATAAAGACACTTTTAAGGCACGAAAGGATTTAGAAGATATGGGCATACGTAAAGAATTGCACTTACAGAAAACTGGTACATCTACAAAAATGCCACAAGCAAAGTATACATTGACAAAAGTTGAGAATACAAGATTCTGTGATTGGCTGAAAAATGTGAAGTTTCCTGATGGATATGCATCTAACATTAGTAGATGCGTGAACACCAATGAGGGTACGATTTCAGGAATGAAAAGCCATGATTTTCATGTACTCTTACAACAATTACTTCCTGTTGCAATTCGTGGATATTTTAGTGATAACATACGTACAACATTGATTGAATTGTGTTTATTTTTTAAGGACTTGTGTTCACGAACATTGAAGTTAGATGTCTTAAATAAAATGAAGGAAGACATAGTTGTGATTTTATGCAAAATGGAAATGATATTTCCACCTGCATTTTTCGATGTAATGGTACATCTAGCTCTTCATTTACCTCGAGAGGTAGAGCTTGCAGGCCCTGTTCAATTTCGCTGGATGTATCCAATTGAAAGGTTTCTTGGTAAATTAAAGCGGTTTGTGCGAAATAGAGCACGTCCAGAAGGGTCAATTGCTGAAGGATATTTATCTATTGAATGTTTGACATTCTGCTCCATGTATCTTCGTGAGATTGAGACAGTATGGAGTTGTGAGGAGCGGAATAGCGACAGGTGCCAGGGGGAAAGGGATGTAGGCTTGTCTGTTTTTTCACAACCAGTACGTCCTTTAGGAGCAGCAAAATATGTAAGACTTGATGAAATGCATCTCACACGGGCTCGATGGTATGTGCTTAGCAATTGCTCAGAAATTGATTCGTACAAAACGTAAGTGTTTCATTGAATTTTTTTTTTCAATTTACATGTTACTTAGCAATAAAATGAAGTGCTTATATGTTTTTATTATGTAGTAAGCATTATCTGAAGATTCATTGATTTTTTTTTAAAGAAAATTTTCATGTTACTTGAAAATAAAATGAAGTGTTTTTACATATTTGTAATGTAGTGAGCATTATTTGGAGATTCAGGGAGAAGGAATCATTGACATTGATTATAAGCATGAAGTTGAATTCGAAAATTGGTTCAAAAATCGTATATGTGGGAGTAATGCGACAAATGTGTCAAAAGAATTATATAGTCTTGCGTGCGGATCTGATGCTCTAGTTGCAGTTTACCAAGGTTGCATTGTGAATGGTGTTAGGTTCCACACAAAAGACCGTGAACATACTCGTCGTACTCAGAATAGTGGTGTCTTTGTTTCAGGTGAAGATGGTGGAACAAAAACTGAGTACTATGGTGAGTTGAGGAATGTTTTGGAGCTAACCTACTTGGGCAATAATCGTGTATATTTATTTGAGTGTGATTGGTGGGACACTAGAGATGGAACAGGAATGCAAAGGGATGAGCATTGTACAAGTGTGAATACATCTCGTACATGGTATCATTCTGACCCATTTATCCTAGCATGCCAAGCTTCACAAGTTTTTTACTTGAATGATACCAAATTAGGGAGTAGTTGGCGAGTGGTGCAACATATGACACAGAGAAATATGTATGATATTCCCACAGGCACAGAGAAAGTGCATGAAGAAAATGAAGAAGATAATGGTGATGCGGTATACCAAGAAAGTGAATGTATTGGGGTTAATGCAACAGTTCAACAAGAAAATGATGAAGACTTAACTTTGTTACATAGAGATGGTGTGCCAGCAATAGATTTGGGGGACTTAATACCTGTTGATGATGTATATGTGCAACTTGATGAAAGTATGTTCATCAATGATGACTTGTCGAATGAGGAATGGGATACAGATTCTAACAATGAAGAAGAGACATATAATGATGACGATGTTTCAAGCTCAGATCAGGAAAAAGATTTATCTAGCAATGATGAATCTATTAGAGATCTTGGGGATGAAGATTAAGTTGAGTTTTGATGTAGGTTAAGTTTTGTTAAATACATAAAGCTTTCATATCTTCTCAGCTATGGTATTTTTGAAAAATAAAAATGTTGAAGTTTTACTTGGATGTTAAAATTATTTTGTACACATTTTTGTCATCTACTTTAGCTCACATTTACATTGGTTTATTCTTTTTATTTCAGGTTAAAATGTCGCACGTCTTGGGCTACTGATGATGTTGAGGGGGGTTACTTTTCATTGCAAACTTGGTTGTATATCTTCTTGAGGAATTTGTCATTATTTTATTATTATTTGAGAGAGTAAACTTGAATTTAAATTATATATATGATATAGAACTTAGTTATTGTTTTTCCTTATTAGTAGTTATTGATTGAGTAGTTGTTATGCTTATATGAGTATTTGTAATAGAAAATTTGTGATGTGTGGAATTATGGTTTATTAAAGTCGGATTATTATGACAGCGACCTGATTGTCCTTATCATGGGTTCCTCTTTTTTGGCCCAATTTTAAACTCCTGTTTATAACATGCAAATAACACCTTGTCTTCTACATCATGAAAATCTATTTGGCAAAATCTAATTCACAAATGGCTAGCATGTGATCCTTGTAGAAGATCTAGCTACTTGACCCACTCATGCTGTGAAAGTTCCTAATTCATCTGCAAAATATACTACACAATTGTCTGGTATTAAAGCACATTGTTTATGTGTCATTCTACATTTTGACAAGTGTCTGCACTTTTGGAACTCATTGTTGTGTTTGTTTGTTTGTTTGGATAGGAGATTGAGAATGAGAAACTTAAGTTAGAACATGTTTAGCTTTCAGAGGAGAATAGTGGGTTATGTGTGTAGAATCAAAAATTGGCTAAAGAGGCTTTTTAAGCAAAAGAACTAGCTTCTACTGCTGTTGTGGAGCTGAACAATTTGGTTGGTGAAATGTCAAAGCCCTCTAACATTTCGGTTTCGGGTCTTTTGGTCTTTAAAGGCTGTGAGTAGTCTCCTTTTTTTTTTCCTCATTTTATGTTTACTTTTATAATTCAATGTTATTGTAAATTATTCCGTATAAATCTAAAATTTTAAAGGTGTCATCAGATGCCATTTCCTTGTAAAACCATGAAGAAGCTTGACATATTCTTGTTTATTAGGATGCTTGTCTTTTAGTTCTATCTTGCCCCTAATTTTCTTACACTTACAAATTAAACATTGCATCCAAATTTCTATTTCTCATTTTTTATTTGCAAAAGTGAACAAAATTTGCAATCATGCAAACTTATATAGGTATACTCAAACGTTAACTAATGTCATAATTGAAATCCAAGATTGAAAAAATCATACTATCAAGCATTGTTGTTTGCAGTTAGGATTGTTATCTAGGGTTTAACAAGGCCCTCAAGAGGGGCTTACATGTTCCTTGGTCTAAAGTGTGTGTGTGTACAAGTTGTGCCAGCAGAAATACTGTTAAGTCTTCTTGGATTTCAACAAAATGAATGTCAGAAAGTCCTACAATCAAGGTGGTGATAAACCCTCATAGAAAAAAATCCCCAAAACCATTGTTACATAATTCAAGTCTAAATAAAAAATAAAATAAAAAACCATAACCCAATTACTTATGGTATGATATTCTGAGTAAAATAAACTTCATGCTTTAGGTAGCATTGATCACCATTTCTTTGATTTGCTCTCTTAAATTTTCAATTACAACCTCTTGAGAGTGATGAAACTAGCATAGAGGTCAAAGATCAAACAAGGATATTCTAGAATTGGAGTCTAGTTTTGATGTGGGACCTAATTGGCACCATTCAGAAGCTTTTTTTCGTCATTGTTGAGTCTTAGCAAGATGCATAATTTGGCAAATTCAAGATTTACTAAAATGAGAATTAATTGGCTGTACCAAGCTCATGAGTCTTCTTTTTAATTTTCAAGTTCTTTTTCCTTTAATAGTTCTTCCATTTCTTAAGGCCTTAGATAACCAACCAAATTCATATAGAGATTCAGAGTTTAAGAAAACTCGAGCAGCTTTTCTTATAGCTTTGTGGGTGTGATTGCAGATTGAGAGTTTAAGAAAACAGATGAACGTTTTTGACATCTTTTAATGAAAAATTAAATGCAAAAGGAATGATGGAAAAGATTCTTTGTGATAATTGAACTATCATAACATTTTAAATTGTTACTTTTCTTTCACCTTCAATTTAATTTAATGACTTTATTGCCTCCAAACCATTTGCTGAAGTGTTAACTTCTGTTGGGTCTTGTTTTGAAGGTTATGTTGAAAGTTCCAATGGTGGTTCGTCTTGAAGGCACAAACGTGATCAGAAAAGAGCACAATCTCGCTCTTTTGTTCAACTTGTAAGTCCAAGGCGTTTACCAGACACTATGTGAAAGAAAGAAAGTTTTTATTTTTATTTTTTATAGAAGAAGAAACTAAACTCAAAGTCTGACACTTTAACTTTAGGGAGTGTCAAAGTTCACATCTTTCCTGGTTGTGTTAAATTGAGGTACTTTTGATGATCTCTCTTCATTTTACCTTCTGGGCATTCCTTAATTTTGGCAAACAAGTTGTGGGTATCTTTGAAAATCAGCAATTGTTTCATGGTTCAGTTGTGGGTTTCTGTGTCTTAGAGTTTCATGGGTTTTGAATGATTTTTGGAGTTTTTGTGTGTTTTGGGTGTAATTGATTGGTGAATTGTAGAAAGGGTCTTTATTTAATTTGAGTTATGGAGTACTTTTTAAAAGGAAACTAGTTTGGAAATATTGAGAAAATTGGATATGGAATTTTAGCGGCTACTTTTCTTTTCTTTTTCTTCTTTGTCTTGTTCCTTGTTGGCTCTTGTTTTGTGTTTTGTTCATTGCAACAAGTTTCAGCTTGGTTGCATATCTTCATGAGGAATTCGTTATCATTTGATTAGTATTTGAGTGAATAGATTGGAGCTTTTATTATGTATATGATATTGAACTTGGGTATTATTTTTCCTTATTAGTAGTTATTGATTGAGCAATTGTTATGCTTATATGTGTATTTGTGATTGAAACTTTTTTATGTGCATAGGATTGTGCTTTGTTGTTTCCCAACAGGTACCCATGTAAAATCTAGAATGTAAATTTTAGAGAAAAATTAAAAAAAATGTAAAATATTATTAGCGACGACAATGTCATCGCTAATATTTTATCATATCATTAGTGACGACAAATAATATCATCGTTAATATGCAATTTTTAGTAATGACATGTTTGTGGTCACTTATATATTATTATCTGTGACGACAGCAAGCGTCATCGCTAGTAATGACATATTAGCGACAACAAAAATGTCGTCGTTAATAATAATCTACTAGCGATAACAAAAAAATTCATCACTACTAATGAGCTAGTAGCGATGACATTTCGTCTTGGGGTCTCGAGTTATTTATGACGAGAATTGTCACTATTAGCGACAATTTTGTCATTGTTAATAGTATTGTATTTGCGACGACATTAAATCGTCACTAAAAAACTTTTTTGTTACCAAGTTCGTTTAACGAAAGTTAGCGACGACATTTTTCGTCGCAAATATAATTAGCGACGATATTTAAAGCATTAGTGACGACTATATGCCATCGCTAAAGACCAAAATTCTTGTAGTGTATGTATTGTTCTCTACAACACCACGTGTAAGTGAAAAATTATATCACATGCACAAATGAGCTCTTGACCCCTTTATATAGACAACCAAAGGGTGTGAACTCAAGAGATGGCAACTAGTTGGCAATGGACACAACTCTTTGACAACATACTGAATCGAGCCCACTATTGGGCATACTCTATTTGAGTTTTGTTTGACCCAATATTTCTAGCAGATTCACCCCCCCCCCCCCCCCCCCCAAAAAAAAAAAACCTAAAAAGAAAAAAAGATTGTCATTAGGTCAGATGGTTTTGAGAAACAAACACACGCAACAGGTAGATGAAGTTTTAGCATATTGACCCAATATTTCTAGCAAATTCCCCCCCCCCCCCCCCCCCCCAAAACCAAAAAAAGGAAAAAAAGATTGTCATTAGGTCAGATGGTTTTGAAAAACAAACACACACAATGGGTAGATGAGGTTTTAGTATATATAACTTAGATTTCCTTCATTTGGACAAAGGATAGGAACTCTTGAATTGGAAATGAGTTTTTATCACAAAAAATCGATTTTATACTTATGTATATTGTTGTATTACGTACATACATATTATGACAGGTAGCTCAAACTCCCTGAATTAATTAATAGACAAGAATAACATCAAAATAAAGAAATAAAAAAGAGTTAAACTAGAGAATTGGTAAGAATTCTACAAAAAAGATTGCTATTAGCGATGGCCAGAGTTCGTCGCAACAACACAAAAAACCGTCGTAGATTAGTATTGTCGACGCTAAAAGGCCATTAATGGCTGTCAGAAAAAGCCTTGTTGGTAATACTATATTACTGACGAGACCATTGCTAACACTCATTTTCGACAGCACAACTCCGTCATAAGTACTTGATAATTGCCGTCGTAGATTCAACTTCATACAAGGAAGTTGGACGACCAAATACCTTTTGTGACGACCTTCGGCCGTTGTTAATGCATAATTTCGACCAAAAAATGCCGTTGTAGTTATTTCATTTGTCATCGACAATACAACTTTATATGAGGAAGTCGTATGACCAGATACTTTCTATGACGAACTAAGGCCGTTATTAATACCTTTTTTTGACAAATAAAAGCCGTCGTAATTACTTGGTTTCTCGTCGACAATGTAACTTCATATGAGGAAGTCAAACAACCAAATACTTTCTACTACGAACTAAGGCCGTTGTTAATGCCCTTGTTTTGATGAATAAAACCTGTCGTAAGTACTTGGTTTGTCGTCGAAAATAACTTTTGTAATGAACTATAGTCGTCGTTAATGTAGTTTTTCAACAACTAAAAGCCATTGTAAAATAATTGGTTTGTCGTCAACAATACATATCAATGTGACCATTTAAAATTTTCAATGAACTTTGACCGTTATTGAAACCTATTCACCACGTCACTAATACATTATTTGCAACAAAATAACTCTGTCAATAATAAAAGAGAGATTATTTTTAATATTTTAATTGTGAGGAAACATAAATCTCCCAAAAGTTTCTCAATTCAAATAACAAGCACAAATCCAGAATTGTCCAAACCTAGAAAGTGCATAATGCAATAAAAAAAAAATATTATAACGTCTACAAAATAGAATCAAAAATATTAAAATGTCTACATGAAAGCTATAATATCCTTCACCAAACTTAAAAATATAAATATTGAAAGATCAATCATCATCTGAGTCAGTATTCTCCTTCTAAGAGCCATCTGAGTCATCTTCCTCCTCAGAGTCATCTTTTGTGTTTTCATCCACATTTTGATTTCCTTCTCTAGCATTGGTTTGTAATATTTTGATTAAACTAAATAAGTATACAAAAAAATTATTACTATGCAAATTATATTTACAATACATAATAAAGATATTGAAACGTATTAATTTAACAACATCAACAACAATCCCCACAATGAATAACAATGGTATTATCAACATCAAAGAATACAAGATCCTTACTAACAAGAACCTTGTAGTTCTCTTGTGAATGAGAACTTCAAAGAATAAATTTGCCGCCAATAATCACATTAATAACATTTTCATAACAAACACTACAAATCATGTATTTTGCATGGATAGGTAAAGATATACTAATTTAAATAACATTTTTTTAATCTAAATTTAGCAATCCAAATAATTGAAATCTATAATGAGCAACTTTGCAACTTATTTCAACAACCTCAAGAAAATAGCAAAAAATATTAATGTTGATTATACTAAAAAATATATAAATATACCTGTGTAGTAGATTCTTGCATAGAATTAAAGCCCATCTTTTTCAAAGCATTTGCTATCATACAAGGCACTTCCTCTTTCAATTGATTGATTTTTCCCTGCAATTCCATTTTCTCAGCAGAACTTTTATCCTCTACTTCTTTAAAACGAAGCTCAAAATCCTCCTTTTCTTTTAAGCGATCCGCTTGAAATATAATTTAATTAAAATTTGTTTAATGTTGTGTTTGAGTTGAAGTTAAGAAGACCAAACATACTGTAATTAGAACCTCTTTTTTTTTTTTTTTTTTTTTTTTTTTTTTTTTTTGAGATAGTTTTAACCTATAGCATCTGCTTTTGATGTTAGTTCTTTTATCATCAGACTAAGACACCAATTAGTTTTTGGTGTAGGTGGGGATTGAACTCTAAATCTCTTAATCAACTATTAGAACTAATTTAGCTAGAAAAGATAAAACGTAATTTAATTATTTGTTTTGGTATTTTGTTGAAATCTAATTGATTTCAAGTGACATTAAACAATTTAGTAAGTTACACCTTTGAAAATTAAAATGTTGAAGTAGAAAAGTTAAGACTTTCAAAAACTATTGTAACAATTCAAGAAGAGCTTTTTTTTTTTTTGGGAGAAAAAACCATTCAAGAAGAGTTCCAAAAAAATTATTTAATGCATTCACTTTACTACTATAATTAGTATTATGACCGTGTAACCCTATGTGTGTGTGTGCGCGCGCTTCTCAAATAAAAAAAGATACTTAGTGGTGTCAAGTCATTCCACATCGGTAAGGTGTGATATTGAGAAGGGGTTTATCACTTGCTCCGTGACACTAACTACCGCATGCAGTTTTGGTGTTAGCAAGTGAGTGTATTCTCTTGTCTCATCCCCCTTCCCCTATATATGTGTGTGTGTGTGTTTCTCAAATAAAAAAAATACTTAACTTTATCAAGAATTATATGCATACCAAATAATATACATTAATAATATAAATAATTGAATAATAAAATAATACCTAGTAAAAATAAAAGAACAAATATTAGTTTAAGTTACATAATGTTTAGTTCCTCAAAAAAAAAAAAAGGTTACATAATGTTTACACAAGTTTTTAAGTGCAACGTTAACTCAAAACAACATAGTTAGCTTGAGGATCAAAATTTTGAAACTTTAAGGAGCCAAATCAAAATTAGCCCATTACAAATTTACAATAAGTCTTAGGAATACAAACTTCTTCATTATGTTTTTCATAATTGTTGATATGGAATGTTGTGACTGGTAATTGACACCACTTTTATTAGCACCAATCACAACTTGTCACATGACTCACATTCATAATTATGAATTTTTTTGTATCCCAGGTCCAAAGTCCTAACATTACTTCTTAATCCTTATTTGAAATCAAATATTTAATGACTTTTCCTTGATGACCCTCACTTCTCCATGGCGTGAATATTTAATATTCACTAGTATATCCCCTCTAATTGAGAAATAACTCCTTAATATTATTCTATTCGATAAATTATATAGTGTATTTAGCATATTACACCCATTTTTTTTGTATATGTATAAAAGCATTTTACACTCACCTGTCATATAAAAGCGGACTCCTTATGTGGGCTTCGCATATAAGACACATTTATCTAAAAGTTATATAGCCTCTCTCTCTCTCTCTCTCTCTCTCTCTCTCTCTCTCTCTCTCTCTCTCTCTCTCTCTCTCTCTCTCTCTCTCTCTCTCTCTCTCTCTCTCTCTCTCTCTCTCTCTACTGTGCCATTCTTGGAAGTTAATCTTTAATGGCATCTTTATTTTAAGTCCTTTATGACTTTTCTTGTTGTAGATATTAAATATATCATAGATAGACGAGAATCTCTATTTTCAACCCTTGGTTTTATAAAATTTTCAATAGGTTTGGCCTAAAAAAAAAATAAAAAAAATAACTTCAATAAGTTGATGAAAATGATTATGTAAGGTCAGATTCTCCAAAAATACAACATTGGATTTCTCAAACTCAACCTTTATAAATAAATTTAGGCAAAAATGCAAAACTGACCATCTAACTTTCACCTTTTTTTTCATTTCAGTCCTCTAATTTTCAATTTTGTCAATTCAGTCCTTTAACTTTCAAATTTTGTCAATGCAAGGCTCTGTTACAACTCAGTTAGTGGCTGCTGCTAGAACTCCTAAAACGACGCCGTTTTGCATTTTTTTTTAATTCGGAATTAAAAGAAAATAAGAAAAATTTAAAAGAAGAAGAAGAAGAAGAAAACATTTAAGGAACGACGATGTTGAAATAGTCTCGCTCTTACTCTATCATGCACGCGCTAGCTACACTCCTAAGGGAACTTTGAAAACCACCAAGGATCCGATCAACACTTTGGCAACTAACGGTGTCGGAAAGTACGATCTGAAAGTCACAACGGCCAGAGATGAGGTCATGCTTCACACTAGAATAAACTTGTCGAGAATCGCCGACACGGTGCTCAACACTACACCTTTGGCTATCTTCACCGTCGACAATGTGCTTCTTTCGGAAGAGCTGTTCGGAAAATTTACATGGTATTCTTCAGGTCTTTGTTTTGATTCAGGGGAAGGGGAATGACGATCCCCTTAATGTTTTTTTTTTTTTTTTTTTTTAAGATTTTTCTTATTTTCTTTTAATTCTGAATTAAAAAAAAAAATGCAAAACAGCATCGTTTAAGGAGTTCTAACGACAACCACTAACTGAGTTGTAATGGAGTTCTGCATTGACAAAAATTGAAAATTAGATGACTGAATTGATAAAACTGAAAGTTAGAAGACTGAAATGAAAAAAAATGTGAAAGTTAAAGGGTCAGTTTTACATTTTTACCATAAATTTATAACTAGTCCTACATGTCTTTACCCTTTACCTAATTTGAATTTGAAATAAACTTTTTTTATTTGTTAGGAGTACATAGGAAGAACCCTATCCGGCTAATCCCCCTCCTATGGAAAGTGCCCAACGATCTCAATATGTAACTTTAATTATTAAATATTGCGTGCCTTCTTATATTTCTTCAATTAATTAGTTAATAAAATTACGTTCTATAGAGACTAATGTCTTTTTTTTTTAATTTCTTTTTATGAGAACATAATGTCCTTATCAATTTTTTTTATTTATTTAAAAAATGTCATTTTCATATCAGAATGTACCGTAAGTTTCGATTTGTTATATGTCTGTAGCTGGTAACTCTCTCTATTTATTCTCAAAAGAAAAAGAAAATAAGCTTGTAAATCTTTTTTTTTTAATAAATATTTTGTGTTTTTAAAAACGTTTTTGTTTTAGCATATATATATATACACACACACATCACATACAATCAAATGTCCCACTTCATATCACTCTTTTCAAGTCATTATCGTCTAGGTTAGGTGTTTTACAAAATACAATCAAATCATTCAAATCAAATGTCCTATTTCACATCACTAATTTCAATTCATTATAATGCATGATTACGTTACATGTTTTAGAAAATACTGTGGACGGACCCACTTTGGGACCAAGGGGTGCCCAACGTCTCTCCTATTTGTTTTTCTTGAATTCACAATTTTTTATTAATAAACATTTGAATTTTACTTTCCTATAAATTCAATCAATTTTTTTTTTTAAGAATCAAATTCAACCCATTTAAAGAGTTTTTTTTTTTTTTTAATAAAAAAAACGTCAGTTAGACACTTAGTCTGTAATTTTTCTTAATGATTATTTTAAATATCATTTTCCTAATTTTTAGTAATTTATGCTAACATACTTTCAAAAGGGAAAATAGAATAGATATTTTCTTAATCAATAGAAAATTAAGGATAAACATGTTTTTATTAATTTATTATTTATATCAATATCTTTCACATTAGTTTTCTTTTTCCTTTTTTCTTTTTTCTCCCTAAAGAATTTGATGAGAACAAGAATAGATGTAAAGCACGCATATGATACATAATTTTTATTATTCATCATCGTTTTCTTTTTAAATTGTGTCAAATGGTTGGTTTAAGAATTAAAATCAAGGAAATCAATATTGTGTACTGGTATCAGTCATAACTGCAATATATGCCGTACTGACCATTAAATTAGTACTAATCCTCCTTAATTTTCTTAAATGTACTGAATAAAATATTTGGATGTATTGGATAGGGGCAACGCTACGTGCAGCTTAGGGTGTTCCCAGGAACACCCTGACCTGAAAAAATCCTGAAAAAAAATTATATAATAATTAAAATTTTTTATATTTACTCTGTATTAGGAACACCCTCAAATTAAAAAAAAAAAAAAATTATTTGCTCAATTTCTCTACTTTCAAGCAAAAAAAAAAAAAAAAAAAAAAGCCCAAAAAAAAATTTTGAACTAAAATCTGGAAAAAAAAAAAAAAAATTTGTAATAGAGCCAAGCCCACAGCAACTCGGCAAGCCCAATAGATTACAAAGGTAGCAAACCTTACCCACAGATTCTCAAAAAAAAAAAAAAAAAAACCAAACCCCAATACAGGAAACAGAGCAAATCACTTCTAAATGACTAAATTAGAAAGCTTTATCAAAGAAAAAGAAATCACTAAACTTCTAAAGGCCTAAAGCAAACCTAAAGAGTAAAGACAGCAACGCCGTTACGCCTCAGTCCCTCAGAGCAAGAGAAACGCCGCGGGAGATCGGATCCAGTCCAGATCGTCGTCACTCGTCAGCCGTCTCTCGCCCTCATCGCCGTCGGAGATCCCTCCCTTAAGGTATTTCATTTCTCTCTCTCTCTCTCTCTCTCTCTCTCTCTCTCTCTCTCTATTGAATGAAATGAAAATTAAAAAGTGAATGAAACTCTCTCTCTCTTTATTCTTTAATAAGACTAGCTCTCTCTTTTAGTCTTTTGAAATTTGAACTGTGTCTCTCATTGGCCAAACCAAACTTCAACTTTATTAATTTTTTGTCTGTTTTTGACTTTTGTCTTTTTGAATGTGTTGCTTTTCATGTGTAGTGTGTTTGTTAGTTTATCTTAATATCTTATCCGTTGGGTTGGTGTGTGTA
The DNA here is from genome assembly GCA_032727855.1 of Quercus ilex subsp. ballota. Classification (NCBI taxonomy): domain Eukaryota; kingdom Viridiplantae; phylum Streptophyta; class Magnoliopsida; order Fagales; family Fagaceae; genus Quercus; species Quercus ilex. Next base: position 63,456,832 of record CM064912.1, on the reverse strand, counting down.
GTGTGTTCGTGTTGATATTAATTATCTTTTAGACTAGTGTAATGTGTGATTGTGAAATTTTCTGATTGGCAGGGGGCATCAGGCATCATTAGGCGTGCTTGTCTGTTGAATGGGGTGGGGTGGGATGGGCACATGGGGCCGGGTTGCACACTGCTTTAATTATTGTGCTACACATGAGATGTGTAAATAACGTACACATCAGTGGCTCTTTTTTGTTTGTAAAAAAAAAAAAATCAGTAGCTCTTTTAGCGTAATGTGCACATCAGCACATAGGGGCCATGAGGCTAAACAATATAACAAATTAAAAAAGTATAATTAATGACAAATAAATTAAAGCAATATAGTTTATTGTTAGGCTAAACAAAAATAATTAAAGTAGTATAATAAACCAATACAGTATAAAAGACAAACAAATTAAATTATGTTAAACTAAACAACAATTAATACCCTATAAAAAAAAAAACAACAATTAATAATTTTATAATTAATGAAACAATAATATAACAAATTATAGTTTATAAAAGACAAACAAATTAATGAAACAACTAAACAACAATAATTAATAATTTTATTAATATTTCAAATGAACTTATAATTTATTAATATGAAAACTCGTAGAAGGCTGTAAGGACCAAATTTGAACTTATAGCCCACTACTTTGATGGATTCAAGCCCAAAACAATAAATTTGTAGAGAGTGGGTTAGAAAATACTAGGCTTTAGTTAATCAAACAAACGTAAGAATAGACTCAGATGATTGGAGAATGAACAGAAATAGGGTTATACTGAAAGAAAATAGTTCTCAGCAGAGTCCGAGGTGCACTATTTTTGTATATTATTCTCAAATTGGGTTACAAGTTTGGTTTCTCGATTCTACCGTCCTTTTTTCCTCTCTTATCTAATCCCTTTTCTCAGAGCTCCTTGTAGACATTAAAATTTTATGATGTATTCACAGTCGTCCGATTGTTCATGATAAAATATTTGTGATCAAATTAATCTCCAATTGATGAGGTGGACGATCAGCAAATGAAATCAAGCCATGTGACAACATCAAATAAGAAAGCCATATGACAATGTCAGAAGAAAAGACCTATATGGAAAGTTCTTATTAAATGGGAAACTAAATTAAATCCATAATTAGCTCTCAATAAATGCTGAGAGAAAATTCCAAATTAAATATTATTGAGTTGCTTATAAATAGAGGCTTCTCATATGAGAAAAGGAGAACACTTAGAGAGAAAACACCACCGACACTCTACCAAAATAGAGAGTTATCTCTAAAGTTCACAAGAATTCCATTGTTCATCAAAACCTATTCCTACTTCTTCAAATCAAAGTGGGATTCTCCTTTAACCTAGTTCAAGATCAAGCCAACGGCCCTCGCATCAAATCCAGCACGTTTAACTATTCATTCAACTTGGAGACATCAAAGCACGATTCAAGATCAAGCTTCATAGCCCCTTCGGATCGTAATGTTTCTTGGAGATAGAATCAGAGGAATTTATTATACTCTTTCATTGTAAAGATTCATACAGAGGATTGTACTCACATATATACAAATCAAATACAAATTGATTATTTGTTACATTATTTCGTGATCGTGTGATTTATCTTTTACGAAAATTGTGTGTACACTCCTTCTTCCTTATATACTACTTTCCTCCTTCTTCCACACCATACACGTGCAGGTCAGATTTGATGTTGTCGGTCTTTGTCACATCAATCTCCTCCCAAAGCTCTTAGGTAGTAGCTGTGAGTTTGAAAAACCACTGCTCAAGTATCATTTCCACATTAATGCGACTAGAGTTTTAGTTGTGGAGCATTTAATGTGGAGGCAGCAGCTTTTCTTGGAATTGCTCTGTTGCCATGCTCCAGTATGCTTACTTGCTGTACTTATCTTTTTCCTTGGAGTACTTTGGAAGATCGTCTTTGTCGGTAAAATCAATTTTCCTCTACCTCAGCTTTGGTTAGTCGAGGACAGAGTTGTCCTCGGCATGGTTTCCTGGGTTGCCTTGATCACCACTGCCTTCTTCACATGTGATTATGGGTCTTGGCATGGGCTTCAGGCCCAATACAAAAGGTGGATGTGAAATTTCAATATGTGTATAAAGCACCCTTGAATGTTTAGACCCCAATTTATAAATTATCAATTCAAGCTTATAATCAAACAATTAATGTGCGGAACATAAACATAAGCCAATCACAGAATTGATAACTAATCTAAGCCAAATATAAACACATCCACAGTAGTAAATATAAGGCAAAGATAAAGGGAAGGAAGATGCAAACACATGGACAACACACGATGTGTTATCGAAGAGAAAACCGAAGTCCTCGGCATAAAACCTCTCCGCCGTCCTCCAAGCGGTCAAATAATCCACTAAAGAATGTAGTTGTGATACATAAATAGCAGAAGACCCTTCAAGCCTAATCTACCAAAGTACCTAAGCCCTCCAAGCTTCTTGCTCCAACGAGGTTACGCCGAACCTATTTCTTCTTTAGCTTCTCGGATTCCACTACTAGACCATAGCATCAACCAATGTATATTGGTTCCTTCCAAACTACTTCCCTTCACACCAAATGAACCTTCTCACAGAGGTGGGTGTGGTGAGAAAAGGATTTGGTCAATGTCTTCTCAAAAATGTATCAATGGAGAGGAAGAGAGTAGAGGAATTTGTAGAGTCTCTAAGGTAAAGATTGTGGATGAATCAATCTTGTATTTCTCTAAGGTTTCTCTCACAAAATTCTCTCTGGAAGTTTTCTCAATTTAGTGGATATAAGGGTCTATATATAGTGGTGTGTGTTTGGAATACGAAGAGACAGTATTTGCTAAACAGGGTAAGTTGGCGGCTTGACCTCGCGGCTTGTCCAAGTCGCGAGTTCAAGTCGCGAAGTAACGGCCTGGCCAGCCTGGGACTTTTGTCCTGTAGTGCGACAGCTGGCACGACCCTTCAGCTCCCCTGTGTGCTTCTCACGTGCCTACATTTGGCGGCTTGCCAGTCGCGAGTCAGCCGCGAATCCTAACCGCGAAACATTGCTTCTTTGCACAAACTTGAGTTTTTCTTCACACACTCTTTACACACTACCCTTACATGAATCCCACCTAAATACAGGATTACTAAGTGCTAAATTACAAGCAAATTGGCATGGAATAAAGCCAACAAAATGGTTGATAAATTTCAATCTTACAGGATGTATATCACTGGGCTCTATGACCCCACAAAGGTAATTGTAAATTTTATGTATTTGCGTGTTTTTTAATTGTTGTTGTTGTCAATATATAAAATTTTCTTTTTATTAGATTATGTAATTTATGCTTGTTAAGGAACACCCTGGAAAAAATTCATAGAGTCGCCACTGGTATTGGAGATTTAATGATAATCTTGTAATGAGATGGATCACAATATCTAATTAACAATAAATGTGAACTTTAAGAACAAAAATGAAATATTAAGGATGGAATGACACTTAATGCAAAATAAGAGACTATAATGCTAAAAAATAAATTAAAGACTGTCATTTGAAATTTAAATTTTTTTTGTTTTTAAAGATACTTCAATCAAAATTAGAGTTTTATATATAAAAATTTGCTGAACATTTACATGGTTACATACAATACACACTCTTTCTTTATGTTTGATAGAGTATGTTTTTTTTTTTTAGCAGATTGATAGAGTATATTAGAATTAATTGATTTAAGGATAAATATTGTTACATACTTCTTAGTGCACTCTACTTGTAAAATTGTGTTGTGAAAACACCACTTCGATTATAATTGTGAAAGAGAAATGATACGTACACAATATTTTCAAAACAAATTTCAAGTATAAGATGATCGCTCAGATACTCATTGTAATCATAATCCTAATTTTTCAATTCATTTTTTTCGAATTGTCCGAATCAGATTTTTTTTTTTTTTTTCCTGGTTAGATTTATTGATTCAATTAAGTTGAATTTGAGGAATTTCTTTGATTTTACACTGAGTAACACCATAACAGTATTTGTTGTTTGACTGTTCGGCTGCCGAGAAAAAATGAACAAGGAAAAAGAGTAAGCGAAATGTAATTTGCTGTTTTTTATTTTTAACTATTAGGCGAAGTCAACTTTGGCAAAAACGTGTTTTTTAAAAGAAGTTGAAGACTTATCTTAAGTTTGTCATTTTGTGAAAACACTGTGTAAAAAATAATTCTTTACTAATTATTATTTGCTTGTCGGTTCTTTATTTGACTTGAATTTTTCTGAAATTTTAAATAATTATGTATTATTTTCCTTTTTTAATTTATTCAATGTTCATTAGGTGGTAGCACTTGTGGCACGGTGGTCACCAAAATGGTACTTGATTTTCTGAACTTTGGTATTTTTCCACCTAATTTTAATGAAACCCATATTACTCTTGTCCCAAAAATTAAAGAGTCAAAGAAGATAACGGATTATAGGCCTATTAGCTTATGCAATGTAGTTTATAAAATCGCTTCTAAAGCTATTGCAAATAGGTTGAAAATTTTTTTACCTTCGATTATTAGTGATACATAGAGTGCTTTTGTCCATGGGAGATTGATTACTGATAATGTTTTGGTGGCTTTTGAAGCTATGTATCATATTAGCCAAAAAAAGGAGGCAAGGTTGGGGAAATGGCTCTTAAATTAGACATGAGTAAGGCTTATGATGGGGTAGAGTGAGTTTGGCTTGAAAAGGTTATGGAGAAATTGAGTTTTGCTAACCCGTTTAGGGATTTGATCATGAGATGTGTTTCTACGGTTACCTATTCAATTAAAATTAATGGGACTTCGAGAGGACATATTACTCCATCTAGGGGAATCTGTCAAGGAGACCCTTTGTCACCTTACCTCTTCCTTTTATGTGCAGAAGGTTTGTCTGCTTTGATTCAATCATCAGTGAATAGGGGTCAACTGGAGGGTGTTAAAATTTGTAAGGGTGGTCCTAGACTGTCTTATTTGTTTTTTGCAGATGATAGCTTGATTTTTTGCAAGGCAACGTTAAAGGAGTGTGATGAACTACAACGATTACTTGCTTTGTATGAGAAAGCTTCCGGTCAAAGTTTAAACCGTGCAAAAACATATTTGTTATTCAGTAGCAACACTCCAAGGGATGTTCAAGAGGAGATAAAAAATCGGTTTGGTGCCCAAATAATTAAGCAACATGAGAAGTATCTTGGCTTACCTTCTTTGGTGGGGAAAAATAAAAGACTCACCTTCAATGCTATCAAGGAGAAAGTGGGGAAAGTGTTGGCAGGTTGGAAAGAAAAATTGTTGTCCAAGGCCGGAAAAGAAGTTTTGATCAAAGCCGTGGCTCAAGCAATTCCGACTTACACTATGAGTTGTTTCAAACTTCCGGATTTGCTTTGTGAGGAAATGATGGGGATGATTAGGAATTTTTGGTGGGGCCAAAAAAAAGAGGAAAGGAAGATTGCATGGCTTAGTTGGCAAAAAATGCGTGAGCCTAAATGTAATGGAGGATTGGGTTTTAAAAATTTAAAGTTGTTTAATATGGCTTTGCTAGCAAAGCAAGGTTGGAATCTTCAAATAGGGGGTGAGTCTCTTGTTTATAGGATACTCAAAGCTAAATATTTTCCAACAACTGATTTTGTTCATGCTTCGATTGGACACAACCCTTCTTATACATGGAGGAGTTTAATTTCTGCACAAAGCTTAGCCATTGAAGGTATGCGATGGAGAGTTGGTAATAGAGCAAATATCAAGATTTGGCAAGATAAGTGGCTGCCAGGGGTATCATCTCATAAAGTACTTTCTCCAAGGTTGTTTTTGAGTACTGATATGAATGTTGCTAACTTGATTGACTCACAAACAGCAAGGTGGAAAACTGAAGTGCTTGACAACCTCTTTATCCCTCATGAAGTCGACTTGATCAAGAGTATTCCTTTGAGTGTTACTCTACCAGCGGATAAACAGGTTTGGGCTGAAACTTCTACTGGAAATTTTACTGTTAGGAGTGCTTATAAATTAGTGGTTAATTTGTTTACAACTGCAAACCATGGAACTACTTCTGATGGTCGTTTATTGAGAAAATTTTGGAACAAAATTTGGTCTTTGCCCATTCCCCATAAGGTGCGGCACTTTTGTTGGCGTGCTTGCCATGACACTTTACCGACCAAAGTCAAGTTGAGGCATAATGTGATTACAGATGATATGTGTGTTTGCTGTCATAAAGAAGCTGAGACGAATGGACACATTTTTTGGGGCTGTTCGAAAGCACAAGAAACTTGGGCTGCTTCAAAATTACAACTACTGAATTTGGATGTTCATTGTGGCTCTTTTATGGATCTGTTATGGCTTGTTATGATGACCAATGAGTCAGGTGAGGAAAAATGTTCACAGGTGGTCACAACGGCTTGGGCACTTTGGAGTAATAGAAATGAAATTCTTTATGGTGGAGAAGGCAAAACAGGTCCGACCATTGCTCTTTGGACAAAACATTTCCTTCAAGAGTACTGGTCTGCTACGGGTTCATGCTTTCAAGCTACATCAGATTCGGTTCACCACATACCTGATGCACAACATTAGCCTATGCTTGTGGCCTGGCTTCCTCCTTCAGCAGGTTTCTTTAAAATCAATGTAGATGAGACTCTTTTTTCATCAAAGAAGCAAGTTGGGATTGGTGTAGTGATAAGAGATGTTCAAGGCAGATTGAAGGCAGCTTTATGCAGAAAAATTAAAGCTCCAATGGGGTCAGTCGAAGTTGAAGCTAAGGCCTATGAGGCTGGTTTGTTGCTGGCAAGGCATTTAGAGTTGCGAGATGTTGTGTTGGAAGGTGATTCCTTGATGAATGTTCAAAATGTGTGTAAAACACCCTTGAACGTTTAAACCCCAAATTACAAATTATCAATTCAAGCTTATTATCAAATAATTAATGTGTGAAACATGAATATAAGCCAAACACAGAATTGATAAACAATCTAAGCCAATTATAATCACATCCACAGCAGAAAATAAAAGGCAAAGATAAAGGAAGAGAGATGCAAACACAAGAACAACACGCGATATGTTATCGAAGAGGAAACCGAAGCCCTCGGCGTAAAACCTCTCCGCCGCCCTCCAAGCAGTCAATAATCCACTAGAAAAAGTAGTTGGGATACATGAACAGCAATAGACCCTCCGAGCCTAATCTACCCAGTTACCTAAGCCCTCCAAGCTTCTTGCTCTAACGAGGTTGCACCGAACCTTTTTCTTTTCTAGCTTACCGGATTCCGCTATAACCCATAGCATCAACCAATGAACATTGGTCCCTTCCAAACTGCTTCCCTTAGCACCAAAATGCCTTCTCACAAACATAGATGTGGTGAAAAAAGGATTTGGTCAATAGCCTCTCAAGGATGTATCAATGGAGAGGAAGAGAGTAGAGGAATTTGAAGAGTCTCTTAGATGAAGATTAGGGATGAGGCAATCTTGGTTTTCTCTAGGGTTTCTCTCTCAAAATTCTCTCTGGAAACTCTCAACATTTCGTGGGTATAAGGGTCTATATATAGTGGTGTGTGTTTGGAATACGAAGAGTCAGTTTTTCCCAAATAGGGCTGATTGGTGGCTTGGCTTCGCGACTGGTCTAAGTCGCAAGATAACGGCCTGGCCAGCTTGGGACTTTTGTCCTGTAGTGCAACAGCTGGCGTGATCCTTCACCTCCCCGCATGCTTCTCACGTGTGCAGCATTTGGCGGCTTGCAAGCCGAGAGTCAGTCACGAGTCCTAGTCGCGAATCCCTGCTTCTTTGCACAAAGTTGAGCAATTCTTCACACTCTCTTCACACACTACCCTTACATGAATTCCGCCTAAATACAGGGTTACTAAGTGCTAAATTACAAGCAAATTGACACGAAATAAAGCCAACAAGATGGTTGATAAAACTCAACCTTACACTTGATAATTTGCAATGCTCTCAAGCGACTTACACTACCAGCCTCTTCTGTAGATGCTATTATGGAAGGCATTCATGAGTTAGGTGCTGAACTTGGTGTTGTTCATTTCTCTCATGTATGTAGGATTGGCAATAAGCCAGCCCATATTCTAGCAAGACAAGCTCAAAACCTTGTCAATGATGTAATTTAGATTGAAGAGATTCCTTACTGTATTCAACAAGCTCTTATCCAGGATGTATTTGTACTGTGATGTTGTTATAATAATATTTTCAGTGTGTTTTCTATCAAAAAAAACTGTTCATTAGGTGGTGAATTATTCTTGTGATATCCCCAAAAATTGATATGTGACGAGTCCCACGTCATGGTATATTGGGTTGATATGGACTTTATAATATAAATAACCGCAAAGAGCAACTGATTTAAAGAGAGTTAGAATTGGGTTTATTTCAAAAAAAAAATCAATTCAATTTCAAATAAATAAGTCAATGATTATGGATACGAAGTTTTTCACAATTGTTGATGTGACATGTTGTGATTATTATTTAGCGTTTATTTGGGAACAGTTTATCGAACTTTTTGTTGAAAGTGTGCAAAAAGTATACTTGTATTTCGAAGAAGTGAGAAAAAGTGAGGTTTTAAAAGCTATACATAAAAGTTAAAAACTAAAAGCTGAGAACGTTTGTCAACAATTGTAAACGTGATATTGCTCTAATCACAACTTAACACTATAGCATATTGTGAAAAGAGATTGTGCCCCTATCATTGCTCATTTCAATTTAATTGGCTCAAAAGTATAATTCTAGATTAGTCTTTTATGTTCTATATAATTTGCTTATGGAGTGCTTGCATAATTATAAGATAATATATATTTTTTTGATATGAAACTCCAAATCTAAGGAAATTTTGGTTAATATAATTACATTGGAAAAGTAATTCTTTTGTCTCGTGTAATAATATTGAGAATCTAGGGGTTATTGTGCGCTGTTTGGTTGCTGCAAAAGTTGCCAAGAAAAGAAAATAAACAACATTTTGATTGCCAGATGAGTTATTTGCACCCCCTCACTTTGGCATTTAGTGGAGAATTATTTAAGATTTATATGCATTGATTGTGCAAAGATTATACTTTGTTGAAGTTCTAAATTTATTATCATTTCAGTTTATATATAAATGTTGGTTTTTTTGTTTTTTTGGCTGGTTTCTCCTTTGCATATTAAACGTGAAATTTCAACTATGAAACTGATTAGACACCCAAACGTTATCCGTATGTATGAGGTTTGGAAGCACACCTACTTCGTTTAATTTTATTTTTAACTTATCTTAATGTAATGACATGCTTATTATTCTATCACCTCTTCAGGGTTTATTGGTGGAGATTTGTATTTGACCTTAATTGTGATATATTTCTATATCCTGGATTCTCCACATGTTTTGTACTTAATCAGAATCTTGATTATCTTCTGGGTCTCGATTGACTTCCAGCAGGACGAAAATATATATAGTCATGGAATTTGTGACCGGTGGGGAATTGTTTGACAAAATTGTAAGATAGTGCTTTGTTTCCTACTGATGACTAACATATGTGATCTGGAATGAAGTGCCCTAAATTACGTGTGCATGATCTGTTAATAGACTCTACTTATCATAAAAATGAATGATCCGTTAATAAACTCTATAACTATATAATTAACTGGTTTTTGTGCTATTTCTTGAGCCAGGCAAGTAAAGGAAGGTTGAAGGAAGATGAAGCTAGAAAGTATTTTCAGCAACTTATTAATGCTGTGGATTACTGTCATAGCAGAGGTGTATTTCATAGAGACCTAAAGGTGTGATTTCTTTTTTTTTTTTTAGCTATCTGTTTACCTATAATACTCTTATAATGTTTGAGCTGCTAAATCCAGCTAGATCCAAGATATTTCAAAATTGACTAACTTAGTCCCTAATCACCATCATAGAGAGGAGAAAAATGAGTGACGGTTTAGGGACCAAGTTGGTCAATTTTGAAATGTCTTGGACTTGACTGGCATTAGCCCAAATTTTAGGGGTTTTGACTGTATTTTACCCTAAATTTAATTTATGCAGTTGGAGGCGATTAACTGATTTTTATGTATAATTGAATGACTTTGCATCTATTATAAGAAAATAAAATAAAATAAAGATGTCATTGTGGTTTGTCATTTGCAGCCAGAGAATTTACTGCTGGATGCTAATGCAATTCTTAAAGTTTCAGATTTTGGATTAAGTGCACTGCCACAAGAAGTTCGAGTGAGTATGATGACTTAATGTGATGCAAGGAGTGCAAATTCAATTCAATTTAATTTTAGTAGTCCATTGTCTTTTTATTATCGGTCTATTGAATTATTTTAAGTCTTGTTAGCTAGTTAAGTTATTAAGGTTGTTTTTGTAATTGCATAATTAGGTTTTGGCCCAAGTCAATCAGGGTTATTAGAGTTCAGTCCCAGTAGTCAATGGGGGTAGTACTATGATTGATGTATAAAACTTTGTTGGTATTATGCCAATGGCTTAGTGCTGATTCTGCTGATTCCAGGAAAGGATGCACTAGGTGCTAATTCCAAGCAACCTAGGTTTGATTCCAGGTTTATCCTTTGCTTTCTATTCTATTTGTTCCTGCAAAAGATTGTATTGCATCAATTTTGGTATTAGACCGTGTTCGCGTAAAATAATTTGCAAGTGCACAGAATCGTAATAAGTAGTAAAATGTTTTTAGAAAACGAATACCGAACCCACAAGGATTAACTATGTTATTGAATACCGAAATTCACTAAATTAATTACTATTTGGAAAATCAAAAATAAATGGAACGTTCTATTCTCTGAATTAAATTAAACTATTTAATAAAAATAAATTTACGAATAAAAAGAATTAACAAGGCGTAAAAAACCTAACAGTGTAAAAATATGATAAGAATGGATCTAGAGCAATTGATTTCACCTAACAAATCCCACACAATTTATTCTTCCTAATTATTAAATTCTAATAATCTCCAGTTGATGATTAAAAATTCCTTAAGTATTCAATATCTTCTCTCGAATAATATCAAAAATATCTTCAACTAACAATTCCATATCTCTATGTGAATTTAATTAATTGGAGACTCATTACGTACTTTGAATTTTTTGAAAAATCACACTAGTCGCAGTAAAGCATCTCTACTTTCGCTCAACTAATGGTGTTTAATTCTAGAACTAAAATAACAAATCACCTCTCGGTCTCATTGTAATTCAATTGATCAAATTATAATTTGTAAAAAATAGAAAGCATTAAGAATAAGAATTAAACACTCAATCATGGAAATATTAAAAATAAAATAACTCAGAAAATAAATTGTATGTTCATTGCTAGACTACATCAACGCTCTAGAAAATAAAATTTAGTTCATAATAAAATTGAAAAGAAAACAAATAAAACTTGTGTCTTTCATCTGCATTGGTTGATCAACATGAAGCTCTCGCGTTTGTCCTCAGATCCTCCTCTTCAGAAAGACTCCTAAAAGCAAATTCTTCTATGCGGTAGCCCCCTTTTTCCTCTCAGGTTTCTCCTCCCTTCTTTTTACCCTAAAGAGCCTTTAAATAGGTCAAGGAATTCTATTACAAGTTGAATTCCCGTTTGGAGAAAATCCCAGATTTTTAGGCTTCACTTAACTGACGATTTTGGCCCATTTAACGTCAAAATTCGGACTTTTGGTAAACTACAAAATTGTAGCCCTTTAAGTTAACTTTCCAGCCCAACTTGAATCATCTCGATTGGACATCTGAGCCGAAAGTTATGCTAAAAATACTAACTGATGTGCGGACTGGAATCCTAATCCGAATTGGACTTAAATTTAATTGGGTCTTCAAGTCAACCAATTTACATCCACAAGATGTGGATTAATCTGAAATCTTCTCAATCCTTCAAAGCACAAATGAATAGATAAATATAAGTAAAAAATCAAATCAAATCAAAAGAAATAAAGGAAAACTAACAATTTTAATAAATAAGAAGATAATAAAAATCATGTCCCTCATAGAAAAAATTGTGTTTATGCACTTATCCAAAAAAATAAAAAATAAAGTTTTTATCCTAAAAGTTGCACAAAACTCTTACCAGTGAGTCCTGGTTCAAATGTTAGTTTCTCCTCTTACAAGTGTGGGTAGAGTATGGGGTCGTAGGTTCAAAATCTACTGATGGGTCTGTAATTTACCTTTAAAAAAAAGTTATGCAGAACTTAATATAAAGAGGTGTTGGTGGCCACTGGCTACCGGGCCCTAGAAACCCCACTTCTCATTCTGATTTGCCTGTGCCTACAACACTGTTTTTGGATTATATTGGTACTATGGTGAATTATTAGGCAGGTTTACTCAATTTATCTGTGAAGGTACTGTAACTGATTATCTAATCCCTCTATTTAGGAAGATGGATTGCTTCACACAACATGTGGTACGCCAAATTATGTTGCTCCAGAGGTATATCTGCTTTTGGTTCAAAGTGCAAGCTACTATTTCTTTACTCTCATAACCTTCTGTTTTGTTTTGTTAACCATTGGCACTTCACTTTTGTAGGTGATCAACAACAGAGGCTATGATGGAGCAAAGGCAGATCTGTGGTCATGCGGTGTGATTCTTTTTGTCTTGATGGCTGGATATTTACCTTTTGAAGACTCGAACCTCATGTCATTATATAAGAAGGTAAATTGCTCTCTGTCCCTCTCTCTCCATTAATTCACTCTTAGAATGTACCAGGAACTTTTTTATGTATCCAGGTTAATTGCTTTACAATTATTAGAACAAATTGGAAATGTATTCTGTAATTATTTTAACCAAGGTAGAACTAGCCTTGCTACTTGCTAGACATGCTTTACATTTAAACATATTTGGGAACTGGATGGCATCAAACATGCCCCAAACTCTCAGGGACCAACTGATGCAACAGAGCTGTCATTAAATGACTGTTTCCTGTATCCCTTCAACCACCCCCCCCCCCCCCCCCTTTTGTTCTTTTTTCCTCTCTTCTTTTCAAAAAACAAAGATTCAAAAGAATGACATGTCAGCATATTTTGGATGTAATTCACCTTCTTCATTTTTTTTTTTTTGGTTCATTCTTGTTTGCAATATGAATAATGCTAGAGATACAAACTATTTTACAAAAATTTTTACAAACTGTTGATGTGGTGAGTAATTATTGGTAAATGAAAAAGTGATATTATTGGTGAGTCTAGATGAAAACCAATAAGAAGTTGATCACATCAATATTTTGTAAAAATATTGTAAAATAGTTTGTGTCTGTAGCATTACTTTTGTAATATATACTAGAATTGGATAATAGCATCAAATTAGGGGTCCATACATGAACAATAAATACCCTTGATAAAATTTAACATTATTATTAATATGCATGATTAGTGAGACATGTCTTGAACAATTCAATCAAGTGATCTTGCACTCAGCTAGGTTGCAAATATAGCCAAATAACCCACCCTGGCGCACTCAGCATAAAATCATAGGGCCTGGCAGATCTGAGCCACAATTTAGTTGGCCTGGGCAGAACTCACGCCCTCAATCACTTTGAAAAGCCAAGTATACCTATTCATGTAGTAACTGGCATTATATGGGCATAAATTCATCCAGTTTAATGGGCTAGGCTCAGTTGAAAGAAAGTAGGTTGAGATCAAGCTGGCATAAGATTGAACTGGTGGTGCAGACACCAAGATTAGTGCTAATTTGAATTTCAAATTTTGAAATTTCATTGATGTAATTTTATTTTGATTGAAGATTTTGTGGGATTATGTTTTATGGTTGAATTACTTTTCTTATTGATGCACTCAATGAAAGCCTATTTAAAATAGCTTCCAATAAAATGTATGACAGACTTTGATGAATAAAATTTTGAATTGGAAAATTCCCAATGGCTGGTTGCTGATTCCAAGCAAACCCCTAAGTTCAGAATCTTGGGTTATCATTTTCTTTAATTTCAATTCTCCCCTTTATCCCCCATTTGATATTGTCCTGCATCAAGTGGTCTACCTATATGTTGAACTTGCAGCTGAGGTATACATTATTCGCCTTTTTTGATGAGAGGGATGAACAAGAGGCTTTGAGAAAACTAGTGTTGGATTGACACTAGCCCATCAGAGTTGAAACCCTGGACTTGGAAATAGGCAGGACCACCAAAATAAATAAAAATATGAGTTCTTGGTGACATATATTCCGAACCTATTCTCTTACTACCATAGAATACTTGTCAGTTAGGGACACCACCAAGTGGACATACCTCATCCTTATGCAGCAATGTGAAGCAAGACCCAGTCTGGCCTGCTCTTGCTGTCCGACCAACCTGATGAATAAATCTCTTTATGTATGCGGGCAGATCATAATTAATGACATTTCTAACCCCTTCAACATCCATGCCATGAGCCATCGCATTAGAGGAAACAAGTACTTGTATCTTCCCTTCCCGGAATGCCTTCAATGTCTTACTGCAGTACAAAATCAGATTTTCATTACATGTTAGATAACCTCATAAACCATGTAATAAAACAAATTAAAGCCATCAGCACATGAAATTTTTGATTGCATTAACCTATCAAAAAATAAAAATAAAAAATTTATTGCATTAGGAAAAAGAAAGGGAAAAAGTTGAGCTTTCATGCCCTTAAGGTTGAAATGAATAAGGCCTATGACAGGATAGATTGGAACTTCCTACATGCAGTTCTACTGACCATGAATTTTAGCCCAAGTTTGATTAATTTGATCCAAGAATGTGTGACAACTGTCAACTACACTCTACTCATCAAAGGAAGCCCCACACAATATTTCAAACATAGCAGAGGTCATAGACAGTGGGACCCCCATTCCCCTTATCTTTTTCTAATGTGTGCTAATGTCCTCTCAGTTGCTCTTATGCAAGCTAAACTTCAAAAGAGCATTAAAGGAATTAAATTAGGGAATCAAGGCTGCTCTTTCACTCATCTATTTTTGCTGATGATTTCCTATTTTTCTTCCAAAATGATAAAAACTCATGTAGTGACCTTAAAAGAATCATTCATTGGTACTGTGATATATCTGGACAATGCATTAACTATCATAAATTTGATCTATATTGCTCTCCAAATATGCTCGAGGAGGAACAAGTGTCCCCGTCTAAAAACCTCCAAGTTAATCTTGTCCAGACTCCAAGTAAATACCTGGGTCTCAATTTCAAGTTCAGCGGAAGAAGAGCTACTGACTTTCAAAACTTGATTGTCAGATTTCAGTCTAAATTACAAAGCTGGAACGCCAAACTTCTGTACCAAGCTGGCAGAACTACTCTTATTTCTTCTATACTGCAAGCCATGCCCCTTTACACCTTTTCCTGCTTTAAGGTCCCTAAAACTTTTTGTAAGAAGTTAGACTCCCTCACCAGAGCTTTTTGGTGGGGTCATGAACCCCACCTAAAGAAACTCCATCTTATTAATTGGGATACAATTTGTCAACCCAAAAAGGAAGGAGGCCTTGGCTAAAAGAATTTTAGCCTCTTGAACCAAGCAATGCTTGCTAAACAATATTGGAGAATTATCCAACACCCCCCAATTCACTTTTAGACAAAGCCCTTAAAAGGAAAATACTTTCCCAATGGTTATAGAACCGCCCATCTTGGTCACTCAATTATTCTCAAAACCTGACAAAGGGAATCAAAACATCCATGTTGTTGCTGACCTGATTAATAGCTCATCCCATAGTTGGAAGTTTGACACTGTCAGGTCTCTATACCAGCAACCCACTTGCAATGAAATTTTGCACATTCCTCTAACTAACACAGAAGGGGGAAGGGACAAAGTCTTGTGGAAACACCCCATCTCTGGAGAATTCCCAGTTAATAAAGCTTATGAGTTGCCGCATAAGAACTTTATGGCTGACAATCCGACAGGTACAAGACACCTAGACATTCATAGCAGTGTTTGGAGTGTCTTATGGAAAGTGAAGCTACCATTAAAAATCCTCACTTTTATACGGAAACTTCTCCATGATTGTATATTTCCACTAAAACTACCAATCTCAACCAAATCTTGGTGGGTCGATGGCTTGCAAGATGTATTTTGGAAAACAAAAATTTGGATCAGGAGAGAACACCTTACAAGCTCTATTTACAACCTTATGGACAATCCGGAATCACAGAAACTAGGTCGTACATGAAGGTAAATACCCTAATCCCATTGAGATAATACTAACCTCTCAAAATCTTCTTTGCAGCCCAAAGATTTCGACGTGGATACTAGAAAATTGGCAATTACTTGTCAAAATTGGAAGCCATAGGGACCGACAGACCAGAAGGAGCAGTTATGCTTTTAAAACATTAAATAAGGAAGGAAGAAAAGATCTTTAGAGGATGCAATAGTAATGGTTTTGGCACCCCACTAACAGTAACAGCAGCCAAGGAAGCACTGGTGGGAGCTCTTTTACAAGCTAAAGAACTGGCTTTCGTCATATCATAGTGCTCACAAGATGCAAATATGTGGAGCAAGTTTGAAACAACAAAAGAAAAACTTTTTGGCAGGATCTAGCAATGCTTACAGACCTGAAAGCTTTGCAGCAGCAAGGGATGAAATTTAGCATAATGTTAGTTCCTAGAGTTATTTTGTCTGATGTTGATGATATGGCCTCTTTCGCTACCAAAAATACCTATCCACTGTAACTGGGTACACCCAGAATTTTGTAATGCTCCATACTAATGTACTTATGACCCTAATGTATCTGTGATCTTTATGTTATTAATATTATAAAAAAAATAGGAAACAAGAATCCCAAGGTAGGACTTGTTCTAAAGACACAGATAACTGGTGTTTTTCGAAAAAGAAATGGTACACAAACACTCATTCAGCTCACAATTACGGATTACCCATAGATAAGATGCAAACATCAGTCTGCATGGGCAGTCAGCCTGGTGGAGCTCCCATCCCATTAGAGGCTCAAATGACAAGTCAATGGATGTTTTCAACTAATGGATTATCCTTCAGTTATAAGCCACTTAGCCATGGCAACCAAAATAGGCATAACTGACAGTGAAAATATTTCTAATAAATCAAAGCACTCTCAAAGCTCAGACCTCTTACATTTTCCCACGACTTCCAAAATAGTATTTTGAGTATACAGAGCATATAAATGTAACCATGTCTTAGGGGTGGTATTGATCTAAATTTTCTAATAAGCACCAAAAGATATCATGGTGACCAGCTCAAAACACAGCCCAAAATTGACACACACAGAAACTTTCAAAGTTCTTTCAAAATTTTAAAATTTGACCAGATGCTTCTTCAGTAAAACTTTTTTTATTTTATTAGTAACTATACAGTCTATACACACACCCGGTGATTCTTGAACCCACGAGTCACGACCTCGCCCTTTTCCTTGCTATTACAAGGGGAGGAAGTGTCATTTGATACTTTATGATCACAGTACAAAGTTGTATAAAATTTGCTACTTTATGTTTGGTTTTTGAATTTATATTGTTAAAAATTGAATCTTGGCAAGTGATTTTGTCGAGTCAAATTTAAAAACAATAAAAAATTATCCAAGATTCCTCCTTTCAAAGATAAAAAGACAGAAAAGTTATACCAAAACTGAGATTTGATCATTTGACTGTTTCCAGTGTCAAAGTACCTTTGATGATTAAAAAACAATGCCCAATTAAGGTTTATGTGCCTGAAAGTTAATCAAAATTCTCAAACAGAACAAATTGCCAGCAACAAAACTGAAGCTAAAACTTTCCTTTAGTGGAGAATACCATGAAAGTAAGCTTTTAATTATGAAGAACTTTTAGACAAGTGAAAAACATAATTGTCATGTTTGTTTTTAGCACAGGATGAATAACTTTTTCAACTTGAAAAGTAGTCTTAAATGCAATAAGTGAGATTGCTTTTAGAACTTGAAATAGAATAAGAATTGTGCTTTCAAAAATCAAACATTGCCAGTACAGTTACAATGGCACGCCAATTTGTACGATTCTAATTGTTCTGGAAGCTTATAACGACTTTGCCCAGTTGTCAAAAATAAAGGATGATGCAGATCGAGCTGAGCATCTTCACAAGCCTGGGTGAAGGTTTACCCTTAAACCCCCTCTCAAAACCACTGCAATAAATAATATATCAATACATCATTTCATATAGTTTTCATCTTTAATATAATATTAAACAAGGTAATCTTGAGACAAATAAATCTCTAAAATGAATCCTCCATTGGAGGTGAGAATACCTCATCTGTTTGCTCATTTATAGAATAAATTTTCATTTTCATCCTGTAACAGGTCCTCTTTTGAGCATGGTTTTGAATATTGCTAATGATCCCTATTTATGAGTAATGGATACAATGATTCCCAATACAGACATGATTATAGGGATGAAGCCAAGAGTTTTCTTCAGGTGTAGTAATTGGTACAATGATTCCCAATACAGATGCTTATGGGTATAAGAAACATAGGTATTAGTAGCAACAAAGATGGGCAACATGGCACACAAAATGATTGTAAAAGTTTGTGTTAATGTGCCTTGGGCAGATGTGCCAAACGAAGTCTTTTGAGCTTTTTCTTCTTATCCTTGGGATTTTGGCTTAGCTGAGTAGAGTAGCCTGTTCACTGGCCACAGAATTTCTCTCAAAAAGAACCTGTACTGAGTTAAAACCATGTATTTAACAGATTGCATAGAATATTCCTAAGAAATTTGCCACCACATTGACCTTCCTAATTGTTTTAGTGGCAAAATGTTGCTTAAAGATTTTCTTTAACTCTTCATTGTCCAAAACATTACAGCCCTCTGACAAGGTGGGTCTCAGCATGGCTACATTAGTCATAAAGCAATGACATGCAATTAGAACGCTAAAAATAAAGGACAAATAAATAGAATTGAAACCAGCACAAATGAAGTATTAACAAATATACTCTCTCATAGGATGCTGTAAAGGTTTAAAGCCGACTTCACAACAACATTCCAGAATCCAGGATTATTTTGAACATTAGATACAAAATGTGATATAGACATAAATAAATAGTAAATTGAAAAATAAAATTAGAATCAAATTTTTTTTTTTTGATAAGTTAAAATTAGAATTAAATTAGTATAAAAATTAATTAAAGCATTATATTTAGGATTTTTCCCATCAACCAATACCGATACCAATGATCTTCTCAGAATTTTCTTAACACTTCAAACCATGCATGTACCTCACCACCAAGATCACAATGTAGTTCATTGAAATAAAATGAAAAGGGAGGTAAATGAACATAGAACTCACCATCTCCGTCTGGTCTTTAAAGAATTAAATGAAATGGAAGAAAATTTGAAGCATGAGGGTAGAAAATTTAAAGCATTATATATATATATATATATATTTTTTTTTTTTTAAATCCTCCACTTTTGGCAAAATGCTAGAGATACAAACTTTTTTACAAAACTTTCATAAACTGTTGATGTGATGAGTGATTATTGGTAAATAAAAAAGTGATGTTATTAGTAGGCCCTAATGAGAACCAGTAAGAAATTGGCCATAACAACAGTTTGTAAAAAATATGGTAAAATAGTGTGTGACCTTAGCATTACTCTTGCCACAGTTCAGTTTTCTTTTTTTTAATCCTCCAATTTCGGCAATTCAATTGCCACCATTCAATTTATTTATTTATTTTTTATTTTTGGCAATATCATTGCTGAAATTCTTTTTTCTCTCTCCCACATCCGTCACATCATTTCTCTCTCCTCTCTCTTACTTTTTCTCATAATTTCGGCAACACTATTGCCGAAATTCGCTTCTCTCCTCATTTTGCCAAATAAGTTTGAACAATACACATATCACAAATAAACTTCATTTTTTACTATATTCAGCCAAAAGACTCGCTGCATGAGACCTTTCTACATGTCATAAATGACATATGAATAGCATGAATCTTAGTATGAAATGAGAGGTAGCTAATAAATATGAACAGTATGAATCTTAGTATAGAAATGAGAGGTAGCTAATAAACTTAGGCCGGTTAACCGATGTTTTTAGAGCATTGTTTAATGGACTATCTTAGAAAAGTTTTGATACTTTTTTTATAGAAGATATAAAAAGTACTGAAAAAAAAAAGTAGTTATTTTTTTTTCTTTTTCCATAAAAATTTTCTATAAAAAATTTTTCTAAACAAATACCCTCAAGGCATCCATTAAATTTTTCCATAAACTTATGTGAGAGATAATTGACTACGAGCTTGTTTGGTATCAGTTTCAACTTTTAGCTTTTAATTTTTATATATACGGCTTTTTAAAACTTCACTTTTTCTCGTATTTTCTCACTTTTTCAAATTTTTTCAAGATACAAATATATTTTAGCACACTTTTAGCAAAAAGTTGGATAGACTATTCTCAAATGGATACAACAGTTTTTTTTTAAGAGAGAAATAATTGACTACATTGATCTTGATAATTACACTACCTATAGAATTCAAAGAACCTAAAGGAGTATCGATTAGGTTACATATTCTACAAAATGTCTTGCTTACCAAGGTTGTGCGTAATTAAGTGACAACTACATCTAAGTGCCTAGATTAGGGAGAAGCAATATCGATAGTTGAATTTCCACCTTGATGTTTGCTACCTAATGATTCCGACGCTCTTATTTGATGAATACGAGTGATACAAAAATTTGAAATTAATGAAAAAAATATTATTTAAATGGAATAGATAAATTATAAATAAAAGTCTAATGCAAGTATACCTAAATAATAAATTAGTACCACCGCACACCTTTGGTGCGATGATTACTTCACAAGTATAAGTGCTTGTGAGATGTGGGGGGCAAGAGTCGAGGTTCAAGTCTCTAGGAGGAAGCTTCACACACATATACATTTAGATTAGATTAGAGTAGAAATTCTATCTTGTGTCAAAAAAAATAAAAATAATAAATTAATTTAAAAAAAAAAAAGAGGGTTTTAATTAGAATTTGACTAAAACTTGATTGCGGATATGAATGCTTAATTTTTTTAGTTACTTTATAGTGAGAATTTGACCTATTACATACTTAAGGTTTAAAAAAAAAAAAAAAAAAGGATTAAGGTATATTACATTTGCTTAATAAATTTTATATATCCAAATTACTAGGTACTAACTAGTGAATACAAATCCTTTATACTATATTTTATGTTCCACTTTATATTTTATCAATTACAACTTTCTATGTATTTTTTTTTTTTTCATTTTAAACTTTAACTATTTTATAAGGAAAGTTAAATAAATACATGGCAAATTGTGATTGGTGGAATATAAAGTGGAACACAAAAAATGGTACAAGGAATTTGTATACCTAACTATAGTTATAATATCATTCTAAAAGTGAAGGGGAAAGAAAAATTTTTAGCATTATTATTGTTAGTCTAAATCATAAAGAATTTATTTGACTAACATATTGGTAATACAAGAAAACAACTTTAGACTATATGCTTACATAATGCCAAAATCAATCTCTATCAATTACACAACAGAAATGAAGTCCTTTATTTCATTAATTATTATTTTTAAAGACAACTTCAGTGCCGGCTGAACCTATAGGCCATTTAGGCCACCACCTAAGGCCCCCACTTGTAAGAAGGCCCCTAATAGTAATAATATATTATATAATATTACTTTCTCATCTGATTAAAAAAAAAAGGGGTAAGGCCCACCCAAAAGATATAAGACCCCGCTCAAATTATTGAAAATTGAGAACAACAAATTATTTCTATCCGTTTCTCACAAAGCAAAGAGGCTGAAATGACATGAAGTTGAATCACATCATCAAATCTTTAGCTTTCACAGAAAAAAAATCACTACATCCAAATATCCTCTGGATCAAACCTTTGTACCACATTTCATTAAGAAAACTCATTTTTATTACTTGAAATGTAGAGAGGGAGAGAAAGAGAGACACTGATTTTCCTCAATGCAGAAGACAAGATTACAAAAGTCAGAAAAAAGAAAGAAGAGACAAATAAGAAAAGGCAGAAAAAAGAAAGAAGAAAAAAAACACTCACTCTCTCCATCTTGATTCCAAAAAAAACACTTTTTTTAGTTGGCTTACTCATCAATTGATGTTAGCAATAGACTTGATGTGTACACAGATCTTCATTTCAGGTTCGTTTTTTGTTTTCTCTTCCTTTGCCTCTTTCGTCTTCTTCATGGTTTGCTGCTGGAGTGCTGGGTTTTTGTTCTTCTTTTTTGCTTAACTTTAGTTGGGTTTTTGTTCTTCTTTTTTGCTTAACTTTAGTTTAGTTGTACTTATACTCTTTACACTTTACTATTTTTTGTTTGTTCAATTAAATTTTGATTTCTTTAGATTTCTCTAGAAGGTTATGGAATGGTCCAAATGGACCCACTTAATTTTGTTTGTTTGTTTGTATTTTTTTTTTTTTTTTTTTAAGAAATCAGATTTAGTGGATAGAAGTAAAGTATTGATCCAGTGATCCTAGTCCTACACGTTTTTTAAAGTATTGATCCAGTGATCCTAGTGCTACACTTTTTTTTTATTTTTATTTAAGAAATCAGATTTAGTGGGATAGAGCCATGGAGGGATAGTGGGCGAGTCTAAGGGTCTTAGTCTTAGTGGATCAAGTTGAGTCCTACACATTTTGCTAAAAAAAAAATGGTTTACTGCTACATAAAAAACAAGAGTATTGATAATAAAATTATAAATTTAGAATAATTTATTTTGTATTAATATTAATTTTAATTTATTTGTGCAAGTTTAAAGTGTAAAGTGATCGTATTAAGTAAAGCTGCAATTGTGCTTTTGATAAACCGGTTCTATTGTTTTATACATTAAATTTATCTTATTCTAGTTAAATTGTAATTTTTTATTATTATATATAGATTGTGTTTCATTTATTCATAAATATTTTTTTAATTACAAATGTCTACTAGAAAATATCAATCTGAATATGAAAAACTAAAAAAAAAGAAAAAAAAAAAAAAAGAGAAGAACTAATTGAATCTCAAAAAGGAGCTATGGACAAATTTATTACTAGTAAAAAAACAAAATCTTGCGGAAAATTTAAGTGAAAGTTTCATAAATGAACAAGAAAAATAGTAATTTTGCCTCTCACAAAGCAAGAAAAATAAATTTTAATTGAAAAAGATATATGAATTTATAATTAAATATAACAAAAGGTCTCGTTTAAAGTTTTCGCCTAGGTCACCCAAATTCGTTGAGCCAACCCTGAGACAAGGGCATGTATAGTTAGCTCCTTCTTCTTTCCCTATCTCTGTTGACTGTTGGGAAGCTAGCTAGCATATGAGAGCAGCTCCTGGTCATTTTGGAACATGGCCATGTCTTCTTCCTTCATGTTCACCCATGTCTCAATTCCATCACCATCTTTGGTACTCATCATGACTACTGTATTCTTACAACAAAGGCTTGGACAACACACCCAGGTGGGCTTTCCCATACCAAAATCAACTTCATACACAGGAAACCTACACCAACTACTAAAGTTACAGGACTCTATCTCACCATTTTGGAATTGTTTGTCTTTTTCCCCTAGAAAATACAAATCTCCAACAGGGCCATCTTGTAGTTTCTTCAAGTACTCAGCATTGATTTCCAAGATAGCGTTCCTAAGCTGGCTCACTAAAAAATGGTAATCCTTCTCCATCTCAACCGGTGTTTCTGCTGCAATCGCATACCTCGCGAGATTCCCAAAGGAATGCACTGGAAGTTGTGGAACCATCCTCTCTCGCAGGTTCACTGCATGAACTGCTGTTACTTGCTTAGGTTTTGTTGTCCTTGTGCGAGCCATCACCATGATACGCATCCATATGAATGCTGAAACGACCTCAACGCGTGATGCAACCCTGTCTTCTGGACCAAATGCAGCAGAGGCTTCTCTTCTTAGTGCGGCTATGCTCGATTTGTTGAACACAAACCTTCTGGTCACAATCTTTTCTTTTAAAATATAGGCTTCATTTGGCATGAACCCAGTTATATCTCTTGGAGGGAAATGGATGTGTGCATCAAAAATAGGGCTTATAACTTCACTTTCTCCTCTACATGTGCCAGCCCATGCATTAACGAAATTGACAAAAGATATTCCATCAGCAAGCTTATGTGAGATACACACAGCAATTGCAACTCCACCACACTCAAATATATTATATTGGACAGCTAGGAGAACTTCCTTTCCAAAATCATTGCAACTATTATCGGGCTCAAATGGTAGCAATTGGATTAGATCGTTGCCATTTGGATTGTATATCGCTTGTGATAGCTTGCATAGGACTCGAGCTTGAATATAGTCTACACCCTTGTCGTTACAGTTGATGGAGAATTCTTCATTAATAGGTGTTCCAGCTAATGGATAGAAGTGAGTTAAGGTTTCAGCTAGAGACTCTTTTAGCAAACGAGATCTTTCAAATGGTTCAACATCCACAAATTTCTTAGAATCATAGAACCAAATGATAGGAAAATGAAATTGAGGTGCAAGTTGGTCTAAGAAGGAAAGCTTGAAGTTCCTAAGGTGATGAGGTGTTGGAGATGATGGCTTAATTATCTCCTTGGAGATTATCTCAACATTCATCACCATCTTGCTTTGTACAACCCCAAATTACAAGGAAAGGAAAAATGTTATGCTTCTTCAGTTCAAGTCCATGTAGCCTCATTATATAGAGGAGGAATGACAATTTTAGGTACCTGATTTGGTAATTTTCTTTCAAGAAATATTCCTATTCAGTTTAGTGGCTTGTAATCACAATATTAAGGCTAAATTGCAAACTACATCCCTCAAATTGCAAACTAATTTTTATTGTTGTTATTTTAACCTATTTATTTATTTAACTGGTTAAGGATTATGTTTGAGGGAGCAAAGTTATTTTTAGAGTAATATTATATCTACAATATTTTCATTATAAATCCTATGTGACAAATTTTTTTTTTTTTTTTTATAGAAATTTTACTCTAACATAATCTAAGTGTATATGTGTGTGAAGCTCCCTCTTGGAGACTTAAACCCCAGTCCTTGCCTACACACCCCACAAGTACTTATACTTGGTGTCAATATTATTTGCAAATTAGAATTAGTAATTGCTTACTAGTTACTATATATGATTTATTGTGAAAATGTTATGAATGTATAACATTACTCTTATTTTTATTGAACTCAAATTCTGCTGATTCTCAAGTTAAGGCATTACTCTTTTTCTTTTTCTTTTTCTACTTTTTGTTTCGTATAAAACTTTTACATTAGGAAATGCTGACTTGTTTTCCGCACAACTACAGTGTCCACCAAACTAAGGTTGCCTATTTCTCCAAAGTTCCAGTACTTTCATGAAACTTGTCAAGTCAAAGAAAATGGCAAGCATTTGTGGCCAAATTGTCATTCATTTCAGCCAAAAGAAAAGAAGCATGAATTTGGTTTGCATGTCAGGTGTTGTTCCTGGCCATCTTCTTTGAATATCATGCATCTTCCTGACATGGGCATGCAAGCCATTTAATGGTTTATTGGCTAATGTCAAGTCACTAAGTTTAACTATTCAAGTCATTCCAACAGAAACAAAAAGTAGAAAAAAAAAAAAAAAGAAAAAAAAAAAGGGTACTCGACTATACTAAGGGTGTGTTTGGTTGGAGTGAAAACAAGGAGAATGGAAAATAGGGTGGAAAATGTCATTTTCCACTGTTTGGTTGGGGAAAGAAAATAGGAGAGACAAAAAATAGGGAAGAAATTTTTCCCTCCGAGCCCACTTTTTTTTTATCCTCCCAATCCAAGAGAAAAATGGGAAGAGAAAAGTACTGAGAAATACATTTTACACAAATACTCCCTCACCTACCCCTCACTTTATTCATGATGACTTTTACCTCTCCTCAGTAACGTTGCTTTGGCTTTTTTTTTTTTTTTTTTGGGGGCAATGTTGCCTCTTCCTTTTTTTCTTTTGATTTTCTAGGCTGCCTTTTTTCTTTTTCCTTTTTCTTCTTCTGGGCAGAAACGTTGCCCCCTTTTTTTTTCTTTTTTCTTTTTTAAGGCCTGGACGTGCCTTTCTTTCTTTTCTTTTCTTTTTTTTCTTTTTTTTTTTCCTTCTTTTGGCAATAAAGTTGCCTTTTCTTTCCTTTTTTTTTTTTCTTATTCTTTTTTTTTTCTTTTGATTTTCTATGGGCTGGGCGTGAGAGTTTTTTTTTTTTTTTTTTTTAATAACTAGACATGATTTTTTTTTGGGACGTGATTTTTATTTTTTTAATAAATTTGAGAGATTGTTCTTTTTTTGTGGTTATTTGTCACTTTTTTGCTTTAATTAGGCATCATTCTTTAACAAAGGTATATGAGTAAATTTATTCAAACCCATTTTTTTCATCCCTCCACTTTTCCACACTCAACCAAACAAATAGGAGAGAAAATAAAATATTTTCTATCCTCCCACTTTTCCATCATTTCGCCACTTTCAATCCTCCCACTTTTCCACTCTTCAAACCAAATGGACTCTTCTCTCTCTCTCTCTCTCTCTCTCTCTCTCTCTCCTTTTCTTTTGGCCCTTCAATATTTTGTGAAACTAGAATATATAAAATAGCAGGTGTTATAACATGAAAAACTAACATTGAATACAAAAAAATCTTTCATTTTTGAAATTGATGTAATTAAAAGTTGAAGTGTTCAAAAAGTTGGAAAAAGTGGTGGAACCAAGTCTCTTAATCTTCTCTATTTATGGCTTACACTGGCCATTGATAAGAAGATGGGGTGAGGTGAAAGGCTAAATGGAATACGACTCATACAAAGCGCCACATAGTAGAATCTCATGCTCGCCCGCATGAGGTTTCTGCTTATATATATATATATATATATTTACACTGGCAAAAAAAAAAATATATATATATATATATATATATTGATAAGAGATAAGTGGAAACAAAGAATAAGAATAAAAATCGTAGCCCTCCAAACATAAATTCATAACAAAAATAAGACTAATGTTATATTCACAATATTTTTACAATAAATTCATAACTAATCCTAACCATATAATCCTTAACCCCTTAAACAAACAAAAAAGGGCTTAAATAATATCAATAAAAATTAGCTTAAATAACAACAAAAATAACACAAACAAAAACAAGACTAGACAACCAAACAATAAGTGAACAAAACAAAAAGATAAAAATCTGTAATCATTCAAATTTGTAACTCATTCACCCATTCAATAAAAATAATATATAATTTTATTTCCTTGGTGGTGACAATAGTCATGCTTTCTTTGGTTTTGCAATCAAAACAATTTTTCTCTCTTTAGCGACTCAACTCCTATTTGTAGCAAATTATATATATATATATATATATATATATATATATATATATCTATTTTCTCTTCTCTATTATTATTTCAAAATCTCTCACTTTATTACTCTCTTCTCGGCATTCTTAGTTCTCACTTCATTTGTTATAAGTCCCTTTGCCCTTTGTCTCTTTGTTAGTATAAAGAAATTGTAACTTGTTTTCTTTTTTGGTGATGTTGATATATATAAGTTATCTCTTTATGAGATTTTGTATAACTTAAATTTCTTAGTGACCACCTTAAAAAATTCTAGAGTTGCCCTTAGTTATCTTTGTTGTTATTTGGACTAATTTTTATTGTTGTTATTTTAACATTTTTATTTATTTATTTAAGGGGTTAAGGATTACGTTTGAGGGAGCAAAGTTATTTTTAGAGTAATATTATATCTACAATATTTTCACTATAAATCTTATGTGGCGATTTTTTTTTTTTTTTATACAAAATATAAATTCTACTATAGCATAATCTAAGTGTATATGTGTGTGAAACTCTCTCCTAGAGACTTGAACCCTAGCCCTTGCTCCCCACACCCCACAAGTACTTATACTTGGTGTCAATATTAAGGTTGGGTTTGGGTACTGCATTTTGCATCCACGTCTCCAAGCAAAACATGTTTCAACTTTTTTTTTTTCCAGCGCTTATGAACAGTAATCCGCATTGTTCATACACATAGATTACACTATGCAGGAGACAAAGTGCACTGTTTACGCACTGTTCATGGGACCCACAACTACTTTATTCAGAAAAAAAATATTAAAAATAGGTCCCATGGCACTATTCACACATTTAAAAATTATTTTACTACAGTGTTTTCTGTTTTCAGTTTTCAGCAAAATAAGCTATATCCAAATGGACCCTAATTGCAAATTAAATTAATAATTGCTTACTAGTTACTATATAGGATTTATTGTGTAAATGTTATGAATGTAGCATTACTCTTATTTTTATTGAACTCAAATTCTTGTGATTCTCAAGTTAAAGCATTATTCTTTTTTCTTTTCTTTTTTCCTTTTTCTACTTTTTGTTTCGTACAAAACTTTTACTTAGGAAATGCTGACTTGTTTTCCGCACAACTACTGTGTCCACCAAACTAAGGTTGTCTATTTCTCCAAAGCTTCAGCACTTTCATGAAACTTGTCAAGTCAAAGAAAACGGCAAGCATTTATGGCCAAATTGTCATCCACTTCGGCCAAAAGAAAAGAAGCATGAATTTGGTTTGCATGTTAGGTGTTGTTCTTGGCCATCTTCTTTGAATATCATGCATCTTCCTAACATGGGCGCATGGAAGCCATTTAATGGTTTGTTGGCTAATGTCAAGCCACTAAGTTTGGCTATTCAAGCTATTCCAACAGAAACAAAAAGTAGAGGGAAAAAGAAAAAAGGTACTCAACTTCACTAAGCTCGAGTATTATAAAGAGATACTCGACTTCAGTAATATCGAGTACCACATTATTTTTTTTTAATTACACAAATTCCATGTTAGCAGTATCACGCTGGCGACTCACTAGAAACTTGAGTTTACTGAACTTGAGTACTATTTAGAACCCGAGGACTAAAAAAGTGGTAGATTGCTGAATATTTATGAAACAATGCTAGTTTGCCATAAATTTTTCCCAAACGTGATATTTGGCTATTTTCACCAAATACATATGTTAAACAGAAATCCCGTTGTATAAGACCCAAAATACTTAACCATTGGACTTCTACAATTCTCACCTCCAGACCAAAACCTGTCATAGGTGATGTAGTTTTGGTTACCACTGCTATATCCATGAAATTGTGAGTGTTACCTGTGTCTACAAGAATAATGATCCATTGTCCCTTGATTTGATTAGTGAGCCTCACGGTTCTTGTAGTAGGACTTCTAATAATAGCATAGGGAAAGATTTATGGGCAGACTGTAGTCTACCCATTTTTTTCAATTGCATTTTCAAAAATCTAAAACGTGTTTAACCTCTTTCAGCTGCACACCCTACCCTTTCTTTAGGCAATGAAGGTATGGCTTTATGGCTTGTATACCATTACTGTTCACAGTTATAGCCTATGTAGCACGAGTGTGGACACAAACACTATGTAGTATGACACGAAACAACATTTAATTTCTTGAAAAACTAGGATATGACACATCAAGGATACAACAATTAATTATTTATTTAATATTCATTTTTAATTGTAGGTATATTTCTTTACTATTTGGACATAATTTATGTTTGTTTTGGATTTTAAAATTAAGTGATAACAATAAAATGTTTAAAATATATTAGAGTACTCACACCGGTGTGTGTAAAATGGCATAAAGTTTTGCACACTTAAGCCCAAAAATCACCCACATTAGTCAATCAAAAATCACCCACAAACACATAGTTACTATAGAAACAATGTAAATATACATGGTTGCTATTTTAAGGCAAATCCATCTGTTAATACTTTTTTACTCATATGCACAAAGAGAAAGAGAGAGAGATAATTTGAGAGAGTAATAAAAAATTGATAAAGGAATATTATTTTAATGAAATATAGTGTAAAATAAATAATCTGAAATGTAGGTGTTTTTGAAAAGTAGTTGTGTAACATAGACAAAGTAAGTTCTCATACTAAAATAGACAAAAAAATATTTACACGAATGCTCTAAAATAAAAAAATAAATATCAGTTAGATAGTCACAAGTCAAAACAACCTAAATAACAAATTAATTTAAAAAATAACAAAAAATTCACAAGTCAGTCACAATTGAACTAACTAATCAGTAAATACCAAACTAAACATAAAATAAATAATATTCAAAAGAAAAGAAAAGAAAAAGAAAAAGATACAAAGACGGGTGAGAGAGAGAGAGAGAGAGTGATAGAACTTCTAGATCACAGTCAGAACCATTTTAATT
Organism: Quercus ilex subsp. ballota; assembly: GCA_032727855.1. Classification (NCBI taxonomy): domain Eukaryota; kingdom Viridiplantae; phylum Streptophyta; class Magnoliopsida; order Fagales; family Fagaceae; genus Quercus; species Quercus ilex. The sequence goes on along the minus strand of CM064912.1, from coordinate 63,426,786 downwards.
GAACGCACACTCACAACATATAGCACTATTCTAAAACACCAAGGGCAAGAAGTTCTCCAATAATCGCAACAAAATTTCACATCAAGTTTAGGTGTCAACCTATCATTAGTCAAAATAAAATAAAGTAAGATTTTACCAATAACCATACAACTGTTAAATTATTTCAAAATAACCCAAACTCATTAGTTTTTACTTTAATACTAATTTTTTTTTCTTTTTGGTTTTGATTTGACTAAGCATGGTAAGTAATACATGTTTCTATATCAAACATATAAAACATTGTTCCCACCTCATTTTTTGTAGGCTGTAAAGAGCCCAAGATACATGGGCCGCACAAGTAAAGCAAAAGTCCAAATTCTTATTAATGACCCACAAGGGGCCACCACTACACAAACACATGAGAAACTACCGAAAGCAATGGGCTAATAACGACAACTCTACGAAAGCCCAAGAACGTCTCATCTGCCCAAATATTAAATCCAAGCAAGTGACCCAACAACAACCTCAAAGTCCGCCACAACAAACCAGCATAGTTTTGGAACTCATTTCGTATGCATTGTTTCAAGGGTGAGCGCCTCAATTTGCAGCCCAAAGCCGAAGATCATAATCCATCACAATGAAAAGAATCTTGGCCAGCTGGTTTTTTTTTTTTTGAAATAATTTCAACCTACGGTGACTACTTATAATAATAGATAACTCTTTATCATCAAATCAAAACACTAATTAGTTTTTGATAAGCAGGGATTGAACCTAGATCTTTTATTCAACTATCAAAAACCTTACGAGTTGAGTTAACTGAGACCTACTTGACTAACTAGAACCCACTAGACTGATATATTTGCACTGCTCAAATTCAAGTCCCACATAGATAGCCCTCTCAGTGTCATGGCTACTTGGAATGAATCTTTCCATTTTTGCCAATGGGTTGGGGCCACCTGTGGCAACAAACACCAAAGAGTCATCGGTTTGTACTTGCAAAACAAAAAGTTGCTAGGCACCATATCACTCCACATTGGAAGTCTTTCTTTCCTTCAATTCCTTGACCTTGCAAGTAATTCTTTCCATGTGGAATTCCTTCTGAAGTTGGTTATTTTGAGATGACATATTTTCTTAAAATATTAATATCTAAATATCTAAAGATGGCTTTACACAATCTAAAATAATAATTAAATACATGTAACTTACAACTATAATAATGCTATTATAATTATTATTGAAAACATGTAGTCATAAAATACGTTATTTATCAACAACAAAAAAATTAAGTAGGAATTCTTCAATAGACATATCATCTTTCTTTTCTTTTTTTATTAACCCTTCTCATAAGCATTTTATCAAACATGTGACATAGAGCTACAAATTGTGGGATTATCCTCAACATATCACTTTGCTGGCGGCAATCCATATTAAAACTCCAATATATTTACCATTACACACACACTAAACATATTAAATATTAAAATATTCAATATTGCATTATGAGTTTATGACCTTAAACATTCTCTTGAACGATCATATGAGCATTAAATTATTCCAAAGTGCATTATGACAAAATAAATTGTCATGTGAACAAAATAGTAGAAAACACCCACAAAGAAAATAAAAGAACTACCACTAGAAGCGGACGCCATAGGTTGAAATTTTCTCTAAAAAAATTAAATAAAAGAAAATACACCCATCAATAAACTTTAGATTTTCTTTATTGAGATTGAGATGTGATTTATTCAATCAGAGATTGTTATTCAACAAAAAAAAAAACCATCATCGCAATTTTGTTATTCAGCAAAAAGCTATCATTACAATTTGGTAAGTATTTCAATGAGCTAACAATACTCTCAATCTTCCCTCTATTTTGTTTTATTTTGGTGTATTTTAAATGTTTTCCACTTCTTCTTTTGAGTAACGGTTATTTTCCTTGATCACAGTTTAGCATATCGCTTCCATCACATCGAAATACATTACCATATTACTAATTCCATATTTTGTTTTAGTACATAGTCTTTTGCCTCCCATTTGTTTATTTTATTTTCTGAATGGTTTCGTTATTTTTTAAAATTAAGTACTACATAAATTCTTGCTAAAATCCTTAAATCTCATCTAAACCTATGCTAATTTATAATTCCTTTCTAAAGATACCTTGGAAGAGGAAACAAAATATTATGATTGATAAGTATGGTGCTTCTCTTTTTTTTTTTTCTCTTTTCTCAAAAAAAAAAAAAGATTATAACTTATCTTTATATATAGAGAGAGAGAGAGAGAGAGAGAGAGAGAGAGAGATTTAAGTTACACCTAGTATAGTTTCATAAGAGGTATACCTTTTTATAGCCATTGATTTTTATAAGATCTAATCATTAAAAAAACACCACTTAAACATGTCATTAATATAGAGGCATTAAATGCCAAATTAACTAATTTTCCTTAAAAACCTATCCATATTCATCGTTCCCAACACTTAATACTTTTCCTTTTTAGTTTTAGAGAAGAACTTAATCCTTTTCCTTTAAAGTCTCCACCAGTACACCATCTTCTTTAAACAAATCCCATGGTTTTGTTATTGCAACCAAATTCACGTGAGTGATATAGTAGGTTCTAACTTTTAATTCAAGAATCATAGCAAAGGAAGGAACATTTCTTGGCAATTTTGCAAAGTTTCTATTCTCTACCCTCTTCTTAAACATTGGAATTCCTAGGTTTTTGGTGGTCGTCACTTCGGTAGGCAAATGCAAAGAGAGAGAATAACACAAATTGACCTCCAATGATGCTACTGACCGTGTAGTGACAAACTAAATTTTAAATCATGGATAGATAACTCAAAAAATTTCTTATTGTCTTAAAAACAGAGAGAGATCCACCTATTTTTTAGATGAGTAGAGATAACAATTTAAGATTTGGTTTTACAACTATTAATATTAATTTGCTTGTAACTCCATGCATATGCATGGATACACTTAAAGATATACAATAAAATGCATAATATAATTCCTATATATATAATTTAAATACTATTGATAGTCATTTTTATATTTTGTTAACTCTTTAAAAAAATTTGTAAGGATATTATTAGGTATAAAATGTAAATTGTCCTTATTTTTAATTATTGTGAAGCACTTTTTTTTTTTTTGTGGTGAATCATTTATTTCAGACTCTTTGGTTTTTGTACTTAATAACTTTTTTGGATGAATATTTATGATGTGATCTCACATTTAATTCTAAAATTAAGAAATAAAACTCTTTAAGAATAAATAATTTAGGACACATGATGCAAAATTGGAACTCTAATCTGGAATTGTAATTTGAGTTTTTCTCAGCTTCACCTATCATTATATACTAGTGAGTAGCCCCGTGCATATGCACAGGTACAATTAAAAATTTTAAAAGATGTTCAAATTATACATGGTATTAGTTTACACTTTTTTTAAACCATACATTTCTAAAATAATGCATTTTATAGTATAATTTTTATAGAACTTTATTAATAATGAGTTCATCATAAGAAGTAACAATTATAAATTGCACAAACATATCCATTATAATTATTCTATTGAAGTAATGAGAAGGGAAAAAAAAAACCAACTTTGGAAGAATATTATTGAATAAAATTTGATATAAAATGTGTATTTCATATTACAAACACCTACATGATGCTGTTAGCGGCCTCTTAGATTTTTCTCTTTCCTTTTCTTACAAATGTTTTGTCAATCTCAAGTCTTTTATTTTAGTAATAGTGAAACAGTGCATTTCATTTAACAATCCACAACATTTTTGTGTCTCTCTATCTCTCCCCAGGGTCTTATCTAGTTAGTTATATTAATCCTTAATATTTTTTATTTAGTTTTTAATATAACCTACCTACTATCCTCAAAACACACCTGTAGACCAAACAATAATAAGTTGTAGGAGGCTTGTGTGTAAAACCCATGTAATAGTTCCTTAATTTTGCACCATTTCAGAAATTTAGTATCTAGGAACACAAAGTTATATTTAAAGTCCTAGTAATGCGTTCAACAATGACAACAATATATATTGAAATATAGTAATGTAATACTTACAATTGACTAATTTATCCAAAGGGGAAAAAAAGTAACTACACTTCACCAAAAATAACATTAATAATAAAAACAGTAGGTAAGATGTTGCAATTGGGCCTTGGCTCAAGTGGTAGAGGGATGACTGATGAGATATCAGGTAGCACTTAGCTGCAAATCTTGCTTCACAAACATATGCTGAGATAACAACCACTATTTTCCTTCCAGCAAATTCAAATTAGTAAATTACAACATGCTTGACATGGGTTGAATAAGTTAGCTACAAAAGCCGGGACACCTGCAAGCATGTTCGCCACGCACACATATTGATACAAACATATCTATTTATGAAATGTTCACATGTGAAGTCATTTAATCTTACCTATAGAAGATTGAAAGAAGCAATAAAAGATATTTCAAGATATACATGACACTATTATCTTACTGCGTCAACAAAACACATGCTCTCCAAATTGCAAACAGCACAAACTCTCAGGTCCAGCAACACATGAAATGCCCCAACAAATTGTAAACTTTATATAGATGCAGCATCAAGGTAAAGAGTAGCATCTTCAATGTGCTCTGAAATCCAAAGACAAAGGTGAATAAATAATATTAGAATAGATCAACTAAATGTTGGATAAAAGTAATCACATGTCAAGTTAATACCATCACTAAATTCAAAGCAACTGCAATATTGAACTCTACTCAGTGCCTCTCAAAGGCAAATACAAAGCAGAAACTTAAAAGTAGAAACGCATTCAAATACATGTATATTAAGAAAAAAGAAAACTACTTTTCAAGTAGACAGAAGCTATGTCAGTGATCAGGAAACTATCATTAGACTTGTGCTTATACCTCTAGTAATAATGTGCACAATAAGGATATCAAATTAAAAACACAGAGAAAAATGAAGGCATCATCACTCTGGGATAAAATTTGTTAAGTTACAACTTATAAGGCATCAACTGTTTCACACCCTTCACCAAATTCATTTTGGTCTTCAACTTTGTGGTGTCTTCAACTTGAAGCACATAAATTCATTTAGGTGCCTTAAAATTGGTCCTTGTCTCAAAAGACTAATCCCTGTAGCCTAGGTGTCTCCTCTACTTTCCAAAGAAAATAATAGATGGACACTAAGAACTAAGAAGGCATCATCACAAACCTCTAACCTATGCTTGTTAGATTTAAATCAGACTACATATATCCCAACTCTGATCAAGCAAACCAGAATGTTCTTTATAAAATTAGAGAGCATTTTTACAAAATTATTTTATAAAGACAATTCAAAGAACTATTTAAAAACTTGAGACCAAGAATAAAATAGCTTTCATCTAAAGCTATACGTAAAATGGGTTGATAGAAAATTGCAAATCAATTTTCATATTGGTTATCTCTAAAACAGGGAACATGAATTGGCATGTGTACTGCTTGTTAGACATTGAGCTTGAGCCCAAGCAAAGGAGTGTCTATATAATCAACTAAAGGGGGAAAGACCTTAGCTTTTCTAACTTGCCCAAGCTTGCTCCTACTTTTTAACATAAAAGTACATTACATAAAAATAAGATAAAAAATAAGTTGATACAAAATTGAAAAAAGGAAGAAAAATCGGAGCTAAATTGTTGGGCCTTACCAGATCTTGTGTATACTGTAGGAAGAAATAAACACGTCCACGTAATAGACCTACAAAGTGGAAATTTACAAAGTTAGATTCTACAAAAAGCACAAAACATTCAGGTATTCTATCAAACAATTTCCGTGCATGTAATAAAAAGTTTGTTAGTTAAGTCCACCCCAGCAACAACATTTTTTTGAGAAAAGGGGGTGATTGGCAGAGAGAGAGAGGAACAAATTAAACTTTTACAATAGAAAATAATCAAACCTTGAATTAGAAGGTGGAATCAATGTGACCAAAACATGCTCCAATTGAGTCAAGGAAAGTAGCTATGAGAAGGAGATAAAACGCTCCAAGCAAATGGCATCAAAGGAGTAAAATGCTTGAGTGTGATATATAATTGGCTGAAAGGATAAGGGAAAGTGGTTGGATTGAAGGCCAAAAGACCAAATACTGAAACCAAAGCTTAGGTAACTCTTAGAAAAATAATCTTTTCCACAACCTACAAAGTAATCAACTTTGTACAAAGAACATTATACTTTCAAATTTCACAATTTAAACCCATTAAAACCATACATCAAAAACAACAAAATCAAGACTTAAAAAGTCTTTTTTTTTTTTTTTTTAAATACCAACCAAAATCTACAAAGTAATAAACTTAGTATAAAGAAAGTTATACTATCAGATTTCAAAATCCCACAATTTCACTCACCCTTACATAAAAAATAAAAAAAGAAAAAAAGAAAAGAAAAAGAAAGGTAAGAGGCCATTAAAACTGAGGCAGGACTTTCATATTGTGAAGGGTTTTCCTTGATTTTAACAAACAAAAAGGGTTATGAATCCAAATTCCTAAATTGACAACAAACTATAATGGAAAAGAATATTAGGAAAAGAAATTAGTACCTTTGGTTTGATTAGATTAGAGACTCTAGATTGTAGAAATATTCCACTTCATTTCTACAGAAAAAGAATTAGAATGATTTAAATCCAAAAAGAGAAGAATTCAAACAAACCAATTACCAAAATAATTTATGAAAAATAGTCACATATCATAATTCCAATTTTCTTAACCCTAATTGCTAGAACCAAAATCCAACTGCAATTGTAAAAGTTGAAAACATATAATGGAACAAATTTAACTTTATACTTGGGGGAAAAAATTCAGAGAAAGAATAGTAACCCATAAAAATTCAGAGGGAACTCTTTTTAGTCGGCTTCATACTCCTTCTGCTTCTTTTTCTGGAAAAATCAGAAATCAAAAAGGTTAGTTTAGCGTAACTGGAAACCAAGATTTTTTTAGAGGAACTGGTAGAGGATTTTCCTTTTTCTTGATCGGAATCTCTGGAAACAAAGATTGAAGCAAATCAAACAAAATCTTTCATAGAACTAATCTAAAATAGATAAAAATTGAATAAAACATTTTTAACATGCAATAGAAAATTTTAAGAACTTATTCCAGAACCTGTTCTGTAGAAACCAAAATATGCAGCAGCAGAAATACAGCCATGGACATACATCATAGAAACAGCAACAGATACATCATTTTTCTTTGGGTTCGAATAGATGCATCGTTTTTCTTTTGAGTGTGGTGTTTCAAGTTTGTTTTACGCATGTTTGTTTTTTAAGTGGGAATTTTTCCTACATGGTAGATAACTAAATCTAAATCTAAATCTAAACCAATCCAACCAAGGACTTCAAACCTAAATCATATTCAATCCCCAGATTTAAAAATGAAAAAAAAAAACCATAAAAAAGCAATAACTTTACTGATTATGGGGTAATGGGTATGCGGCCTCTCTTTGTGCAACGTGCATTGGTTCCGACAAAAAACAACCTAAATTAAGATTGAAAAAGAAAAAAGTAATATCAGCGTAACATTCAATTCTATACTTATTTGATGCCAGTGAAAATTTCTCAAAAACCCGAAACAGAAACGAATCAAAGCCAAAATAAAATCTAAACCTATACAACCAAAAAACAAAAAATAAAAAAATCCATAAAAAGTAACATTGCATACCCAAATCAGGAAAAATAAAAAATAAAAAAGAGAGAGAAAAATGTACCGATGCCGGTTTCGACAATCTGCGGTTCCCTCTCTGTATCCCTCTCAATCATTCTATGTTTTAAAAATCCAAAACAAAAACAAATCAAATCTAAACCTATCCAACATGAAAACTCAATTAAAAGTAACATTTCATACCCAAATCTAAAAAAATTTACCGGTGTTGATGGGCCATAGGTTTTTCTTTCTATGTTTTTGTGGTTCCGATGGTCTGATTCTGCCTTTTTCTCAGTTTCTTTCTCCGTGTCCCAGGATCGCCTCTCTCTTTCTCTGCTTCTTTCCCCGTTTCCTCGTTGCCTCTCTCTCTTTCATCGCCTCTCTATTTATATTTCCGTGTTTCTTTTAATATTAACCGGTTATTTTTTTTATATTTATAATGAGAGGCTTTGAAACGGTGCATAGCATTGCCAAAATATATAAAGTATCGCTTTTTAAAGTTACTTCACTTTTCTGATTTGTCAACACGGCCTTAATTGTAGGCACTCACTTTCTCTCAGCTTCGTCTATTATATATATATAGAATGAGAGATGCTACGTCTACAACAATTTTACAACATTTTTACAACAAATTACAGGTGGTTAGTTATTATTGGTTCAAATTTAAAACTAACACTAAAATTATTTTTTTGCCCCAACAATAACAACCAATAACAACCTGCCACTTAGGATTTGTTGTAAAAATGTTGTAAAATTGTTGTAGACATATCATTTCTCATATAGAATATAGATATAGATTTCCTGCAAATCCTTTTGTTTATCTTCCTCATTTCTCTTTATTTATCCATCACAATTTTTTTTTTTAATGGGACTTATCCATCACATTTGGTGGACCATAACCAACTGTAACCTTTGTCTTTTGCTTACCACCTTCCCGGATTACCCCAAATTATAAGAAAACCATAGCTAGATAGATCCTTGCCCTACCTAACGAAATTGAACTTAAATCCCACCAATTTTATAAGTAAATCTCATCAATCGAAATAAAGTTAGGATACTTGTAACTTTAATTAATAAGGAGAGAGATAATGAAGATGCTATTAATTAGGTAAGTATTTAATAATGATGTAGATAATACTATTTTCCTTTTAACCATTAGATCTTATGAAAATCAACGGCTATAAAAAGGTGTAACTTGAACCCATCTCAGAGAGAGAGAGAGAGATGTATATATATGGTTTTTTCATTAATTTCTCCACAAATTACAATGTAAATAACATTATGGTAATAAGTTAGACATGCTAAAGGTTTATTTATTATTTTAAGATCTAATCTCTAATTCTTACCATTTATAATTTTTCAGGAAATAGCTTCAGGACACTTTCAATGTTTAACTATTGCATCCATTTTATGACTATGGACATGCATACAATATTACTTTATGTTTTCCATGGTAATACTTATCTCCATTACTTTGGAATTAAAAATTCTCTCAACTGAATCATATAGATAATTCTTAGGAACTCCTGCAACCTAATTCAAATCGTGCTAGCCAAATAGATAACATATATGTTAAATATATATATATATATATATATATATATATATATATTAAAATAGAAAATAATGATTTTGTACAGTCCAAGATGAATTAAATCATATTGCTTCATCTCAGCTAACTTAAACTTATCTCATTCTCAAGGGAAAAAAAGATCTTAAAATTAATTCTCTTATTTTGAGTTCAATACGTTCTTTATAATTATTAAAACAAAGAATAATGACTTTGTACCCTTCTACATGAATTAAATCATCATACATTATTTAGCTTAAACTTATCTTTTATTCTAAGTTCAATTTAGCTATGATTTCTTGCTATTCAATACATAACACTCCTTAAATATACAAAAATATAGTATATATATATATATATATATAAATTAGAAAAGCAACTAAGCCATGCCGTTCTATTTTATAAAATGATTGACCTGCTCAATGTAATATGTATTTCTTTTGTACTTTTTCTTATATTCATCTACATAAACTTTACAAGTTCTTGAATTGATTAGAATGAAGAGGTTACTATATGAAGATTGAGAAGTATTGTCAAGATAATGGCAACAATCTTTTTTTAGTAAAGCAATTTCGATAGCATTGCTAAGAGAACCAAAACTATTAAACACGGAATTACTACCATAACATTTTTTTTCCCTTTAGGATAATAAGTGATAAATGGCTGTTGGGTTTTCTATTTTTCTTTGTAAATAGTTGTTTCTGCCATGATATTAAATGTATGAATCTATCAATAGCTGAACAAAATGATGTGATTCCATGATATTCAATAGCTAAACAATTCTATCATGAATACGTTTGCTTTCCCCTACCCCTTTTGTGTTAGTTATTGATTGACTAAGGTTTACTGCACATTTAGCTTCTTCAGTTTTTCATGTTTATTAAATTGGGGAGAAAAAAAATCTGTAATATTTGATTCTCATATATGAGTTTAGTGACTATCAAAATATAAATTGTTATATGTTGGTTTAATAAACAAAGTGTGTATAAATTGCTCATTAACTTCTTCATAAATGAAAAATAATGTTAGCTTCCATCTGAAATAATTATGATTTATTTTCATGTTCGAATAAAAACTATACGTTCTCCAAATTTTTTTTAATTGTATCGTCTTTTGATGCATATCTCACTATATTATATTATAACGTGTTACAAAATATCTTATCCTATATAATAATTGAAAGTAAAATGCAACATGTTTCCTTGCAAAAACAAATACTGTTAATTCTCAAAAAAAAAAAATCTTTCTGAATATATATTATTTATTACAATATAATCACATTATTTTGAGATGAATTTGTGACTATTACTTATAAGCCTCTACTACTATTCTCATTTTTTACTTCACCAAAAAAAAAAATTACAATATTAAATTTTTCCGTGCAATGTGCGGATTTGCGACTAGTAAAAATAAAATTGTAACCTTTTCAATGGGATAACTTTCATTTGTGTGCAAAAGAATAGCAACAAAAGCTTCACGAGAATTGGCATAAGAATTAAGATGCAATTATCTTATAATTGAGAGTGTGCATCAGACTGATTTAGCTACTTTTCATAATTGTTTTTCCCACACCAAAAAATAAAAATAAAAATTGAAAGGATATATGTATACTTTTTTTTAAGTAGAACTGTAAAAGGAATAGAGAACTTTAGTAATTGATATTATTTTGCACATTGGAAAAGAAAGTTAATAGACTTTCTTATTATTTTGTATTAGTATTGAAGGTGTAAAAAACCCTCTGGTTGCTATTTTAGTAACCAAAACACTAAAAGAGAGCTTTACCAGAGTATGAGTATTTTAAAGTTTTTGCCAACTGTGAATAGTTGTATATATACAACCCTACTGCTCATGGGTTGTAAAAATAAAAACACACATTTTAATAGAGTGAGAAAGGAAGAGGGGAATAGAGGGAAGAGATAGATGGGAGAAAAGAGAGAGAATTGATTTGTTTACATTATTTTAATGTATGTAAAAATAAAAATTGGGATGTTGGGTGAGTTATAAAATAAGATTGTAAAATAAATAAAGTAGGTTTTGAGAATATATAATAGACAATTTTTTCATCCCCAAATGCTAATGCTCAGAAAGAATCCATAAGAAGAGCTTATCTCAGCTAGCTAGTAGTATGCTCAACTCAGTTAAGTTCTACAAGATCCATGGGATCGAAGCATGGCTACAAGCTTTGGATTTCTACATTCTACATTAATCAGTTACATTGAAAGCCAATCTCCCTACAAAACTGAATTCCCTACAATTACAAACAGCTAGCACATAGCATTGTGTCATAGAATTAGCCATTTCTGGTGTGCATCAATTTCCTTTAACTCCAGTGCATAAAATAAGATGAAGTCCTCCAAGAAGGTGGGACATATCAGCATCCAACCCAGCCTCCTGACATTCATTACGGTGAGTACTCTGTACATTGATGGGAATTAAACCAAATTTCTAGATCTGTGAGAGACGAAGAAAAAAAAAACCAAAAAAACAAAGGCAATCATATAACATGAGAAATTTATGTGGTTTGATGACTTGTTTACATCTGTGGAGTTGTTGTGTCTTTACTATGTCAAAGAGAAAATACAGAGGTGTTAGTTATAATATCAACACTAATTCTAAAGCAATAAATAAATACAATGGCAGGTCCAAAAAAATATGGCTAAAATTGAGCCAAAATTTTTTTTCCTAAGAAAATCTCCTATTTAAAATCATAACACGTCAAAGTCGAATCAAGTCTACAAACTGGACTTCACATACACTAACATTCAAATCATGCAAACAATAGTGGCAAAGATTTCAACTTCTTATGCACATTTATAAGACTTGTTTGGTACCACCGCATACCCTTGGTGCGATGGTCACTCTACAAGTATAAGCGCTTGTGGGGTGTGAGGGGAGCAAGGGCCGGAGTTCAAGTTTCCAGGAAGGAGCTTTCACACACGTATATACTTAGATTAGGCTAGAATAGAATTTCTATCTTGTATAAAAAATAAAAAAATAAAAAAAATAAAAACTTATATTTGGTACTCGTATGGACCATAACTTATTCCAAAAAGAGTGGACAACCCCTCACCCCTAGTGAAATAATTTTAGAGGAGTGTGATTTCTGTATCTACATGTCATGCCCCATTTGGACTTTGATAGCCTTTGCGATACTACCCGTCACGCATTGGAGGAATGTAAATGTTGGTCAACCCTTGCTTCTAAAAGAGAACAATGGGGAAAATCTCAAAGTAGTTAAAGTAATTGGCTTTAAAAAAGCGCACACAAAAAAGTGAGTTTGGATTAGTTCGGATGACCTATAGCCATGTTTACAAAACGCGGCTATAGGTTAAGTCTATAGCCGCATTCAAAAAACGTGGCTATAGGTTCAGCCGAATAGTTTTTTTCTTTTTAAAGGAGGACATATAACCGCGTTTAAAAAACGCGACTATAAGTAAGCTATAGCCGCATTTTTAAAATGTGGCTATAGGTTAAGTCTACAGCCACGTTCAAAAAACTCGACTATAGGTCTAGCCAAATAATATAATACTTTTTTAAAAGGATGGCCTATAGCCACGTTTGAAAAACGTGGCTATAGCTAACCTTTAGCCGCGTGGCTACAGGTTAAGTCTATAGCTACATTTTTAAAATGTGGCTATAGGTCCTATAGTAGCATCTTGAAGGACTTACAGTAGCATTTGAAAATGCCACCATAAGTCAGGGAAAAAAAATGCTATGTTCACAATATTTTCACAACAAATCATAGGTAGTTAGTTATTATTGGTTCAAATTTGAACCTAACACTAAGATTACTTTTTTACCCCAACAATAACAACCTGCCACTTAGGATTTGTTATAAAAATATTTTGAAAATGTTGTAGACATATCAATAAAAAGTATACAATATTTTTTTAAAAGTTAATACTATTTAACTAATGTACAATATATATAGTTTATTATATAATATATATATATATATATATATTTTTTTTTTATAACCAGTTTATTATATATATATATATACACACACACACTATTGCACTTTCTTTTTTAGTTAAAGACTAGTACCATAACACAATTAAAGGGTATAAAAAATATAGGCCTCGTGAGCAACATGACCATTTGGATGGGTAAAAAGTGAACATGAAGACTTGTTTTTTTACTTCCCATCATTGACCACAAGTTTCAAAATTTTGCATTGAGATTCATAGTCGGATAAAACAAAGAAAAAGAAATGAGGAAATTGCACTTTACCCATCTGTGGTTTGGCCCGTTTTAATAGTGCCCACCCGTGATTTAAAAGTTATCACTTAACCCATCTATGGTGACCTCCATTAGACTCCCGTTGCCCACCTCTGCCCTTTCCGTTAGAAAATCTCATTTACTATATAAGCCAAAATTAGAACCCAAATAGAACCATAAAAAAAGAACAGTTCTCTCCCTCTCTCTACCTTAGGATCCCCAAAAATCCCCAAACCCATAATCCCTTTCTCTATTTACTTTGATTGCCAAAGTAAAATCTCCAAACACTTGCAAGCAAGGAGGAGGTGTGCTGAAGCTTAGGTTTTCCTCTATATTAGGTATGAAATGACTTTCTAGGGTTTACCATTGTTGTATTTGTTGTTTTTCAATGTGTAACGATTGATGAAGGTGATTCAGATTAAAGTTTTTCTGTCTACCATTGTTGGGTTTACCATTGGTGTGTTTGTTCTTTTATAGTTGACATTGATGACTGTGGTCCCTATGAATATTTTGGTTAGATGCATCTTTAGGTTGTCTGTGATCCCATAGAGACAAATTGTTTACTTGGTTGTATTTCTTGTCTCTGGCCCCACGTTAATTGGTATTTTATGTGCAACTGAAATTTTTTTGCTTTTGTCAATGATTGGTGCTCTCTATGCATGTGTTGGTTATGTATTTAATTACTGTTGTTTGTGCATGTGTTTTAACTCTTGTAGATTGCTGCTAAAATTTGTTTTGATTTTACTATTCACCATAGTGGGAATTTTGAGTGGAACCCTGGTTTAGAGTATGTAGGTGGTAAGGTATCTACAATGGGTAACCAAATGTACAAAGTCATATTGAGATACAAGACATTTGTGCTGAATTTGGGGGATCCATTAACAGTAGGATTTATCATTTAATACCTGGTGGTGACTTAGAGCAAGGGTTAAGGTTAATTACTTCATATGATGATGTGACCTACATGTGTGAACTACATGCTGAATGGCCAACAAATGAAATCACACTTTATGTAAAACCTAAAGTTGAATCAATTGCTATTGAAGAACCTATAGTTGAACCAGATCAACCAATTGCAGTAGACCAACCATGGGAAATGAATGATGAAGATGATAATACTAATTGTGAGGAGGTGACCAATATTGTCTCTGTTAGATCATCTGTGATTGACCAAAATAATGTTAGTGAATAACCTATTGAGGGTCTAAAGGATGGTAGCGTTGGTCGAGCTGTGCATGTGGATGACCATGCTACCCATGGACAGAACGTGGATGACAATGCTACCCATGGACAAACTGTTGGTAGTGAAGATGTTCATGTGGATGAACCTGATTGGCTAGATGAAGGGTATGAAGGACCAGATTATCCCGATGACATATTTGGTGCTCAGAACAATAAGGTGCCCAATATGAGAGAGCATTAAAGAGATACTAAAAATGTAAATGAGGGAGAGCATTTGAAGGAGCCAGCTGCAGATAATGGGAAGAGACCAGAAGCTACTGCCAGTGATCAAGTTACTGATGATAATGATTGGGTTGAAAAAGCTCTTGATGATGATGACACTAGGAGCATTAATAGTTCGAAGATGAGGATGAAAGGGTGAGATGTCCAGAGTTTAATGAGAAGACTGGCATAAGTAACCCTCAATTATGCAAGGGTGTGAAGTTCCCAAATGGGAAGGTGTTTAGGGCTACCTTGAGAGAATATGCAGTGAAAAAGCCTATGGACATTAAGTTCAAGTTTAATGAAAAGACCAAAATTTCTGTCCACTGCAAGTATGAATGTGGTTGGAGGGTATATGCATCATAGGAGCATTAATAGTTTGAAGATGAGGATGAAAGGGTGACATGTCCAGAGTTTAATGAGAAGACTGGCATAAGTAACCCTCAGTTATGCAAGGGTATGAAGTTCCCAAATAGGAAGGTGTTTAGGGCTACCTTGAGAGAATATGCAGTGAAAAAGCCTGTGGACATTAAGTTCAAGCTTAATGAAAAGACCAAAATTTCTGTCCACTGCAAGTATGAATGTGGTTGGAGGGTATATGCATCATAGATTTCAAGGGAGTTAACCTTCCAGATAAAGACCATGGTTCTAACTTGTACATGTGGAAGGAAATTCAAGCATAGCCAGGTCACTTCTACATATGTGGCTAGGAAGTACTTGGATGATTTCAACAAAAACTCTGATTGGGCAAATTCTGGTGTGAAGCATCGAGTTATGCAAGATGCGTCTGTGGACATGAGCATAAATCAAGTGTACAAAGCCAAGAGAAAAGCTAGATAGTTCATACTAGGTGATGAGAGGTTGCAGTATGGGATGCTTAGGGACTATGCAGAGATGATAAGAGTAACTGATGTGGGGAGTAAGGTGATTCTGCAAACTGAGATTACTGAGCCTAACACACAACCCAAGTTCAAGAAGATATATGTGAGATACAATGCACAGAAAGTTGGATTCTTGGGGGGGTGTAGGCCACTTGTAGGATTAGATGGTTGCCCCTTGAAGGGCAAGTTTAGTGGACATATATTATCAGCAACTGTAAGGGATGGGAATGATGACAATATTTTCTCTGTTGCATTAGGTGTAGTTGAGCAAGAAAACAAGAATTCTTGGGTGTGATTTTTACAAACATTTGCAAATAATATTGGGAGGGCAGATGAGCTGAATATGGTGTTTATTTCAGATAGGCAGAAGATAATACAATTCACTTGCTTTTTGAGATTTCTATTTGTTCTTAGTCATTACATTTCTACTTTTTGAAAGTCTTGTTTTTGTTCTTAGGCAGATGGTGTTCATTTTGTTTTTTGGATTTTTTTTTTTTTATTGTATTTATGATAACCAGAGATTGATACCTGCCATGGAGATGTTGTTCCCAACAATTGAACATAGATTCTATGTGAAGCATATTTACAACAACTTTAAGCTAAACTTCAAGGGTTTAGAATTGAAAGCTGCATTATGGAGGTGTGCTGCAGCAACAATAGTGAGGGAGTTTGAGAAGAGAATGCAAGATATGAAGGAATTGGACAAAGAAGCATGGGAGTATCTAGCAGACATCCAACCAACCCAATGGACCAAGTCACATTTCACTCCAAGGGCCATCTCTAATTGTTATGTGAATAATCTTAGTGAGTCATTTAATTCTATGATACTAGAAGCTAGAGATAAGCCTATCATTGCCATGCTAGAGTGGATTAGAGTTAGGTTGATGACTAGAATGTACAGTAAGAGGACTGGGATTGAAAAATTCATTAGTGACATATGTCCAAACATAGTGCAAAAGCTTGAGCAATTGAAAGTTGATTCTAAGTCATTTTCTGCTGTTCCATCAAGTTACTATATATATAAGGTTGATAATGAGTATGAGAGGCATATGGTTAACCTTACAAGAAAGTGTTGTACTTGTAGAGTTTGAGATTTGACAAGAATCCCATGTAAACATGGTATTGTAGCAATCTATAAGAACCTGGAGAGGCCTGAGGATTTGTGCATGCATGCTATAGAAAGGATGCATATGTGGCTGCATATAAGGAGATGATTTCCCCACTGCCTGTCCAAGATGAATAGGTTGAAACTAACCAACCTACCCCTGTTGCTCCAATTGTGTACAAGCCTCCAAGCATGCCACCAATGAAAAGGAAGAAAGATGCAAATGAGCCAAACAACCCATACAAAGTTTCTAGGTCATATAAACCTATAAAATGTGGGTTTTGCCATAAGGAGATGCATAATTCAAGGAGTTGTAAGGCTGGAATAACTAGTGAGACACCATGGCAAAGGAGACAGAGACTTGAGAGGCAAAAAAAATTGTAAGTAAAGCAAGAATGTGTTCACTATGACAATTACATTACAAATCTATTTCTGATGCAAGACAATTCTTTTTGTAGGGACAAGAGGGATAAGGAACAAGCACTGACCAACCAAGTCAGGGTGCAACTTCAGTAGCTCAGCCAGTAAGTCAGCCACCTAGCAACCACGAAGGAAGTTTGCAAGGCAGCCACCCTAGTTTGCCAACCAGCCACCTAGGCAACCACTAAGGAGTTTTGCAAGGCAACCACCTTGGTTTGCCAACCAGCCAGCCAGCTAGCCATCCAACCAACCACCCAGCCAGCCAGTATGTCAGCCACCTAGGTAACCATCAAGGAGATTTGTAAGGCAGACAACCACCCAGGCAGCCAACCAGGTAACCAATCAGCAAGTAAGGCAATCAACAAGATTAGTAAACAAGAAGGCCAACCAGGCAACCGCCATTCAAGCAAGGCAGCCACTTAAATCTGCAAACAAGACAACCAACCAGCAAGCAAGGCACCCACCTGGACCAGTAAACAATGCAGCCAAGCAGACAACTAATCAACTAACAAGTGGGGTAGCTAGCCATTCAACAAGAAAGCCAACCACCCATCAAGCAAGTCAACCAACCACAAAAGCAGCCACTAAGGCAGCTAATAGGCAAACCCTACACACAGCCAACTGAAACATCTGCTTCAGTTTCAAGCAAACCGCCACCATCTGCAGCAGATTCAAGTAAACCACCACCAAGTAAAGCACCCACAGTTCAATGGTTCTCATACAGCCAGCCCATCTCTCGTACTCCTAAGGAAACATGGGACACAAGAAAACCTCTATCTCAGGTATATACACAAACACCACCCTTTATACTTACATAAAATATTAGATTAGATCTTGATATGGAGTTGCTATGTATTTGTAGCCTCCAAGGGGGTTGGTACCACCAAGGGTAGTTGGGAGCAGTCATCTGTTCTCATATGGGAGAGGAGGTGGATTAAGAGCTGAGACATGTGGTGCAATGTTCTCAACAAGGGATAGTATGCAAGGTTGGGATAAGAATAAAGGCAAGGGCAAGGGCAGGAGTAAGGGCAAGGGCAAAGGCAAGGGCAAGGTCTTTGGGAAATGAAGATTGGAGAATATGCAAGCAAAAACTTTACTTTACTTTTTTTGTTATTGTGCATGTCAGGTAGTGATATGTCACCACTTTTTTGTTATTGTGCATAACTTTCTACTGTAAAGTTATTTTGTTATTGTCTTAGTGGGGACAGAACCACCTATTATTGAAGTACTTTAACAGTGTTTAGCCATTAATATTAGGTGGAGTCCACTTGTTTTGAATAATGCTTATTATATATGTATGGAATAGTACTCTTGCTTTAAAACATACTTCTTTATGCTTCTTCATTTGATGTAAACAGAATCTTGTAGGGTGCATGTGCAATTGCCCCTTATATAAAGAAGAACAGATTGCGTACCCTATGCAAATTACAAGAACACATTACATAAAGAGCACATTACAAGGCAGCATTACACATTACATAAACAAGGCAGCATTATATAAACAAGAACAGATTACATAAATAAGAACACATCACATAAAGAACACATTGCATACTCTATTCAAATAAACAACAACATTGCATAGTGCCAAATACATGGAATACACTTATCAAAAGTGGTAGTACCCAAAATTATACAATAACTACAACAACTTGCCTTCAAGGTAGACTCAACGGCTTTGTTCCAAATTCTCCCATCCTACCAAAAAACACACAAAAAAATAGCAAAAAACCCCCATGACATAACAAGTGCAAATTTGTACTTCTGTAACTTCTCTTTAGCTATCCTTTCTCTCACCCTAGCTTTTTCTTCCCTTCGCTTGGCTACTTTTTCCCTCTCAATAGCTGTTGTTTCCCTATCACTAGACTCATTTTCCTTTTCCTCTACAACTCTTGCTTGATTCTTGTACATAATGAATCCTACAAGGACAATGGGTGCAACTTCAGACCCACGCTTACATGTTTTGCCATCCAACCACCTAAAGTATTTACAAGTAGGTTCATCATCCTACAAACAAAATCAAATTAGGGTTATTAATCAAGCCAACAAAACCCAAAAAAAAAAAAAAAAAAAAAAAAAAAAAAATCTGAAAACCATCTGTTACTCACCACATCATAGTAATTGCACCCATAAAACCTTCTCCCAAAATTATTCAAGGTCAAAGCAGTCCGTAGCCGACAACGGTCAGCAAAGCATGAATGGTAACTGGAACCCAAGTAATAACTTGAAGAAGACATGTTCCGATTTCACTTTGGCAATTAGAGTACATAGAGAAATGGGTTTGGGGATTTTTAGGGATCTTGATATAGAGGAAATGGGTTTGGGGTTCTAAGGTAGAAAGAGGGAGAGAGCTCTTTTTTTTTAGGGTTCTATTTGGGTTCTAATTTTGGCTTATATAGTAAAGGGGATTTTCTAACGGAAATGGCAGAGGTGGGTAACGGGGGTCTAACGAAGGCCACTACAGGTGGGTTAAGTGATAACTTTTAAACCATGGGTGGGCATTGTTAAAACAGGTCAAACCATAGGTAGGTAAAGTGCAATTTCCCCAAAAGAAAAGGTGGGGAAGAAGGAACCTGCTAGAAGAGAAGTTCATAAAGATTAAAGAAGGAGAAGAAGTTCATGAGGCATCATCAGAGAACGGAGAAGAAGCAGTAGCTTGATCGATCTGCAACGACAAGTGAAGAAAATTTTCAAAGATTCACCAAAGCCTCTCTATGTTAGAACCCACCTACTTCATTTCAAAAAAAAAAAAGGAACCCAGAAATTTTTTTTCAAAGAAGCTGTTATCCAATTGGTAAATTGAGTCCAGTTTTGTAAACCATGATTTTTAGCTTGGAGTTGTGTTTGATTTCAAAGTGGGTTTGGATGTGGGTTTCAGGTAGACTAAGGCAAATGGGTTTGTGTTCTTGAGCCTGTGCTTTTGTGTTTTTGAGCTTGTGCTTCTGTTTTTCTTGAATAGACTGTGTGTTCTTGTATTTTGGAGCATGTTGTGTTTGTATTGTGAGCATGATATGTTTGATTTTGAATTTTATGGGTTTGTGTTTGAATTTGAATTTGCTCAGTTTGTATTTTTGTTTTATTTTTGTTTTGAATTTGTTAATTTAATTAAAATTGAAATTGAAATTTTTAAAATTTGAAAGAATTAATATTAATGCTTTCAAATTTAAAAAATTAAAATCTCAATTTATAAAATAAATAAATTAAATTTTGATTACCAAAAATTAAATTTTGGTAATCAAAGTTTTTTTTTTTTTTTTTTGGTGGTTTTTGGCTATAGGCACATTTTTAAAATGCGGCTGTAGGTTGAGGACCTATAGCCGCGTTTTTTAAACGTGACCTAAGTAAACCCTATAGCCGCGTTAAAAAAAAACGTGGCTATAGGCATGTCGGACCTATAGTAACGATGTTTAGGCCACATCTTAAAACGTGGCTATAGACCAAATGAACCTATAGCCATATTTTTAGGAGCTATAGCTGCGTTTTTAAAACGTGGCTATAGGACAACACATGAACAAATGCCTTGAGAAACTACAAAAAAAGCGTCCTATAGCCACGTTTTGAAGAAACTACAAAACTACAAAAAAAGCTTTGAGGGATAGGGTAACCCTCCACAACTTCCAATGCATTCCTTTGGGAATCTTTGGAGGGTTGCGATTGCAGCAGAAACACCGGTTGAGATGGAGAAGGATTACCATTTTTTAGTGAGCTAGCTTAGGAATGCTATCTTGGAAATCAATGTTGAGTACTTGAAAAAACTACAAGATGGCCCCATTGGAGATTTGGATTTTCTAGGGAAAGAAGACAAACAATTCAAAAATGGTGAGATAGACTTCTGTAACTTTAGTAGTTGGTGTAGGCTTCCTGTGTATGAAGTTGATTTTGGTATGGGAAAGCCCACCTGGGTGTGTTGTCCAGGCATTTGTTGTGAGAATGAGGTATAGGGCAACCCTCCAAAGATTCCCAAAGGAATGCACCGGAAGTTGTGGAACCATCCTATCTCGCAAGTTCACTACATGAACTGCTGTTACTTGCTTAGGTTTTGTTGTCCATGTCCGAGCCATCACCATGAAATGCATCCATATGAATGCTGAAATGACCTCAACGCATGATGTAACCCTGTCTTCTGGACCAAATTCAGCAGAGGCTTCTCTTCTTAGCACGGCTATACTTGATTTGTTGAACACAAACCTTCTGGTCACTATCTTTTCTTTTGAAATAAAGGATTCATTTGGCATGAACCTAGTTATATCGCTTGGAGGAAAATGGATGTGTGCATCAAAAATAGGGCTTATAACTTCACTTTCTCCTCTGCATGTGCCAGCCCATGCATTAGCAAAATTGAATGCATATACACTCATACACACAACAATTGCAACTCCACCACACTCAAAAATATTATATTGGACAACTAGGAGAACTTCCTTCCCAAACTCATTGCAACTATTATCGAGCTTAAATGGTAGCAATTGGATTAGATCATTGCCAATTGGATGGTGTATCGCTTGTGATAGCTTGCATAGGACTCGAGCTTGAATATAGTCTACCCCCTTGTCGTTACAGTTGATGGAGAATTCTTCATTAATAGGTGTTCTAGCTAATGGATGGAAGTGAGTTAAGGTTTCAACTAGAGACTCTTTTAGCAAACGAGATCTTTCAAATGGTTCAACATCCAAGAATTTCTTAGAATCATAGAACCAAATGATAGGAAAATTAAAGAGAGGTGCAAGTTGGTCTAAGAAGGAAAGCTTGAAGTTCCTAAGGTGATGGGGTGTTGGAGATGATGGCTTAATTATCTCCTTGGAGATTATCTCAACATTCATCACCATCTTGCTTTGTACAACCCCAAATTACAAGGAAAGGAAAAATGTTATGCTTCTTCAGTTCAAGTCCATGTAGCCTCATTATATAGAGGAGGAATGACAATTTTAGGTACCTGATTTGGTAATTTTCTTTCAAGAAATATTCCTATTCAGTTTAGTGGCTTGTAATCACAATATTAAGGCTAAATTGCAAACTACACCCTTAAAGTTTGGGGGGATTTGGATTTTACATCCTAAAGTTTCAGAATTTGGATACCCCTGAAATTTTATTTTATTTGCATCAATAGCTCCTCCATCCGTATTTTCTGTTAAATGTCACATAAACTTGCCACACGTGTTTAATTTATCCAATAAATGATGCCACATCATTTTTTGTAGCCTAAAAAAAATTAAATAGTTAAAAATGATATAGCATAACAAAAATGATGTGACATTATTTTATGGGACAAACTAAACACGCGTGGTAAGTTTATGTGACACTTAACAAAAAATATAGATGGAGACTTCAAGCGGTAAAATCCAAATTCTAAAATTTCAGAGTATAAAATCTAAACACTCTAAAATTTTAAGGGTTTAATTTGCAATTTAGCCCAATATTAATTATTGCCAATTAATTAAAGCCAAAGCTTTATTGCATTACATTAGCTTATGTAAAGTGGCAAAAGGGTCAAATTTTGTCCAATTAATTTCAAAAGGCACTTTCATCAGTTTATGCATCTATTGTGTAAAAATGTTTTTTTTTTTTTTTTTTGGGGTAATACTTGTGTAAATATACGCAAACACTATTGTTGTGCATTTCAAATGTTTTTTTTTATTGTTTCTTTGCATATTTTGAGGAAGAAGGAAGACAATGGATGGTGGTTGTGGTGTGTGAAGAAATAAAAACAATTAATTTTTTTTTTAAAATTGATATTTTTTTAAAAATAGAGTTTACAATAAATAGTCAGAATGTAGGTTTTTTTGAAAAATTGTTAGGTGAAATATAAAAATTAAGTTCTTATACTAAAATAAATATAAATATATATATATTTTTTTTACACTGCTGTGAATGAGCCAGTTTTGAGCATATTAGTCTGCCCCCTCCCTTACAACGAGACAATATTAGTTGATCGTTGAAACTCAAGGTACTTGTGGTCTTTCACAACAGTTAAAACTCAAGTTTCTCATATCACAATATTTTTTAAGTTTAAATCAAATTTATATATCATATCATATCATCATATATGTACTATATAATAAAAGTTAGGCTTAGAAGCTGTGGTTGCGCCAAGTGATTTCATCAAATTGCAAAAATTTATTTAGATTTTAAAAAAAATAAACATAATTTTTCTTTTCCTATAATTTTGAAGTTGATAAAAATCTTAATTTGATAACAATCCAAATTCTTCATCTAATTATTTTCTTATTATAATTGTGGGGCCAAATAATCTGGCAACCACGGCCCACTTTATATTTAGCCCAAGGCCCACACCGAGGATGAAGAAACGTCCGAGGATGAACGTAGAAGGCCCAAGTTGCTAAGAAATATCGCCAAGGACGACCATGTCCTCGGCCAGCGGGGATCATAGAAAGGAGAGCAGCACGCCACCAAAGGCGGCCTCCTTACGCATCCCAAGAAAAAGACAAGTACAAAGAGTTAGCCATGGAAGCACGATGGAGGAGCAGTTCAAGGAAAAACTATCACCCCCACAATAAATGCCCACCACTGGCATTCTGGCCGCATTAATGGGGAAGTGACCCTTGAACAGTTCTGCCTTGGTTGCTGCACCTAACAGGAGAATTAGTGAGGCGGCTGATGGGACAGGTAGTCAGGTATAAGCTTGGATGATCAACAAGTGGAAGGTAAAGATCGTCCAAAGAGGACTATATAATAGGTAGCACAGATCATAGAAAGGAGGGGACTCATGTAACCACGCTCATTCAACAGTTATTACAACAAAGCTCCTCGGATTGTGCTGAGGACAAACTTTCTTAAATAATCTCAATTCATCTCTATCTGATGGTAGCGACAACCATCTCGACCGTTATCCAATCACTAAGGCCTAGTTCTTAAACTCATTCTCTACAAATTCATTGTATTGGGCTAGTTAGGTCTGAGTCCATTCACTCAAAGTAAAAGAGCTCAGATCCAGTCCCTACAATTGGCGCCGTCTGCGGGGAGAACTTGTGCGTTAGTGAGTGCAATGGTCGATTGTTCCTACATTACTAGCTTACGTAAAGTTAGGCAATTTTTCATTGCCTCCAACGACACCGATTCCGAGTCCCATAAAAATAAAAATAAAAACAACGCACCCGCTCAAGAAATAGTTGTTGCAGAAAAATGAAAGATTCAGAGAATGAAGCAAGTAAACAGTGCAGCCTTTTTATTAAATAAAGGAAAAGTGCATCATGTGCCCAATGGCTTAGACCAGCTTGTTCTAAAGCTAATTATACAAACAAGGGCTCAGACAGGCTTGTTCTAAAGCCAACTATAACAACAGGGGCTTAAGCAGGCTTGTTCTAAAGCTAACTATAAAAAGAGAGGCTGAGGCAGGCTTGTTTTAAGGCTACCAACAGCAACTGAGCCCGCATGGATGGTACCGGTGACAAGAAAGGAGAAGAGGAGGAAGCGCCTGACTGCCCCCTCCCAGGGCATGCCCTTGACACTCTCCCAGCTTCATGATAATTAAGCGTTGGAGGCGGAAACACCCGGACACCGATCGTAACGTAATCTTGCAAGCCTCCATCGGCGGGTAAGCTGGGCGCGAATCACTGCCAGCTTGAAGGGCAGGCATGGACGCATACTGGAGGAAAATATTATATTTCTCATGGACCTCCCTCCTAACTGCCAGGTGTACTACCGTTAGGATGACACCCAAATTTTGCCACACTGAAAATCTGACGTGATCTATGCCCGATTCGGCTCTCGGTTGAACAGGGAGGACCTTAGGCCTTTACCCCTTTTGCTTCAACTACGCCGTCCAGGGTCTAGGCGGCATTCCTGGTTCTTGAAAGGGGGTTGGCTTCCTTGTCCTTGCCCTCATCTGGGGCCATCCCATTCCCCTAAACCTTGATCGCAAGCCTAGCAAAATTCTTGGGAATGCCTAGAGGGTTAGGAGCTCAGAGTTCTTGTGGAACTCAAAGATTCGTGAAATGTGGAAGGACGACTCCCTAGAGAGCCTTATATAGAAGGCGAAGGTTGGTGGGAATTAATCCACACAGAATTCAAAGGGAGAATTACCAGCAACATTAATCCCGATCAATTTCCAAGGAGGCCACCAACCGCTGGATCCGCGTTAATCCCGAACATATTAATGAGGGCGTGCCTCGCATACCGAAACGTCAGGCACACAACTCGAACAGCCAAAAGGCACCTCGTAATCAAAAGTGGCGAAAGATTGGCTCAATGGGGCTACTATCGCACATAAAGGCGGAGGGATAAGCAGCCCTTGTCCAGGTTAATGACAGGCTAATTGCCCAGTCCGAGGAGGAACCCCTCTTCGACGAGGCAAGGCCAAGACCGTTATCGCCCTAGAAGCAAACATTCCAACGCTGGGGACAAGTTCCTTCACTCCGAACAATAACGATGAAGTACTAGGACTTCAAAAGACTAAGTACTAGACAGAACCAAGGTCTTGCATGGTCCTCAGACGCAAATCTATGGGGAAACTAGTTACTTCACAAGACTAAATACTAGACAGAACCAAGGTCTTGCATGGTCCTCGGACTCAAACCTATGGGGAAACTAGTTACTTCACAAAGCCAAGTACTAGACAGAACCAAGGTCTTGCATGGTTCTTGGACTCAAACCTATGGGGAAACTAGTTACTTCACAAGACTAAGTACTAGACAGAACCAAGGTCTTGCATGGTCCTCTGACTCAAACCTATGGGGAAACTAGTTACTTCACAAAGTCAAGTACTAGACAGAACCAAGGTCTTGCATGGTCCTCGGACTCAAACCTCTAGGGAAACTAGTTACTTCACAAAGCCAAGTACTAGACAGAACCAAGGTCTTGCATGGTTCTCGGACTCAAACCTATAGGGAAACTAGTTACTTCACAAGACTAAGTACTAGACAGAACCAAGGTCTTGCATAGTCCTCGGACTCAAACCTATGGAGAAACTAGTTACTTCACAGGACTAAGTACTAGACAGAACCAAGGTCTTGCATGGTCCTTAGACCCAAACCTGTGGGAAAGCTAATTACTTTCAACAAAACGGAGCATGAGCATTCACCTAAGTTACAAGCGCAGCCAAAGGGGAGTCTGGCACCTCGGACCATTTGCCCTAACCTGCTTCAATAAAAGTGTGGGGTGAAAACAAGCCCATGAGCATTGCTTAAAGCATTTCAAGTGCTTAAACGCTCTCCTAGGCTCGGCAAGTTTATGAAAAGAGTATGTTTACATTAGGGGTCCATCATTTCCGATTGTACAAGTACATCACGAGTATTGAGCAAAGCATTAAAGCATAGTAAATGAAGAGAAGTTTCATTTGAATAAATAAACGCAGACGATTGGATATATTGCACCAAAAAATAGTTTCATTACAATGTTATCAAGATGCATAAAATGAAAAGAAAAGGAGACCATAATAGGCCCTGTCGACAAAATAAGATAGCCCGTCAAGGTGGCCTATTTCTTCAACTCGATAGACAGCTTCTCCTTGGGTGTCTGCCCAGAAGTTTCGTTTGACGCCTAGGGATCCTGGCTCGGAGGGGCAATTTCGGAGGACTCTTTCTCAACAGGAGGAGCCTAAGGGTCAATAGGTGTGACTTGGGAGTCAGCAGGAGGCTTCACCACATCCCAGGGCGCTCCTGGGTCACTGATTTTGCCTTTCTCCAACGGCCCTTGGTGATCAGCCTCCTCGGCAGGCTTATCAGTTGAAATTGGATCTTTGGCAGCACTGGCCTGGCCCTTGTCTGTCACTTTAGAGGCGGTGCCGGCTTCTGAGTTAGCGGGGGCAGCCTCGCGAATGGCGGGGGGATAGTACACTCTCTCGGCCCTCCTAAGCTCAGACAAGGCCTCGACCCCAGATTGGTTGAGGGCCTCATTCCAAGTCTGGGAGCAGTAGCGTCTGCATACCTGGGGTACTTGAGCCTTGAGATTAGCCTCGGTCTTAGCCACTCCCTCAGCAAAAGTTTCTTCCTCTGCTTGCTCCTTAGAGCTTTCAGCCTCTGTCCTTGCAAACTCAGCCTCTACTTTGGCCCTCAAGGCTTCGTCCCTGGCAAACTCGGCGAAGCCTCTGGCTCCCTCTGCCTCAGCCAGTTTCCTCTTCAAGTTGACGATATGCTCGTTGGCAATCTGCAGCTGACCCTTAACTTCCAGCAGGCACCCTATCTGATCCTCGGCCTGTTTTTTAGCGCGAGCTAGGCCGGACACCGCACTGTCTTTGGCCTTCGTCATCTCCTTCAGCTCCTCATTCGCCTTCTTAAGATCAGCCTCAGATCTCTTAAGGGTATTCGTGGCATCCAAGTACTTGTCGCACTCCTTATCCAGGGCCCTACTCTGGTCATTGACTTCCTCCTCTAACCTAAAAGTGGCCTGGACAGCCTGCCAATCGAAACAGACACACAATAAGTTGGGAACTAAGGAATAAAATTTAACGAAGGCATAAGGGCCAGAGGTCTTACCATGCCCAGGTACCTCTTGAGGCTAAGGACAACCTCCTGCCTCCTCAAGCCCCCCAGCTCGGCCATGTCGATGGGGAGTAGCAAGGACCTCTCCAGGGCATCGGCCACGTAAGTACCCTCGCCTCCTCGGAAGTCCCTAAGGGAGGCGTCATCCCTCAAGGGCTCCCCATAAATCATGGCGGTAGGCAGCCAGGCCTAGGGCTCGGACTGCCGAGTGACCTCCTTTTCCTTTCTCTGATGCCCGATCCTTAGTTGCTTGGTAGGTCGGCGGGCCTTCTCTTCCTCTTAGGAGGAACGAGATCTCCCCTTATCTACTGGGTCTTTGCCTTTGGAGAGCCTCTTCCTCTTCGGATCAGGGGAGTCAACCTCGAGGATCCGGGGTCGACTGGGCAGAAGATGACCTAGTCTGCGCAAGTGAAGACTTAGGTGGGGGAGGAGGAAGCTTAGGTAGAGAAGGAGGAAGCTTGGATTGCTACTTCCCCGGCTGGCACTCGATCAGGTCGAGCAGACTAGTTTAAGGTTTCTTCTTGAAACCCATCTCGGCCTCAGAAGAAAACCCTTCCGACAAGATATCCACTTCGGTCAAGTTGGGGTCGCCTAGGACACCAAAAAGGTCCTCAGGCGGATTGACTATTTCGAAAACACCAAATTCGTCCTCGGATGGACCCAAATTAGCTACTTCCTCCTCTCTCTCTCTCTGCACTTTCTCCCTCAGCCTCTGTAACCTGATGGGATGAAAAAGGGCCTGATAGCAGAACACCTTCTGGGACGGGAGACCCTTCAGGAAACAGGAACCTCGATTCCACTACGGTGATCTTGTAGAGCCAAGGATCTTTGGTTCTGATCACGTACTTCGGCGCAGGAAATGATTTCTGTAGGGAATCGTACCCAAGAATCTTATGGGCAGCTCTGACTTGGTTGTCCGCCTCGTTCACGAAGACCTTCGCCCTAAGAACGACTTGCAAATCCTCCCGGTTGACCAAATGGAAGTGTCGTTCAAAGGTGTGTGGATCTGCAAAAGGAAAGCACATTAATATTAACGACCAGACGGTACAGACTATGAAAACATAGCAAATCAACCTTCCCCTACTCCGAGCGCCCCACCTAGTTCCCCCTCCTTTGTCGGACAGTGAAGGCCGTCATGCCACCCCCTGGACACGATGAGAAAGTCCTTATTTAACCCATTGTTGGACTCGGGGAGGCACTAAATAAACCGAACCTTATCGTCCCTTGTCTTCATGTAGTAAGACTTGCCCTTTAAGTGTTGGAGGTTGTAGCATCAATTTACGTTATGATGGGTTAACCTCAACCCCATCTTCTAGTTCAAGGCATCCACGCAACCCAAGATCCTGAACACGTTAGTGGCGCACTAGGTAGGGCCTAATCGGAAGTGCCTAAGGTAGCCCCTCATCACTGGCCCCATAGGGATTCTCATACCGCCTTCAAGGAAGGCGATTATGGGGATCACTGCCTCACCCACCTCCCTCCTGATATACCAATCCCCCTCTTTGCAGTGCCTCAAACCCACGTTACTAGGTATCCTATAATCGGAGATGAATTTCTCCATCGCCTCCTCAGACTCAACCAATTTCTTAAGCCTACCCATCCTAAAGAGTGGTTGAAAGACTCGGGGAAAAGCGAAAGAATGAGAGGAATAAGGGGAAAAGAAAACCAGAAAGGGAAGAAAATATGAGTTAGGGAGAAAAGGAAACTTACGGAAATGAAGAAAAACCCGTTGGACAGGCTTTTTATGCTGAAAGGGGCGCGAGTTTGGTTGGAGACTTGACCAAATTCAGGATATGCGCGCAAGAGCTCTTGAATATAAAAGTGAAGAGGCGAATCAGTTCAAATGGGTATTTATACCCCCAATTAAAACTGACCACGCGGGTTTCCCGCCCATAAAGGCGAAAAAACCCCCACCGTTAGATTACCATCACACCGTCAAACGTGGGGAGCACAGAGCCGCCAGAATTTAATGAGGGCACACTTTGCATACCGAAGCACCAGAAACGTGCCTTGGACAGGTGAAGAGACTTTGGCACTGGCAGATGACAAGACTTGACAAGCCATAACAAAGGCCCGAGGACATCAAAATCCTCCTCCCCGTCTGAGGAGCTGGACAACAGGATTTCAAGGGGCTATTGTGGGGCCAAATAATCTGGCAACCCCGGCCCACTTTATATTTGGCCCAAGGCCCACGCCGAGGATGAAGAAATGTCCAAGGATGAACGTAGAAGGCCGAAGTTGCTAAGAAACATCGCCGAGGACAACCATGTCCTCGGCTAGCCGAGATCATAGAAAGGAGAGCAGCACGCCACCGAAGGCGGCCTTCTTACGGATCTCAAGAAAAAGACAAGTACAAAGAGTCAGCCATGGAAGCACGATGGAGGAGCAGTTCAAGGAAAAATTGTCACCTCCACAATAAATGCCCACCATTGGCATTCTGGCTGCATTAATGGGGAAGTGACCCCTGAACAGTGCTGTTTTGGTTGCTACACCTAACAGGAGGATTAGTGAGGAGGCTGATGGGACAGGTAGTCAGGTATAAGCTTGGATGATCAACAAGTGGAAGGTAATGATCATTCAAAGAGGACTATATAATAGGTAGCACAAATCATAGAAAGGGGGGGACTCATGTAACTACGCTCATTCAACAGTTATTACAACAAAGCTCCTCGGATTGTGCCAAGGACAAAATTTCTTAAATAATCTCAATTCATCTCTATTTGATGGTAGCGACAACCATCTCGACCGTTATCCAATCACTAAGGCCTAGTTCTTAAACCCATTCTCTACAAATTCATTGTATTGGGCTAGTTGGATCTGAGTCCATTCACTCAAAGTAGAAGAGCTCAGATCCAGTCCCTACAATAATATATCAGTTGATAAAAAAATCTTAATTAGAAGGGAAAATTACGCTTTGCTCACCTGTAGTTTGTCCAAAAACACTTTACCCAATTGTGGTTTAAAAAATGGCACTTTTCCCGCACCTGGTCTGATCCGTTAGCAAAACGTTACCCACCTGTGTACCTGTCGTTACTTTAACACCATTTCACTCAAAAACACAATAGCAATTGAATCAAAGCACCTTACTTAGAGAAATAAAGCTGCCCTTTACACATACACCCTCTCTTCGTGAATTTGGTCCACTCCATCAAGACTAACACGTTAAACTCTCAGCATCAAGAGAAATTGGCAGTCTGATCAAAACTCATGTGAAGGATCTTGAAAATTTTCTCTCTTGAGTTAAACCACAGGTACATTCTTAATAGTTAGGGTTCTTGATTTTTTTTTTTTTTTTTTAAATTGCTGGTAGATTACTTAATGTGTAGCACTGTAGTGTGTCAATGAAAAAAAAAGTTTTTGAGAAATTGGGTGTGTGCTATACATTTTATGCTCTGTGCTTTACATTTTCGCTGACTTCTCATTGGAACTTTGGGTTTGGGGATGAAATTGGGCTTGTGCTATACATTTGAGCTGGATTTGTGTTCCTAATAGGTTATTGATAAAAACATGTGAAACTTTTTTTTTTTTTTTAGCAAGTATTATTCTTTAATTTCAACTAATGGGAATTGTAGTAGTTGAAAATTTTAACTAATGATTAATAAAATGCAAAACAAAGAATTTTTGTTCCTAAAAGGTTATTGATAGAAACACGTGAAACTTCTTCTTTTTTTTTCTTTTTTTTTTCCAGCAAGTATTATTCTTTTATTTCAACTAATGGGAATTTTAGTAGTTGAAATTTTCAACTATTGATTGCCATGGTGATTGCTAAAATACAAAACAAAGATTTATGTACTCCCTCCGTCCCAATTTGTTTGTCCTGTTTGAAAAATTAAACTTTTTAAGAGAACATTATTTATTATCTTGTCTACCTTTTAAAAATGTATAAGTTTCCAAAGCTACCCTTAAATAAATTTATTGTTGATTTTCTTTTTAAATAGTTTTGAAAATAAAATATGAGTATAATAGGAATATTAGTAAATTAATGACTTTTATTTTTAGAAACAGAACAATATTTTGGAATATTCCAAAATAGAATAGAGGATAAACAAAGTGAGACGGATGGAGTATTATTTAATGAACTAAAAGTTGCTAGTAGTTTTGTCCTTTGCTGTGTTGTGTTCTAGGTGGACCCTAAAAATCTTTTTATATTATTGAGGAAAAAATGTGTAAATGTGGACTTAGAGGTCCATTCTCATGTGGTTGTTTCCCAAAAACAGAACAAACACTTTTTCTGTTTCTGCTATGTTTGTTTTTTATTCTTTTGTCTGATAACACTTTTATTTAAGCAATTATTTTAATGTAGATATGGCTGATTTGAATTTCACTATTGAGATCAATTATAGTGGCAACTTTGTGTGGAACCCATTTGAACTATGGAATAATTTATCGGAACAAAAGCTGGATAAATTATAACCCATTTGCACTTATAATAGATACACGATTTATAATGCTCTGTTTTCATATCTTTCACATCTAATTTAGCAATGAGAGAGACAACAAACTTGAAAGTGCAAATATCTCTTATTTGTCAACAAGGTAGGCATTTAAACTAACACAATAGTACTATCCTATATGGAGTTTGGGGCAAGTCTAAGTGGGCAATTGCCCCCACTGCCCCCTTTTGGCTCCAGCTATGGATGATGTGCTTGATGGATACATTTTTTATATTAGCATTGTATTTGTATTTCTATAAATCCAAATTTTGAATAATTTGAAGAATAAAGAAAGAAAGATGAATTTTACATAAAAAATTTTAGAAGCAATCGCAAGATGCGGACACAACTTTCCAACTATATTGTTATATTGTTAAAAAATTTACACTTGTTTCATTTTGAACAATCAAATAATATTTTTAAAATTTATGTATTTAAATTAATCTCCTAAGTTATTTGTGTTCTTAGTTATAAATCGATTATTTTTACTTTTAGCAATGAATTTACTAATCAAAATATATTAAATTTTGTGTGATGATTACATATTATATAATTGTAAATTTATTTTTTATTACTATCGATTAAATTTTTTTTTTTTCTTTCAATCTTGTTCCTCCTAATTAAATTAAAAACCTAGCTCTGCTGCAAGTTCTAAGTGTCCTATGAGATGGTTTTAAAACCTAGACCAAACCATACGGTTCAACCGGGTTAACCGAAAACTGTTCATCAACACAGTTCTTTAAACTCCAAGAACCGGCCTACGTGAGAAAGTCAGTGAACCGTTCTGACCACGGTTGAACTTTTCGGGTTTAAAAATCGTAAACAGTTTTCACAGGTCAGACCGTTAGAAGTTTTTTTTTGGATACTTACAGGTTTACAGCCATTGTTGAAGGCTGAAGCTTCAACCACGTGAGATGCTATCAGATTATTACACTGCCCTTTCTGTTCTTATTCTTTGTCTTGCTTGCTCTCTTTCTCTCTTTGCATTTTTCATTTTTGCCGATGTCGTTTCTGCATTTTTGGCCTCTGACCTCTGAAGTATTCAGTCTTCTTCCTCGTTGCTTCTGAAGTCTTCATCTTTGCCGCTGGTTGCTTTAGTGTCAACCACTAATATTTGCTTTGCTATCAACTACTAACATATAATGCTTGCTTGCTGTCAAGCACTTCCTTCTTGGATTTTGTACTTTATTTAACTTTAACCAATTTTTAAATGCATAGACAACTTCAGATCTTCTAGGTTTTGATTTTTTTTTTTTTTTTAATTGATAATAAAGGGTGAACAGTGACTATTCATATGAGCTTGGGAAAAAAAAATGATAGGCAGTCAAATGGGCTTAGCCATGGGCAAACAAATTAATTTGTCTCTTGATTATTTTATTGGGTTTTATAAACTGTGCTTTGTCATGACTTAAAAATAATTTAGAAACTCAATAGCTATTTAAGTTTTTTTAGAATTTAATAACTCTTATTTGTATTATGAAAGTTAAGTTATAAAAAATACTATCTATATTTATTTTGGATTATTTTAATTAAATTTTCAATTTTTATTAATTTAATATATTTATTTATAATTTAAATAATTATTAAATTAATTATGATGTCATCACAGTTCAACCACAATTTGACCTCAGTCCAACTTTAAAAACCATCTTGAACCTCTCCCTTTTACGATTCATTGAATAGGCCGGATTTCAAAACCAATTGAACAGTAGGAACCTTTGTACAAAATGAGAGGTAGCTAACAAACTAAAATCATATCCTAGGGACCTAGCTCCGCTACAAGTCCTAAATGTCCTCTGAACAGTAGGAACCTTAGTACAAAATAGGAGGAAGCTAACAAACGTATGTACGTGAAAGATAATTGACTTCATTCATCTTGGTAGTTACACTTGCACCTCCTATAGAATTTTATTTATTCCACGAAATTCCATGTTTACTAAGGTTGTACTTCAACCTTAGGTAGCTTATGTAGAATAAATAGGTGTATTAAAAACCGATGCAATTACTGCAGCAGTAAGTTCTATAAGGCTTCATTGCTTGCCACGTGTTCCTGAGATGCCTCAACAGCCATAATTTTTGCAAAGATCTTCTTTTTTGAGAGTTTCAACCTATATTAGGAGAGTATTTAGAAGAACTGGCTTTGTTCTTGTAAGGCTGGTTGCCATTCCTTGCAACCCCACCCAAATGTTTGAATCTCATAGTTAATTCGCCAATTGTGTTGAAAACTTGAAATTAAGGGAAAATTGAAAATGTTGTTCAGAAAATATTGTAAAGAGAGTGAGAGCAAGGAAAGAGAGAATGCAAAAAATCACGTAATTCGACTTGATGACCTACATAACATTCATGGAGGCACTAACGAACTCAGGATTTCAGATTAGTGGTAAGAACTTGGGCCAACATGCCACAGGGCATGGGTTTGAGTTCTCTAACTAGCAACGTGTTGCAACTCCTTATATGCCACCCATTTTATAACAAAAATAAATAAATATCATATTGGTATGCGCATATATTTCACTTTATAGTTATGTTAATTTTTCAAATTTGATTCTATTGAGTAAATCAAATGGGTTCAATGAAGTTAAAAGAAGTAAATTTATTTTAAAAATTGAAGTTAAATCAAATAGCAAGTCATGGAGGGGCTACGTGTAGACAATGAGAGAGACAACAAACTTGAAAGTGCAAAAATCTCTTATTTGTCAAGATAGGCATTTAAACTAACATAATAGTGGGGGCAACTGCCCCCAATACCCCCCTTTGGCTCAACCTATGTATGGATGATGTTCTTGACGAGTACATCTTTGATGTTAGCATTTAATGTGTACAATAAATCCTTGTATGCAGTGGCGACACCACGTTAGGGGCAGGGTGGTCCTCAGACCACCCTGACCTGAAAGGGGAAAAAAAAATGAATACCCTTTAAAAAAAATTGGGAACATCCTCAATTTTTTTTATGCAAATGAAATTAAATTTTGCTCCATTATTTGTTCTACTTTCAAGCAAAAAGAAAAATCCCAAAAAAAATTCAACAAAAATCTTTTGCAAAAAAAAAAAAAAAAATTAACATATCATTTAAAAATTTGAAAGTGCAAAAAAAATTTAACAATTCAAGGAGGGGCTATGTGTAGACAATGAGAGAGACAACAAACTTGAAAGTGCAAAAATCTCTTATTTGTCAAGGTAAGAATTTAAACTAACATAATAGTGGGGGTAGCTGCCCCGAATACCCCCTTTTGGCTCCACCTACGCATGGATGATGTTCTTGACGAGTACATCTTTGATGTTAGCAATTAATATGTACAATAAATCCTTGTACGCAGTGGGGGCGCCATGTTAAGGGCAAGGTGGTCCCAAGAACACCCTGACTGAAAAAAAAAAATTATATATAAGGACAATAAAATTTATTTGAATACCCTTTAAAAAAATTTTGGGAACACCCTCAATTTTATTTCTACCAATAAAATTAAATTTTGCTCCATTATTTTTTTTGCTTTCAAGCAAAAAGAAAAAGCCCAAAAAAAAATTTTAACATAAATTTTCGCAAAAAAAAAAAAAAAATTAACATAGCATTTAAAAATTTGAAATTACAAAAAAAAAAAAAAAAAAAAATTAACAAGTCATGGAGGGGCTACATATAGACAATGAGAGAGACAACAAACTTGAAAGTGCAAAAATCTCTTATTTGTCAAGGTAGGCGTTTAAACTAACATAATAGGCGGGGAAACTGCACCCAATAACCCTCTTTGACTCCAGCTATGCATGGATGATGTTCTTGACGAGTACATCTTTCATGTTAGCATGTAATGTGTACAATAAATCCTTGTATGCAGTGGCAGCGCCACGTTAAGGGCAGTGTGGTCCTAAGACCACCCTGACCTAAAGAAAAAAAAATTTTGAATACACTTTAAAAAAAATTGGGAACACCCACAATTTTTTTTATGCAAATAAAATTAAATTTTGCTCCATTATTTGTTCTACTTTCAAGAAAAAGCGCAAAAAATAAATTTAACTAAAATCTTTGGCAAAAAAAAAATTAACATAGCATATTAAAATTTGAAAGTGCAAAAAAAATTTAACAAGTCATGGAGGGGCTACATGTAGACAATGAGAGAGACAACAAACTTGAAAATGCAAAAATCTCTTATTTGTCAATGTAAGAATTTAAACTAACATAATAGTGGGGGCAACTGCCCTGAATACCTCCCTTTGGTTCCACCTATGCATGGATGATGTTCTTGACGAGTACATCTTTGATGTTAGCATTTAATATGTACAACAAATCCTTGTACACAGTGGGGGTGCCACGTTAAGGGCAGGGTGGGCCCAAGAACACCCTGACCGAAAAAAAAATTATATATAATAATAATAAATTTATTTGAATACCATTTAAAAAAAATTTGGGAACACCCTCAATATTATTTATGCTAATAAAATTAAATTTTGCTCTATTATTTGTTCTGCTTTCAAGCAAAAAGAAAAATCCCAAAAACAAATTCAACAAAAATCTTTTGCAAAAAAATAAAACAAAAAAAAAATTAACATAGCATTTAGAAATTTGAAATTGCAAAAAAAATTAACAGGTCATGGAGGGGCTACGTGTAGACAATGAGAGAGACAACAAACTTGAAAGTGCAAAAATCTCTTATTTGTCAAGGTAGGCATTTAAACTAACATAATAGTGGGGGAAACTGCACCCAATGTGCCTCCTTGGCTTCACCTATGCATGGATGATGTTCTTGACGAGTACATCTTTGATGTTAGCATTTAATATGTACAATAAATCCTTGTACGCAATGGCGGCGCCACGTTAAGGGCAGGACGGTCGCAAGACCACTTTGACCTGAAAAAAAAATATAATAATAATAAAATTATTTGAATACCATTTAAAAAAAAATTTGGGAACACCCTCAATTTTATTTATGCCAATAAAATTAAATTTTGCTCCATTATTTGTTCTACTTTCCAGCAAAAAAAAAAAGCCCAAAAAAATTTTAACTAATTTCTTTTGCAAAAAAAAAAAAAAAATTAACACAGCATTCAAAAATTTGAAAGTGCAAAAAAAATTTCACAAGTCATAGAGGGGCTACGTGTAGACATTGAGAGAGACAACAAACTTGAAAGTGCAAAAATCACTTATTTGTCAAGGTAGGCATTTAAACTAACATAATAGTGGGGGCAACTGCCCTCAATACCCCCCTTTAGCTCCACTTATGCATGGATGATGTTCTTGACGAGTACATCTTTGATTTTCGCATTCAATGTGTTCAATAAATCCTTGTACGTAATGGCAGCGCCACGTTAGGGGCAGGGTGGTCCCAAGACTGCCCTGGCCTGTAAAAATATATATATATCTAATAATAATAATTTATTTGAATGCCCTTTAAAAAAAAAAAATTGGGAACACCCTCAATTTTTTTTATACCAATAAAATTAAATTTTGCTCCATTATATGTTCTACTTTCAAGCAAAAAGAAAGCCCAAAAGAAAAATTAACTAAAATCTTTTGCAAAAAAGAAATTTAACGTAGCATTTAAAAATTTGAAAGTGCAAAAAAAAATTAACTAGTCACGGAGGGGCTACGTGTAGACAATGAGAGAGACAACAAACTTGAAAGTACAAAAATCATTTATTTGTCAAGGTAGGCATTTAAACTAACATAATAGTGGGGGCAACCGCCCCCAATAACCCCTTTGGCTCCACCTATGCATGGATGATGTTCTTGAGGAGTACATCTTTGATGTTAGCATTTAATATGTATAATAAATCCTTGTACGCAGTGGCGGAGCCACGTTAAGGGCAGGGTGGTCCCAAGACCACCCTAACTAGAAAAAAAAATTATATATAATAATAAAAAAATTTTATTTAAATACCCTTTAAAAAAATTTTGGAAACACCCTCAATTTTATTTATGCCAATAAAATTAAATTTTGCTCCATTATTTGTTCAACTTTCAAGCAAAAAGAAAAAAGCCCAAAAAAAAAAAAATTGTCTAAAATCTTTTGCGAAAAAAAAAAAAACAAAAATTAACATAGCATTTAAAAATTTGAAAGTACAAAAAAAAAAAAAAAAAATTTAACAAGTCATGGAGGGGCTACGTGTAGACAATGAGAGAGTCAAAAAACATGAAAGAGCAAAAATCTCTTATTTGTCAAGGTGGGCATTTAAACTAACATAATAGTGGGGGCAACTGCCCCAAATACCCCCCGTTGGCTCCACATATGCAAGGATGATGTTCTTGACGAGTACATCTTTGATGTTAGCATTTAATATGTACAAGAAATCCTTGTAGGCAATGGTGGCGCCACGTTAAGGGCAGGGTGGTCCCAAGACCACCCTGACCTGAAAGAAATATATATATATATATATATATGTGTGTGTGTGTGTGTGTGTAATAAAAAATTTATCTAAATACCCTTTAAATCAAAATTTGGGAACACCCTCAATTTTGTTTTATGCCAATAAAATTAAATTTTCCTCCATTATTTGTTCTACTTTCAAGCAAAAAGAAAAGGCCCAAAAAAATATTTTTAACTAAAATGTTTTGCAAAAAAAATTTAACATAGCATTTAAAAATTTGAAAGTGCAAAAGAAATTTTACAAGTCATGGAGGGGCTACCTGTAGACAATGAGAGAGACAATAAACTTGAAAGTACAAAAATCTCTTATTTGTTGAGGTAGGTATTTAAACTAACATAATAGTGGGGGCAACTGCCCCCAATACCTCCTTTTGGCTCCACCTATGCATGGATGATTTTTTTTTTTTTTTTTGATATAAGATAGAATTTCTACTCTAAACTAATTTAAGTGTTTATGTGTGTGAAGCTCCCTCCTGGAGACTTGAACCCCGGCCATTACCCCTCACACCCCACAAGCACATATACTTATGGAGTGACCATCGCACCAAGAGTGTGTGGTGGTATGGATGATGTTCTTGACGATTACATCTTTGATGTTTGCATTTAATATGCACAATAAATCCTTCTACGCAGTGGAGGCCCCACGTTAAGGGCAGGGTGGTCTTGGGACCACCCTGCCCTAAAAAAAAATTATATAATAATTAAAAAAAATTATTTGAATACCCTTTAAAAAAAAATTGGGAACACCCTCAATTTTTTTTATGCTAGTAAAATTAAATTTTGCTCCATTATTTGTTCTACTTTCAAGCAAAATGAAACAGCCCAAAAAAAACTTTTAACTAAAATCTTTTGCAAAAAAAATTTTAACATAGCATTTAAAAATTTGAAAGTGCAAAAAAAAAATTTAACCCGTCATGGAGGGGCTACATGTAGACAATGAGAGAGACAACAAACTTGAAAGTGCAAAAATCTCTTATTTGTCAAGGTAGGCATTTAAACTAACATAATAGGGGGGGAATCTGCACCCAATACCCCTCTTCAGCTCCACCTATGCATGGATGATTTTCTTGACGAGTACATCTTTGATGTTAGCATTTAATGTGTACAATAAATCCTTGCATGTAGTGGCGGCGCCACGTTAAGGGCAAGGTGGTCCCAAGACCACCCTGACCTAATGGAAAAAAAAAAATTGAATACCCTTTAAAAAAAATTTGAGAACACCCTCAATTTTTTCTATGCAAAATTAAATTAAATTTTGCTCCATTATTTGTTCTATTTTCAAGCAAAAAGAAAAGGTGCAAAAAATAAATTTAACTAAAATCTTTGGCAAAAAAAAATTAACATATCATTTAAAAATTTAACAAGTCATGGAGGGGCTACGTGTAGACAATGAGACAGGCAACAAACAAAAACGTGCAAAAATCTCTTATTTGTCAAGGTAAGAATTTAAATTAACATAATAGTGAGGGCAGCTGCCCCGAATACCCCCCTTTGGCTCCACCTATGCATGGATGACGTTCTTGACGAGTACATCTTTGATGTTAGCATTTAATATGTACAATAAATCCTTGTACGCAATGGGCGCGCCACGTTAAGGGCAGGGTGGTCCCAAGAACACCCTTACCAAAAAAAAAAATATATATATATAATAATAATAATTTATTTGAATACCCTTTAAAAAAAATTTTGGGAACACTCTCAATTTTATTTATGCCAATAAAATTAAATTTTGCTCCATTATTTGTTCTGCTTTAAAGTAAAAAGAAAAAGCCCAAAACAAATTTAACTAAAATCTTTTGCAAAAAAAAAATAAACAAACATACCATTTAAAATTTTGAAATTGCAAAAAAAATAAAATAAAAAATAACAATTCATGGAGGGGCTACGTGTAGACAATAAGAGAGACAACAAAGTTCAAAGTGAAAAAATCTCTTATTTGTCAAGGTAGGCATTTAAACTAACATGATAGTGGGGGAAACTGCATCCAATCCCCTCCTTGGCTCCACCTTCGCATGGATGATGTTCTTGACGGGTACATCTTTGATGTTAGAATTTAATATGTACAATAAATCCTAGTACGAAATGGCAGCGCCACGTTAAGGGCAGGATGGTCCCAAGACCACCTTGACCTGGAAAAATATATATATATATATATATATATATAATAAAATTATTTGTATACCCTTTAAAAAAATTTTGGGAACACCCTCAATTTTATTTATGCCAGTAAAATTAAATTTTGCTCCATTATTTTTTCTACTTTCAAGCAAAAAAAAAAGCCCAAAAAAATTTTTTAACTAATTTCTTTTGCCAAAAAAAAAAAAAATTAACATAGCATTCAAAAATTTGAAAGTGCAAAAAAAATTTAACAAGTCAGGGAGGGGCTACGTGTAGACAATGAGAGAGACAACAAACTTGAAAGTGCAAAAATCACTTATTTGTCAAGGTAGGCAGTTAAACTAACATAATAGTGGGGGCAACTGCTCCCAATCCCCCCTTTAACTCCACTTATGCATGGATGATGTTCTTAACGAGTACATCTTTGATGTTTGCATTTAATGTGTACAATAAATCCTTGTACGTAATGGCAACGCCACGTTAGGGGCAGGGTGGTCCCAAGACCGCCTCGGCCTTTAAAATATATATATCTAATAATAATAATAATAATAATTTATTTGAATGCCCTTTTAAAAAAAAATGGGAACACCCTCAATTTTTTTTATGACAATAAAATTAAATTTCGCTCCATTATTTGTTCTACTTTCAAGCAAAAAGAAAAAGCCCAAAAAAAGTTTTAACTAAAATCTTTTGCAAAAAAAAAAATTTAACATAGCACTTAAAAATTTGAAAGTGCAAAAAAAATTAACAAGTCATGGAGGGGCTACGTGTAGACAATGAGAGAGACAACAAACTTGAAAGTACAAAAATCACTTATTTGCCAAGGTAGGCATTTAAAATTTTAAACTAACATAATAGTGGGGGCAACCACCCCCAATACCCCCCTTCGGCTCCACCAATGCATGGATGATGTTCTTGACGAGTACATCTTTGATGTTAGCATTTAATATGTACAAAAAATCCTTGTACGCAGTGGTGGTGCCACGTTAAGGGCAGGGTGGTCGCATGACCACCCTCACTAGAAAAAAAAAATTATGTATAATAATAATAATAATAAAATTTATTTGAATACCCTTTAAAAAAATTTTGGGAACACCCTCAATTTTATTTATGCCAATAAAATTAAATTTTGCTCCATTATTTGTTCAACTTTCAAGCAAAAAGAAAAAAGCCCCAAAAAAAAATTTTAACTAAAATCTTTTGCAAAATAAAAAAAAATTTAACATAGCATTTAAAAATTTGAAAGTGCACAAAAAAAATAAATAAATAAATAACAAGTCATGGAGGGGATATGTGTAGACAATGAGAGAGTCAACAAACTTGAAAGTGCAAAAATCTCTTATTTGTCAAGGTGGGCATTTAAACTGACATAATAGTGGGGGCAACTGCTCCAAATACCCCCCTTTGGCTCTACATATGCATGGATGATGTTCTTGACGAGTACATCTTTGTTGTTAGCATTTAATATGTACAAGAAATCCTTGTACGCAATGGCGGCGCCACGTTAAGGGCAGGGTGGTCCCAAAACCACCATGTCCTGAAAAAAAATTATATATAATAATAAAAAAAATTATTCGAATACTCTTTAAAAAAAAATTGGGAACTTGTAGGGAGAATTTTTGTTCAACCCCGCAATCTATTTGTCCACTTTAGAGGGCAGGCCGCAGGCATGCTTAGAGCGCAACGTCTTGAGCTTCTATCCCCTGCACGGCTTTGTCCTCAAGCAACGTGGGCATGCTTTGTGCAAGAGTCCCACATCGCTTAGAGAAGCGCCCCCCGTATGCCTTATAAGCATGAGCTCAAGGCATAAGGGTACCACTACTCACATCAAGCGTGGATGATGTTTTTTTTTTTTTTTTTTTTTTTTTTTTTTTGGATATAAGTTAGAATTTCTATTCTAACCTAATCTAAGTATTTATGTGTGAAGCTCCCTTACCCCTCACACCCCACAAGCACTTATACTTATGGAGTGACCATTGCACCAAAGGTGTGCGGTGGTATGGATGATGTTCTTGACGATTACATCTTTGATGTTAGCATTTAATATGTAAAATAAATCCTTGTACGCAGTGGAGGCGCTACGTTAAGGGTAGGGTGGTCCCAAGACCACCCTGATCTAAAAAAAAAAACAAAATTACATAATAATAAAAACAAAATTATTTGAATACTCTTTAAAAAAAAAAATTGGGAACACCCTCAATTTTTTTTATGCTAGTAAAATTAACTTTTGCTCCATTATTTGTTCTACTTTCAAGCGAAATGAAAAAGCCCAAAAAAAAATTTTAACTAAAATCTTTTGCAAAAAAAAAATTTAACATAGCATTTAAAAATTTGAAAGTGCAAAAAAAAAAAATTTAACCGGTCATGGAGGGGCTACGTGTAGAAAATGAGGGAGACAACAAACTTGAAAGTGCAAAAATATCTTATTTGTCAAGGTAGGCATTTAAACTAACATAATTGTTGGGGCAACTGCCCCCAATACCCCCCTTTGGCTCCACCTATGCATTGATGATGTTCTTGACGGGTACATCTTTGATGTTAGCATTTAATATGTACAATAAATCCTTGTACGCAATGGCAGCACCACGTTAAGGGCAGGGTGGTCTTGGGACCACCCTGTCCTGGAAAAAAAAAATTATTTGGATACACTTTAAAAAAAAAAATTGGGAAAACCCTCAATTTTTTTTATGCTAATAAAATTAAATTTTGCTCCATTATTTGTTCTACTTTCAAGCAAAAAGAAAAACCTCAAAATAAAATTTAACTAAAATCTCAAAAAAAATAAATAAATAACACAGCACGCCTTCCCTAGGGAAAAAAAGCTCAACATCAATCCTAGACAAAACTAACCCTAACGGATTCTCAAAAAAAATTTAGTTAAATTCTTATTAACTAAATACGGCCCAACTCAAACGAATTCTCCACCCCAAAAAAAAAATTCCAACCAAAACCCAAAGTACCAATACGCATCCACGAATTGCTCAAAATCATCAAATGGTAAAGCAAATTAGCAAAACTGAAATCAGA
This sequence comes from Quercus ilex subsp. ballota, assembly GCA_032727855.1. Lineage (NCBI taxonomy): Eukaryota > Viridiplantae > Streptophyta > Magnoliopsida > Fagales > Fagaceae > Quercus > Quercus ilex. Next base: position 63,383,140 of record CM064912.1, on the reverse strand, counting down.
ACTGAACTCCTAACCTAAACGAAAAAAACCTCATCAATGACCGAGCTCCAAGCACATCGACGCGATGGCGCCTCCACCTGGACTGCCTCAAACTCAAGCAACAGAGCACATCAGGCCTCAAACTCCAGCAACAAGGATGGCGAGATTGGAGATCAAATCAAAGATTGCTTAGCAGAGCCAGCCCTAGACATTTTAGGGCCTAAGGCGAGAACTAAAATGGGGCCTTTTTTATGCTTTTGTATTAATTAAATTAATATTTATTTAATATTTTTATATTATAATATATTTCTGTGGGGGGTGAAAAGTCCAACCTAATATATTGGGCCTGAGACCCTATTTGAGGACTACTGTTTGTCCAAGGAAAGGAAAGTATTTGAGAAGAAGCCCATGTGAAAGAAACATACCTGGAGATGAACATGGGGCATAGTCCGAGGAGATATTCAATTGTCCGAAGAGGCCATTATCCTCGGATTCAAAGAAGCTTGGTCAAACGGACGTCTTGGAAGTTCAAGTAATCCTCCTGACAATTCTAATGATAAGGATGAACCTCAGGCGCACATGGAGATGATAGGGACGGAGAAATATCTAGAAGACAAACTTCAACCACCACATTAAATGCAATGCAGCTACTTTTCTGGCCGCATTAATGTGGAGAAGACCCCTGAACAGTACAACATCAGCTACCGCCACTCACACAAGACTAAAGAAGATGCCTGATGGGACACATACTCAAGTGGATGTTTAGATGATGAACAAGTGGACGATGAAGATGAAGGGAAAGGGTGCTATATAAGGAGGAGAGGCCTTTGATAAGAGGGGGGACGACAAAAGAAAAGGGAGAAGAAGAAAATAACTTTATTGTAGATCTAAGAATTGTAACCAACATTTCATTCAATAAAATGCCTCTTCGGACATTCACGTTTGCCTTTGACCAAGCTTGATTGCATGTTAATTTATGCGTAAGTACCATAATTAACTCTTGTTTAATCCACACCCAGCCCAGTTCTTTCACCCACGCTCTACAAATTCATTGTCTTGGGTTCATAGGGCTCATAACCCATATCTTTTGGGCTTGGACTACAAAAATTGACCCCACAATTTCATTTAAAATCTATTTTTTTAGTTGAACGTCATTATGTTGAACTTGTTCATTTGTGACATTTTCATCATTATTTTCATTTTCTTCTAAATTCTTTTGAAGTTCATTATCAAGATTTGTTATATTGCAGAGTTGAACATCATTGTTATCTTGCAATTGTATCATTTCATTATCTTCTAACTCTTTTTGGTGAATTTCTTGTTCATTTGTGATATTTTCATCTAAATTTTGTGTTATATTTTGTTTATTACTAATAACAAATTTATCCATTGATCCTTTTTGAGACTCAATTAATTTTTCTTCTTTTTTCTTTTTTTATGTTTTTCATATCCAAATGCATATTTTCTAGTAGACATTTCTAATCAAACAATATAATTATAAAGACTAAAATAAAAAATAACTTTCAAGTGTAGAGCAAATGAGAAATAAAACCTGATTTATATAAAAAAATATTGTTGTAGTTTCACCAAATAATAACAAGTTTTTTGCAATCTCAACCTGCATAAATAAAGATTTATTCATTATATTATCAATAACTAAAATATATATATTAAAACACAAGATTAAAATTAAAAAAAAAAAAAAAATTAAGCACAACCATAACAAAAACAAGCCTAGCCCAGACAAGAAGATGCCCAGACACAGCCCAGCCCCAATCTTAACAAATCTAAAGTAGAAAGCCAAGCTTTATAAGTTATACCTCAAAAGTCAAGATCCATTCTGCAGAATGCCAGAAAACGCAGTAGCGAAAAAAAAAAGGTAGTTGGCTCGGCAGAGTTTTCAAATTAGATGGCAGATACGATCGGATGATTTATTAGTCATTTAGATCGGAGGAAGCTTGATTCAAGTAGCCAGCAAGGCAGCAACAATGGAGAGAGAATGAGAGAGGCAAAGAGCAAGAGTTGAGGAAAAAAAAGCAGAGTAAGAACGAGAAAGAGACGGTAAAAATTTTAGGAATTTGAGGTTTTTTATTTGTTTTGATTATTGATTGTTTTGTGGTTAATTTCTTAGACCGGATTTGTAGTTTATCTTGTTGAATTTTGGTTTTTCTAGAGGATAATGATGTTATTTTCGGGACAATTGATTTTATTTAGACCAAAAAAAAAAATTTGTGCCGGATTTTTTTAAATTCATCTAAAACCAAAATATCTTTTTTCCCTACTACCCCTTCTTTTCTAAAATTTTGGGGGGCCCCTTCCACTTAGGGGCCTTGGGCAATTGCCTAATTGGCCTAGTGGAAGGGCCGGCCCTATTGCTTGGCTTGCCTCGTCACCTTGACCTCGTCCCTCGAGTCCTCACCTCGATGTGCTGTTGCGATGCCGCCCCTCAGACCTGAAGGTATTTCAGTTCTTTACTTCTCACTCTTTTTCTCTATCAGTTCTTCGGCTTTGCTAATTGTTGTGATCTGATCTGAGAGTGATTGAGTGAGAGCAGAGCTCTCTCTTTCTTTCTCTTTTAACTGAAATGAGATTCTCTTTATCTCTCTGTTTCTCTATTTCTCTATGTCTAAATGTCTAATTGCCTTTACTTTATAACTTTATTTGACATTTTGACTTTATTGGTTTGTGAGTTTGTGGTTTTGTGTATTGTGAATTTTGTGTGTTGTGAATGTTTTATATGTTTAATATTTTGTGGAATGTTAATTGGCTCTTGTGACTCTTGTCTTTTGAGTGGGCAGTGGATGGAGGCCATGGGGCCGTGGGGTGGGATATTTGAATTGGGGAAGTGGAAAAGTAGAGGCAGTAAAGGCTGAAGGCATGCATAGGCAGTATAAAAGACAAAAAAAATTAAATTATGTTAGGCACTAAGCAGTGGTTGAGCCGTGGATAATGCACATGGGGTGTGTGCTAATGCACAGTGGGATGTGTGCTAGACTGCTAATGGTAAGTAAAAAAAAAATAATGAAGCAACTAAACAACAATAATTAATAATTTAATTAACCAATACATTATAAAATACAAACAAATTAAATTATGTTAGGCAGTGGATTGAGCCATGGATAATACACAGTAGGTTGTGTAATTTATACTCTTTAAGAAACACCCTGAGAAAAATTCCTGGAGCCGCCACTGCTTGTAGGATATATATATATATATATATATATATATAAAACCATACTCAAACATTTGTGAAAGCCAGCTTGAATTTCTATCCACTTCATCATCATCGTATCCGTCTTCATAGTTGACTATGAGACCAGGGAAATGGTGTATTCTTTCATAGACCCTCTGGATGCTCCCAAAGTATTCTTCCCATGCAGCCTGTGTTAGAGCACGGTTAACAGAGACTTCACGATCATCATCTGATTCCCCTATCATAGGGAAGCGGGTAGTGACCAGCATTCTGAAATGTTCGCACCATTGGTCAAATGATTCGAACATAGCCTTGCAACCCAGAATATTATTTTGTATTTCTGGTGGCAAGTTGGCAATAGCACTTCTTAAGACAGTTTGAGCCTTAAGGCTAAATTTTGCATAATCAGTACCCATGATAGTCGTTTTATCCATTGAATGAATATCCTCTTTGCCAAAGAGTTGACTAGTAATGGCTTCATTTCTTGCCTCAAGGTTAACTAGATAGATTTCTAGGGCTTTGAGGGTTCTTTGGAAAAGGCCTTTTTTGTTTAGGGTCCACGCTGCTTGGAAGTTGTCAAGGATAAATTTGATGGCAAAAGTTAAATCTATGTATGCACCTTCCTTCCATTGAAATTCATCTGATAAAACTTCCTGCAAAATAACAGCCATATCACCACTGGAGTATGTCACCTCTGCCGGGACACAATCCTGAAGGGATGTCGATCCTCTTTGGTTTCCCTTAGAGGATGCGCCTTCATGCATTACAAAAGACTGTCCTGCTGGGAGCCTTTTGTCTTGAGGATAATCCGGTGCCGGTACTTTCCCCTTGTTCCTCTTCTCTGCCGAAGAAGTCAACTTTCGCCACATTGTAGTGGGATAAGATTTTTGCTCTTTTTCCTGCCAATAATGAATAACATGAATTTGCATGGTTCTGTAAATATCTTTATTTAATGCATAACATGTTATGGAGCAAATATTCTTTTGTGATGATATTTGGGATTGAATTGGGCCAAAGGAATCATCAAGAATGGAAGGAGTAATGGATATAAAAGAATCAAGGTTTTTTGCTTGATTGTGAATATCTGAATGGATAAGGTTGAGGGTCTTAGACACAGCAATCTCCTGGAGAGTACTTATCTCTCGAGGTTCAGGGCTTCTAAGAAACTTAAACCTAACTGGTTGACCAAAAGGATGGGTAGTGATATATATATATATATATATATATATATATATTAGCCTTTAGGCCAATTTATAAAATGGCACAAACCCAATACATATGTTAAACAGAAATCCCATTGTATAAGACCCAAAATACTTAACCATTGGACTCCTAAAATCACATCACATCCACCCAAGGTTAGCACATATAGGTTTGGACCGAAAGTATACCCCTTTCACTTCTTATACAGAACCGTCTACAATTCTCACCTCCAGACCAAAACCTGTCATAGGTGATGTAGTCTTGGTTACCACTGCTATATCCATGAAATTGTAAGTGGTACCTGTCTCTACAAGAATAATGATCCATTGTCTCTTGATTTGACTAGTGAGCCTCACGGTTCTTGGAGTATGACTTCTAATAATAGCATAGGGAAAGATTTATGGGCAGACTGTAGTCTACCCATTTTTTTCAATTGCATCTTCAAGAATCTAAAACATCTTTAACCTCTTTCAGCTGCACACCCTACCCTTTCTTTAGGCAATGAAGGTATGGCTCTATGGCTTGCATACCATTACTGTTCACAGTTATAGCCTATGTAGCACAAGTATGGACACAAACACGATATGTAGTATGACACGATACAACGTTTAATTTCTTGAAAAACTAGGATATGACATGTCAAGGATACAACAATTAATATTCATTTTTAATTTTAGGTATATTTCTTTACTATTTGGACATAATTTATGTTTGTTTTAGATTTTAAAATTAAGTGATAACAATAAAATGTTTAAAAATATATTTAGAGTACTCACACCGGCATGTGTAAAATGGCATAAGGTCTTGCACATTTAAGCCCAAAAACCACCCATATCAGTCAATCTAAAAATAAGTAAATTTACACTATTGCTGTGATAACTATGTAAATATATATGGTTACTATTTACATGCAAATCCTTCTGTTAATACTTTTTTACTCATATGCAGAGAGAGAGAGAGAGAGAGAGAGAGAGAATTTCAGAGAGTAATAAAAAAATTGATAGTGAAATATTATTTTAATGAAATATAGTGTAAAATAGATAATCTGAAATGTAGATGTTTTTGAAAAATGGTTGTGTAATATAGACAAAATAAATTCTAATACTAAAATAGACAAAAAAAAATATATTTACACGAATGCTCTAAAATAAAAAAATAAATATCAGTTAAATAGTCACAAGTCACAACAACCTAAATAATAAAAAATAAAAACTCACAAGTCAGTCACAATTGAACTAACTAATCAGTAAATACCAAACTAAACATAAAATATATAATATTCATAAGAAAAGAAAAGAAAAGAAAAAGATACAAAGATGGGTTCCAAAGAGAGGCCGATAGACACAAAATGTGTGTGTGAGAGAGAGACAGACAGACTTATAGAACTTCTAGGTCACAGTTAGTACCATTTTAATTGAACACACACTTACAACATATAGCACTATGCTAAAACACCAAGGAGTTCTCCTACGGCCGCAACAAAATTTCACATCAAGTTTAGGTGCCAACATATCATAGTGGCGGAGCCAGATATCACTTGAGGGGGAGGCAAAAATTACATTTGATATCACATTTACACACGTGCAAGCAAACATACATACATACATACATATATAGTATTTGAGATCAATTTGCAAAATAATAATTTATTCATGTGTATATTAAGCAATATTTGAATGCAAGAAAATAAAATAAAGTAAGGTTTTACCCATAACCATACAACCGTTAAATTATTTCAACATAACCCAAACTCATTAGTTTTTACTTTAATACTAAAAAAAATTTCTTTTTGGTTTTGATTTGACTAATCATGCTAAGTAATACATGTTTCTATATCAAACACATAGAACATTGTTCCCACCTCATTTTTTGTAGGCTGTCAAGAGCCCAAGCTATATGGGCCGCACAAGCAAAGCAAAGTCCAAATTCTTATTAATGACCCACAGGGGGCCACCACTACAAACACATGAGAAAGAGAAAGAGAGAGTTAGAAACTACCAAAAGCAATGGGCTAATAACAATAACTCTAAGAAAGCCCAACATGCTCCACGGCAAAGGCTTACAAGGACCCATCTGCCCAAATATTAAATCCAAGCAAGTGAACCGACAACAACCTCAAAATCCGCCACAATAAACCACTCCACACCAAAAAACTTCATAACTCCCACCAAAATATAAATAAAATCGTAACCTTTTCAACGGGACAGCTTTCATTTGTGTGCAAAAGAATAGCAACAAAAGCTTCATGAGAATTGGCTTAAAAATTAAGATGCAATTATCTTATAATTGAGAGTGTGCATCAGACTGATTTAGCTACTTTTTATAATTGTTTTTCCCACACCAAAAAATAATAAATAAATAAATTGAAAGGATATATGTATATTTTTTTAAGTAAAAGCAATAAAGAACTTTAGTAATTGATATTATTTTGTACAATGGAAAAGAGAGTTCAAAGCTTTGGATTTCTACATTCTACATTAATCAGTTATTGAAAGCCCATCTCCCTACAAAAACTGAAGTCCCTACAATTACAAACAGCACATAGCATTGTGTCAAAGAATTGGCCATTGCCGGTGTGCATCAATTTCCTTAAACTCCAGTGCATATAAGATAAGATGAAGTCCTCCAAGAAGGTGGGACATATCAGGATCCAACCCAGCCACCTGACATTCATTACGGTGAGTACTCAGTACAATAATAGGAATTAAACCAAATTCCCAGATCTGTGAGAGACAAAAATAAAAAGAAAAAAAAAATAACACACAAAGGCAATCATATGACATAAGAAATTCATGTGATTTGACGACTTGTCTACATCCGTGGAATTGTCGCATCTTTACTATGTCAAAGAGAAAATATATCAACCCAAATTTTGAAGCGACAAATAAATACTTTTATGGCGGGTCCAAAAAATATGGCTAAAATCGAGCCAAAAATTTTTTCCTTAAGAAAATCTCCCATTTAAAATCATAACAATTCAAAGTCGGATCGAGTCTACAAACTAGACTCCACATACCTGACATTCAAATGATGCAAACAATAGTGGCAAAGATTTCAACTTCTTATGCACATTTATAAGACTTGTTTGGTACTAGTAGGGACCATAAGTTATTCCAAAAGGAGTGGACAACCCCTTACCCCTGGTGAAATAATTTTAGAGGAGTGTAATTTCGGCATCCACAGGGCATGCCACATGTGGACTTGGTCAACCATTGCTTCTAAAAGAGAACAATGTGTAAAATGTCAAAGTTGTTAAAGTAATTGGCTTTAAAAAAGCACACACCAAAAAGTGAGTTCGGATTAGTTAGGATACACCACACCCTGGTTTACCTAACAAAGCCATATTAAACTTATTCAGATCTCTGAATCCAAACTTACTTTCACCTTCTTTTTTTTTTTATGACAAAGCATGTCCTAACTCAACGTATGCATTTTTCATTTGCCTTGACTTTTTTGTTTTTTGTTTTTTTAATGTATAGATCCCATTGAATTAGAACCTGAACAAAATTTAGGTAAAGTACCTTAAGTGCTGTTCCTTAAATTTCTTTCTTAAAATTTTGCCATGTGATTACTTAACTAAAAAATATACTTTCATCCCATGAGAAAAAATCACATGGCAAAATTCTAAGAAGTGAACCTAAAGAATAGCACCTAAGTACTGTACCTTAGGTGATGTTCCTTATATTCCCCTCTTATGATTTTGTTATGTGGTTACTTAACTAAAAAATACATTTTTATCCCATAAAAAAAAATCACATGGCAGAATCTTAAAAATGGAATCTAAGAAACAGCACCTAAATACTGTACCTAAGTCTTGCTCATTAGAACCTATAACATTCATATCATGATAATTGTTTTTTACATTTAAGTTAAGACATTAATTAATTTTTATTGCAGGTGTGGTCTCAAATCTCTTATTTGAGAATACAAATTTTTCTAATTGAGCTAATTAGAACCCACTCATTTATTACCCCAATAGAATTTACTTACCATCAAGTTTAAATTTATGCAAAACTCATTTGGTACACGCTAAAGCAACTTTTAGCATAAGTCACGATGACTTAAACAATTATTTTAATTAGAATCCTCCCATTTGATATTACCTATTTCTGTTATAACCTGTTGGATATTCGCATCTTGAAAAGGCTTGGAGTTGAGATTTGAATACGTGTCAAATAATTGCCAACCCCTCCCGTTGCCCTTCGCACCTTGCATTGAAATTTGAAAGCAAATCCAAATTTTTTATACCAAAAAGATTAGAATGGAAAGGAAATTTAATATTTTACACAAAGTAGATGTAGATCTAGGATAATAATTAGAATAAATTAAGCTATTAAAGTAGGCTAATCGAATTAATTTAGTACTAATAATAGGAAAACAGTCACGGTCGAAATACCCAAATTTACACTGATTGGACCACGATCCGAAAAACGGGCCAATATGCATGACGCAGGATAGTTGTACAAATTTTTTTAAAATGTTTTTGGGAATCTTGAACAACCCACTATAATTCCTGCAATGACATTACTATATATATGAATCAATAAAAGACCATCACTTTTGTTTAGCAAAAAAAAAGACCATCACTTTTACATTAATTCATAATTGAGAAAATAAATTAATGTAAAAATGTGAAGAATATAATAATATGTATGAAAAGTTATATACACACGCCAGTGCCTTGATTGCTTTAAAAATATATATATATTATGCAAATTTTCTTTATATTTTCTTCTAATTTTAAAAAAATTTTAGGCTTATAACAAAAGCTTAAATTTTAAACTATAAAAGAGTTAAGATATTGACAAAAAAATGGTTAATGGAGGGTTGGAAGCATTTGGTATTTAATGTCAAGAATAAGAAATAACTAGTGGCTTTTAGTTATTTTTGTTGTTGTTATATTGATTTTTTTTTATAGTAAATTATTATATAGAGTTTAAGATATAGGACTTGTTACTTTGAGTTTCATGTAGGATAAGAGCAATTTACTTTGGACTAAGAATGTGTCATGACATGAGATAATGAGATATTAAGTTTCAATTTATATGGAGATATTTTTTATTTGTCAAAGGGAGGTTATTAAACTAACATAAATATATCAACGGGCTGGTTAGCTTAGTGGTAAGTGAAGAGATTCTTGATATTTATGAATCTCAGACAGAAGCAAGATTATAGCAGAGAAAAATAATGAGAAAGATCAGTGAAGAGAACGAGAGAGAAAGAGTGAGAAAGAGAGAGAAAATTTCTATGAATGATGAAAAATATCTTGCTTAATTGTACAAATGATCAACTGCCTCCTATTTATACACCCACTCTATCACTCCTAACTGATCAATAATTAGATCCAAACTAGTTCGTAAATCACGGAAATATACACAGCTAAATAACAAACTTTTGCCCAAACTAACTGACTCTTAAAACAGAGTGAACGACATCGTTTTGCAGCGCATCTTGTACTTTGGCTCTGCGTTATTCAAAACGGTGTGTTACGTTAAATGAAACGATGTGTTTTACAACACTAATCTGGCTTCACCGTTTTCTTTGTCCTGTGCTGTCGTTTTGATCATCCCTTAAGCTTCTTTAAGTTGCTTCTATCTTCAACATCCCCCCTCGAACGAAAGGGGGAGGAATCCACCAAGAGTTTGCATCTGAGAAGAAGGAACAGAGGAGCAGATAAAGGCTTGGTAAAGATATTAGCCAAATTATCTTTGCCTGAGACAAATCCAACACACAAATCTTTGCATAACACTTTCTCACGGACATAGAGATAATCAACCTCTAGATGCTTGGTACGATAGTGAAACACAGGATTGGCAGACAAAGCAATGGTAGAGACATTGTCACATCACAAGACTGGGATATGAGAAAGAAACACCTTGAGTTCTTTAAACAAAATGTGCAGCCAGGACAACTCGGCAGCAGTAGTAGCCAGAGCACGATACTCTGCCTCAGTGGAGGATCTGGACACTGTGCTTTGCTTCTTGGAAGACCAAGAAATGGGATTAGGACCAAGGAAAACAAGTACACCAGTAGTAGAGCGAAAATCAAAAGGGTCCCCTGCCCAATCTGCATCAGAAAAGGCAGTGAGAGTCAAAGGACCTGGGGAAATATGGATGCCATGATGCAAGGTGCCCCTAACATAACGTAGGACACGTTTAGCAGCTTCCAAATGAGTAGAAGTAGGATTACTCATAAATTGACAGAGCTGATGAACACTGAAGGAGAGGTCAGGCTGTGTAAAAGTCAAGTATTGGAGTGCTCCAACCATACTCCGATACACAGAAGGATCAGATAGAGCAACACCCTCATGAGGAACTAGCCTGGTTGAAGGACAACAAGGAGTTTTGGTGGGTTTGGAATTCTCCATGTGAAACCTATGAAGTACATCTGTAGCATACTTGGACTGTGTGAGAGAAAGGCCAAACTTAGTCCTGGTGATCTGAATTCCCAAGAAATAGTTGAGTGGCCCCAAGTCTTTAAGCTCAAAAGCTTGACTGAGAGCAGAGATAAGATGATCAACCTGAACTGAGCTGTTACCAGTAACAATAATATCGTCCACATACAACAAAAGAAAAATGATAGTACCAGAAGAATGAAACATGAAGAGAGAACTGTCTGCAACTGAGGCAATGAACCCAAGATGGAGAAGATGAAAGGAAAATCTCTCAAACCATGCCCTAGGAGCTTGCTTAAGACCATAAAGAGATTTGTGCAACTTGCAGACATAGGAAGGATGTTTAGGATCTTCATACCCAGGAGGTTGTGCCATATAAACCTTCTCCTTAAGGAAGCCATGTAGAAAGGCATTGGAGACATCAAGTTGCCTAAGGGACCAGTTACAGCTCACTGCTATTGCTAGGACAAGCCTCACAGTTGCTGGTTTGATGACAGGACTGAATGTCTCTTGGTAATCAATACCTGCTTGTTGATGAAACCCCTTAGCCACAAGTCTAGCCTTATACCTTGATATGGAACCATCACTGTTAAGCTTAAGCTTATAAACCCATTTACAGCCAACCAAATTGACATTAGGAGGAGCTGGAACCAAAGACCAAGTATGCTGCCTCTGAAGGGCCTGAAATTCAGCATCCATAGCCTCACACCATTTAGGGTATTTGGAAGCAATCCTATAAGTGGGTGGTTCAGTAAAAGTGTAGTCTAGAACTGCTTTGTAACATATTTTGGAATTAGGCTTAGTGATCCCACTCTTGGATCTGGTTTGCATAGGGTGATGATTTAAGGTAGTGGGTTGGGGAAGGGTAGTAACAGGTGGATCAGACTGAGAGGGAGCAGACTCAGGTAAAGGAAATGAGGAAGTAGGCTGAGACACATGATCAGAAGGTGTACCTGAGTGAAAAGAATAAGACTGAGATGAGGCAGGAGTTGGAAGAGAAGAAGACTGAGATGAAACATGACCAGGAAAAGCACCAAGAAGAGAGGGATGATTGAGAGAAAGGAGATATAACTGATTTGAGAGCCAAAGTGTATCAAAAGGAACATGGGAAGAAGATGGATCAGATGTGGAGACAGTGAGAGTAGAGAAATGAAATTTTGACTCATTGAAAACAACATGCCTAGAGATGTAGAAACGTTTAGAGCTGATATCAAGACATAGATAACCTTTGAAACCAGTGGGGTAACCAAGAAAGATGCATTCCACAGTCCTAGGTTCAAGCTTATGACTAGTGTAGGGTCTAAGATTAGGATAACAAGCACAGCCAAAAAACTTAAGTTGTGAGAGGTCAGGTTTAATGGAGTATAACTTGAACCAAGGAGAGTGAAAATTCAGAACTGAGGTAGGAAGGAGGTTGATCAAGGAAACAGCAGTTTGAATGGCATATGACCAATAAGAAGAAGGTATAGAGGCTTGAGACAAAAGAGTGATAGATGTATCAATAAGATATCTGTGTTTTCTCTCAACAAGGCCATTTTGTTGAGGAGTGTAAGGGCAAGAGAGCTGGTGAATGATACCTTGTTGTAACAGATAAGTTTTAAAGACATTAGAGGTATATTCACCACCCCCATCTGACCTAAAGATCTTGATTTTGGCAGAAAATTGAGTTTCAACCATAGCTTTAAAATGAGTAAATTTGGTAAAGACCTCAGATTTAGACTTAAGCAAGTAAAGCCATGTAAATCTGGTATAGTGATCAACAAAGATAACATAGAATCTAAAGCCATCAACAGAATTAACAGGTGCAGGGCCCCATAAATCTGAATGCACAAGTTCAAAAGGAGAAGAGGCAACAAACTGAGAATTAGGAAAAGATTGATTATGCATTTTACCATACAAACAGTGTGTACAAGTATGGTCAACAGAATTACACTTATTCAAAACAGAATTGACATTTGGAAACAGAAGTTTGAGCACTTGATCATGAGGATGACCAAGTCTCTTGTGCCAAAGAGACTTATTGACAACAGACAAATTGACAACAGAATAACTAGCAACATTGTTGCAAACCTTAGAAGGCAAAGAAAGCTGAGAAGCCCTTTGAGGATAGATGGGATAAACTCCATCTTCACTATTGCCCTGGTACAGAACCTTCCCCGTGGCCAAAGTCTGAATGGAAAGTACATTCTCATCAAAATAGCACCAACAATTATTGTCATGACAGATTTTATGAACTGGGGCAAGGTTTGAGGCAATGGAAGGAACCCTAAGAACATTATTAAGATGAATATTTAATTTAGTGAGAGGTATAAGAACATTACCAGTGTGTGTAATAGGAAGATTTTGGCCATTTCCTACGGTGAGGTGATCCTGACCGTTGTAAGGCTTTGGGAAGTTGAGGTGATTGAGGCTGGCTGTGACATGGTTTGTAGCAGCACTGTCAGCAAGCCAGGACTGGTCTTGAATAAGGCAGGCATTAGAAGTAGTGGTCATTGCTGCAAGTTTGGTAGGAGGATGCTTCCCTTGATATGCATAATCCATTCTATGGTAACAGTCCAGAGCAGTATGGCCTAATTTACCACAAATCTGACAAGATGGTCTCTCTGACCTTGGACCAGCATTAGCTTGAACTTGCTGAAACTGATTAAAGTGTTGATATTGGGATGGTTGATTAGTTGGTCCTCTACCTCCTCTACCACCCCTGTTGTTGAAGTTGCCTCTACCTCTACCTCTATTGAAAACTTGATTATAACCACTATTGTTAGGTTTTGGAGTAGTTGCTACCATGGCAAAAACTGAGTCTTTTACATCTAGACCATCATTTAGAGATTCTTCCTCAGCACTGAGCATCGTAGAAAGCTCATCAAAACTCAGTTTTGTACTCCTGGTCCTTATAGCAGACTTGAAAGCATTGTATTCTCTAGGAAGGCCTTTAATTGCAATGTGGAGGAGTTCCTCATCATCTATAATCACTCCAACTGCAAGAAGTTTGTCTCTTACCACTTTAATTTTCTGCAAATATAGATCTACAGAATCATTGCCCTTCTTCAGATTATGCAATTCACCTTTCAAATTCAGAATGTGTGACCTAGAGATCGAGGAGAATTTGTTCTCTAAGACCTTCCAAACCTCCATAGCTGAGGTACAACCAATAGTGAGGGCAAGAACTGATGGAGTCAAGGTTGAACTCATGAAGGTCAATAATGCCTTCTCCTTAGATTTCCAGATCAAGAAGTCTGGATTCAAGATCGTGGTGTAATTACCAAAAAGATCTTTCAGAAATTTCTCAGGAACTAGCTCAGGTTCTTCAAGCAATTCAAACAAAGAGTAAGTCTCCAATACCATGGTAATTTGGTATTTCCAAATGATATAATTTGTACTATCCAATTTCACAGTCATCATGTTGGTCATATTTGAGAGTAATAACAGTGGTTGATTCATCACATTCACTGAAGGAATTGATGATGTAGAAGAAGACGCCATTGTAGAACTCGAGGATGCCATTGTAGAACTTGAAGCTGCCATAGTTGTGCTTTGAGTAGAGATCAACTCGGGCTCTGATACCATGAAGAGATTCTTGATATTTATGAATCTCAGACAGAAGCAAGATTATAGCAGAGAAAAATAATGAGAAAGATCAGTGAAGAGAACGAGAGAGAAAGAGTGAGAAAGAGAGAGAAAATGAGAGAGAAAATTTCTATGAATGATGAAAAATATCTTGCTTAATTGTACAAATGATCAACTGCCTCCTATTTATACACCCACTCTATCACTCCTAACTAATCAATAATTAGATCCAAACTAGTCCGTAAATCATGGAAATATACACAGCTAAATAACAAACTTTTGCCCAAACTAACTGACTCTTAAAACAGAGTGAACAACATCATTTTGCAGCGCATCTTGTACTTTGGCTTTGCGTTATTCAAAACGGTGTGTTACGTTAAATGAAACGATGTGTTTTACAACACTAATCTGGCTTCACCGTTTTGTTTGTCCTGTGCTATCGTTTTGATCATCCCTTAAGCTTCTTTAAGTTGCTTCTATCTTCAACAGTAAGGGCTTAAGTCAACATGTCTTAGGGCATGAGCTCAAGTTCTCCACTAGCACCATATTGCAGCTCCTTATACCCACCTATTTTTTTCTACCAAAAAAAATTGTCATATTGCTATTCACATATAATTCACTTTATAGTTATGTTACCTTTTTTGATTTGATTCTATTGAGTAAATAAAAGGGTTCAATGAAGTTATAAGACGTATATTTATTTTAAAATTTTAAGTTAAATCAAATGGCAAGTCATGGATGGGTTACATGTAGACAATGAGAGAGGCAACAAACTTGAAAGTGCAAACATCTCTTATTTGTCAAGGTAGACATTTAAAGTTTAAACTAACACAATAGGGGCAATTGTCCCCTTTGCCTCCCTTTGGCTCCACCTATGCATGGATGATGTCCTTGACAGGTACATCTTTGATATTAGCATTGTATTTGTACAATAAATCCTTGTACTACACACACATATTATATATATATGCGTGTGTGTGTGTGTGTGTGTGTGTGTGTGTGTTAAGGGTAGATATACATGGACTTGCTACATTGTGAGTCTCTTGGGCGAATTCAAAAAATAGTACAAACCCAATACATATGTTAAACAAAAATCACATTGTAAAATAGTATTATTATTATTAGTAGTAGTAGGGATTTGAGCAGTTTTTTAACCTTCTGATTTTATTAAGCATTTTTATAAAGCAATTGTAAAATAATATTTAAAGAAGCAAAAGTGTTAAGCATTTTTTTATGCCCTGAATGTAAATTTAAAGTATAAAAAAGCGTTTTTAAGCATCTTTTTTTTTTCTCTTCTGGCCAGTAAGCATTGTTTAAGCAAGTATATTTTTTTAAGGCACTGATTGTTAGTTTTAAACAAGCATTTTTTTTAGCCTTGATTGTTAATTTAAATATTAAAAAATTATAAGTATTTGTCTGTTGTATAGACAGAAATCATTGTTTTATATAAGTGGATCTTTTTAGTTATCTTTAATAATGTCTTAATATCGGTATTTGTTAGGTGTCTTAAAAAAAAATTATATGGATATTTGTCTGGGTTCAAGTAATAACCCAATAGTATTGACATCGGTTTTTTTTTTAGTAAACTATGTATTTTGAATCTCACTTTCCCTTACCCTATTATATACTATTTTTTTTGGAAGTATTTTAGCCTAGACAAATGATGAAATGAAGCATGTCCTCCTTTTTCTTTTTCTTTTTCTTTCTTTGCAGAGGGGTGGGGAATTCAATTGTGATCGATCATGGTGTTCCAAGTCAAGTCTGCTTAGCCCAATTCAAGTGTTCAAATTGGTTTAACTAGAATCAAACACACAACATATAGCATTATGCTAAAACACCAAGGAGTTCTTCTACGCCCACAACAAAATTTTATAATATTTTCACAACAAATTTAGGTGTCAATCCATCATTAGTCAAAATAAAAATTAAATTAAATTAAATTTTACCTGGACGATTGTTTGAACGATGCTAAGACTACAATTATTTGCACAACTTTAACCACAACTCACCATGTGACTAGTTGTAAGCGGCAGAAAAAAAGTGGTCGTAACATTTTTCTTTGACTTAATCAAAGCTCATTGGTCTTTACTCTAATATTAAACCGTGACTCAATTTGCAGCCCAAAGCAAAAGATCATAATATATCACAATCAAAGACTCAAGGAAGTAAGGTTTGGTAGGTAGAAAGGGGAGGAAGATCTAATTAGATAGAAGCATTTTACCGCAACTTTTGGCTATTGTGTTTGTATGGAATCAAAGTCAAACACAATCATTCAAAACCCAAAAGAACGAAAAGGGAGGATGTTGCGAGATTCATGTCAAGTCTATTTCTTCAAAACCTTTAACCGTTAATTGATCCCTTAAAAACAAATCAAATGACTGTGCTTGGATTCTTTGCTTTCTTTTATTTATTTATTTTTTATTCAAATGACTCTATGTTTGGCTTAAACATTTTTATTTTTTATTTTTTAATTCAAACTACTATATGCGTGTGAAATTTTGACTGTTTGTAGAGTCAGGTTGCCAAAGTTAGTTTGGGACTTTATAAGATTTAAGTATTGTTTAATTACTGCTATTTGGCTCTACCTAAATGATTTGTTGAGGGATTTTTTTTTTTTTTTTTAGTTTTTTTTCCCCTGCTTTAAAGTTTTAACCTGGCAACGCATTAGAAAAATATAGGACATATTATAATTATTTATAGAAAATAACGTTGAGCGGCTGAGGTAGTTTTGAACTTTTGTTTCATTGTCTGAGTGTATTTTTTTTTTTAACTTCAAAACAATAATTGGTTTTGTATTTAGAAGAATGCTTGACAAAAATTTTGTACATTAAAAGAAAAAATTGTCAAAAATTTAATGATTTTTTTTTTTTAAACGGTTGAGTTCAATTTTAACAAATGATTTTTGTCTTTTATTTTAGGGTAAATTACAAAGTTGATCCCTATTCTTTACAGTATATCTCAATTTGATCCATAACCTTTTAATTGTGTCAATTTGGTCCCTAACTTTTTTAATACTGTGTTAATTTGGTCCTTACCGTCATCCCTTGGATGGAAAAAGCTGATGTGTCAAACGGAATAATAAAAAATGATTTTCCATGCCACATCAACTGCTAACTATACCACCATGTCAAATTAAAAAAAAAAAAAAAACTCAAATTGAAATGTTAAATGACACATGGCAATTTACTAATCCTACGGTTTAAAAAAAGCCACTTAATTTGTGTAATTTCCTCATCTTCTTTTCCTCACCTCACCTCTCTTTGCAACATTGCCACCATCACCTAAGCATGAGAGACCCATCGATGTAAGCCTTGATTCAACCCAAGATTCCAAAGAAAATAAATCCAACACCGTCTCCCTTCTCTAGACCTATTACCCAGTAAGATTATAATTTTATATTAAAAAAACATTGAAAAAAACTTTCGAGATCTGTTAATATTAATCATTGTTATATATAACAATATAAAAATCTGAAGACAATACTAATATCAATTCATTCAAATCATATAGACATTTACAAATATAGATCACAAAAAATAGGGAATATCACTACATTGCAGAAGCATTATGCCCAATCTCCATTAGCAAAAATCCCAATCAGCATCCTTGTTGCTCTACTTTGCATCTTGTCTTACTAGGTAATAAAGTTCGGCTACCCAATCGGCTTTTTGGCACCTCCTATCTCTAGCCGCAAACCCATCCACACCATCTTATAATTTCCACATCTTCTTGTTTTCAACCCAATGTGTGTTCTGAAATTTCCTGACGTTGGTGAAGTGGACGATGGGGGTTGACCAGCAAAAGACAAAAAATTCTAAATTACTAACTGTGGGTACTTAGGATGTACGGATCTTCGGGCCAAGGGCTTTTTGCCTTGTAGCATTTTACACCGCATCCTCGGCATGTCCTTCAACGTCCTAGGCCGTCCTCGGACGGCTTTGCAACGTCCTAGGCATACTTGGCAACGTCCTCGGACGGTTTCCCTAGGAGTCCCACATCGAAGGAAAACCCCCCCACTTGCTGCCTTATAAGCTGTGAAGCGAAGGGAGTAGTGTACCATCAGTTTATAGTTATTTCGAATAACTATAAACTGATGGTACACTACTCCCTTCGCTTCACAGCTTATAAGGCAGCAAGTGGGGGGGTTTTTCTTCGATGTAGGACTCTTAGGGAAACCGTCCGAGGACGTTGCCAAGCATGCCTAGGACGTTGCCAAGCATGCCTAGGACGTTGCAAAGCCTCGAATAACTAAACTGATGGTACACTACTCCCTTCGCTTCACAGCTTATAAGGCAGCAAGTGGGGGGGTTTTTCCTTCGATGTGGGACTCCTAGGGAAACCGTCCGAGGACGTTGCCAAGCACGCCTAGGACGTTGCCAAGCATGCCTAGGACGTTGCAAAGCCGTCCGAGGACGGCCTAGGACGTTGAAGGACATGCCGAGGATGCGGTGTAAAAGGCTACAAGGCAAAAAGCCCTTGGCCCGAAAATCCGTACATCCTAGGTACCCACACTAACTTTAGAATTACTAATTTTAATTTTTTTTTAATCTGATGTGATGGTATAGTTAGCCATTGATGTGGCATAAAAAATCAATTTTTATTATTTCATTTGACAAATCAGCTTTTCTCATCCAAAAGATAACGACAGTGACCAAATTGACACAACATTAAAAAGGTTAGGGACTAAATTAACACAATTAAAAAGTTATTGACTAAATTGAAATATAGTGTAAAGGATAAGGACCAACTTTGTAATTTATCCTTTATTTTATATATATTTTTAATATAAAAATATATATTAGTTTGCATTTTTATATATTAATATAGTTTTAAATTTTTAGTATATCTTTTTTTGTTCAGTGGTGCTTCCTTTTTCTTTTTTCTTTTTTCTTTTTTTTAATGCATAGTTTAGCACCTCCAAACGAATAAAGTCATGGCTGTCCCTACGAATCACTATTTTGTTAGTATAAAAATGGTAGGCTTTCGAGTGATAGCACAAAGTAATATTTTTCTTATTCACAATTTCAAGGAAAGGTTTGCTCAATGAAGATGCATGCCAGCGGTTTAAATTTCATTTAAGCCTCGTGTTAGCCATTTATTGCCTTCATAAAAAATAAAAATTGTTAGCCATCTCTTGTCAAAAAAAAATTCGTGAAGTAAAGTACTTCAATTCTTTATTATATTTGCTATTTCATGACATAATCACCCAGTTCGTATTTGGTGGAGATAATCATTGTACTTAAATAAAATGTGTAGATGAATTGTTGAGGAATGTTTGTGCCTTCTCTTTTATCCTTTATTATTTTAAGCAATTTATCTATGTTTTTATGTGTCCATGTTCTCTTATTGGCCTATCCTTTTAAATTATATACATTATCTTGAGTTTTGAATCTAGAGACTCTAGACATCATTTTCATGAGTCGATCACATGTAAAACAGATTCTACATGGTTTGCATTCCACATTCCACACACTATCCGATTAAAGAGGGTTTTTCTATTGTTAAAAAAAAAAAAAAAAAAAAAAAAATCAAAGTCTCCCAGGATCTGTATTATTGAGACTCAACGGCGATGTTTGTTTATGAGAACAAAACACACACCATTCACAATCTAAATGCTTTGATGAAATTGATGAGAAAGATAAAGAGATGTTTCTCTATGTATTGTTCTCTACGACACTTCGTGTAAGCGAAAAATTATATCACATGCACAAATGAGCTCTCGACCCCTTTATATAGACAACCAAATGGTCCGAACTCAAGAGATGGCAACTATTTGGCAATGGACACAACTCTTTGAAAACGGACTAAATTGAGCCCACTATTGGACATACTCTATTTGAGTTTTGATTGACCCAATATTTCTAGTAGATTCAAACACCACCACACCCCCCCCCCCCCCCCCCCCCCCCCCCCCAAACAAAAAAAAAATCTAAAAAGAAAAAAAGATTGTCATTAGGTCAGATGGTTTTGAGAAACAAACACACACAATGGGTAGATGAGGTTTTAGCCTATATAACTTAGATTTCCTTCATTCATGACGGAAGTTTATGGACAAAGGATAGGAACTCTTGAATTGGAAAACAAAAGATCGATTTTATACTTATGCATATTAATTATTGTATTACGTACATACATATTATGACAGGTAGCTCAAACTCCCTGAATTAATTAATAGGCAAGAATAACATCAAAATAAAGGAATAAAAAAGATTTAAACTAGAGAATTGGTAAGAAGACCAAATATAATTTAATTAAAATTTGTTTAATGTTGTGTTTGAGTTAAAGTTAAGAAGACCGAACATAATGTAATTAGAATTTTTTTTTTTTTTTTTTTTGAGATAGTTTTAATCTATAGCATCCGTTGTTGATGATAGTTTTATTACATCAATCAGTTTTTGGTATAGGCGGAGATTAAACCCTAGATCTCTTATTCAACTATTAGAACTGTAGGAATAAGGGACCAAAATTATATATTGGGCCTTAGGCCTTGTCCGAGGACATTGGCATGTCCAAGGAGGGACAACTAAATATGAGGGATGCCAGTTTAAAGTCTCATGAATAAAGAAGGGATAGAAGGCGGTCCGAGGAGGAATTCCTCCTCGGCCATGACAAATATAGCTTAGATACACATTCCAACAATGAAAAGGACTTCCACAGGAGCTCCAGTGTTAGGAGCATGCCTCATGACCACACGAGAAGGAAAAAAACCCAAAAATATTTAAGGAAAAGCTGCCACCTCCGCATTAAATGCACTGCAGCTACTTTTCTGGCCGCATTTATGTAGAGAAGACCCCTAAATAGTGCTTTCTTGGCTACCACAACTCACAGAGAGTCAGAAGAGATGTCTGATGGGACGGACACTCGAGTAGTGGCTTGGACAATTGACAAATAGAGGGCCAAGATCACTGTGAATGAGGTATATAATGTAAGAGACTCCTGACGGAAGGGGGACCAAAAAAAAAAGAATACAATAGCAATCACAGTTGCACTTGTAATCAATTCTATCAATGGATACCAAGATTTGCCTTCTCGGACAGTGAATTTATTCAGTCCTATGTGCCTTGTTTTTGCTGGATCGTCTTTTAAATCCATACTAGTCGTTATTAAATTCACTAGGACCTAATTCTTTGACCCACTCTCTACAAATTTATTGTACTGGGCCCATTGGGCCAAGATCCCATACCTCTTGGGCTTGGGCTGCAAAACGTGCCCTTACAAGAACTAATTTAGCTAGAAAAGATAAAACATAATTTAATTATTTTTTTGGTATTTTGTTGAAATATAATTGATTTCAAGTAACATTAAATAATTTAGTATTTTACACCTTTTGAAAATTAAAATGTTGAAGTAGAGAAAAGTTAAGACTTTCAAAAACTATTGTGACAATTCAAGAAGAGTTTTTTTTTTTTTTTTTGTGGAGAAAAAACAATTCAAGAAGAGTTCCAAAAAAAAATTATTTAATGCATTTACTTTACTATTATAATTAGTATTATGACCGTGTAATACATAACTTAATCAAGAATTATATGCATACCAAATAATATATGTAGGGTCAGGATTTGTAGCTCAAACCCAAGAGATATGGATTATGAGCCCATTGAACCCAGAACAATAAATTTGTAGAGAGTGGGTGAAAGAGTTAGGCTAGTTGTGAATCACACAATGACTAACTAAGATAGTTAAAGATGAATTAACATGCAAGCAGGCTTGAACAATTGACCTAATGAATATCCGAAGAGATTTATATTGAATAAAGATGATTACAATGTTTAGAGCTACAGTAAAATCGTATTTCTCTACTTTGTCTCTCTTTTTCCTCTTCCTCTCCATCAGAGGCTTCTTCCCTTTATATAGCATCCTCACCCCTCATTTTCATTGTCCACTTGGTCTTCATCTAAGCATCCACTCAAGTATATGTCATGTCAAGTCTTCTTTTTAGTTTTCTGTGAGTGGTGATAGCTGAGATTACACTGTTCAGGGGTCTTCTCTACATAAATGCGGCCAGAAAAGTAGCTGTAATGCATTAAACACGGTTGTAGCAGCTTTTCCCCTTAGATATTTCTTCGTTCTTATCATCTCCAGACACGCTCAGAGTTTATCTTCGTTATTGGAACCATTAGGAAGATCATTCTAACCCTCCACACATTTGATTGATCAAGAATATTCATATCCGAGGAGGAAGACCTCTTCGGACAATTTACGAATTCTTCGGAATGCATCCCTCATTCATTTCCAGGTATGATTCTTCCATATGGACCATTTTCCAGATATTTTCTTCTCTTCGGACATCTAGTAGTCTTCGAATAGAGCCCCAGGCCCAACACATTAGGCTGGACTTTCAACCCCCACAATATATATTAATAATATAATTAAAATTGAATAATAAAATAATACCTAGTAAAAATAAAAGAACAAATATTATTTTAAGTTACATAATGTTTACACAAGTCTTTAAGTGCAACCTTAACTCAAAATGACATAGTTAGCTTGAGGATCAAAATTTTGAAACTTTAAGGAGCCAAATTAAAATTAGCCCATTACAAATTTACAATAAGTCTAGGAATACAAACTTCTTCATTATGTTTTTCACAATTGTTGACGTGGAATGTTGTGATTGGTGATTGACACCACTTTTATTAACACCAATCACAACTTGTCACATGACTCACATTCATAATTATGAATTTTTTTGTATCCCATATCCTAAGTCCTAACATTACTTCTTAATCCCTATTTGAAATCAAATCTTTAATGACTTTTCCTTGATGACCCCCACTTCTCTATGGCATGAATATTTAATATTCACTGGTATTTTCCCTCTAATTGAGAAATAACTCCTTAATATTGTTCCATTCGATAAATTACATAGTGCATTTAGCATATTGCACCCATTCTTCTATATATGTATAAAAGCATTTTACACTCACCTTTCATATAAAAGTGGACTCCTTATGTGGGCTTCGCATATAAGACACTCTCTCTCTCTCTCTCTCTCTCTCTCTCTCTCTCTCTCTCTCTCTCTCTCTCTCTCTCTCTCTCTCTCTCTCTCTCGTGCCATTCTTGGAAGTTAATCTGTAATGGCATCTTTATTTTTAGTCCTTTATGACTTTTCTTGTTGGAGATATTAAAATTTATCATAGAGAGAAGAGAATCTCTATTTCAACCCTTGGTTTTATAAAATTTTCAATAGGTTTGGGTTAAAAAAATAATAATAATAATAATAATTTCAATAAGTTGATGAAAATTATTATCGGATTTCTCAAATTTGACCTTTATAAATAAATTTATAACTGGTCATACATGTCTTTAACCTTTACCTAATTTGAATTTGAAATAAACTTTTTTTATTTGTTAGAAGTACATAGGAAGAACTCTATCCGACTATCCCCCCTCCTATGGAAAGTGCCCAATGATCTCAATATGTAACTTTAATCTTATTTGGTACGTATGTTTAAATAACAGTTTTCAATTTTTTTAGAAATATATGTAGGTGAAAAAGTGTGTATAAATATGCATAATATTGTTTAAAAACTGAAAAAATGTGTTTAAGTTGATATACCAAACAAATCCTAAACATTGCGTGTCCTCTTATATTTCATCAATTAATTAGTTAATAAAATTACATTCTATAGAGTCTAATGTCTTTTTCTTTTCATTTTTTTTATGAGAACCTTTTTTATGAGAACCTAATGTCCTTTCAATTTTTTTTTATTTAAAAAAAAGTCATTTTCATATCAGAATGTACAGTAAGTTTCGATTTGTTACATGTCCGTAGCTTGTAACTCTCTCTTTTTATTCTCAAAAGAAAAAGAAAAAGAAAAAAAGCTTGTAAATCTTTTTTTTTTGGATAAATATTTTGTGTTTTTAAAAATGTTTTTGTTTTAGCATGCATATATATATATATATACATACACACACATAATATACAATCAAATGTCCCACTTCATATCACTCTTTTCAAGTCATTATCGTCTAGGTTAGGTGCGTTACAAAAACAATCAAATCATTCAAATGTCCCATTTCTATCACTAATTTCAATTCATTATAATGCCATGATTACGTTACGTGTTTAGAAAATACTGTGGACGGACCCACTTTGGGACCAAGGGGTGCCCAACGTCTCTCCTATTTGTTTTTCTTGAATTCACAATTTTTTATTAATAAACATTTAAATTTTACTTTCCTATAAATTCAATCAAATTTTTTTAAGAATGAAATTCAACCCATTTAAAGATTTTTTTTAAACGCCAGTTAGAAACTTAGTCTGTAATTTCTCTTAATGATTATTTTAAATATTATTTTCCTAATTTTTAGTAATTTATGCTAACATACTTTCAAAAGGGAATATAAAATATATATTTCCTTAATCAATAGAAAATTAAGGATAAACATGTTTTATTTATTTATTAATTATTTATATCAATATCTTTCACATTAGTTTTCTTTTTTTCTTTTTTCTCCCTAAAGAATTTGATGAGAACGAGGATAGATGTAAAACATGCATATAATATATTATTTTTATTATTCATCATTGTTTTATTTTTAAATTATGCCAAATGGTTGGTAAAGAATTAAAATCAAGGAAATCAATATTGTATTGGTATCGGTCATACTTGCAGTATATACTGTACTGGCCATTAAACTAGTACTAATCCTCCTCAATCTTCTCAAATGTACCAAATAAAATATTTGGATATATTGAGGATTTAATGATAATCTTGTAATGGGATGGATCACAATGTCTAATTAACAATAAATGTGAACTTTAAGATCAAAAATGAAATATTAAGGATGGAGTGGCACTTGATGCAAATTTAGAGACAAAAATGCTAAAAAATAAATTAAAGACTGTCATTTGAAATTTAACTTTTTTTGTTTTTAAAGATTCTTCACTCAAAATTAGAGTTTCATATAAAAAAATTTGCTGAATATTTACATAGTTACATACAATACACACTTTTTCTTTATGTTTGATAGAATATTTTAGGATTAATTAATTTAAGGATAGTTACATACTTTTTATTGCACCTTCCTTGTGAAATCGTGCTGTGAAAACACGATTTCGATTATAATTATGAAAAAGAAGTACTACGTCTATAATATTTTTAAAACAAATTTTTAGTGGTAAATTATTACCGATTCTACTTTAAATCCAACTTTTTTGCCTAACAATAATAGCTAGTAATAACTTACCACTTATGATTTATTGCGAAAATACTGTAGATATAACATTTCTCATTGTGAAATGACATTGCATCTTGTACATACGGTGGGTAACTATCACTACTCTTTAATTTAAGAGAAGTGCTACATCCACAGCATTCTCACAACAAATCTTAGGTGATAAGTCATTGTTGATTCTAATTTAAACCTACTACTTAAATTACTTTTTTGCAATCAGTAACAAACATGTCACTTAAAATTTGTTGTGTAAATATAATTTCTCTAAATTTAAATAGTTTACACTATGTTTGTTTTAGCGATAATGTTTTCTAGAAAGTAGAAACCAAGTCATTTTCCAAAAAAATAATTTTTACAAAACTATCTCATTTTTATATATTTAGTAGCAATCTTAAATGAGTAGAAAAATAATTTTCTAACTTCCTTTATTTAGCTTGCTATTAGATATAGTCATTTTTCAAAAAAATTTAGCAACCATTTTTTTTTCTCATTTTCTTGATGTTACTAAACACTGAAAAAACACAAAAAACTATCTTTACACAAATTTGTTAGACACTAAAAAAACATGTAACTTTCTTTATGCACAGTTTTATAAACACCGAAAAAAACGAAAAACTATCTTTACGCAAAATTATCATGTGAGTTAAATTAGTACAATTAGGGTTTACTTGGAATTCGTTTATTTTGCTAAAAATATTATAGATAAAAGTGAAAATTAATTAAAATAGTACAGTAAAATTTATAAATAATATAAAAAAGTGTAATAAGTCTTTTAAATAAGAATAAAAATAAATTAAATAATAAAATACGTGGGCAAAAATACACTATTTAGCAATTAATGGGAACGATTGGCCACACACGACGAAACGGCCCAACTAAAAACCCAACACACGCTTGATCAGCCGAGCAAATGCATCATGACACATAACACACATAGTGCGAGTCCTCGACTAGTCTCTCAATCTCTTATTAACACGTAAAATTCTCCTCACCAATCCAAATCCAATCACGCCTCTCTCTCATCCCCGCTTGTTTCTTTCATTCTGTACTATACAGTGTACGCCTCTTCCTTCTCTCCCTCTTAATCACTCTCTCTCAACAAAAAAATTAGCAAAAACAAAAACAAAAACAAAAACAAACTTACCAATTCATCCACGGCCACGCCTCCGAATCCTATTGCCATATAAATCTCTCGAGATCTCTGCCCACTCCTTCAAAATTAAAATTTCCCTTTTTGTAAAAACAATTACCGTTATTTTTTTTTTTTTTTTTGATTTTTTGATATAAATCCGAATTCCATGGGGCCTATCTCTGATCTAACGGCCAGCGTTTCCCCTTTGTTTCTCCGTGAAAAGCTCCAAGATTTCTAGGGCTTTTGCTGTGTATATATAACTTTTTCGTTTGCGAATTTCCTTTTTAGAACAAACAAACATAAAAAATGAGGGTGGCAAAGTCTCAGGTGTGGCAACCTTGCAAGAAGAAGAGGTCTTGATCCATTAGCTCTGAAAAAGAGAGAGAGAAATCATTTCGGTTTGGAAGAACTGAGTGTTTTTTATTTGTTTGGAGAGAGAGAGAGAGAGAGAGAGAGAGAGAATTTTTAGAGAGATTGAGAGAAAGAAGATGTCGTCGAAGTCGTCGTCGTCGTCGTCGGCGGCGGCAGCAGCGGCCAACAATCACGGCAGGACGCGTGTGGGGAAGTACGAGCTTGGTCGAACCCTAGGCGAGGGCAATTTCGCAAAGGTCAAGTTTGCTCGGAATGTCGACACCGGTGAGAACGTCGCTATCAAGATTCTCGACAAAGAAAAGATTCTCAAGCACAAGATGATCGCTCAGGTACTCATCGTAATCCTAATCTTTCATTCATTTTTTCGAATCGTTCGAATCAGATTTTTTTTTTTCTCAATCTTTTTGGATTTCTGGTTAGATTTATTGATTCAATTAGTTGAATTAGAGGAATTTCTTTGATTTTACACCGAGTTAGACCGTAATAGTATTTGTTGTTTGACTGCTTGGCTGCCGAGAAAAAATGAACAAGGAAAAAGAGCAAGCGAAATGTAAATTTGTTGATTTTGATTTTTAACTATTAGGCGAAGTCAACTTTGGCAAAAACGTGTTTTTTACTTTTTTAAAAGAAGTTGAAGACTTACCTTAAGTTTGTCATTTTGTGAAAACACTGTGTTAAAAAATAATTCTTTATTGCTAATTATTATTTGCTGGTCGGTTCTTTATTTGACTTGAACTTTCCTGAAATTTTAAATAATTGTGTATTATTTTCGTTTTTTTAATTTATCCAATGTTCATTAGGTGGTGAATTATTCTTGTAATATCCTCAAAAATTGATATTGAATTAGTTGAGTATGTGATGAGTCCCACATCATGGTATATTGGGTTGATATGGACTTTATTATATAAATAACCGCAAAGAGCAACCGACTTAGAGAGAGTTAGAATTGGGTTTATTTCACAAACAAATCAATTCAATTTCGAATAAATAAGTCTATGACTATGAAGATGAAAGTTTCACAACTACCAATGTGGCTTGTTGTGATTATTGTTATTATTTTTGATAGGTAATAAGACTTATTGAAAAAAAAATTTGAACATCATGTCCATGATGGCGAACACTCTGAACAAGAATTAAATACATACTAATCAAGAACTAAAAGAAATAGAGACTAAGAATTTAAGTATAGAAATACAATTCGTACACCTCCAAATACGAGCCCAATGAAACAAAGTACCAAAGAGGAGAGATTTTAGGTGATCTAACATTCTCTCATTGTCTTCAAAAATGTGGGTATTGCGTTCCTGCCAAACTAACCACATTAAACATGCCGGGGCCATATTCCAAATAGTTGAAAGATGCTTTCCAAACTAGTTTCTCCAAATAAAGAAAGAAGAGCTAATTGACCTTGGCATTACCCATTGGATCTCATTTGGGAACAGTTTATCTAGCTTTTTGTTGAAAATGTGCAAAAGTATACTTGTTTAATTGACTCAAACTCTAATTCTATATTAGTCTTTTATGTTCTATATAATTTGCTTTTGGAGTGCTTGCATTATTATAAGATAATATATATATTTTTGATATGAAACTCCAAATCTAAGGAAATTATGGTTAATATAATTACATTGGAAACGTAATTCTTTTGTCTTGTGTAATAATATTGAGACTCTAGGGGTTATTGTGCGCTGTTTGGTTGCTGTAAAAGTTGCCAAGAAAAGAAAAGAAAATAAACAACATTTTGATTGCCAGATGAGTTATTTGCACCCCCTCACTTTGGCATTTAGTGGAGAATTGTTTAAGATTTATATGTATTTATTGTGCAAAGATTATACTTTGTTGAAGCTCTAAATTTATTATTGTTTCAGTCTATATATAAATGTTGGTTTTTTGTTTTTTTGGCTGGTTTCTCCTTTGCAGATTAAACGTGAAATTTCAACTATGAAACTGATCAGACACCCAAATGTTATCCGTATGTATGAGGTTTGGGAGCACACCTACTTTGTTTAATTTTATTTTTAACTTATCTTAATGTAATGACATGACTTATTATTCTATCATCTTCTTCATGGTTTATTGGTGGAGATTTATATTTGATCTTAATTGTGATATATTTCTATATCCTGGATTCTCCACATGTTTTGTACTTAATCAGAATGTTTCTTGATTATCTTCTGAGTCTCAATTGACTTCTTGCAGTATTATTTGTGTAGGTGATGGCTAGCAGGACGAAAATATATATAGTCATGGAATTTGTGACCGGTGGGGAATTGTTTGACAAAATTGTAAGATAGTGCTTGTTTCCTACTGATGACTAACATATGTGATCTGCAATGAAGTGCCCTAAATTATGTGTGCATGATCTGTTAATAGACTCTACTTATCATAAAAATGAATGATCTGTTAATAAACTCTATATAATTAACTGGTTTTTGTGCTATTTCTTGAGCCAGGCAAGTAGAGGAAGGTTGAAGGAAGATGAAGCTAGAAAGTATTTTCAGCAACTTATTAATGCTGTGGATTACTGTCATAGCAGAGGTGTATTTCATAGAGACCTAAAGGTGTGATTTCTATTTTTGTTTTAGCTATCTGTTTACCTATAATACTCTTAATGTTTGAACTGCTAAATCCAGCTAGGTTGAAGACTTTTCAAAATTGACTAAATTGGTCCCTAATCCCCGTCATAAAGAGGAGAAAAATGAGTGACGGTTTAGGGACCAAGTTTGTCGGTTTTGAAATGTCTTGGACTTGATTGGCATTAGCCCAAATTTTAGGGGTTTGATTGAATTTTACCCTAAAATTAATTTATGCAGTTGGAGGCGATTGACTGATTTTTATGTATAATTGAATGACATTGCATCTATTACAAGAAAATAAAATAAAATAAAGATGTCATTGTGGTTTGTCATTTGCAGCCAGAGAATTTACTGCTGGATGCTAATGCAGTTCTTAAAGTTTCGGATTTTGGATTAAGTGCACTACCACAACAAGTTCGAGTGAGTATGATGACTTAATGTGATTCAGGGAGTGCAAATTCAATTCAATTCAATTTATTGATTTATTTAATTTTAGAAGTCCATTGTCTTTTTACTATCGGTCTATTGAATTATTTTAAGTCTTGTTAGCTAGTTAAGTTATTAAGGTTGTTTTTGTAATTGCATTATTGGGTTTTGGCCAAAGTCAATCAGGGTTATTAGAGTTCAGTCCTAGTAGTCAATGGGGGTAGTATTATGATTGATGTATAAAACTTTGTTGGTATTATGCCAATGGCTTAGTGCTGAATCTGCTGATTCCAGGAAAGGATGCACTAGGTGCTAATTCCAAGCAACCTTAGGTTTGATTCCAGGTTTATCCTTTGCTTTCTATTCTTTTTGTTCCTGCAAAAGATTGTATTGCATCAATTTTGGTATTAGACCATTAATTGTTCTGCATCATATTGCCTCATAGAAAAAAATTGTGTTTATGCACTTATCCAAAAAAATAAAAAATAAAGTTTTTATCCTAAAAGTTGCACAAAACTTTTACCAATGCGTCCTGGTTCAAATGTTAGTTTCTCCTCTTACAAGTGTGGGTAGAGTATGGGGTCACAGGTTCAAAATCCACTGATGGGTCTGTAATTTACCTTTAAAAAAAAGTTATGCAGAACTTAATATAAAGAGGTGTTGGTGGCCACTGGCCACTTGGCCCTAGAAGCCCCGCTTCTCATTCTGATTTGCCTGTGCCTACCACACTGTTTTTGGGTTATATTGGTACTATGGTGAATTATTAGGCAGGTTTACTTAATCTATTTGTGAAGGTAGTGTAACTGCTTATCTAATCCCTCTATTTAGGAAGATGGATTGCTTCACACAACATGTGGTACGCCAAATTATGTTGCTCCAGAGGTATATCAGCTTTTGGTTCAAAGTGCAAGCTACTATTTCTTTACTCTCATAACCTTCTGTTTTGTTTTGTTAACCATTGGCACTTCACTTTTGTAGGTGATCAACAACAAAGGCTATGATGGAGCAAAGGCAGATCTGTGGTCATGCGGTGTGATTCTTTTTGTCTTGATGGCTGGATATTTACCTTTTGAAGACTCGAACCTCATGTCATTATATAAGAAGGTTAATTGCTCTCTGTCCCTCTCCATTAATTCATTCTTAGAATGTACCAGGAACTTTTTTATGTATCCAGGAATCTATCGTAGGGAACAAAATTTCTCTGTGAAAATAATTAGCTTGTTAATGCAGTTGAACTATATTGCTAGAATATTCTTCCAACTGGGAATCTCATCCAATTCCACAGTAATGTTGTGTATGTGAGTTTTAAATTCTTTTCTGTAATAACCTTTTTTGTGCTCATACATGATTTAAGATGATAATTTATGTCCAAAAAAAAGAAGAGGAAATGTGACACTGAAATGCACTTTTAAATCAACTGTGCATGTTGTAATTTGCAACTTGATGGACAAGATCAGTTTTAGTGCCAAATATAGCTTAGGCTTACAAGACATGTAAAGGCAGTGAACTTGATTGGGTTGACATTATTTATGCATTAAGCTAAGGTAGGTAGATCATTTTGACATAAGCTGAGTTATTTCTGGTCAATCAATTGATATGTTCAATTGTATTGGCATTTTTTTTTTTTTTTTTAAAAACTCAGAAGTGAACGGTTCCCTAGTGAACGGTCGGGTAACTCCCGTCTTACTCCGGCTATGGATCTTTTTTCGGAGTTCATTGAGGACCTTAATTTGATTGATTTGCCTTTGGAGGGAGGGAGTTTTACCTGGTCTAGCGGCTCCGATCAGCCTTCGATGTCTAGGATAGACAGAGTGTTGGTGTCTTACGATTGGGAAGAGCAATACCCGGATGTGATTCAGCGGATTTTACCTCGTCCTGTTTCAGATCATTTCCCAATTCTGGTGGAGGTAGGGGGAATGGCGAGGGGAAAAAGTCCGTTTAGGTTTGAGAATATGTGGTTAAAGACGGACGGGTTCATTGATAGAGTTCACTCTTGGTGGAATCGGCATACTTTCTCTGGTACTCCTAGCTTTGTGTTTGCCAAAAAATTGAAGGCCTTAAAGGAAGATATCATTCAGTGGAACCGGTCGGAGTTTGGTCATGTCGGACGCAAAAAGTCTCAATTATTAGAGGCTTTGAAATTGCTTGATGCCAAGGAAGGGGAGTTTGGCCTCTCTGATGCAGAGTTATGTGAGAGAATTGTGGTGAGATCCGAAGTAGAGAGTCTTCTCTCTTTGGAAGAAATCTCATGGAGACAGAAATCAAGAATGTTATGGATTAAAGAAGGAGATAATAATACTAAATTCTTTCATAAGATGGCTAACTCCCGTAGAAGGTTTAACCATCTAAGAATTTTGGAGGTGGATGGGGTGGTGTATGAGGAAACGTCTGAGGTGGCTGCTCAAGTGGTTCAATTTTATAAAAATTTGTATAAGGAGACAGAGGAGTGGAGGCCTTTTGCGGAAGGTTTGGAGTTTGATCAGATAGATGGGTCGGAGAGGTGCTGGCTTGAAAGGAGGTTTGAGAAGGAGGAGATTCTTCTAGCTGTTAATGAGTTGGCTGGGGATAAAGCCCCAGGTCCAGATGGTTTTTCCATGGCCTTCTTTCACCATTGCTGGAGAGTGGTGGAAAGAGATGTTCTAGCTGTTTTTGAGGAATTCTATCTCCACAGTAAGTTTGAGAAATCTCTGAACGCTACTTTCATAGCCTTAATTCCTAAGAAGAATGATGCTTCCAATATTCGAGATTTCAGGCCTATTAGCTTGGTAGGGAGCTTGTACAAGATTTTGTCTAAGGTTTTGGCAAATCGCTTGAAGACGGTTTTAGACCAACTGATCTCTGAGTCCCAGAATAGTTTTGTGGGAGGTAGACAAATTCTTGACTCAGTTCTCATTGCTAATGAGTGTGTTGATAGCCGTGTTAAGAGTAAGACTCCAGGGGTTATTTGTAAGCTTGATATCGAGAAAGCTTATGACCACGTAAATTGGGAGGCTTTATTAGATCTCTTGAAGAGAATGGGCTTTGGGGAGAAGTGGTGTAGATGGATCCGGACTTGTATCTCAACTGTTCATTTCTCTATCTTGGTTAATGGAACTCCAGCTGACTTCTTTAGGAGCACGAGGGGTTTGAGACAAGGGGACCCGCTATCTCCTATGTTGTTTCTAGTTATTATGGAGGTTTTAAGCAGAATGCTGAAAAGAGTTGAAGGTGCTGGTTTGATTAGGGGTTTTAAGGCAGATGGTAGATGGGGTGATGGGGAATGTGTCTCTCATCTTCTGTTTGCGGATGACACTATCCTTTTTTGTGATGCGGAAGAGGAGCAGATCCTTCACATTCGGATGCTTCTCCTCTGTTTTCAGGCTGTGACAGGTTTGAAGGTTAATGTCCTAAAAAGCGAGATGGTTCCAATAGGAGAGGTTAATAATATGCATGCCTTGGCAGAGATTCTGGGTTGTAGGATTGGGACTTTGCCTATGACCTATCTTGGTATGCCGCTAGGGGCTCCTCATAAGTCTCCCTCTATTTGGAATCCTATTTTGGAGAAAATTAAGCGGAAGCTGGCTGGGTGGAAGAAGCTGTATTTGTCGAAAGGTGGAAGACTGACGTTACTTAAGAGTACGCTATCTAGCCTTCCTACTTATTATTTGTCTCTTTTTTCCATTCCATCGCATGTGGCGAATAAGATTGAGAAGATGCAAAGGGACTTCTTGTGGGGAGATTCGAAGGCTCACTTAGTGGGGTGGGATAAGGTGTGTGCTCCTAAGGTGAACGGTGGTCTGGGTGTTAGGAAAATAACCACTTTCAACAAAGCCTTACTAGGAAAATGGTTATGGCGGTTTGGGGTTGAGGAGACTCGTCTCTGGAGGAGGGTTGTAGTTTCGAAGTTTGGGGAAGAGTGGGGGGGTTGGTCTTCTAAGCTAGGCAGGGGTGCCTATGGGTGCGGTTTATGGAGAAGTATTCGTAAAGGTTGGGAGGTGTTTAGTAAATGCATTCAGTTTGAAGTAGGGGTGGGGGATAGAGTGAAGTTTTGGACAGATAGGTGGTGTGGGGACTTACCACTCCATCGATCCTTCCCATTAGTGTATGGGATTGCTTCTAATAGAGAGGCATCGGTGGCCTTGTCTCTCGAAAGGTTGGGGATGGAGGCTCAGAGAAGCTGGAATGTTCGCTTGTTAAGGGACCCTAATGATTGGGAGATGGGTGAGGTGGATGAATTCCTCCGTACCTTGGGTTCTAATTTGCCTCGTTCTGAGCTTGGAGACCGTATGAGGTGGACGTTGACAAAGAAGGGGGATTTTGATATCCGCTCTTTCTACAACAAGCTTCGTTGTCCTTTGCCTATTATCTTTCCTTGGAAAGGTATTTGGAAGGTTAAGGCTCCTCCGCGAGTCTCTTTCTTTGTTTGGACTGCGACTAGGGAGAAGATTCTTACAGGTGACATTCTGAGGCGTAGAGGAGTGGCTTTTGTTGACCGGTGCATTATGTGTCGTAGTAATGGGGAGACAGTGAACCATCTACTTCTTCATTGTGAAAAAGCTTATCTGCTGTGGAGCTTGGTTTTTAGAACTTTTGGGATCTCATGGGTTTTGCCAAGGTCGGTTGCAGATACGCTTTTTGGTTGGTGGAATTGGTTTGGAAAGCATTCTTCTAGCATTTGGAATTTAGCTCCTTTGTGCCTTATGTGGTGTATATGGAGGGAGCGGAATTGGAGAACTTTTGAGGATACGGACAAATCCGATAATCAGTTGCTTGCTTTCTTCAGTGGCTCCCTTTTTGATTGGACTAGGGCTTGGGGAATCACCTCTAGTGACTCTCTCCCTTTGTTCCTTAATTCTCTGCTCTGTACTTAGTTCTTATGTTGGCTTTTGTTTGTTTTGTTGCTTTTTCTTGTTGTTTGTTTCCTCCTCTGTAATCCTTGCTCTACCTTTTGTTTTTCATGAGGTAGCTCTTTGAATATACATCTTTTTACTTATCAAAAAAAAAAATAAATTAGCTTTCTGATTTCCTTATCTTTTGTTTTGCTGTTTGGTTCTTCTATCTTGTTGTTCATCATCATGAACTACTTGTACGTTTATTTTTTCTCTTTTATAATATTTCTCTGATTACCTATCAAAAAAAAAAAGAGTAGGAGTTTCTTCTTTGTACATCATGCGAAGGAAGATCATTTGTTGATGGGGTCACATTGCATGTAGTTAGAAGTTTATTGAAAGTACACTAGAGTTGTTAGCAATGGTGTTTTAAGTTCTTGGAAAAGGAGTAGGGTTTGCACTTGCAAGTTTTTGACCTAAAAGTGAGTTGATGTCAAAATATAGCTCCTTAATGCTGGGGGTTATCAGCAAAATGTTGTGGGTTCCAATAAGGCAGCAGAGTGGTGGAGGAAAAGAAAGGAACTTTTTTAATGGGCTTTGGCTTCATTTTGCGTTTGTTGTTTTTGTTTTTTTGGGGGGGGGGGGGGGGGGGGTGGGGGGGGGTGTGTGGATGGAAGAAAGTTATGCACTGGTAGGAATTTTTTTATACATAAACTGAGTCTAATACCTTATCTTCACGTTATAGTACTTCCGATCATAATTGAGTATATCTTTGTGTGTGTGTGTAATAAACTTTAATACAGTGACTGAGGCCTTACCCAACTTATTTGATCTTAATGTTCATTGTTTCATGTCAAGTCTAATACTAAGGATGGGTTTGGCTTGTGTCACTTTTATTGAGTCTACTCCAAGTTGCATCCCTGCTTTTAGATTTTAGGTTCCTGTGGTCTTTAATAGTGTTGATGGGACATTCTATGTTCAAGTGTGAAGATGTAGTTATTAAATTCATTAACCTGATGCCATTATTGTGTATCCTTTCTGCAATAATATTATTTATACAATACTCATGGAAAAGACTACAGCTCTCAAAATTGGAAATTCAATTTTATGTCTATAATGCTCATAATTTGTAATTTGTACTTTTGTAATAAACTTTTTGTGGGGTATACATACAAACTATGACATTGATTAGCGTAAAGACAACATAAGTCCATACGGGGGAGTGGAATCATGAAGGAGCATGTAAATGGCAAGTCAATGTTCATTTGACCTTCTAAAGGAGTGATTTGCCATGTTTGAAATACGGAACTTTGTTTCATTTGTTTGAAATGTTCCGTAATCTGTCTGTCTATATTTATAAGCTCAAAACTGGTTACATGAGGAATCTATCTGACTACAGATATTCAAGGCTGAATTCACATGTCCTCCATGGTTCTCCTCAAGTGCAAAAAAACTAATCAAAAGAATCCTGGACCCTAGT
This sequence comes from Quercus ilex subsp. ballota, assembly GCA_032727855.1. Taxonomy (NCBI): domain Eukaryota; kingdom Viridiplantae; phylum Streptophyta; class Magnoliopsida; order Fagales; family Fagaceae; genus Quercus; species Quercus ilex. The sequence goes on along the minus strand of CM064912.1, from coordinate 63,346,829 downwards.
CCCTCAACTGTATGTCATTTTTCTCTTTCTCCTTTGTCTTGTTTGCTATCTTGTATTTCTTGTGTATTTACCATGTATGCTAATCGTGTTAAACAGCGGATTACAATTGCCGAGGTCATTGAGAATGAGTGGTTTAAGAAAGGATACAAGCCACCTAGTTTTGAGCAAGCTGATATTAGTCTTGCTGATGTGGATTCTATCTTCAATGAAATAGGGGTAAGATCATTGTTTCACCTTTTTTTTTTTGGGTGGGTGGGGATTGTTTGATCATATAGCACTAATGTTTGGCTTTGTACTTGCTGTTTGGACAGCATTCTGGAGAGCTTGTTGTGGAGAGGAGGGAAGAAGGACTTGTGCCTGTGGCACCTGTCACTATGAATGCATTTGAGCTAATCTCTACATCTCAGGGTCTCAACCTCAGTACCCTTTTTGAAAAGCAAATGGTATGCTTGACTTTGGTTGTTGGCCTTGGTAAATTAGAAAACTTCTTTTTTATTTATTTATTATTTATTTTTTTTCATTTTCATTTTTTTCCTGAATGGTAAATAAGATATCTGACATGGAGAAGCTTGAACTCAAGAACCTCATATTTCATTTGTGGAGGGAAACATTTCATATATATTACATGATAGCAGCATGATGATCTGTAGACTTAGGTGCTTACCTATGGCAGTCCAAAATATGATGTTTTTTTCTCCTTTTGTTACTACGTTGAAGGATGTGAATTTGGTTGTTGCCTGTTGATCTCTAAAATTCACTTGTCTATGTTGATTTTCTCAAGTCATATGTGAAAATATTTTTAAAAGATTATTTTTAAAAATAAAGGTTGGTTGATATTTCAAAATAAGCGATGATATAAATTTTTCAAGATTAATTTATATGTTATAGTGTTGTTACCCTAGTATTATTTGGTTGGAGAAATTGGTTTGGAAAGCATTCCTCCTATGTGCGGAATCTTGTGCTGGCTGTCTAATGTGGAAGGATCGTAACAATTGCATGTTTAAACTTTGAAGAGGCTGAGAAATTTTTAGAGCAATTGCATTATTTGCTGATCCATACCTTATTTGAATGGTTGAATGGGCTCGAACAGGGGGTTAACACTTTGTACTTCCATTGTTGATTTCCAAAATTCTTTAGGATTTTCTTCTTACTGTTCATTTTTTTTTTTTTAAAAAAAAATCACTTTGTGATCATCATCGTAAGCACAAAGTTTTCTCATTTATCAAAAACAAATGTTACTCTAGTTTGGCGGGTGGAGTTGTGAATCCGTGGTTTACTCCCTTGGGGTGAGTCCAAAAGGCCCTGCCTTGGTGAGGTTCCATGTCATCAATTAAAAAAAATGTTATTCTAATATTGCATAGTTTTGAAGGAGCCACTTGGCTCGTCAGTTATTGATATTGGATTGATTCATGAACATAAAACTTAAGAAAATGGCTGATATTTCCTTGGTAACCAGGGGCTTGTTAAAAGGGAAACAAGATTTGCTTCCAAATGTAGTGCTAATGAGATAATCTCAAAAATTGAGCAAGCTGCAACACCTCTTGGTTTTGATGTGAAGAAAAATAACTATAAGGTGCAATGAGCTATTCTTTTTCTCACTCTTATCCATGATTTACTGTAGTGTCAATTATCTTTCAATTCTGACAACCACCCCCCATTTCTCCCTCTCTTTTTTATTTATTTGGAATCAAATCTGTCTCAGTTGAAGCTTCAAGGTGAAAAAACTGGACGTAAAGGTCATTTATCTGTTGCAACAGAGGCACGTATACTTCAGACTCCACCCCCCCTCCCCCCCCCCCCCCCCCCCCCCCTCTTTCAACCCACTACTTTTCTCCCTTTCTCTTCCCATAACACATCCCATCCCTTTGTTAGAAGTAGTTCGATCTTGAGCTGTTTACAATTCTCTGTTTCAGATTTTTGAGGTGGCCCCTTCACTCTACATGGTTGAGGTTCGCAAGTCTGGAGGAGATACTCTAGAGTTTCACAAGGTATACTATAACAATGTCATTGCACTTTGTGGCATCTTTTAAAAATATATATTTTTTCTATTGAGTGAAATTATGGACTGCGCTGATGTAGGTCATGGTTCCTTGACTTCCTTCACCCAATGTAGTGGTGATTCCTCTGCCACCTACCCACTGATGCATTTGTAAAAAGTGCAGGACAAAGATGGGGGGAGAAAGGCACAAGGGGATACAGTGATTTTAGCAATTTTCATTCCCACCATGCCTGGCTCCACCTCATTAAGCAAAGATACTGGCTAGGACTAGGAGTGGGTCAAGATCAGCTTTTAGGTTTTTTTCCTACTAAAAAAAAGTATCAAATAATATTTTTTGTTCTTGAAAAAAAAGAAAAGACAATTTCTAGAAAACAAATTTATCCCTGCAAGAAAAGAAAAAATTCTTTACAATTAAAAAAAAAAAAAAAAAAAATCATGTAGGTAAGATGCCAAAATAAAATTTTAATTGTAATTCATTAAATAGTATATGGCAACAACCACCACAATGCCTTAGTCCCAAAACTTTAGGGTCGGTTTTGGATCCTCAATAAATCAATCAGGGTCACCATATATATATATATATATATATATATATTGGAGGACACCTAAACTTGTATATATAAAGGGGATAAGATCCATTCATAAAAAAAGTGACTAAATGTATTGCTGGCCATCAACCACCGGCAATCCTCCTTTTTCCAGGCTTGGGATTGATTGTGAGTAAAATGTACGACCCTAAGCTTTGAAGATTATGAGAAATCGGTATTGGATTTGAAGTTGTTGTTGTTGTTGAAGTCATTTTTTAATTTGAGGTTGGTGTTGTTGAAGATCTTATATGATTGGAGAGCGGCTATTATTTTTTCCCCCTTAATAATTTACTTGAATTTCATGATCTTTTTTTTTTTGATAAGTAAATTTCATGATCTTTATGTTCTCTTGAAGCCCTTTTCTATTTGTTTTGTTTGTGTATCTCATATATACTTCTTGTGCGCCCCTTTGCACCCCTTTCAGAGAGAATATTGCGGTTTTTAATGAAATTACATACATTTAGATAGTGCCATTGTTCCATTTTATGAAATCGTTTACTTTTTCCTTGTTAGTTCAAATTTGTACTCAGTTTTCTTAATATTGCAGTTCTATAAGAATCTCACAGTTGGGCTGAAAGATATTGTTTGGAAAACAGCTGAGGAAGCAGAAGAAGGGAAAAAAAGTTAGTTTTTATAATTTAATTTTCTTTTGAAGTATCAATTATCATTGCTGTGCTGGTTTTTTATTCTTCAAAATCTAAGTTTTTGCAAGGTTTGGTCCTTCACAAGGTTCTTAAATCCGAATTTCCAGATATTTTTAAATATCTGAGGTTATTATAAGTAATCTAAACAGACATGTTTGTGTTTTTCTTCATGGTATCTGCCAGCGATATGTAACTTTACTCTAAATGGCCCTTAATAATGTACTAATTAAAAAATGAGAATTTTCTTTACAAAAATGTAAACAACATTATGTCATAGGAACTCTTTTGTGGGTTACATAGATCTATGTGTTTTAGTATTACATATGTTTGATGAAAGCTTAACAAAAAAAAATATATATGTTTGATGAAATTATACTCCAGAAAATTCACATGGTCAAGTCCTGTCAAAGCACAAATTATGTTTGCTTTCCATTGTTAATAATAGCATAAGCAAAGTATATTAACTTTTTATTTTTCTCTGGTTTTTCATTTTACAGGTGATGGTGTTGTGAAATCTTCATAAGTGGTCATTTTGCTGTTTTGTTTTTTTCGGTGTGCAATTATATAAAAGGAATATACTATGGCTTGCATTGTTGTATCTTAATTGTGTTGTCTTGGATTGTTAGCCACTGCTTGGATTAGACTTTTGGAATGTATAATGCATACTGTCTTCTTTTTGTTGGTGAATATGAAGGAAAGGAAACATAAAAACATAGAACAGCATTGTAGTTGTCAAATATTCCTCTTGAGGCTCTGACTGCCTCTTTTTTGTCGCTCTCTCTGTATACTGTATACCCTTAGGGCATTATAGCTAATAATCTCTTTAAAGAAAGTTTTTATGAGAAAAAAAAAAAATGTTTTGATAGTCTTTTTTATTTCCTATAAAAAAGGTATCAAAACTTTCTTAAAATGAATTGTTAACTGTTGCCCTAAGAACACTCATTAGCATGATTCTATATTGTTTATAAAATGCTAATAAATAAAAAAAGTGAACTTTTTAACTGGTCGTAATTTTTAATGCATTCATTTTTATTTTTAGAAAATTTTTTTTTTTTTTAGAATACTAAATATTTTTAACACACATACATGAGAAAATGGGAGAAAGTTTTTAAAAAAATTTACAGCGGTATATATTTTTAGAAAATGTAAAGATTGTACTCAGTTGCCACACCTCCCTTTTTTGGGTTCCCCATCTATCTTTCTTGCCTTCACTTGATAGTTTTGGTAGTTCTCACTTAATTGTTCAAAAATACTTGTTGAGAAAATATTAAATTTTGACATTTTATAAATTTCCTTCCCTTTTTTAGTTTTATTTTTTTATTTTTATTATAAAACTAAAGTAGCAAGATGGAAGAAATAATATCAAGAAATTAGGTATAATCTAAATAAAAAAGTATGACATCTTTCTAACAAGAATTAGATACTCCTGTTTTAGTGCTAGTTATAAGACAAAAAGTTTTTAGTGATCCATTTTTTTTTTGGAGAATGAGTTTAGTGATCATTTAACTATTACTGAAGGGGTTTAATCTAATTTTCTTAATTGAATAGTTTGGTTGTAACACCCTGATTGTTTTGGTGATATTGTTTTTAGAAAATGAGTCATTTTTCAAAAATTATTTTCTATAAAACTATCTCATTTTTTTATGCTTGGTATCAATTTTAAATAAGTTGAAAAATAATCTTCTAACTTCCTTTATTTAATTTGCCGTGAGATATAGTTGTTTCCAAAAAAAATTTGTGAAAAACAATCTCTAAAAATAAATCATACTTTTTTTGTTGACCAAAGATAATTTTCATTTGACTCATTTTTTCTGATGCTATGAAAACACGAAAAATTACTTTTACAAAAGGTTTTCCATCGAAATAAAGGATTTTATCTCAATTAAGTATCCTAACTAAAAAAACACAATTAGGATAAGAATATCAAATTTTCACTTTCTATTAATGAACCGTATATAATTTCAAATAATTACCTCTAGCTTCTACAAAATATTTAAACTATTTCTCAAAAAAAAAAAAATATTTAAACTAGAATTTTGCAAAAATCTTTAATCCTAGACCTTTCGATGCAGAAGTCAAGTCTTAGATTAATTTATTGGAAGGATCCGGTAGTCCCAAGGTAGTGGCTCTACGATTTAACTGAAGACCAATGTAAAGATACAAGCCATATATCCTTTCAAACTTTAGGAGATTATCCGTGTTGTGGATAATAAAGCTCATAAATGGTCAAAAGATTTTTCTCATCAGGAGGATGAATTAGAAAACTTCACAAGAATTTGTTTTAGAGTCCCAATAAATATTTAAGAAGGCGAAGCAAAAAAAAAGTAGTTCTAACAAAAATAAATTATTAGAAAAAGAAGTAAAAAGTATTCAACTCTATCATTTCAAAGCATGAATCGAAGAAATTATGTCCTCTTTTAGTAAAAGAAAGAAAAAAAAAAAATATACATGTATGAAGAATATTTAATTCCCAATTTATATAACTTCGCTCCAAAAAAGCGTAGTGACTCTTATATTCAAACAATCAGTGCTAAAAATTCATTCCTTAGATCTATAAAATTCTTGAAGAAAATTTCAGTTAGATCTTTTGAAACTATATATGGCTGAGAAACCAATTCTATAGTTTAAAAATAACGGATCCTAATGTTATTAGTAGAGTCAAACCCATTATCTATTTTGAACAAGATGTATATGAGTTTGACAATAAATTTTAAGAACTTCTTGATAAAAAAAAAACTAATAGAAGAGACAAAGAATCCTCATTCTAGTCCTTTTTATATGGTAAGAAAACATAGTAAAATTAAAAGATGAAAAACTCATATGGTAATCAATAACATAACACTTAATAAACAATTAAAATTGGATGGATATTACCACTGCGCACCCTTAACGTGATGGTTACTTCACAAGTATAAAGTTCTTGTGGAGTGTGAGAACCAAGGATCGAGGTTCAAGTCATATATACTTAGATTATAGTAAATTTTATTGTAAGTCAGCATTCTGACAAATACAACTAAAAAAGAAAAAAAAAAAGAAAAAGGAAAAAATAAATCTAAAGTTGTAAGTTGTAACATCATAGAGTCCGTTTGGATACAACTTATTGTTGCTGAAACTGAAAGTTGTTGAAATTGAAAACTGAAAACATTGTAGCAAAATAATTTTTAAATGTGTGAATAGTGCCGTGTGACATATTTTTAATGAAAAAATTACTGAAAAGTAAAGTTTGTGGGTCCCGTATACTATTCATGGACCCATAGAACTGGCAAGAAAACGCCAAATTAATTTGTATCCAAACTGATACATAGTACTCCCAGAGAACATTATCTTGGGAATGTAATGCCCCTTGGACTTAACATTGCCCTTCTAGTCTTCCAAAGATGGGCGGAAAAAACTTTGAAAACTTTATAATTTTTTGTGTGTAGTTTATATAGATGATATTCTTATGTTCCTAAGAAAATAGAGAACATCTTTTTTTTTTGGGTGAAAGATTTAATAAAAAAGAATGAAATATCCTCTCTCCAAAGAAAATTGAGGTAGAAAAAGGAACATGTAGTTTTTATGTTCAGTTTTGAAATCTATTTTCCTAAAAAGAAAAAATGAAAAAGCTAAACCTATCCTTGAAACAAATGTTTCACATATGAAATTAAATGGATTTCCATGTGTGAAATTGTCATGGCAGCCTGGAATATTTTAGAAGTAACTCATGAAGGTACCACAACTGTGATGAAATAAGGATGAAGGAAGTGAAACTTTTGATGATTTATATATATGTAAAATGTAATGATATCTTGTGTTGGATTTTGTGGAGTCTAGTTTATGTTTGATCTGGTTGACGACCCGACCAGACCCGAATAATGTTGCGTGGTTTTTTAATGGGAGATTTTCTGAGGCTTAGTCCATGGAGCGAAGGCTTGGGCCGATAGGCCCAAATTTTTTGGTCTATTTTGTAGCTCATTGTAATCTTGTGTGGAGGATATAAAAGCCGCTTTTGTGATTAGAGTTTTGTTACTATTGTCATGTTTTTAGAGAGAGAGAGAGAAAAACATTGTAGCCGCATTTTGTATTTTTCCCTGATAATAGTGAAATCTCTGCAACTCCGTGGACGTAGACAAATTGTCAAACCACGTAAATACTGTCTTATGCGTGTGATTGTTTGTTTTTAGGTGTGTTTTCTCTATTTTTTTTTTTTTTTTGTTTCTCACAGGTTGAAATTTCGGTTGAATTCCCAACAATTTTGAACTTTATTTTTAACCTAGTGAGGAGATTCCTGTGCATAAAATATTTAGGAAAGTCATGAGGTCCTTTCCTTGAAAGATACAAACTCAAAAGTTACAGTTAGACGAATTATAAGGACCTTGACAAATTATAAAGGAGTTACTTAGCCTCAACCTAAAATGAATAGGTCTACAATGAAAACTATAGAGGAAAAGGCTAGTGATTCCTCTTACGATAATAACCTATTAGATGATGACCTAAGGTTCCTTGTCAAGAAGTTTAGGAATTTCTTCAAGGTTAGAAAGGGTGAAAATAAGAAAGAACCCCTAGAGAAAGAAAGAGAATAATACTCAAACTATCAAATGCCATGAGTGCTCTGACTTCGAATATATCCATGCAGAGTGTTCAAACTATAAGAGAAAGTCACGAAGGTCATTCTTGAGTGATAAGTCAAATAGCGAGGAGTCTAAAGACTCTCCGTTGAGATTGGAAACTATGTGACCTTTACAGCCTCTATAGGGAGTAGTGATGAGTCCAATATAGATGACACACATGATCATGAAAATTCATCTCAGGAGAATGCCGGTGGTGAGGAATGAGGATGGACTTTCAAGTAACCTATAACAAGAAAATTTTTAGATACTTCCAGAGTAATGATGCTTCCTCCTCTTATATTCATTGTAAACCCTACCATGACTTTAATAAATAGACCCCACCATGAATATGAGAGGAGAGAGCACCATTCTCCGTGATCTGAGAGTACTTAAGAATTACTCCCTACAATAAGCTTTCTAAGAATTTCACAAAACTATAGAAAATATCTACGTAATCTTTTAAAAAATTAATGGAGTTCAGTATGAGAAGGAGACATTAGTGGCTAAACTAGATGAAGCCAATAAATTGGCTAAAAAATAAGTTCAATTGATGATCATGAACTTGATGACTCTTTAAAAGCATGTGATGATTGAGTACTTGTCCAAAACAAAAAGGTAACACTAGGAAAACTTATCCAAAATTTTGGAAGAAGATAAACCATCTCAATCTCATGGTCGAATTTTTGCTCATTTGGATCGCCTTAAATAAGTTTAATTGATGAACATGAACTTGATGACCCTTTAAAAGGAGCATTTGATTGAACTTGTCAGTGCCCTCTAAAGAATTTCAATTCCTTCCAATGGAAGAATTCTGAGTCCACCAATAAGCACTCCACTCCTTTTGACTCTCCCCACCTACAAGATAAAAAATTCGTGTTATATAGATGAGAATAGATTACTTGAAATGAGTGGTCATTCGTATTACTATCTTATTCCAATTTATACCACCAAATAAGCGGGAGATAGTTTAGAAGTAACTCATTATAAGGCTTAAAACTAACATGATGCTTCCATGATCTCGTGGGAAGGAAGACAATTTACTTTTCTGTCTTTTTTACATCTTGTAGTCACTGAATTATTACAAGTGTATGAAGCAATCGGTATCAATGTCCAACTTGTGTTTGACATATAAGCAAAAAAAATGCCAGATCAAGGTGAGACTATGTGGTTTTATGGCCAACGGGAGGACTATGGCTTTGTAAAGGGCTAAAGAAAAATTCTAGTACTACAACGAATTTCACATCTATTTTCATAACTATCTGATGTGACTGACTGTGAGTGATAAAAAAAAGAGTAGTGAGTTTATATAAAAATGATAGACACTCAATTACAATTTGTTACATAGGATAATTGTAAAAATAGGTGTAAAATTGATCACGGTCCTAGAATAACTCAATTTAAATGTGTAAGAAGTTTTTTTATTTTTTTTTTCTCTGACGAGAAGAATGTTAGAAGTGAAATTAAATTGAAGAGATACTGGCCACGAAAGTAGAGTGGATATAAAATCTAATGGAAATGGCAACTGACAAAAAAATTAGAGTATAGGTAAAAAATATTTGGACTTTTATTGAACTTATACTTGTTGACTTTTATTTATCATAAATTTAATGTGATTTTATGCATAGTTCTCTGTCTCGCAGAGTCGCAGACACAAAATTATAAAAATCAATTTATGCTTTTTTGGAAGGAATGGAAAAGGGGTGAAAGTAGGATAAAGGAAATAATGACAGAGAGAAGGGAGTTGGGAGAGGGGTGGGAAAGGAACAAAAGGAGAAAAGGAAGAAAAAAAAAAACGGAAGGCGAAACACTTTTTCAAGCCGTCAAAATGAATTTGCACGTAAGTTTTTTTTTTTTTTAGAACATTTCCACAAAAGTTTGAGGGATTAAAAGAGGGAAAGCTGATTACTAAAGAGAAGTTTCTAAAGTTTGTGTAAATTCGTTTTTTCATTTCTAAAATTTTAAAAGTTCGTTTCTCATTTTTAAATTTTGCAAAGATATTTTTCAATAGTTTTGTTTAAGGAAGAAAATAGGGAAAAATGAACTAAAAAAAAATAATTTGGAGATAATATATATATATATATTTTTAATTTTAGGATAAGAAGTGAAACATTTTTAATAGTTTAAAAACAAAAAATGAACATTTTAAAGTTAAGAAACAAAAAAAATCCATAAAAAATTCAGAGAGAAAAATAATATTTTAGCCTACAAATTTACATATGCCTTCATTCATTTTTCTTTTTTTCCCCCTCTGGCCTCCCTCCACTTCATCCTCCTATTCCTTTTTCATCCCTTCAATTGTCTTTAATCTATTACTAATCAACATTTACCTTTTACCTAAGTAGTTTATTTTAGTTTATTTCACCTATTTTTCTTCTAAGGATTTGTTTAATGGTTTAAAATTTTAAATACTCAAAATTATAGATACTCAAAATTCTAAACTCATAAGAATAAGAAATCTAGAAAAGTGATATTTATAGACAAAATTATATATGAAAAATGATTTTTTGATAACTTAAAATAATACTTTGCATATTTATTTAGCAATGAAAGAGTATATAATTTGGCCATTATGGACATTTTTTTAAATTATAAAAACACCCTTGAACATTGACAAACATCTTACTTGGATAAAAATAAATATTTTTATTTAAAATTAAGTTCATCTAGTAATTTTTTTTTTTTTTGGGGGGGGGGGGGGGGGAAGGAAAAAAGAAAAAAGAATTTCAATGTCTTATTAGTAATTTTCACAAATAAAAGATATTTATGAATTGATATTTCTATCTAAAAAGCTAGAGAATTAAAATTCTCACATTTCATAAGAAGTAAGTGTGCATCTAATTCATCGACCTGACAAAACTAACTCAACTCAACGTCTATTTTGACTCTCAAGTTGATTAGGCTTGGGTTGATAGTTTTTTCAATCCATTTATCCAACACAACCTATCATATATAAAAATTTATTTTATTACCATCATTTTAATTTTCTAGTATGATTTATTTTGATATTTTAAGCATTAGTTTTGATAAATTTGAAAATTTGCAATATAATTTAGTCACATTATATTAATTATAATAATTCATTAAAAATTTAATAAAATAATAATTAGTGAAAGTTCAATTTTTTACACAACACGAAACATATAACCACAACTCACCTATCTAATCCTAACTCCAACCCAACTCGACGTGGATTGGATTAAAAATTTCTCAATCTAACAAACTCAAATTGAGTTGAAAAAAACCGTCCAACTGGACTCAACTCTATTCATGTACACGCCTCCGAAGAGAACTCCAATACTTTTTTTTTTTTTTTTGAGCATATTCTCAAGATTCCAAAATTCATCCTATAAACACACACCTACGTGTAATGCAATTAAAAAAAGAAGCCTCCACGTAGACCCGAATCGTACAACCCGAATCCGAATTGGAATCCACGTCATCAAAGACTGAGCTTTTGACTTGCATGTTAACAATATTCTAGCTATAAATAGCACACCCACACCACTTTCTCTCTCTCATTCATATTTTTCACTCGCTTCGAAAATTTTTGGGGCAACGACCAAAGTAGAGCAGAGCATAGAGATGATGAGAGAGGAGGTTATCAGCTCCGGAGGGACCATTGATCCTGCTCCTGCTGCGAGGTACCCTACTCTCTCTCTCTCTCTCTCTCTGTGATTTCAATTTTTGGTTTTGTGTGTTGAATTTTATGGAATTGAATGAAATTAGGGTTTTTTGAAATTTAGCTCAGTGAGATGTAAATTTAGGGTTTTTGTTGTTTGTGCAAAGGGATTGGTAGCTCTGAGCTCTGTTTGGCTGCCGAGGAAGTGGAGGAAAGGAAATGGGAGTTGAATTTGAGGTCTGGCATTTTGGAGCTGTAGATGTGGGGGTTAGGAAAATAGGAAACTTGGGTTTAGCTTTGTCAATTATTTGGTGTGCGAAGCTTAATTGGGTTACTGATGTGTATGCGTGTGGTTTAGTTGAAGTTGGGGGGTTCCAAAACTGTAAAAAATGTAGTGTTCCTTATTGGGCAAGTTGTATTGGGGTGTGTATATACTATATAGGGAAATGTACACCTACCTGTGTGCATGCTTGTGGTTTAGTTGAAGTTGGGGGCTTAAAACTGTAAACAATGTAGTGTCCCTATTTTGCAAGTTGTATTGGCGATTTACTTTGCTTTCTTTCTGGTTTCTGTAATCCACTTATTTTGCAACTATACAAATAATGACTGTTAAATTACCGATTCTCTCAAAAGCTTAAGCCATTAAGAAATGGTGAGTTTAATCACTTAACTATAATTCTAACACTCCCCCTCACGTGTGGGCTCAAAACTCCCATTTAATAGGTGAGAACCAACACGTGAGATTTTTAACATTTTAAATGGGAGGTAGAGCGAAAACAATGATCGAACTCAAAATCTCCTGCTCTGATACCATGTTAAATTATTGATTTTCCCAAAAGCTTAAGCTTTTGGGACAAGAGAAAACCCCAAATTTGTAAAACTTTTGAAAAAAAATCCCAAGATATAAAAATTAAAAAGAATGAGAGATCAGTTTGAGAGAGAGCTGGTGAAGAAGAGAGTTTGGGGAAGGGAGGGGGGGAGCAGTAGTAAATGTTGCCTTATGTGGAATGCTTGGTATATGACCATACAGACATGGAAGTATTGAAGCAGAGGGAGATGAATAACCGGTATTTGAGCTTTTCCATGGCGAAAGTTAGGGTTTGATTGTGGTTGGCAATCTAGGCAAAAGTGTCAACTCACTTAGTGCCTAGAAAGTACGGACATTTCATTTTGGGTGCTGTACCCGCATTGGACATGGGACACATCTAGGACATTTTTGCACCCGTGTCCAAGCTGTATCTCTTTTTTTTTTTTTTTTTGAAAAATTGCGGGACACAGGAGCAAGGTAGTCAAAGGCAAAAGGCAACCTTAAGGCTCCAAGGCCTTGTATTGCCCGAGGCGTGAGGCGACAAAAAGGTGCTAGCCCGAGTAAAGCAAGGCACCAAATTCTTAATATATTTATTATACATATAGAACTTAAATCATATGTACCTGGTGTATTATAATATTATAATGAAGTGTTTTTCAATGTGTAGCGTGAAGAAATTAGGTCTATCAAATTATTTCAAAATAGGATTAACATGGTTTAGGCTCTATTACTTAGTTCAAACTGACCATTGGCAAAAAAATGATGAAATACGGCCATAAGATCAGGTCTAACAATCCCCTAGCAAGCTTGGAAAAAAGCCATTGGGAAGCCATCTGGTCCAAGAGATTTATCACCATGAAAACTCTGAGCGACATAAAAAATTTCTGCATCTTCAAAAGGTCTCTCTAACCAATCCGCATTATCGCCATATCATTGGAAAACCAATGAATCTAGAAACGGTCGATCAACCTGTTGCTCAGAGTACAAATTCATGAAGAAATGAGTAATGTAGTCTGCAATTATACCCTGATCTGAAGACAAGGTACTATTAACCATTATGCTTTCAATATCATTATTTTTTTTGTTAGAATTATCCATTCTATGAAAGAATCTGGTATTGGTGTCCCCTTCCTTCAAGTGCAACACCCTAGACTTTTGTCTCCAACTAATCTCTTCCATAAGAGTCAACTTTTCAATATCTGTACGAAGATTAGTTTGTTCTAACTTCTCCTCGGCTATTAATCTATGAGTCTCCTCTTTAGCATCCAAAAAATTCAGCTTGCTCCAAAGGTCCTGTTTCTTAAAAGTGACATTGCCAAACTCAGTCTCATTCCACTTTTTTAAATCCAACTTCAAGGCAGCCAACTTCTTAGCTAGTATAAAACTTGGGGTTCCTTGGAACAAATAGGATGCCCACCACTTCTTCACTTTGTTTACAAAATTTTCCACCCTCAACCACATATTTTCAAAACGGAAAGGAATTCTACCTCTTAGTTGACTCCCACCATCCAACAAAATAGGAAAATGGTCAGAAAGTACTCTAGACATCCTTTTTTGAGTGAATTGAGTGAAGTGATCTACCAAAAGTGGGGAGAAAAGGAACCGATCTAGCCGAGAAGCTGAGGATGCATTGGGGCTGTTAGGGTGTTGGCAAGGCAGCTTTGGTTGTCATCGAAATGGTTATATTTGGTCCATCATTCCTCATTACTTATTGTGGTGTCTTTGGAGGGAGAGAAATAGTAGATGTTTTGAAGATATTGAGAGATCTATTCTGGACCTCAAGCTACTCTTTTTTAGAACTTTAAGGGATTGGTTGTTTGCTTTGCAAAAACAATCATTCCCTTCTTTTATTGATTTTCTAGACTCTTGCAATTTTTGTATTTGATTTCTTATCCCTTGTTCACTCCCTGTGTACTAGGGTGTTCCTTTTTTTATATCAATATAACTTATTACTTATCAAAAAAAAAAAAAAAACAATACGTTTTACGACAAGCTTCTATATAACAATAAGTCTTACAAAACAAATTTGTAAAATAATTTAACTAACAATAGGTTTTATAACATGCCTTTTGAAATTAATAATCTAAAAATAGGTTTCACAACAAACTTCTATAAAAAAAATTTAAAATTTAAAATTAAAAAAAAAAAAACTTGAGGTTCTCGCCTTAGCGCCTTTTTCATGGCTTAAGGCGGTTGCCTTGCTCACCTAGGCTCTAAAGTTGAGCACCTCACTAAAGGTGCCTTGCCTTAGAGCCTTTAAGGTGCCTTAGTGGCACCTTGACTTGCTCGGGCACCTAGGCGAGCACCCGGCTTGCCTTTGACTACATTGCATGGAACACTTATCTAGTTATCTTTTATTTACTCTTTTAGATCATATTCTTTGTTTGTATTCGAATTTCTAAACATAATATATTAGTCAAGGATTCACTTTATTATCTTTTATTGCTCTTAAATTGATATATTTAACATTATATGAAAAAATAAATGCTTAACAATATTTAAAAATAAACATAAAAGTATATTAAATAATTAATTCATTTACGTATCCCCGCTGTACCTGTATCCTAATTTTTTAAAAATTGCCTTGTTGTCATGTCGCACCCGTGCCCGTATCTGTGTCTGTGCTTCATAACTCGGCGGTGAGGTAGATTCAGGGGTGTGCTAGTGATGAGAGACAAGATCACCAGCAATGGGATGAGATGAATGGGAGCGGGTGAGGAGAGAGGGCGTTGAATTAGGGAGAGAGGGGGAGGTTGTGAGAGTTTTTTAACGCTTTCAGAAAAGTTTTTCTGCTTGTGAGGAGCAGAATATGTTTTCCTTCGAAAATGTTTAAATATTTTTGGACAAAGGAAAACATTTTCTGTTGTCTCTGTTTTTCTGTCCTACATATTTGTAATTCATTGTTTATATACATAAACAGGAGAAAGAAGACGTGAAATCTTTTGGAAGGTTGTGAGATGGGTGACTAAAATGGTGGATAGCAATGATACTTATGTGTACTTAGGTTGACAGTGACCCCTAAGTCTTGATCTAGGTATACCAAGATTTGTGAAATATATTGTAGAAAATTTTCTTTGGTTGAGCATTGTTCTAAACTTGGGTCCAGAAACACGACCTATTATCAACAGTCTAACATTTGTGAGTTGGCACTTTTTACAATAGTTTTCCATTTAGTTGTTTTCTTTCTAAGGGCTCCGTAGGCCTTGGCGGGGCCCTCAGGGTGTTGGGGAGGAGGAGATAGTGTCAATGGAAAAATAATGGAAACTTAAGGAAAGTACATTAAATGAGAAAGAATAGCAATGAACGAGATGGTGGTGAAGTATGGAGGTCCAAGTTGTATGAAATATAAACATATGGGTCCTCAAGAATAGTGTTATGGGAAAAACACTGGGGGACTGCATCCAAGATATTATACAGTATGTGACATCCAGGTCTGTCTTTAGAGTTTGTGAAATTCTTTGATTTCCCCTCCTTGAAGCTGACTTGAGGATGGGATATTTTTTATACAAAACACCAGTGGGACTGCATAGAAGCTATGATGAGTAGTATTGACATTTACATCTGCCTTAAGGGTTTGTTAAATTAGTGACAATATCCACATCTTCCTCATAGTTTTTCAAATAATTTAATTATTCCTGTAATTTTAGAGAAAAAGAAATGAGAAAATGAATCTTTAGGTCATAGCTAACTGTTAGATATTTCTAGAACATATGTGATGCCTTTCAACTATATTTTGGTGAGAACCTTTTGTCCATACTATTTCTAGACTATTGATAGAATGGTTTTGAGTTCTTTGAGCTCCCTTAGGTTTGATGAGAAAGCAGTAAATCAACCACAAATTGAAGGTGAGTGATTTTGATGCTTTAACACCATCTTCTAATGTTTCTCAAGGAATCTGTGCCTAGCTCTTTGAAATGAGGCTGCCAAGGCTTTCACAACACAAGATTATTAAGGGGAGAAGAAAAAGTCAATCTTTTGAAGAAGTCTATGGAAACACTTATGGAGAAAAATCACTTTGTGATGTAGAATTGGTCTCAGGAACATCATTTAACTCTGAAGTTACATACACAATGTTATGTGGTTAAAATCAGTCACAAGCATCTATTAATCGGAAAATTATAATAGGTACTCCCGGAGTGTTGACATGGTGTTCCCTCCTCTCACATTCATGGTAGATCCCACCATGAATGTGAGAGGAGGGAGCACCAATTACCATACTCCAGGAATACCTTTTAATAACACCTGCAAATTAACTTTCAGTTCTATCCTAGGGCTACCTTTAGTTCTTGGGTTATTTCTTTTCTTTGCAGCTTTGCCACATTAAAGAATTTGCTGCAGGATTAAACTGCAGTTAGAATTTGTATAGTTAAAGTTATAATGAGGACATGATTTGTTGCATTTTCATACGCTTCCAGTTCACTAAGAAGATTTTCTCTTGTTTCTAGGAGATGCTTAAGTTCTTATACACAATCCTAGTAGCATCTTATAAGTGGTGTGAATAGTTCGAGGAAGATTGCTTGGTCCTCTAGTAGCCATGGGCTGATGTGGGTATTTTGGACAAAAGAAACAGGAATTTTTTTTAGTAGAAGAAAAAATTGAACTGCCAAAGGAGAGTTGTCTAATTAATATTTTTTCATTGCATGCGTATCTCAATATATGAGGATTGATTTCTCTGGAGCTTGAGCATCTACTTGTATCTATGTTTTAATATCATTGTTCAATTTGGAGCCTTGTCCCATTATGTTTGACTTGGCTGTTGTGGAAGGAGAGAAATGGCCATATTTTAAAGATACAGAAAGATCAATGGCCTAGTTGGAATCATTGGTGATTCAAACTTCGTTTGACTTGTACTGAGCATGGGGTCTTACTGATAGCATTCCCCTCTAGATTTCAGTCACTTAATTTTTGTGCATAATTCTTTTAAATTACCATGTGCTCATCATCATGAGTATGAAGCAATCTATTCTATTAATAAAATACCAATACTCGATTAATAAAATACCATTATTTATAATAAAAAAATTACTGTCGTGTACTTCATGAGCATTGGATGGTTATGTTATAAATCTCAACGAGATCCAGTAGTACCTTATATTTTATTATTATTTTTTATAAATTATATATCAACTGTTGAGAACATTCCAGCTTTTCATGTGACATGATGAGGTAAAACAGTTTCATTGGGGGCATTGTCACCATTCAGGTTAAAATAGCTTTCACCTCCTCATCATTATTGAATCTACTCAGCTGATATAGCATGCTTTATAATGCTCATTCTTTGTTAACAACATAGTCTCTACAAGTTCATGAATCCTTCCTTGCAATTATAGTTGCATGCAAGCCATTTGTTAAAGTACGTCATTTTCATGCAGAAGAGTATTGTACCTCTGTAAATTCAGGTTTAAATGATGTCTATGTAGATGACACTATGTCTTTTCTCTTACACCGCTGATTATGAATTTTGCCAAGTTCAAATTTATTTATATGTTCCTTTTGCGAAAAAGCTTAATGATTTTATGCATTATCAGTTCTGCTGGGGCATCCTCTCCTGCTGTTCCTACAAATGTTGGCAGTAGAGATGGTTCCAGTCATGGACATGGATCCAGGGCGGCTTCTTTGTCGTGTGTTGGTTCACAGCCACCACGGACTTCCTTGAGCACAAGTGCCGGTGGTTCAGCTTTTGGATCATCAAGACCTTCATGTAGACCATGGGAAAGAGGAGATTTACTAAGGCGCTTGGCTACCTTTAAGCCTTTGAATTGGTTTGGGAAACCTAAGGTTTGAACTTGGCTTGGCCATGAAATTTTGTCTGTAAATCTATTTGTGATTTGTGGATTAAGATATATGAAAATCCCAATATGAGAGCATAGTGGCACACTTTTTTGCTAAAAAATGTTGTATCATGTAGTAAAATTGATTGATGTCACTATATGGAGAACGTGCTTAAGATTACCAATAATAATCACTAAGAGTTTTAATTATTGAGCATGAAACCTATAAGTCAAATGAAAAATGAACACTTATTATCTTAAAACATTGTTTATTGTAAGCAGGTGGGCTATATGTATAAACCAAGAGCATTGTAGCTCAACTAGTTGGCACCTCCTGGGTTTTCCAACTAAGACATCCAGGGTTCTAATCCCTCCTCCCCTTTTGTAACTATCAAAAAAACATGTAAAATGATGCTTTTGTATGTGCTTCCTCTGTGTGTTACTTGCACGTGGTTTGGTAGGTCAGTTCATATTCGAGAAGCGGTGCATCCGGAATTTCTGACAAGAATGCTATTAAGACATATAGACTTACATATAGAGTTACACTTGCAATGCTCACTTTGACCCTTTGCACATGCCTCCTTGGGATATAAGCAAATAGGAGCTGGACAAAAACAAGTAGACAAACATACACAGGATTGTCCCTGGCCATAGCATGCTAAGTTCCTAACAGTCCCTAATCCTAGTGTTTAAATTTCACTCTGTATTAATACATGATACTAAGATACCAACAGACCATGGGCCTCTTTAATAAAAAACAGCAACTTAAAACTATAATTTGAAACTTGTGTAGAAATCCTTTCTTGACCGTAGCTTTGATTGTATTGTTCATATCTTGAAGTAAATTATAAATCTAGAATACTTCTTGATGCTTTGGTTAATGTGTCTCATAGACTCTAAGTTAATGGTTAGCACATGCAAAAATTAACATTTACTTCTTCAAAAGTTTTATTTGATTTCATATATAGAATTGAGACAACTTTGAGGCGTTCTCATGGTTTCCATTCTGATTTCTTGCAGGCTGTTAGTTCATTGACTTGTGCTCAGAAAGGTTGGATGAATG
The DNA here is from genome assembly GCA_032727855.1 of Quercus ilex subsp. ballota. NCBI lineage: Eukaryota > Viridiplantae > Streptophyta > Magnoliopsida > Fagales > Fagaceae > Quercus > Quercus ilex. The sequence goes on along the minus strand of CM064912.1, from coordinate 63,327,749 downwards.
TTGATGTTGATAAAATTGAATGTGAATCATGTGGTGCATACTTGAGTTTTGTGTTCTTACCATCGTGGGCCCCTGCCGAAGGTTAGCTAATTCTATCCTACTGTCTTTCCTTTTTTTTTTTTTAATCTTCTCGTGTTATACTATTGGGATATTTATCCAAAAAGAAAAAGTTATACTCTATGTAGGGTGAACCTTCAAATCATTGAACCTTAGGACAACCTTGAACTTGCATCATAGTGGGAGTCATAGTAGTTGCACTTGTTTCCCTTGTCCCAGTTGTAGTGATATTATTTTCATATTTCAAATATGTTTATCTATTCGTTGGTTTCATCTTGTTTAAACGAACTTTATTTGATGATTCAGTAACAGATGAATTAGCTTGTCCTAGCTAATGTTTCCTTTCCTTTTCTTTCCTTCTTTCTTTTGTGGCTGAAGTCCAAAAGGCTGGTGAAGCCTTTGCCAAACAGCTGGATTCTGCGCACAAAGTCAGTTGTCCTTGGAGGGGAAATAGCTGCCCAGAGAGCTTGGTGCAGTTTCCTCCAACCCCTCAATCTGCCCTGATTGGGGGATACAAAGATAGATGTGATGGACTTCTGCAATTTCAATCTCTTCCCATTGTGGCCACATCTGCAATTGAGCTGATGCGGGTTTCTCGGGGCCCACAGGTTGACCGCTTTCTGTCAGGGGAAGTAGATATTAAACCAGAGAGTATACCAGAACTTGAAAGCTCTCAGGATGGAGCATTGTGTTTATATTCTCGGGTAAGATATGTTTGTGTGCTTTCTGCTGGCTGTTAACACTTACTCTTTCTTTACTTTTTCTAGTAATCTACATGCCATGTATTTCTAATTTTGTCTCTGTCCTTTGGCAGGCCCAGAAGCTTATAAGCGTCTGTGGATGGGAACCAAGATGGCTTTTAAATGTTCAAGACTGCGAAGAACATTCTGCTCAATCAGCGAGGAATGGATATTCAGTTGGCCCTACCCAGCCTCAGCTCCATCTATCACAGGATCCTGGATCAAGCAAGAAACCACTGCCTGGGGCAGCTAAAAGAGATACTGGGAAGAGTAAAGTGTTAGTTAAGGATTCTAGATGTGAGTCCAGGTCACCTTTGCTTGATTGTGGCTTATGTGGTGCCACAGTTAGGATATCGGATTTCTTAACAGTTACTCGACCTGCTCGGTTCACGCCCAACAATATTGATATTCCAGATGCAAGCAAAAAAATGGGATTGACACGTGGGGTAAGTGCAGCCAGTGGAATTAGTGGCTGGGTTGCTGCTGATGACATGGAAAGAGAACATACTGAAGACCGTGATGAAGTTGCAACCACAAATGATGGAAAATTGCAGACAAACCCAGATGTTGATTTGAACCTTACGATGGCAGGAGGTTTACCTTTTACTCAATCGGGCAGGATGTCTGAAAATATTCAAGATGCAGCAGATATGGGACGGGACCTCATAATTGGGCAGCCTGCAGGCAGTGAGGTTGGTGACCGTGCAGCTTCATATGAATCACGGGGTCCCAGCTCTCGTAAGCGGAGCTTGGAGAAAGGTGGAAGCTCAGATGATAGGCCACACTTAAGGATGCAGCAAGCTGATAGTGTTGAAGGCACTGTCATTGATCGTGATGGTGATGAAGTCACAGATGGCAGACAATATTCAGCTGGGCCTTCAAAACGTGCTCGTGACTCTGATGTTTTTGATACAAACTGTTCATCATATCATAGAGATTCATCTGGTGCTGGTCCTAGCCAGTCAATGGGCTTTGAACTTTACACAGAAGGCAACAGAGTTGCATCATTTCGATATGGAAGTGACCAACCTATAGGGATCCAATCAGCTAGGGATTCTACACGTGCATCATCAGTCATTGCAATGGATACTGTTTGCCATAGTCCAAATGATGACTCTATGGAAAGTGTAGAAAATTATCCAGCAGATGTCGATGATGTTCACTTCCCCTCTTCTAGTGTATATGGAAATCTGGACATGAATGATACATCGGAATTGAATTATAGTAACCAGGCTCAGCAGAGCATTGGATTCCAACCAGCTGCTGCAGTCCCAGGAGAAATGGGTGTTAGTAGTACAAATGATGGGGAAGAGATTTTCAATGCAGAGACTGTGACTGCTCAAGCTAGGGACGGGTTAAGTTTTGGAATTAGTGGAGGAAGTGTTGGGATGTGTGCTAGTCATGAGGCAGAAATTCACGGTGCTGATGTATCTGTCCATAGAGCAGATAGTGTAGTTGGTGATGTCGAACCTAGAGTAGAAGATGCTGAAAATCAGGGCCAGACAGGTGAATCTGCTCCAGATCCTGGACTAATGGATGAGATTGTCCCTGATGAAATTAATAGGGAGGATCCCCATGGTGATAGCCAGGAAATGTTATCTAGATCTGTTGGAAGGGCTGATAGTGGCTCAAAAATTGATGGTTCTGCTAAGACTGAATCTGCTGAAAGTGGTGAAAAGATAAGTCAAAGTGGCAAGTTAGTACCTGAGAACAATACCCGTCCTTCTCTTTCTTGCAACGCTAATATGTTCTCTGGTTATGAAACAACCAAGAAAGAGGTCATGAATGCTGGTAAATCATCTTTTACAACAACTGTGTGTGTAGGGTTAGATTATGCAGTTGCAAATGGTGTAGGTAAATTTTGTGACTTTATTGCTCTCCGCTTTTTCAGGTTCCTAGTCTTCACTCTCATGGTCTTCTTTGATAGTATATGAAACCAACCCAACCTATAACATGTGTAGAAACCAACCCAACCCACATGGGTCAGGTTGGGGTTTAAATGTTTCATGCCTTGCAAAAAAAAAAGGGGGTTTTTTTCATAAGCTATTTAAGCCTCTTTTTTCCATTAAATTATTACAGTTAACATAATGTGCCTAAATTATATTCTAAATTTCCAAATTCATTAAAACTAATTCTCACAATACCAATAATAATCAAACTAAAAATTAAAATAAGTGTAATAAAATAAACTTATAAATATGTTGGGATGGGTCGGGTTAGATGCGTTTATCAACCCAAAACTGTGACTAAAAAATAGTTCCAACCCATCAAAAACCAACCCAAGGTGTCGTGTTGGTGGGTTGGATGCACCCCTGGCTGTGTCCCTAGTTTTAATAGTCAAGATGTAGTTTAAAATGGCCAAAAGAAAATTAAAAGGATTTTAAGTTTTGGACGGTCAAGAAAGGCCCAAGAAGAAAAGACATCAGAAATTTGATATGGTAACCATTAGGTCAGCTTTGATTTTTACTCATCTAAGCCCTTACAGCTGGTTGGTCATTTGAAGGTGATTCAGATCAGTTGATATGCATTTATCACAGCTTAGGTTATGAATATGACCACAAACTACTTATCAAAAAAAAAAAAAGAATATGACCACAAACTGTTTTGACCAACAAATGGAGCTAGATATTAAAGAAATTCAGATTTGTTTCCCTATCTAGTTTCACATATTATGTAGCAGGGCATCACAATAATTATTACTATTTTAATTGTAATATTATTGTGGGTCCTTTTATTTCTGTTGGCTTGATTTTTGAAACTTGGAAGTTGAAACCAGAAGTGTTCATGTATATATACACATACAGGTTTGGGTAATAAAATCCAGATCTGGTGTCATATTGTTTCTTGTCGGTTATTTTGGGATTTATTACCTACACAACTACCTTGGACAAATAGAAACACACAGATACACACTTCACTGAGTCACTATTTGAATTTTTCCCTGTGTAATTGAAATGTAAGGATCCACATATTATGGACAAAGCCTCTAATACAAGCATGCATTGAGGTGTAGCAGCATGGAGTGTCTCACCTGATGGGTGTAACAAGCATTTTTATGTGGCTTCTGCTTCTTTTTCGTATGCATACATTTCAATTAAGTTTTGATTGTATTTCTTCATTTAGTTTTACTATATTTTGAAACAGTTTCTTCATTGTCATTCAATCTTATGTACATTGGCCTGCCAATGCAGTTGCCAATGAGCTCTAGCTCAAGTGGTACCTTCTTCCCTTATAAGTATTAGGTGGAGGGTGAGGTTGCAGGTTCAAGACCCACTGGGTGCGTAACTTACCAATCAAAAAAGGAAAAAAACAGGCCTGCCTATGTAGTCTAGATGAACTGTGATGGAAACTATCAAAATATGTGTCATTTGACCTAAGACTCAAACAACTGTGCTGTGTTACCTTTTTGATTCTGTAATATGTTAAATCTGTAATTAGAAATGTGTCTTCCTCTGCATAGAATATGTGGCTAAGCAGATCCCAGGTTAGTTTTAACTATTTTTGCGCTCTTCATTCTCTATTTAAATTTATTTTGGGTTTTCAGTTAGTTTCTGCTTTGTTGGAAGTGGTAATATCCTAATCTCAGTCTCAGAAATGAAAAATGCCATTGAGTTGTCCATTAAACCTAGTTCATTTAATTACACTTGCCAATGTTATGTGGTTTTCCCCCTTCAGTTAAAGCTTTAAGATTTTACAGATTTGTGCTCTCTTACTTTTTATGGGTGATGCATGAACACAATTTGCTTTTTCAGGGATTCCAAAAGGGGAAAGCAATTATGAAGAAGCCATGGAATTTGATCCAATTGTCCATCACAACCAGTTTTGCCCCTGGGTGAATGGAAATGTTGCAGCTGCTGGTTGTAGTAGCTATTGTTCCAGCACCAGTGGTGATGCTATTGCAATTTGTGGGTGGCAGCTGACCCTAGATGCACTGGATGCTTTGCGATCACTGGGAAATATTGCAATTCAGACGGTACAGTCTGAGTCAGCAGCATCTTTGTATAAGGTTTGTGTTGAATTTTTTCCCCTCCTATGAAATAGACTGTTTAATTTCTCAGTTTTCTTTAAGCAACTTGTTTGACGTTCTCAATTTTTTTCCTTTTATTTTTTTTGAAATATTAACTGCAAATAAATAAATGTTGTGACTTGTTTAACTTACTCAAGTGCTTTTAAAGATTACATCAATGCATAAAACATGATGTTTTTTGGCTGAAATTAACACTTGGACAGCCACTTCCAGGAGCAGGTGTTGGTTACAGATACTCAATTTACCTAGCAGGAGTAAGGAAATCTATGTGTATACCCTATTTTGTGTACCATTTCTAAAAAGGAAAGGTGTCATATTAGCCTTTAGTTATTGAAGCATATAGAAAGAAGCTTTTTATTTCTGGTTTTTTGGAAGATAAAAGTTTCTCCCTCCCTAGTACATTGCCTGTGTACATGGGGTGTATGCTCTTTTGAAATTTTCAATAAATTAGATTAGGAAAAAAAGAAAGATAGAAGTTTCTCTTCTCTTTGCAAGGGGTGCATCTCTTACAGTTGTTGCCTAAATCCAGCATTATATGCAATGATTTGGATTTGCTCTTGCAGGATGATCACCGGACCCATGGCCAAAAGGTCCTTCGACACCACTCTATAAGTAGAAGCCACGGGCAGCTTTGAGATTCGATCTGAAGGGTGAGAGTCATTCCAAAAAGCAGATAATTTTAACTTTTTAAAGTGATTGCACAATGGCTTTCTTTAGTCATGTATCTTTCGCAATTAAACTTTATTGCATTAGTTTGATGTTGCTGCTGCTTGAAAACAAAAAAATAATGATCCTTATACCGAGTCAAGAGATGATTATGAACCTCCAACTCTGCTTTGTCTTTGCTAGTGCATTGACTCTTTGTGGTAATTTAATGAAGTGTTTATTTGTGGAACATGAATGAACCCAAATGCAGCTGAAGATATGATCTATAAAATAACTAATTAATCAACTGGTCTGAGCATTTTGGCGTTTATTAGTAGTTGTTAAAAGCTTATTGTGAAGTGTTCGAATTGTTTGTGCGCCAAACAGTTGTATAGTATGACTTGTGAATCTTTGTTAATTGCATGAATTTGTGTTCTTAATTGGAATTTTGTTGGCACCTTTTGGTAAAAAGGAATTTGTTTTTTGTTGAGATATAGGTGTTCATGATGTGTTTAGATTAAAGTTGGAGTGGATAATTCCCGTAAAGTATTTGTTTTTCTTGCCTTTTTCCTTTTCTCTTTTCCCGTCTAAGATAAACGTGTTTCACAGCAGGGCTCCAATTCCAAACTTTACCCTCATAGGTTGAGTCCGCAAAGAGTGGAATAAGTCCTTTTATGGCAATGCGAGGTGTAGAATCTACAGATTATTGGCTACTTCTAAGTCATCGTAAAATGTTGACAGAAGTTTAAATTGCACCTTTTAAATTTAGTTCATTTGTTATTTTGATCCTTAAGGGTTTTTGTCACAATTTTTTTTTTTAAATTTAATTTTTACATTCCTCAGAAGTCAATATTGTCAGCTATCAAATTTGCAAGAATCATAATATGTGGATAAAAATGGAAAAAAAGATAAACTTTATTGATGAAAATGATTTCATAATAAAATAAAATAAAATGCTCACAATATTTTTACAACAAATAAGTGACAGGTTGTTACTGATTGTTATTATTGAAACAAAAAAGTAATTTTAGTGTTAGGTTCAAATTTGAACTTATAACAACTAACCACTTATGATTTATTGAAAAAATGTTGTAGATGTAGCACCTTTAAAAAAAAAAAAAATGATGAGTATGATAATTCATATCTCTTGGATTTTTGCCAAAATTTTTTTCCTAATCCCCATAGGACACGGGATGTGGTAAAAATGGATTTTGCTAAAAAAAAAAAAAAAAAAAAAAAATCGAAAGTGACGAGATTGTAAGTTGTAACACAGAGTCTAACAAACTCCGCTTATCAAAAAAAAAATCTAACAAACTTCGCTCAAAAAACACTCACTCGTTAGCTAACAATCTTTAGCTTTAGCGCCAACAGTAGGCAGTTAAGTTACATTTTTTACTATTTACTACAAATCTCTAGCCCGCGTTTTTCTTTTTCTTTTCTCAAAAACAAGCGCGCACGCACTCTTTTCCCACCGACCTTACCCTCCTCCCCATCTGCCCTGTCTCAACCTCACAGTCTCTGCTGCCACCACCACCCTCATGCGAAGCCCCCATCGTCGTACGGGCCACGTCTCTCACCAGCCACCATTGCGCCACCCACCCACCGACAACCACTGTAGAAACTCAGGTGGTCTCCTTGATTCTCAACCGGACTGACATGGTCAAGGCTCTCGTTGACCATTCATAGCAAACCTTCTTTTTAGCTATTTACCAATTTTACTCCCTTCTCCATTACCCTTTGTTTAGTTTGGTTTCAGTTTCCTTGCTCTTCATTTTATACACATCGAATCGAATTTTTGGACTTAATATTATAGCTAACAAAATTGAGCAAGTCCTATTGCTAGTGGGTTTCTTGTTGTTTAAACATGGGTGGCCTTATGTGCCATCGATGACTTGATTAGGCTCAAGGACCTTGGCGGCAAAAAAAAAGAAGTTCACAGGGATTGCTTGTGCAAGTGGCTGAACTCTGAAGGAGCTATGACGCTCAGGTTGATAGGTGAGAAAGGAAGCCATGTGTTTAACCAGAATCTGAAGATTACCCAATTGGGTAAGTCGGGTCGGATTGAAGAAGCTGTTAAACTTTTTTCACTAATGAAACTAAAGAATACTGTAAGCTACAACTCCATGATCTCGGCTTATATGAAGAACGGTAGACTAGGTGAAGCACGTCGGCTGTTTGATGAAATGCCTCACCCAAACTTGGTTTCTTGGAACTCTGTGATTGCTGGTTATCTGCACAATGACAAGGTTGAGGAAGCTTCTCAACTTTTTGATAAAATGCCTAAAAGAGACCGCTTTTCCTGGTCTTTAATGATCACTTACTTTTCGCGAAATGGGGAGCTTGAAAAGGCTAGAAAGCTATTTGATTTGCTTACTGATAAGCGAGACAGTGTTTGTTGGAATGCAATGATTTCCGGTTATGCAAAGAAGGGGCGCTTTGATGATGCCAAGAAATTGTTTGATAAGATGCCAGTCAAGGATTTAGTTTCATGGAATTCAATGCTAGCAGGTTATACTCAAAATGGGGAAATGCGTTTGGGGTTGCAGTTTTTTGAACAAATGGACGAGAGGAATGTGGTTTCTTGGAATATGATGGTGGACGGGTTTGTTGAGGTTGGTGATTTGGATTCTGCTTGGCATTTCTTTAAAAAGATTCCGAACCCAAATGTTGTTTCGTGGGTTACTATGTTATCTGGGTTTGCACGAAATGGTGAGATTGTTAAGGCTAGGACACTTTTTGATCAGATGCCAAGTAGAAATGTGGTTTCTTGGAATGCAATGATTGCAGCATATGTTCAGAACTGTCAAATTGATGAGGCTAAGAGGCTATTTATGGAAATGCCTGAGAGGGATTCTGTATCATGGACTACAATGATTAATGGCTTTGTTCGGGTTGGTAAGATTGATGAAGCACGTGAATATCTTAACTGCATGCCTTACAAAAATACTGTGGCCCAGACAGCAATGATCTCTGGATATGTACAAAGCAAAAGGATGGATGAAGCTAGTCAACTATTTTGTCAGATTGCCACCCATGATATTGTTTGTTGGAACACAATGATTTCAGGTTATGCTCAGTGTGGGAGAATGGACAATGCTCACTGTATATTTAGACAAATGGTCAATAGGGACATGGTTTCATGGAATACTATGATTGTTGGTTATGCTCAAGTGGGACAGATGGATAAAGCAATTAAAATATTTGAGGAGATGGGTCAAAGGAATACAGTTTCATGGAATTCTCTGATTACAGGTTTTATGCAAAATGGGCTATATTTGGATGCACTGAAGAGTTTCATGTTGATGGGGCAGGAAGGAAAGAAACCTGATCAGTCAACTTTTGCATGTGGACTAAGTGCATGTGCCAATCTTGCAGCTTTGCAAGCTGGGAAGCAAATTCACCATCTGGTTGTAAAAAGTGGCTATGTGAATAATTTATATGTTAGCAATGCTCTGATCATCATGTATGCTAAAAGTGGGAGGGTCTTTGATGCTGAATTTGTGTTCAAAGATATCGATAATGCTGATGTTGTATCTTGGAATTCTTTGATTGCTGGGTTTGCTTTAAATGGGTACGGCAAAGAAGCTGTAAAGCTCTTTGAAGAGATGCTCGTTGATGGGGTAGCTCCTGATCCAGTCACCTTTGTTGGAGTATTGTCTGCATGTAGTCATACTGGCCTAGTTGATCACGGTTTAAAATTGTTTAAAAGCATGTCTGAAGTATACAGTGTTGAACCTTTGGCTGAGCACTATGCTTGTGTGGTTGACTTGCTTGGCCGAGCGGGGAGGTTAGAAGAAGCCTTCAACATGGTGAGGGGAATGAAGATCAAAGCAAATGCTGGAATATGGGGTGCATTGCTTGGAGCTTCCCGGGTACACCGGAATCTAGAACTTGGTAGACATGCAGCTGAGAAGCTTTTTGAACTTGAACCCCAAAAAACTTCAAATTATGTGCTCTTGTCAAATATGCATGCTGAGTCTGCTAGTTGGGAGGAGGTTGAGAGAGTCAGGGTACTGATGAAAAAGAGTAGAGTGGAGAAGCAACCAGGCTGCAGCTGGATAGAACCCAGAAATGAGATTCATGCTTTTCTCTCTGATAGTCCTGCGCATCCTAGAGCATCAGAGATATGCAAAACATTAAAGGCTTTAACTGCACAAATCAGAAACCCAGGTTACTTGTCTGATTTCAATTCTTTACTTGATGGGGATCAGGTGATAGCCCAATAGTATTGAAACCCTAGGAATGAGCCTGATGTTTGTGGTTCGAAACCCTAGTGAGAATTTTTGTATATGCTATTAACAAGTGTCTTTTAAACACTAGTTATGCCAAGCCTGAGCATAACCAAAAATCATAGTATTCCATGAGAAATGTCTTTTGGATCCGGATCCTCTCCATTTCAAAGTGAAATGGAGAGGTTCCATTTAAAGGCTCGGATTTAAAAGGAAGAAATCAATGGTGTAGAATATGCCACCTGATTTAAAAGCCAACAACTTAACCTTAACTATGGTTAACCAAACTAAACTAAAATAAAATTTGGTCTTACCATTAACGATAGTGTGTTCTGCCAGAGAGGAAAGGGAAAAAAGAGAAGAGGGTGGAGGTGATGAAGACATAGGTGTCATGGTCGGCAGAGGTTGGCGGTGGCATTCCTCAAAGTCGTGAAAGCTTGTGAATGTGAGGGACGTCTGATGGGGTGGCAAGGCGGACATAGGCTTATCATCAAGACCCTCCCACGCCACTGCCATGCATATCCTCCCCTTGACAACTACGCCCTTGCCCTCCACATGGCTCTTATGTTCTTCAAAGCTCAAAGATGTAAGCTTTAAGCTTTTTTTCTTTTTCTATTTAATTAAATTCTTCCCTTTCTTTCTGGTTTCTTTTTCTTTTTCTTAATTTTTAATGTACTTATATAAATGTAAATATAGTCTTTCCTTCTTTCTACTCATTTAGTCAACACAACAGTCATCTCTTCACTCTGGTGTCCTTTGCTTCCTCTTACTCTGACGCGTTTCTTGAGAATCAGCTTGGCAATACATATGGTATAGGTACTATATTATTATTTAATATTTATAAACACAAACAAAAGAGAGATCAGTTTAATATTTATACACGCAGATTTGTGTTTGTCTTTCAAACCAAACCCCGTAATTTTCTCAAGAAAATAAGAGAAAGCCCAGCAAGTTGATTTTTTTTTTCCTTACTGGGTATGGTAAAAAGATAAGAAAGTTTCTGTCTTTGTGATTGGTTTTAGGATAGAAGGTACCAAAAATGGCGGGAATAGATTTAGTTTTGGATCTATTAAGGGAAAAACGAAGCTTATATAAAAGTCAACTGGTCAGAAAGTTATTGTTTTTCCAATTGTCTATCTTAGAATTGTTGAAGAATTTGATAGAAGTTATCAGATTGGACATGGCTGTTTTACTTGATTGTATATGACTTGACTTAAGAGGCATGGTTTAAAGCTGGTGTTGTAAACTCGTTGAAGTACATGAGAGTTACTAGGCAAGTAAAATAACTTGATGTCAATAGTTTTCATCTGTTTTTGCTAGCCCTAGTCCAGTCTTGAATGTTAATGAATTTGCGTTTTGGGGTTCAAATTGGTTTATTGTGGATTGATTGGGGAGATACCTTTTTGGTCATTTGGATCAATTTGCTTATTGGAGCTTTATTTTGGTTAATCCAAGCACATCCTTTATTCATACTGCTAGTTATGAGTTGTGAAGTTCAAATGGTTTGAATTGGTTGATTGAGGATGTATCATCTAGGAAACTTGTCTCGTTTAAAAAAAACTATTAAAGTCATTTTATGTTGATTTCAATGGAATCCTTCTCATAGGTATGATTATTTCACTTCTTATTATGATGCTTCAGGTTCAATTAGTGGATTTGGCACAAAGAATTTTCTGTTCTATACTCTGAATCTCACCATGTGGCATTCTGGCTTGAGGCCTATTTTCATTTTATTCCCATTAAACACTAAACCATACTTAAAAAGTCCCCCAAGTACTAGAATTTCAAGGTGATTAAAGAAGTGGAGTGTAATAAAACAATTTAGCGCTAGATGGCCAAGAGACTTGTAGCTTAACTGGTTAGCACCTCATGGTGTTTCCAATGAAGAGATCCAAGGTTCAAATTCCCCCATCCTTGATTATTGAATTATGAAAAAAAAGGGTTTAGCATTCGATGGAGGTGAGATCTTTTTGGCACTCATGTTTACCGAAAAATGGTTCAGTATTTTTCCTTAAACTTTCCATTTTGTTTGCAGGAAGCTTGCATGACCATGTATGGCCAATTTTGTTACAACATTGAGAAACAAAGATCTTGACATGAAGATCTTTTGTCAAATGTGTAATTCTAAGGGCAATAAGAATTTCTTCATCAATTGAAGAACAAGTATTGCATGTGTAAAAGGTTATGAAGTCAATGACCTACAAATGGTTGAAGCCATATTTTATGAGTGCCCAAGATGACAAAGAGACATTGCCGGCATTGTGTTTTTGGAGTTAGATTGAAAGAACCCCTAGTGAGGAAGTGTATTTTGACCGAAGATCTTTTGATGTATATATATATTTTAATCGAAGATTTTCTGATTTTGTTTTTTTTTTTGAAACCTTTAACAAAAGAAAGTTATTTTTCTAAGATAAATACCTTTTACACTGATCTACACAATTGAATTAAATTTTATTCCAGATAGTTTAATGTTCAATTAAAAATTTTCCTTGTCTACCATCTAATTCAGTCTTGTTTTGCTACAAGGAAGCATTAACATCATTGCAAGTGGACAAAGTTCTTTTTTGATGCAAGCAAATAGACTAGTTTATACTACTGTACCATCGCATGATAATTGGGAGAAAATTTTTTCTTTACTTTTCGCCAGCTTGGGCTGCTAACTACCTTTAACGTATCTGAAAGTTGGAGTTAGTGCTATAATCACGAATTGGAGGCTTATTTATCTTAAGCGGAAAACTTACTGGATTATAAATTTCACTTCCAAAATTTTTTTTTCCATAGTTTAGATTACTGAATTTGTTTAGATGAGTATGATAGCATGCATCAGGTAAGCTTGCACCTTCAACTAGACTAGCAATTTAACAGCAAATTTGAGCTAGCCCACCTCCATATTGTCATTATGTAGCTGAATGGAAAATGGATATTGCAATTGAAACATCAATAACTAGAAATCCATCACATCTAGGGTTGCTACATGTAATTTTCTAACTCCTGCAAATTCATGCCAAATCTCTCTACATATATATGAGCACAAGCACCATTATTTCAAGATCAGTAGACTGTAGACACTAACAATCACAACAACAAAGAACATTTTACGGCTGTTAATGATCAGATAATTCTCATCCATATAATTGTCAAGATTCACGTTTCCATCCTCTTCTGTATTCAATTAGCTTTAAATGTCACATACACAGTATAAGCATATTCACTATGTACGTTCTTCAACAAAGAAAGCAATCTCCAAAACAGATACATATAATAATTTCTACAAAGGGAAACAGATCTTCCGGGAAGTTTAAGGTAGAAAGATCAGACACACATTACACTTTTCAGCAACCCCGTCAAGAAAATGAAGAAGAACAAGAACAAGAACAAGAGGAACAGAGCCTAGATGAGATACACAGCCAGATAAAAAGGGAGCTGATGTTAGTAGAAGCAAGTCTGATACAAAGCCAGCTTCTGTGGAGGTACCAACAAAGCTCCTGGCAAGGAAGATGAAGAACTCTGCGAGTGTAAGTCTGCATTTTTACACTTTCAAGAGGATGATATTAAAGTTGTTGAGGCTCGCAGGCCTGTCACATTGAGGGAAGGGAAGGTTAGTGTAACTGAGGATTAAGAAGTGGATGCCAAGACTGATGATTTCATCAACAAGTTTAAGCAGCAGTTGAAGTTGAAGAGGCGGGAGTGGGAAGTATAGGTAAATTTGGTTGCTTTCGTTTGTTTCTGTATTTTTGATAAAGGACTTGAGGGTATGCTTTCTTTAGTTCAAGAAGGTAAAAAAGGCTTGGTTAAACAAGTTAGGGGTATTTCGTATTTACCCAAAAAAAAAAAACAAAACAAGTTAGGGGTTTATTGGGGATGTGATGTAGATCTATTGCTTTATGCTTGTACAATCTTTGAAATCCAATCTTAACCAATTATTTTTAAGCAATCTGCCACGTGCCACTACCACATGCAAAAAATAAAACCAACCGGATGACATCTCAATCAACAGGCTCTCTCTCTCTCACTCACTCTCTTTCCCACACGGCCACAAACTCACAGAACACTGTTGGAACACCATGCCAGCTCCAGGAGTAACAGCACTACACTCCTCCCTCTGCTACTCTCCTCAGAAGCCATCATTCCCACCACCAAATTGCCAACAACTAAACACCAACTTGGCTGCAAAACCCAAAAGCCTCATTCAAAATCACCCACTCTATACACCAACTCATGCAAACCTCTCCTTCCAAATCAAAGAAAAAATCCTCTGCCTTGAAATTATGGGTGTTGACTCAGGTAAGGCCTTGTCCCAAAACCCTTCTCTTCACTCAGCTACTCTAGAATCCATCCACTCCATCATCTCCTTCCTCCAATCCAATGGGATTCAACAGAAGGACTTCCCAAGGATCTTTGGCATGTGTCCCAGAATTCTCACCTCTAATGTCAAAACTGACCTTATCCCAGTTTTCAATTTTCTCTCACAATATCTTAGAGTCCCAGAAAATAGATTTAGAGTGGTCATCAACAAGTGCCCACGATTGCTTGCTTCTAGTGTGAGAGACCAACTCAAACCAGCTTTGTATTACCTTCAGAGAATTGGGTTCAAGGACTTGGAGGCCTTGGCTTACCATGACTCAGTCTTGTTGGTTTCTAGTGTAGAGAACACCCTTATTCCTAAGCTGAAGTATTTGGAGACTTTGGGGCTCTCAAAGGATGAGGCTGTGGATATGGTTTTGAGGTGCCCAGCATTGTTCACTTTCAGTATAGAGAAAAATTTTAAGCCCAAGTTTGAGTACTTTGCTGGGGTGATGGAGAAGAAGTTGGAGGAATTGAAAGAGTTTCCTCAGTATTTTGCTTTTAGTTTGGAGAAGAGGATAAAGCCTAGGCATGAGGAGGTTCTGCAGAGTGGAGTGGAAGTCCCTTTGCCACTGATGCTTAAGAGCACTGATGAAGAGTTTATGAAGCTGATAAAAGAAGCGAATGGATGAGTATAGCGGGGGTACTTTGCCCACTAACTGTTTTTTTCTCTTTGAGACTAAAACATTGCACCAAAATGAACACTGGATGTCAAAGATATTTGGCTTCTATCAAGGCCCAAGAAACTTCTTTTTATCTCTGTATATTAGGATTGTCTGTTTTATACTATATTGTTTAACATATATGATTGGAAGCCAAAGATATTTGGCTCATTTACTTGGATTGTCTATATTTGGATTGCGTTGGAGAAATTGATGTAATTTTTGTTATCCCTTTTGGTGAATTTAAAATTTCAACTCATAGGTTCCATGTTACTGCGTTTCCCTTCCCTTTTTCCTCCCAGATAAGCCGCTTGTATATCTTCTCAGCTACTTTAGTACTAGTGGAGAAATACAAAAGAAGTAAAGGAGATTGGGATAGAACTCAAGGAATTACTCACTTGAGCAGAGCAACATACTTAACCTCCTTAATAGTCTAGTGAGGGACTCCACTTAGCTAAGGTTTAGGACTCGGGACTCATTCACCAATCACAGGATCATTCACTATTTCAGAAAAAGTTCAAAAGGCTTATATTAAAAATGATCTAAATTCACTCTAGCACTCTTCTTACACTTGCAAGCCTTTTTTCTATAGCAAGAACTAAAATATAAATTCTTTTTTTCTGAAGTAAAATATACGTATTCAAAGTAATTGACTTTGTCTCGGAAATTCTGTGTTCAGGCTTGACCATCTTGAAATTCCATATACTTTTATTCTTTTAAGTCTTTCACAAGACATTGAAATTTCATGATATCTATTATGTTGGTGTTTCTCAAGAATAATAGTCGTAAATTTTTTGAGGCCAATTAGCTTTGCCAATGCCATATGATTTTGACCACAATTATCCTCCACGGCCTTATATCAAGCTTCCATAATTCTTCCACTTTTTGTCCAAGTATCTTCCTATTCTAGTTTCTTTCCCATTGACGAGATACTGAATATGAGTAGCTGTGATATTTCTCATGTCAAGGACATCAATTATGTTGGCAGGGATAGAGTTGGATGGAATTTCAAGATCACCAAATTTTTGTTGGACTGAATTGGATTTCCATAAAATGGGTAAAAATCAGATATATTGAAAAATGAACAAATCCCTATACCTCTAGGTAACTCAATAAGCGCTTGGACCATTTTTCTTTAATACTCAACAAGGGTCAACCTTATTTTGCTTGAGCTTAATATATGCCCTTGTTATCTATCAAAAAAATTATTATATATATAAGCCTTTGTTGGAAATCACTCATTGTGCAAATATACTATAACTAAGGGTCCATTTGGTTGGGGTGAAAAGTGGGGGATGGAAAATAAAGAAGAGAAAATAGGAGAAATTTTGGATGAGAGTGGTGTTTGGTTAGAGTGATTTTGAAGGAGAGAAAATGGTGGGGCTGAGCAGTTTTCTGTCTAGCCCACCAAAACTCGATCTCCCAAATTTGGGAAAAAAATACAAGGGAAAACAATGCTAGGTGTTTTGGACAAAACTACCCCTAGAGCAACGCTCATTATTGGCAAAATTTGCCAAACAGTATGATTCTGAAGAAAATTTAGGCATCGCATGCGTTCAAAGTTTATTAGTAAGTTGGACTGTTTTTTGGAAATCGAGTATGGCAAAATCGACTTCCAGCCAAAATCGAGTTTAACATACTCGACTTCCTACTGAATCTTTGCTCTGAGATGGATAAAAATGGAAGCTGAGTATAGTAAACTCGATTTTGGCTGGAAGTCGATTTTGTTGTACTCGATTTTCAAAAACAGTCCAACTAACTAATAACTTTGAACGCATGCCATCCACCTAAAATTTTCCCAATATTATACTGTTTGGCAAATTTTGCCTTCATTATTCTTCCACTGCTTCTCTCCTTTTTTGTCATTTTGTTCAACTTTTTTTTAACATTTTTCTTATATGTTGTGCCATGCGGTTTTTCCCCCCCTTGGTTCTCATCTGTTTCTTTGCTCATTAGTTTTGTTTTGTTTTAATTTTTTTTTTTTTTTTTGAGAATTCAGTTTTGGGTTCTTGAACTTTTAAAAAAACAAAAAAGTGTCCATTCATACACAAATTTTTAATAAAAACATAATGTATTACTTTTTGTTTTATCTAATAGGGATATGATGGTAAATTTACACAAATTTCATTTTCCATCCCTCCAACCAAACATACACGAGGGAAAACTAAATCGAAAATAGAAAATAGACAATTGGGTTTTGGGTATTCTTGGTTTTTTTTTTTTTTTAAAGGGAAATCGAAAAAGAAAAATCTATATTGATGTTATGAAACAATCTTCTAACTTCATCCTTAATTTCCCACAAGAATCCACAATGTACACTATTTAGGTTTTGATGTTAAATTGAAATAATGTTTCTAAGTCACGATTTCTTTATAACATGAGTTTTATTGAATTTTTTGCTTTAGAGATATCCAAACCTTAAAGGTTTGGATGTCTAATATCCAAACTGATATGTAGAACTGAAATAATGTTTCTAAGACATGATTTTTTTGTATAATATGAATATTATTGAATTTTTACCTTAGAGATATCCAAAAATTAAAGGTTTGGATGTTTGATATCCAAACTAATATGGAGAATTGAAATGGTGTTTCTAAGAAATGATTTTTGTATAACATGATATGTTGAATTGAAATCATGTTTTTAAGACACTATTTATATATAACATGAATAAGATTGTATTTTTACCTTAAAGATGGATGTCCAATTATCCAAATTCATATGTGTTTCACATCTTACAAATCCAGCTCACATACTTGTGCAGTAATAGTAACAGTTCCACAAATCTCTCCCTCAAATCTCTCCTCCATTTAAATTTGAATTAAAATATGTAATTACTCTTATAATCTCTCTCCCTAAAATCACTCTATTTAGATTTGGATTTAATTCTGCAATTAACTACTCCTATAATTCCTCTCCTATAAACTAATGTAAATTCTCTTGTAAAGTTGAAGAAGTATAATCAAGGGAGTCAATTCCGTATTGGAGGCTGTACCGGTTTGGCCAGTGGAACGATATATTTCTGTACCGGTCAATACCGGTGTACCATTTTGAG
The DNA here is from genome assembly GCA_032727855.1 of Quercus ilex subsp. ballota. Taxonomy (NCBI): domain Eukaryota; kingdom Viridiplantae; phylum Streptophyta; class Magnoliopsida; order Fagales; family Fagaceae; genus Quercus; species Quercus ilex. The sequence goes on along the minus strand of CM064912.1, from coordinate 63,309,990 downwards.
TTTACCGCCATTTTATATATATATATATATATATATATGATAAATTAAAGTTTGCTATAGAACATTACTTCAATTCAGAACAAATTATTCATGGTTTTAGACTTTAGCATCAACTAAAAGAGAGAGAGAGAGAGAGAGAAAAAAAACAGAAAACTTAATTATTCGTTGCATACTAAGAAAACAAATAATACAAGTAAGTTACCATTCTGCCCTTACAAAAATTTGAAAATTACAAAACTAAAAAAAAAAAGGTTTTTTTTCTATACTGGCTGAAACGCCTGAAATTGTCTAGTATGTCCGATATTTAAACTGGTACAAAATGTTGGAGTTTCGGTACTAGTGCATGTACCGATATGATACATATCGGCCGTACCCGCCAGTATGGTACGGTATCCTCTTCCTTAAGTAAAATTTAAGAATTCAGTTTTTATAATGTGAACTTCTATAACATGATTTCAATATAAAATGAATACTATTGAATTTTTGTATTAGAGATATCCAAATCTTAAAGGGTTGGATGTCTGATATTTAAACTTCTAAAGGTTTAGATGTTTGATATGCAAATTGATATGTAGAATGAAAATTATGTTTCCAAGACACTACATCCAAACTGATATGTAGAACTGAAATTGCAATTCTATAAAACTTGAATGCAAAATGCTCTAATTGCTTTAGCAAATTTGAAAGTCGGACCCAACAATAAGCTATGCAGTCCGTCCAGGTGATGTACAACATTATAAAAACTATGCCTTTAAGAACTTTGAGATGATCCCACATAATTAAAATTGTAAACCCCCCATCCCCCCTTCTTTCTCATCATTGATGCCATCTCGTTAGAGATGGCCAAATGCCTTCATTCAGTGCCAATTCAGCCTAGTTGGTGCTCATCCTGCCTAGGTTTTCTCCATCAAACACCATGTATGCTCCCACGTCACTTCCCATATTCTAGTGATTTTGCAGGTATAATTTATTTGTCATGCCACATTAGTGTTTATAATTTATTGAAGAAAATTTTAATTTAATACCAATACTACCATGTATTTTACCTAGTATTGGAGTTTTTTTAGCAAATTTTTGAACAACAATACACAACTCTAACTAGATTTGAAGGCCCTTTTGTGATCTATAATTACATTATGGACAAAATTTGGCTACAAAACTTGGTTGTAATCAATTGTTACAATTCCACTCAATATTTTTTTATTGGGTAAATTACATAGTTGGTTCTTATCCTTTACACCATATGTCAATTTGATCCTTGATCTTTTAATTGTGTCAATTTGGTCCCTTCCATTATCCTTTTGGATGGAAAAATTTGATGTGTCAAACAGAGTAATAAAAAAAATTTCTACATGTCATGCCAACTGCAAATCGTACCACCACATTAAATTAAAAAAAAAAAAAAAACCAATTTGTTATTCCCACGCGAGATCAACTTTTGGGAAAAATTATAATATCCCTAATTCTCTATCTCATCAGATTACATCTCCCTCACTTATGTACCCTTAGAGCATTCACATCAGCTTGTGCATAAATTTTTCCATTTTACACGTCCAAAACCTACTTTTTCTATTTTGCACATCCACTTTTACAAAACACCCACATTAGTTTATCTATTCTATCACATCTTTTATTTAAATAATCAATTTTATCAATTTTTTTATTATTTCTCTCAATTACCACTTTACATACGCGCAGTCTCTCTCTCTCTACTCATTTTTTTTGATTGCTTGCTCTCTCTCTATACCCATCTCTCTACCTATCTCCATACCCACACATCACTCTCCCTCATAGCTCCAATCTCACCTAGCTCCGACCCACACATCAACTCTCCCTCACAGCTCCGATCTCACCTAGCTCCGATCTACACATCAACGAGCTCCGATTGTTCCAGTCAAGCCCCGATCAGGCTCTGATCTGTCTCTTTGTTGTTTGTCCATGTGGGTTTGTTTGTGTGTGGGTGTGTTTGTGTATCTCTTGTGTTTTTTTTTTTTTTTTTTTGAGCAAGTGAATCTTTGTGTTGATTTGTCTGTGTGGATGTGTTTGTGTGTGGGCGTGTTTGTGTGCATCTGAGGAAAAAGAAGAAGATGAGAAGTGGAGAAGCTATTGAGTTTGTTGAGCACGGAGAAGACAGAGAAAAAAAGGAGCAAACAGAAATTAATAAAATAATCTTTACACGAGCTACAGTAACCGTGTAAAATTATACGGTTACTGTAGCTCGTGTAAAGATATACACATTTTTACACATTTTTAGAAGCACTGATGTAGTGCATTTTTGAGGCAAAATGTGTAAAAATGGGATCTTTTTCTATTTTACATGATTTTGTATCCACTTATGTGGATGCTCTTACGCCAATTTTATCTAGTAAGTAATATAGATTATAGACAATCTTGGAGCACTACCTAGGACGTGAGATCTGTTGTGAAGAGATGTAAAACAATGAGTTCTATGTAGCAACTGTAGCACCATTAGAAGTAGGCCCTTGCAATCTTCTTTTCTCGGTTAATCTTTGGCCATAGGTTCGCGAGAAATTATGAGAAAACTAAAATTGATCCCTTACTTATCTCAAAAGAGAATTCACACCCACTTCACTTTAGAGACTTTCACTCAAAGCAAACTACTGCAACTCCAATCGATCACCAAAAAAGGCTTCAAAGAGAGAGATTCGACATAGAAGAATGTCGAAATGATGGTTTAAATTGAAATATTGAAAGAACAATCAAGATGGTCACGGTGTGAGTCTGACAGAGATCTGTTTGGATTCCGAGAAAGTGAATGCAAGAGGAAAAAAATTAAAGAAAATTTTGAGGCTTGTTGAGAGGAGAGGATAATATGCTGAGAGGGACTTTTAGGGATTTTAGAATTTTTCCCCAAATTTGATCTCACGTGAGCAAATTTGAGTTTATTTATTTATTTTATTTAAATCTTACATGGCTGTATAGTTGGCAGTTGAGATGGCATGAAAAATGATTTTTTATTACTTCGTTTAACACAATAGATTTTCCCATCCAAATGGATAACGGCAAGGATCAAATTGATACAGCACTGAAAGGTTAAGGACTAAATCGATACAATTGAAAGGTTAGAGACTAAATTGACATATGATGTAAACGATAGGGACCAACTATGTAGTTTACCCTTTTTTATTTGGATGTGAATTTTGACAAATTTACTACAATATATCATTTTTTTCTTATACACTCTATGTTTGCAAAATTTCTAGAAGATCAAATATCAACATTTATATCATCAATCAAATGTTTAAATTTCAAGTTTTTGTAATATAAAATTATGCATAAAAAATATAGTTTATGAATTGAATAGTAAATAACATCTGATTAATACAAAATTTTTGACATGCTTGTTAAAAACATAAAGAACATGCAATTTAACTATTAAATTTTCAAAATATATAATCATGTAATTTATTTATCGGCTCTACAACCAAACTTGGTCCATTATTATATTCTAGAGTTAACTATTTTGGCTAAAAAACCAATTTGGAGGCCATGCTCTATTTACTTTTATTGTCAATGTCATCAATTAAAACGTTGGTTGGGTTTGATAGAAGCTTTTCTTTTTTTTCTTTTTTTTTTTCATAAAAAAAGAAAAGTGATGGCATGGTGTACAATGTAAAACTACAAGTGTGCATGTCACCATTCCCCAATGACCGCCGCATTGCCTTAAAAAGAGTAGCAATTTTAAGTTTAAAGTTTTAACTAGTTTTAGTTTTTGTATATTTTGAGAGTAGTAATAGTTAAGCATGTGGCAGGGGTTCGCCCTCGTCATAAATTAAACACTTTTTGATTTTTTTTTCTCTGTTTATTATAGTTTTAACTCGGCAAAAATGGCCCACTACCACTATTTAGCAAAAAAATTAGCAATCTACCACTGTTTTGGAAATATGTAAGAATCTACCACCTTTTTGAAACTCGAGTTTGTCGTGAAACTCGAGTTCCAAAAACTCGAGTTCTTTGAAAAAACATACTTCAAATTTGCCAGAAAATTTTTTACGGTACTCGAGTACCATGGAAAATTCGATTTCGCCAAACTCGAGTACCCAAAAAGTGGTAGATCCTTACATATTTTCGAAACAGTAGTAGATTACAACATAATTTGCAAAAATGTGCTATTTTTGACTCTCCTCACCACCTTCCTTCTTCCTCAACTACCCAAAACCCCAAACCTCCCATTCTCTCTCTCTCCCCAACTCGACGATGTTATTTTTGAGGATTTCAAGGATTCGTAGAACTAGCTCCAATGGGTGTCGTTGGTTTCTCTCTCACAAACCCCACCTTCATCATCATCATCAATTCCTTATCTCTACTACATATTCTTATTCTTTTACTCATAAGGTAATGTTGAATGCTAATGCCTCATCTACTCTGTAATCTTAATCTATATTTTCCATTTTCATGTCATCTTCTTTTATTGTACCTTGTCTTGTCTGTCTTGTCTTCAATCTAAGATGTTCTATTGTGAGCTACTACTATTGTACTTACTTGGATAATTACATATTTTGGATTCAAAGTCGTCAGTTTTTAGCCTTTTCTTTTTTCCCTGTAAAGTCGGTGAGGTTTAGCTAGACCATTTCCTGTAAGTCCAACCGACTTTGGATAGAATAGAATGGCCGACCCCAAAATATTGGGTCTAAGGAGTTTTTGGAGTTTATCTTAGCTTATCTATGCTCAAGGCCAAAACGCAGTGTTTGATTTAGTTAGATATCTAGTCTCTAAGTGTAGTTATTTCACATGTGTAAATGGTGGTTAATTAGTTAAAACTCTGTTATAACTGCTTCTGTGATTTAAGCTCATTTCTCTCTGGGTGTGTTTATGTATATAAGCATAGCAGAGCTCAATGACGTAACTGATTTAGCCATTTGATGAAATAATAGAAATCCTTTTCTATTTTCTTCTTAATCAATTTCTCTCTATTTTTACTCCCTTGTTCATGGTATCAGAGCTTTACTTCCATGGCGTCTATAAATCCAAATTCTTCTTCAATCTCATCTTCCACTTCAACCACAGTACCTACAATGGCTAATTCCATTACTCACATCAATTCCTCACTGTTACTGCTGTCAAATATGTCATCTATGATGACTGTCAAGCTAGATTACTCATTAGATTGATGTAATTTTTTAGACTTATTCTATGATTGATGCTATTGATGAGACTACTATAGCACTAGATTAGTTCTTGAAGGATTCCTCAGGCAATTTTATAACAGAGTTCAATCCTGCTTTTCTCAGTTGGAAGAATCATGAACAGGCCTTGTTCACATTTCTCAACTCAACACTTTATCCTTCTGTTCTTGCTCTCATTGTAGGACATAAATTTGGTAGAGGTGTTTGGAAAGTTTTGGAGAAACAATTTGCTTAAGTTTCTAGGTCTAGTGTGATAAGCCTCAGAAACGAGTTGAATGCTGTCAAGAAAGGAATAGAATCCATTGATGTATATTTTCAAAAAATCAAGCAAATTTGAGAAAAACTGGCTGCTATATCAGTTGTTCTTGATGATGAAGATTTGCTTCATGTTGCCCTTGTTGGTTTGCCATCGGAGTATGACTCATTTAGTTCTGCTATAAGAACTCATAGCAATGTTATTTCAGTTGAAGAGCTTAATACTCTTCTCAATGCTAAAGAGAGGGCTATCAAGAAGAGATCTGGTATAGTTGATGCAACATCCATGGCAATGGTTGCAAATTACCAATCTCAAGGGTTTGCTAGAGGAAGAGGCAGGCACAACAATCAAAGAGGCCGTGGAGGTGGAGGTAGAGGAAATTTTAGTGGTGGTGGTTATGATACCAATTTCTCAAATGGAAATTTCAACACCAACCTCCCTCAGTACAATCATTCTCAATCTGGTTAGGCAAGACCTCCAGGACTTTAGCAAGGATTTCAGGGACAAACTCAAAGACCACAATGTCAGATCCATGGAAAGAATGGACATGTGGCTCTTGATTGCTATCATAGGATGGACTTTGCTTTTCAAGGCAAGCACGCTCCATCAAAGCTTGCTGCAATGGTAGCTAATTCTGCTCAGGTTCATGGAGCTAATGATTGGCTTACAGATACTGAATGTTTTGATCATGTGAAACCTGATCTTGCTAATCTTTCCTTGCAACAATAGCCTACTTCAGGTACTGAGACAATGACTGCTGGGAATGGCCAAGAGCTGCTTGTTACTCATATTGGTAATGATGAGTTGTGTACATCACCTCATAACCTTAAGCTTGATGGTGTACTTAGAGTTCCTGATCTTGCTTCAAACATTCTATCTGTCCATAAGCTTTGTTTACAAAGCAATGCAATCTAATATTTTGATGCTTATAGATTTTCTATCCAGGATTTACTTTCAGGGAAAATCCTTTATGAAGGATTGAGTAAAGATGGTGTCTATCCTATTCCTGCATCATCTTTTATGTCATCAAACTCATCCACTTCTACTGCTTACATTACTTCTTAAGTTCATCAATCTCCACTTGCTTTTGCCTTATCTTCTGTTAATTCTGCTCAAATCTCACTTTGGCACAAAAGGCTTGGACATCCAAGCAGAAAACTTCTTCATTCTGCTATACAATTTGTAAATCATGCTTTTACTTTCAATAAGATTGATGAGTGTTGCTCTTCTTGTACATCTTGTATTAGTACAAAGATGCACATATTTCCTTTGAATAAACATGATATTCAAGCTACTTCTATGCTTCAAATTGTGCATTCTGATGTTTGGGGTCCTACTCCCATTTCATCTCTGTTTGGCTACTCTTACTATGTTGTGTTCATTGATGATTACACTAGGTATACTTGGTTCTTTCTACCTAAACAGAAATTTGAGTTGTTTGTTGTGTTTAAGCATTTTAAGAATCTGGTTGAAACTAAATACTCTTCTAAAATCAAAGTACTTAGATCTGATAATGGTGGGGAGTATCTCAATTCTTAGTTTCAAAGTTTTTGTTTTGATAATGGTATCCTTCACCAAACTTCTTGCCCTCATGTCCCTAAACAAAATGGTGTCTCAGAAAGGAAACATAGGCACATTGTAGAAACTGGTTTAGCAATGTTGTATTAGTCTCACTTACTAATGAATTTTTGGTCTTATGCCTTTTCCACTGTATCATTTCTTATCAATAGGCTACCTTCATCTGTTCTTGGGTTTATCTCTCCTTGGGAAAAGGTTAAATTCTGTTTCACCACCTTTGTTAGCACTTAGGACATTTGGCTGTGCTTGCTACCCCTATCTTAGACTTTATAACAAACACAAACTTCAGCCTAGGTTTGTGGAGTGTGTATTTCTTGGGTACCCTCCTTTGTCCAAGGGTAATATGTGTTTGGACCCTACTACAAATAGGATATACACTACCTGCTATGCTTTGTTCAATGAGAGTGTTTTTCATTTTGCTAACATGTCTAATCTTACTAATGCCAATGTTCCTTTCTTTACTATTATCTCAGAGTCTGATTGGTTTTCTGTCAATTCCACTCTTTCTAGTTCTTCTTCTGCCTTACCATCCTCTTCCACCTCTCATTTGTTTGCTTCTATTCAATTTTATGGATACCATTCCGTTCCGGTCGGAATGTCCGGAAAATATCGTACTGGTAAACAAACCGGAATGGAAAGCCCCCTTGTTCCATCTCGGGTAAAATTTCAAACTATTTTGGGTTATTTTAGGTGTTTCGGGTCATTTTGGTAAATTCTGGCTGAAATTTAAGATTCGACTAGTATGAATTTTAAGGGAAAAAAAATGAAAAATGAAATGCACATACCAAACTATACAGCTACATCTTTAAAAACCATTAGCAGTGAGTTTGATCTGGCGATGATGAGTTGTTTTGAGGGAACTTAAAGTGAGAATTGAGATATGGAAAAAAAAATACTACGAGGAGAGAGCCAAAGGAAACCAGAGGAAACCATAAAGGTTCAAGATGAAGATGATAAATTATAAAGAGAGAAGTGGAAGAGTCCCAAAACATGTGGAGGAGAAACAACTAGAGAAAAAGTAAAAAAGATACAGGTGTGAAACGGATGAGTGGTAAAAAGAAAAGGAAGAAAAAAAAAATGTTGGAATTAGGAAATGTAGTTGGCTTGGGTAGTGTGCTAGACAAATTTTTATAAAGCCATTGATAACCTTTTCAGTAACTTGGAATGGAAGAGTGTACAAATATTTGAGAGTAGTCATGTCTCCAAAGTGCTGCATCAAAAGTGTTTAGTACTTTAATGAAATAAAATAATTTAAATGAAGTAATTATTAAAAAAAAAAAATGCATATTTTAATCAAATATGTACTTATAACTTTAAAACCCTTTTTATCAAAAAAGAAAAAAAAAACCTTTAAAACCCTTAATAATTTATATGGTTTTTTTTTTATCAATATATATTTATAAAATAGCAAAACCTTGAAATGGTATGCAACGGTACACCGAAATAGGCCGGTACCGAAATATTCCGTTCTAATGGACAAACCGAAATGGGTTCCGAAACGGTATTCATAACATTGCTTCTATTGGCTGTTTTCCTTTAGATATTCTTCATTCTACAATGTCTGGCTCTTGTGTTCCTGATCCACCATTATCTTCTCTTCCTTCATCTCCTCATTCTAGCCTTTCTTCAGTTCCTGATATGTCTGCTTCTACATCATCTGCTCCATCCTCTTTTCTTCCTGTTAATACTCATCCCATGCTTACAAGATCAAAACTAGGTATCCACAAGCCTAAAGTTCTTAAGGTGGTCTCTGATTACACACATCAGGAGCCTCCATCATTTGCAGTAGTTGCCAAACATCCTCAATGGGTAGCTGCTATGAATTATGAGTTTCATTCTTTTCTTAAACAACAAACTTGGTCCCTTGTTCCACCTCTTACAGACAAGAATGTTGTCACCTGTAAGTGGGTTTATAAGCTAAAAAGGCACAGTAATGGTACTATAGCCAGGTACAAGGCCAGGCTATTTAGCCAGGGGGTATCTTCAGCAGTATGGATTGGATTATGAGGAAACATTTAGCCTTGTGGTTAAACCTACCACTGTTAGATTGTTACTTGCACTTGTTGTGAATTTTGGTTGGCCTCTTAAGCAATTGGATGTGAGCAATGCCTTCCTACATGGCATTCTCAAAAAGGAGGTTTATATGACTCAACCTCTAGGCTTTGTGGATTAGTCGTGCCCTAATCATGTTTGTCTTTTACATAAAGGCTTATATGGTCTAAAACAAGCTCCAAGAGCCTGGGTTGAACGATTTAGCTCTCAGTTGCTTCATGTTGTTTTTGTTGCTACTGGTGCTGATGGAAACTTGTTCATTTATAATCATGACTCTCATCTGGTTTTCCTATTACTCTATGTGTATGATATCATTGTTACTGAAAATCATCTAGACTTTGTTTCATCTCTTCTTGGTGTTTTGAGTAATGATTTTGATCTTAAGGACTTAGGCAGACTGCACTATTTTTTGGGGCTTCAGATAGACTATACACCTAGTGGTCTATTTGTTCATCAGACTAAATATACACTAGATCTTCTCAGCAAGTTTTCCATGTCTGGTTGCAAGCCCTGCAAAACCCCTTGCTCTTCAAATACTCATCTTCTTGCCAATGATAGTCCTTTGCTACCAGATCCAACACTTTATAGAAGCAAGGTGGGTGCTTTGCAGTAATTGACTTTCATTAGGCCTGACTTGTCTTTTGCTGTACAACAAGCATGTCAATTCATGAGTAATCCTACTTCTAATCATCTTCAAGCAGCTAAGAGAATTCTGAGATATCTTCAAGGGTCTATTCATCAAGGATTGGCCTTTACACCTGGTCCTTTGACCCTTTCTGCCTACAATGATGCATATTGGGCTAGTGATCTTATGGATAGAAGGTCCATTTTTGGCATTTTGGTGTTTCCTAGTAATTCACCAATTACTTGGTCTGCCAAGAAACAACCTACAGTCTCTCGTTCATCAACTAAGGCAGAATATCGGGCTCTAGCTTCTTCTGTAGCTGAGCTTTGTTGGATCGGAATGCTTCTTAAGGATTTTGGTGTTTTTCTTCCTAATCCTCCTATACTATGGTGTGATAATGTCTCAGACTTGCTATTGCTTCTAATTCGGTCTTTCATGCTCGCACCAAGCATATAGAGGTGGACTATCACTTCGTTCATGAGAGGGTTTTGAGGCATGATCTTCAAGTCAAGTTTGTTGCCTCTTAAGATCAATTGGTCGATATTCTGACTAAAGGATTTGCTTCTCCTCGTTTTCACTAGTTGGCTTCCAAACTCATTTGGAAATTCCCCATATGCTTGAGGGGGGATGAAGAGCAGAAGGTAGAGGAAGCCAAAGCCATTTATGGTGATGTAGGTTTTGGTGATGAAGAGTCTTCAGGTTCTTCAGTTGATGGAACAATTCCAGTCTTGCAATAGTGAAGATGAAAATGGTGTTGTGTGGATGTCTATCAATTATACGCACTGTATCATTAAAACCAAAACACTATCGTTTTGTCTCAGCTTGTCCATGTTCAAGGCCAAAACACAGCGTTTGATTTAGTCTCTAAGTGTAGTTATTTCACATGTGTAAATGGCGGTTAATTAGTTAAAACTTTGTAACTGCTTTCGTGATTTAAGCTCTCTCTCTCTCTCTCTCTCTCTCTCTCTCTGTGTTTATATATGTAATCATAGCAGAGCTTAATGATGTAACTGATTTAGCCATTTGATGAAATAATAGAAATCCTTTTCTATTTTCCTTTTAATCAATTTCTCTCTGTTTTTACTCACTTGTTCTTAGGTAACTCAATAAGCGCTCCGGCTATTTTTCTTCAATACTCAACAAGGTTCAACCTTATTTTGCTTGAGCTTAATATATGCCCTTGTTATCTATCAAAAAAATTATTATATATATAAGCCCTTCTTAGGAATCACTCATTGCGCAAATATACCATCATTAAGGGTTTGCTTGGTTGGGGTGAAAAGTGGGGGATGGAAAATAAACAAGAGAAAATAGGAGAGCTTTTGGATGAGAGTGGTGTTTGGTTAGAGTGATTTTGAAGGAGAGAAAATGGTGGGGCCGAGTAGTTTTCTCTTTGGGCCCACCAAAACTCAAATCTCCCAAATTTGGGGAGAAAACACAAGGGAAAACAATGCTAGGTATATTGGACAAAACTGCCCCTAGAGCAATGTTCATTATTCTTCCACTTCTTCTTTCCTTTTTTGTCATTTTGTTCAACTTTTTTTTAAAGTTTTTCTTATATGCTGTGCCATGTAGTGATTTTTTTTTCCTTGGTGCTCATTTGTTTCTTTGCTCATAAGTTTTGTTTTGTTTTGATTTTTTTTTTTGAGAATTCAGTTTTGGGTTCTTGAACTTAAAAAAAAAAAAAAAAAAGTGTCCATTCATACACAAATTTTTAATAAAAATATAATGTATCACTTTTTGTTTTATCTAATAGGGATATGATGGTAAATTTACACAAACTTCATTTTCCATCCCTCCAACCAAACACACATGAGGGAAAACTAAATCGAAAATAGAAAATAGACATTTGGGTTTTTGGGTGTTCTTGGTTTTTTTTAAAGGGAAATCGAAAAAGAAAAATTTATATTGATGTTATGAAACAATCTTCTAATTTCACCCTTAATTTGCCACAAGCATCCACAATGGACACTATTTAGGTTTTAATGTTAAATTGAAATAGTGTTTCTAAGTCACAATTTCTTTATAACATGAATTCTATTGAATTTTTGCTTTAGAGATATCCAAAAATTAAAGGTTTGGATGTTTGATATCCAAATTGATATGTAGAACTAAAATAATGTTTCTAAGACATGATTTTTGGTACAAAATGAATATTATTGAATTTTTACCTTAGAGATATCCAAAAATTAAAGGTTTGGATGTTTGATATCTAAACTAATATGGAGAATTGAAATTTGTTTCTAAGAAATGATTTTTGTATGACATGAATTCTATGAATTTTTGCCTTAGAGATATCTAAACTGATATGTTGAATTGAAATTGTATTTTTAAGACACTATTTATATATAACATGAATAAGATTGTATTTTTACCTTAAAGATGGATGTCTAATTATCCAAACTCATATGTGTTTCACAGCTTACAAATCCAGCTCACATACTTGCATAGTAATAGTAACAGTTCCACAAATCTCTCCCTCAAATCTTTCCTCCATTCAAATTTGAATTAAAATACGTAATTACTCCTATAATCTCTCTATTTAGATTTGGATTTAATTCTGTAATTAACCACTCCTATAATTCCCCTCCTTGTATAGTTATAAACAAATAAGTTACCATTCTGCCGTTACAAAAATTTGAAAATTACAAAACTAAAAAAAAAAAAGGTTTTTTTTATGTACCGGCTGAAAAGCCCGAAATCGGCCGGTATGCTTGATATTTAAATTGATACGAAACGTTGAAATTTTGGTACTCATGCACGTACCGGTATGGTACATATCGGCCGTACCGGCTTGTACGGTACGGTATCCTCTTCCTTGAGTATAATTCAAGAATTCAATTTTTATAATGTGAACTTCTATGACATGATTTCCATATAAAATGAATACTATTGAATTTTTGTATTACAGATATCCAAATCTTAAAGGGTTAGATGTCTGATATTCAAACTGATATGTAGAACAGAAATCGTGTTTTTAAGGCACAATTTCTATATAACATGAACATTGTTCGAAGAAGCCATTCCTAAATTAAAGATATCCTAACCTCTAAAGATCCGAATGTCAGAATATCTAAACTTCTAAAGGTTTAGATGTTTGATATGCAAATTGATATGTAAAACTAAGATTATGTTTCCAAGACAATACATCCAAACTGATATGTAGAATTGAAATCGTGTCTGTAAGACACAAGTTCTATACAACTTGAATGCAAAATGCTTCAATTGCTTCAGCAAATTTGAAAGTTAGACCCAACAATAAGCTATGTTGTCCGTCCAGGTGATGTACAATATTATAAAAACTATGCCTTTAAGAACTTTGAGATGATCCCACATAATTAAAATTATAAACCCCCCATCCCCCCTTCTTTCTCATCATTGATGACATCTCAATAGAGATGGCCAAATGCCTTCATTCAGTGCCAATTCAACCTAGTTGGTGATCATCCTGCCTAGGTTTTCTCCATCAAACACCATGTATGCTCCCACGTCACTTCCCATATTCTAGTGATTTTGCAGGTATAAATTATTTGTCATGCCACATTAGTGTTTATAATTTATTGAAGAAAATTTTATTTTAATACCAATACTACCATGTATTTTACCTAGTATTGGAGTTTTTCTAGCAAATTTTTGAACAGCAATACACAACTCTAACTAGATGTGAAGACCCTTTTGTGATCTATAATTACATTATGGACAAAATTTGGCTACAAAACTTGGTTGTAATCAATTGTTACAATTCCGCTCAATATTTTTTTATTGGGTAAATTACATAGTTGGTTTCTATCCTTTACACCATATGTCAATTTGATCATTTACTTTTCAATTGTGTCGATTTGTTTCCTAACCTTTCAGGGCCGTGTCAATTCGGTCCCTTTTGTTATCCCTTTGGATGGAAAAATTTGATGTGTCAAACAGAGTAATAAAAAAAAATCTCCACATGCCATGCCAACTGTACCACCACATCAAATTAAGTTTAAAAAAAAAAAACCAAATTTTTTATTCCCATGCGCGATCAACTTTGGGGAAATATTCTAATATCCCTAAATCTCTATCTCATCAGAATACATCTCCCTCTCTTATGTACCCTTATGCCAATCTTACTTGGTAAGTAATATAGATTATAGACAATCCTGGAGCACTACCTAGGACGTGAGATCTGTTGTGAAGAGATGTAAAACAATGAGTTCTATGTAGCAATTGTTGAACCATTAGAAGTAGGCCCTTGCATTCTTCTTGTCTCGGTTAATCTTTGGCCATAGGTTAGCAAGAAATTATGAGAAAACTAAAATTGATCCCTTACTTATCTCAGAAGAGAACTCACACCCACTTCACTTTAGAGACTTTCACTCAAAGCAAACTATTGCAACTCCAATCGATCACCAAAAAAGGCTTCAAAGAGAGAGATTCGACAAAGAAGAGTGTCGAAATGATGGTTTAAAGTGAAATATTGAAAGAACAATCAAGATAGTCACGGTGTGAGTCTGACAGAGTTCTGTTTGGATTCTGAGAAAGTGAATGCAAGAGGAAAAAAAATTAAAGAAAATTTTGAAGCGTGTTGAGAGGAGAGGATAATATGATGAGAGGGACTTTTAGGGATTTTATAATTTTTCCCCAAATTAGATCTCACGTGAAAAAATTTGAGTTTTTTTTTAAATTTTTATTTATTTATTTATTAAAAATCTAACATGGATGTATAGTTAGCAGCTGAGATGGCATGAAAAATCATTTTTTATTATTTCGTTTAACACATCAGATTTTTTCATCCAAGTGGATAATGACAAGGATCAAATTGATACAGCACTGAAAAGTTAGGGACTAAATCGATACAATTGAAAAGTTATGGACCAAATTGACATATGGTGTAAAAGATGGAGACCAACTATATAGTTTACCCTTTTTTTATTTGGATGTGAATTTTGATAAATTTACTATAGTATATCATTTTATCCTTATACACTTTATGTTTGCAAAATTTCTAGAAGATCAAATATCAACATTTATATCATCAATCAAATGTTTAAATTTCAAATTTTTGTAATATAAAATTATGCATAAAAAATAAAGTTTATGAATTGAATAGTAAATAACATTTGATTAATACAAAATTTTTGACATACTTGTTAAAAACACAGAGTAAATGCAATTTAACTATTAAAAATTTAAAATATATAATCATGTTAATTTCTTTAAAGGCTCTTTGATCCATTATTATATTCTAGAGTTAATTATTTTGTCTAAAAAACCAATTTGGAGGCCATGCTTTAATTACTTTAATTGTCAATCTCATCAATTAAAACGTTAGTTGGGTTTGATAGAAGCTACTTTTTTTTGTTTTTTTTTTTTCAAAAAAAAAGAAAAGAAAAGTGATGGCATGGTGTACAATGTAAAAGTACAAGTGTGCATGTCACCGCTCACCATTCACCAATGATCACCGCATTGCCTTAAAAAGAGTAACGATTTTAATAAGTTTAAAAGTTTCAACTAGTTTTAGTTTTGTATATTTTGAGAGTAGTAGTAATAGTTAAGCATGTGGCAGCTGTTCGCCCTCGTCATAAGTTATAACACTTTTTGATTTTTTTGCTCTGTTTATTATTGTTTTGACTCACCTCACCGCCTCCCCTCTTCCTCAAACTACCCAAACCCCAAACCCCCCACTCTCTCTCTCTCTCTCTCTCTTCGACTCGACGATGTTATTTTCGAGGATTTCGAGGATTCGTAGAACTGGCTCCAATGGGTGTCGTTCGTTTCTCTCTCACAAACCCCACCTTCAATTCCTTAACCCACCTGCGTATTCTTATTCTTCTACTCATAAGGTAACGTTGAATGCTAATGCCTCATCTACTCTGTAATCTTAATCTATATTTTCCATTTTCAATGTCATCTTCTGTTATTGTACCTTGTCTTGTCTTCAATCTAGGACGTTCTACCATGAGCTGAGCTACTACTGCTGTACTTACTTGGATAATTATTTACAATGTATTTAGGATTCAAAGTCGTCATTTTTTAGCCTTTTCTTTTCTCCCTGTGAAGTGGGTGAGGCTTAGCTAGACTGTTTCCTGTAAGTCCAACCGACTTTGGATAGAATAGAATGGTGGAAAAGAACACATGTGACCGACCCCAAAATTTTGGGGTCTACGGCTTTTTTGTTTTTGTTTGTTTTTTTGTTTGAGGTAGATGGATAGTGGGGTTCGAGCCATAAACATAAGAGTATCAGAAAGGATGTCATTACTATTGGCTGTTACTTAAACCTCTGTAGGGCTTGATTTCTGTTGTTGTATTGGGTTTCATGTTGGAATATGTGGGAGTGAGGTGAATGGAGTAATGGGTCGAGTCAAGTGCGTGTTATTGGGTGGTGGGTTGTTGTTGTATTTTGCTTTGAGCTTAAGAAACAGTGGAAAAAAAAAGGTCTAGTGGTGACTGATTGTCATTGTTTTATGATAGATGGGGTTGGTTTTCCATTTGAAATGTATCACTGTGGTTTTGGTGGTGTTGTGTTCAGTTGGTGAGAATTGGAGATTCAATATGATGTTTGTGAGGTGTTGTATTTCTTTAATATATTTGCATGGGAATTTACCTAATTTACCTGAAGACCACTGGTAAATCCAATAGAGAAAAATGACTGGAGAACCTCTGTACTATTCAAAGTTCACTACTTTGAAGAAAAATCCTTATGATGATCCTTTCTCATATATGCGTGTATATGTGCAAGAGTGTGTGCGTGCTACTATGTCTTCTACTGTTACTGGTGTTTCTTCTTTTTCTGCTGTATATTTGTTAGAGTAAAGCTCTGCTTTACTGACAAAGATTGGTGGTTGTATATATGCAGTGCCCTCTTATATTTGGTTATTTATTTATTTTTATGAATGAAAATCTAATTTTGATAAAAAATCATGTATACAAAGTGTCTAGTTACACACCAGGACACAACACCAGACTAGCAGCAAGATGCTGGAAAAACCTCAACTATACACCACAAAACCAGAGCCAAAACAAGCAGCAAAGGCTTTCAAATACTCAGCTACAGAAACATTTTTTTTTTTATAGATATGATACTCTACTACAGAAACTACCTTGCCTTAAAGGAACTCTCAAGAGGCTACAAGGCACCCTATTAAGAATCAAGTTTCTCACATCGATCAAATATTTGGAATATGGTTCTGGGTTGTTTGATGTGGATTGTTTGGATGGAGTGGAATTGTCGTTTGTTTGAGGATGCATAAAAATCATTGGATCATTTAAAAGAATTGTGTCAGCGCACTCTTTTTGATTTTGCTTGGTGTTGGGGTTCCTCGGATTGTTCATCTAGCATAGAGTTCCTTGTTTCTCTTAGACTAGCTGTTTGGTTTTTGTCCTTTTGCTTTCCTTGTTCCTCTGTGTTCATCATGAACTCAATGTTTTTAATATTTTTAATCAATATAACTACACTTATCAACTATTAAAAAAGTCTTATGTTATTACTAATCAGTTGGAAACCCCTTCCTCAGATAATATTCTGCCCCTATTGCTCTCATTCTTGTTTTTGGTGATTAGTAGGTTTCGGGTTGCAGAGAAATTTTTTCCTGGGGTTTGCCTGCCTTGCATGGATTTAGACATAACATCCATCATCAGAGCAGCTCCCTAGTTGAGGTAAGGTGTAGAATGTTCGTTGGTATGTGCACTGTGTTTGTCAATGTTTCTGCCAGCTTATATCTTTTGGGAACAATCTTGAGTGCCAAAAGTCCGAGACTCAGGGCTAGTAGATAATATGATAATATCAACAAAAGAACCAGACGCGAACCTGTACTTAGAATTGAAATATGATGGTTACCAGAGTTGTGAATGGTAAGGCTGAAGATGGGATCCACCTCGTGGGGAGAAGGTGGGGGGGATAAGTGATTCAGATGTTGAATTGTTTAATTTGTTTCTGAAAAGCTGGATTGTATTGCATGATGATATAGAGGAAGGTGAAAATTTTCAATGTATGTTGCTTTAAAAAATAGACCTTTTCTGGAAAGCTACAACTTTATAAATGTAAGGTTATCGCTTATGGTGAAAATGGTAGTCCATTTGAGCTGTAAGGTTTATGACTAACATGGATAGAGCTCTATGGGGGATTGTATTCTGGGGTTTGAGTGTTGATTAGGCTGCTTGTGTGTGTGTGTGTGTGTGTGTGTTCGAATTTATTAAACCTTAAAATGGGTATTTTTTTTTTCTTTTTTTTATTTTTTTTTTTTTATATGAGGCTTGTGGCTTGATGTGGCTCATGCTATTTTTGCATAAAACAGAGCTCATGAATGGCTAAACAGGTATCCTTAATTTGTTTTTGTGCCATCCTTGTGATAATAATGCTCTAGAAAATTAAGGGAAGCAGAAGAAAACAAATAATAATAATATAGATAGTTCAAAGTGTCTAAAATTTATGAGTTTTTAAGGCAGGGTGTGTGGAAAATGGGAAAAGGCCATGGAAAGAACTGCAGAATATTTAGGCTATTTGAATTGGGTCAGCATCTTCCTGTTGTGGAGTTAATTTAATTTGTACCATAGGTGTTTATATTGAACTTAACTAAGCTTTCACCTGTGTTTGCATCACGAATTCCCTTGTGCCAAATAAAAGGTGCATCTTTAATCCTGATATTAAGTAGATTAAATTAATGCTGTTATTTATGGATGGTTAACCCTTTTTTGTGTTTTGAGACTAAGGCTTAGTTGTTCATGTTGTTAACCCTTTTTGTGGTTTGAAAGTGCAAGTATGTCCAACCTTCTGATCCTCAAGATGATTTGTTCCCCTTCTAGCCCTTCTATAATTGATTATTTTTACTTTATAATTTTTATGTAATGCGTCAGACTTTAGTCTTCACGTAGGAAATTAATATGTTTTTCCATTTTATGTTGATATTTTTTTGTTTTCTTACATGGAATTGTTACACTTTTTCTCTAGGAACAAAATGACCCATTTTCACTTGTTGCTGATGAACTATCAATGGTGGCTAACAGATTGCGGTCAATGGTTGTGGCTGAGGTATCTAATTTCTTTCTTCTTGCTCTTATCTTTTCTTGTTAACAGAGTACTTGGTACATTTTTGGGGACATGCATGCTTGGAAGTAGTAGTAGATGGCTTTTATGAAAAAAAAAAAACAATTTGATATTATGCGATCAAAGCTGGATTTCATCTCATACAGGTCCCCAAGCTAGCATCAGCAGCTGAGTACTTCTTCAAAATGGGAGTGGAAGGGAAAAGGTTTCGGCCCACGGTAATTAAATTTTTATTTTTAAGCTACTCTTGAGGGTTTCACCACTTTTTGGATGATTAATTGGTTTTCACCTTATCATCTATAGCAACTTATGCTTTTCCTGTGAGTTTGATTTTGTTTCTCCTTGTTGTGAGAGGAAACCATTCATGGAATAGGTTGTGCCGCCACTCTTAAGAATGCCAATTTTTTATTTTTCATACCACTACCATGTTTAAATGGATTTTAAGGCTATTGTCTCAAGTCAAAGCTCAAGTCAAATCCCTATAGCCAAACTTCCAAATCTTGAGAATTATGTGACTTGAGGCACACAGCCGTAGGTTTTTCTCAGCCATCTTATACTTATTTAAAAGATGTCTCATATGAGTATCAGATCTTTTCTAGTATATTACATATATTTTATCTATGGCCACAAAATTTTTAAATCCCAAAGTATTTAGTGCCCATTTTTTATAGGTAAGAAATAATTTTAATGAAAAAAAACTACTTAATGCAAAAAAAGGCATTACATAGCCGAAAGAATTACAAAACTACAAGAAATTATGTACAAGAAAGGTGAGAGTCTATAAACATTGAAGTGGAATCACTAGATGTGAGTCCCTAAAGTCTACCACCGCACACCCTTAGTGCGATGGTCACTCCACAAGTATAAGTGCTTGTGGAGTGTGGGGGGCAAGGGCCGGGGTTCAAGTCTCCAAGAGGGAGTTTCACACACATATACACTTAGATTAGGCTATAGTAGAATTTTATCTTGTATAAAAAAAAGAAAAGAAAGGTCCCTAAGGTCTAGACCAATCAAATAAAGTGCCTACAAAAGAGGCTTGAAGTTGATCCCCAAGCGCTCCAAATCCTTGAACGCACAATTATTACGCTTCCTCCAAATGCCCACATCAAACACAGCTATATCAAATTCCAGATGTTCGATGAATGCTTCCCTAACCAGTTTCTCCACCCAACCAAAAGATCAAGCACACTCTAGTAAAACCCAACATACCCCAAATGTTCAAAAAACAGAACTCCATAAGTGATAAGTTCCCCTACAATGAATCATAATATGGTCCACTGTTTCCCCACTACATTGGCACATGCAACACCAATCCACCATAGTTTAGCCTCTTCTCCTTAGGTTATCATTGGTGAGCATCTTACCCTATGTTGCCATCCAAACAAAAAAGGAGGCCATCTGAGGGGCCTTTACACCCCAAATACCTTTCCATGAGAAAGTGACATAAGAAGACCCCCTCAAAGCATTATAAAACAAGTGAATGTCAAAATTCTTATTCTTCTTCAGTCTCCACCTTAGTTGGTCTCCGCTCTCAGTGAGAGGAATATGTGACTCCACAGGATGAAGAAAATGCACCACCAACTCCATCTCCTAATAATTAAAATCTCAGGGGACCCTTACATCCCAACTTCACCTCTCCCCCACTCTGGTTCACCCATAAAGATTCCTCTGAAGCCTCCATATCTGTAGCATTCTCATACGAAACTGAGAAGGCCACTTTAAGAGGTTGGTCATGGGTCACCACACCAACAATCGTGCCAAAATCGTACTCTATTTCCCATACCAACCTCAAACCAAATATGTTGCCTAAAGCTCTCCCAACCCATCCAAATGCCCCTCCAAAGACCACAACAATGAGTATTTAGTGCCAATTTGTTACAGCTTATTTTTTATGCTTTTTGAAAATGGGTAGTTTGAAAAAGTTGTACTTTGAAGAAGTGCGGTTTCAAAACAGGATGCCAAATGGGCACTTAGCATTTGAAGTCCAAAGTGCTTTACACTGAATCATGAAGCAAATCCTCCAAAATAAGTTTGTACTCTTAGAATTTAGATGTTTGTAGTTGATGCATTATTTTTTTTGATCAATAAAACTTATAAAAAATAGTTTGATATGTAAACTTTGAGTGAATTTTAAAGCGTGCATATATATATATATATATATATGAAGTCTTTTGTGTTTCGGAAAAAGTTTCTATACATACTGGTTTGGAGGAAGTTCCTCCAAGCCGCTAGGTGGCAACATTAAACAATGACAAGTGTCCTGGTTATGCACATGACCAATTTTAGCTAAAAATTGAAAAAGTAATGCTGTTTAGTAACGTTACTATACTTCTTCTCTCTCATCCAGTCTTTCTAAACCAGCCTCTTTCTCTTTCTCTCTCTCCTTTGTCCTAGACTCAAATCAAAACATGAGGTTTTAGCACCAACATTACATGGCTGAAATCACTAGAAATGGCACCAGCCAACCTTTTTATTTTATTTTATTTTTTTTGACTGATCTGAAATTTTATTAATGGAGAAACAAAGATTACAAAGATCTTGTATGCTATCTGGCACTTGATAACCTCACCACTAGGTTAATGGCCCAACCCCAAAATCTTGTACACAAAGATCTTAGTCAAAGCCCCTGACCATACCCACATCAAAGAGATTATGAAATCTAAGACCGCAAATTAACCCCAGCCTTTTTTTCGCAACAAGGATTCTGGATATTTTTGGTTTGGATTCAGTAGTAGTTGGGCAGACTGGCAGAGAGAGCATGTGGTTGGGAACTGAGGAGGAGGGGAGAGTAACGTTACTTAACACCGTTACTTGTAAATTTTAAGCTGAAATTGGTCCACGACACTTGTCAGTGTCTAAAGATGCCACCTTGTAGTTTGGAGGAACATCCTCCAGACTAGTTTGTATACAAACTTTGTCCTTTGTTTTCTCTTTTTTATAATGAAAAATTGTTTATTATGCCTGTTTTTTTTTTATGTGAACACATATTTTACCCCAAAATTTTGGGACTAAGTCTTGGTGGTGGTTGTTGTAGTTGTATGAGAAATTGTTTGTTATGGAAAGTAATTATTCTGTATAGTTATTCCCTGCCTGAATAGAATAGAAATACTTGACATAAGCTGTAAGAATTGAAAATTGAGAGTGCCTCTCTCCAAGTTTGGGTGTTCTTACTTTTTCCTCTGTGTGTGTGTGTGTGTGTGTGTGTGTGTGTGTGTTTTGGTGTGTTTTTGTTCAAATGCTGCACTACACAATTGGGGGTAGCCCTTCATATCCCTCGAAATATGGGTGAAGGTGGGATTCTATCTCGAGTCTCTGATATGATGCTAAGAGACTACCAGTTGAACTAGTTGGCACATTCTGCACGTTAAATTTACTTAATGTTACAGTATAGTGCATTTGTAGGATCAACATACCTTAGCTTCCATTGATATAAGCAGGACTGAAGGGACTGGATAAGCAACCTTTTATTTGTTAACTTTAGTGGATTAGCATGAACTTATAATTCTTTTATAACTTGCTCATGTATTGCCATGTTGACTTGGTGTTTCATCTCAGCTCTTGCTTTGGAAGTTTATGATGGCTACATGGTTTATAAATTCACACTTTATTTGGTTTTAACTTGTATTTTCTAGTTTGTGCCTCATCATCTTTCATTTATACAATAACATAGATATGTTCTGCACAGGTTTTATTATTGATGGCAACAGCTATGAATATTTCTATACTGGAACCATCTCTCAGAGGGCCAGGAGATGCTTTGACAAAGGAACTGCGTGCAAGACAGCAACGTATAGCAGAGATCACAGAGATGATTCATGTCAGTTCTTTAGAATTTTATGGTTCTTTTTTTATGCTTTTCTGCAGTGCAATATTTTGCCAATCCTGATACGTCTTTCAATTATCTGTCCTTGCATGGATTGATCAGGGCTTTGGTTCCAGTCATCTTAAATTTTTAACATTATAGTAAATTTAATTGTGAAAAAAAATGCCTTATCATATGGTTGAGAAGAGTTTCTCTATTGAAAACAATGTCATTCAGTGCAAAAATGACTTTGTATCTCTTTGATCCTCTATCATGAAATTCTTGGTCTTATGCACCTTGCTTTAGTATTCATTTTTAATTTACACTAGGTGAGGTTTTCTGATATCCAAGCATCACTTGCTTTCTTCTTCATGAGTCTATTTATCTTTATTGTCCCACTATTAATTATAAATATACTATTTTCTTCCACTTCCATATCATCATATTGCTTCTAAGGAGATCTTACAATTATCATTCTTCCCATCTCTGCCTCAAGTTGAGTAAAAAAATCTTCTCATATTTCTTGTTTGCATGTGTTAGTTTTCTTCAGAGCACAGATCCCCTTGGGACCTATGATATTTTTGAGGTTGGCCCTAGTGTACAAAATCACCTCTTATCCCAGTTAATGGACTACTCTAATTGCCAATTCACGTGCACATCTATGCATTAGCAAGTATACTAAACATCCTTCCAATTCTGCTGTGGGAATGCTCTGACGTTCTTGCTAAAGTTATAGTCATCCTTTTTGTTTGTTTAACATGTATAACTAAATCATCAGTATCCTAGTTTTTATGGATTTTGACCACAATATCCCCTAGTAATAGAGTGTTTATGTTCTATGCTGTTATTCAATTGTATCTGGATGTCTTGCCTTTTATTTTCTCCCCTGGTTGAATTGTACAGATGATGAAATAAAGCGTAATTGTTGCACTTTCAGAATCATTATAAACATGTGTCAGTGTGCCTGCCTCTTCCTCTGTGGAGCACTAAGTTTTTGTACCCATTTGATAGTTTCTGATTCTGATTGATTGACCCTAATTACTATTAATCCTTTGTGATGCAATAGTTGTAAACAAGCTATGGGATTTTTATTGAAAGAGCTGTTGCATCTTGCATTTATTGTCCATGTATAGTTTTAGGAGATAATATTGTTGGCTTTATGCTTTTTACTCTTAATTCATATTGTTCCTTCCATATAAAGATCCTTCTTTGTTATTGCTTGTAGACTAACAAAATCATGATTCTCTTCAGGTGGCAAGCCTTCTACATGATGATGTATTGGATGATGCAGATACAAGACGTGGTATTGGTTCATTAAATTTTGTAATGGGCAATAAGGTACATCTTTCTCTTAAAACTGGTTAGTTTTCCCTTCCTACTTTTTTGAACATAAATATTTGTAACATATCTCTGCTATTCTGTATTAAGCACTGCAGAAATTCTATTTTTGGTCTTGTACTGCACCAAGGATTCTTCCTTCGTTAAAAAATATCAAGGATTTTTATTCCCCTCAGCAATTGTTAGTAATCTAAGTTGAGTACTGTAGCCTAACATTGTTGTTTTTCCTTCCCCAATCATCTGTAAAGCAGTTAGCAGTATTAGCAGGTGATTTTTTGCTCTCTCGTGCTTGTGTGGCACTTGCTTCATTGAAAAACACAGAGGTATCATGTTTCTTGTGCATTAATGGACATGTCAAAGTAGATTGAGCAATTATGCGGAGCAACACTTACCTATTTTTTCTGTCTCTAACACATTGCCTGTGCCATCACTGTGTGTCCTTAGGTTGTATCATTACTGGCAAAAGTGGTGGAGCATCTTGTCACGGGTGAAACCATGCAAATGACTACAACATGTGAACAACGTTGTAGGTATCCTCCACTATTTCCATCATATTTATATATTTTGTTTTTTTCTTTCAACATATTTTTTGTGAGAAGATATTGAGTCTTATAAACGCAATGGTCTTCCACTAAAAGTGCTTTTTAACTTCTTGATCACCTTTTGTTGTCCTATCCATTACTCCATAATTTTGTTCATACTTGCTAATGCCTTGAGTTAGTTAATTATTTCTCCCCTCTAAAGGAGCCCGAACCACTATTTTGGGTCACTTCTGTGGAGCTCATCATATTATTATTGGAATACAGTATAGAGTAAATGGTTGTCAACCACAGCTTATCTAGAGGACCTACTAACATGTTGGTTCCACCATTTCTCTAACAGTTTTTACAGTTTGAATGTCTTTCTGGTCTAATCCAGGAATTATGAGTGCTTATGTGTACTCTGTACAGATGCAAATTGCTTTGTCAATATGATGTCTTTTGTGATCTGTTCAACCATCTGTATTCTATTGACATTTGCTGAAAATTAGAAATGATCCAGTATTCCAGTCTCACAATATTTTTTTATGAATATTCTACTTCATCATCTATCCCAAGTTGTTTCTTTTTCTTTTTTAATAATAAATTTAAGAGATTAAATACTACCAATTGATGTCTTTAGATGTTAATCAATAATAATTTAAATGCAATTTCCAACAATTGAGATTGCCTAACTATTTTTTCTTATGTAGGTCTGTAGATCGTGAAGTTAACTCTAATTCACTATTGGTCTCTTATCTTGTTAATGTCCTTTTGGGCACCTTCATGTCATTGTTGACCAAACTGATGTTTAAGAGTACCATATGTGTCGGGTCTTTTGTTGTCCTGTTGTTGATTAATATGGTCAAATAGATTTTTATAACAATTTTTTTTTTGATAGATAATCAAAGTAATATTATTAATGAAAAGAGAAAAGAAAAATACAAGTTGTTCATGATGATGAACACAGGAAAACATAAACAAACAACAAAGAAGAAGAAATTAGGAGGCTATTCTAAGCGAAAACATAAACTCAGAAAGAGAGGAACAATCTGTAAAACCCCAGCACCGAGACCAATCAAAAAGACTACGTTGGCATAGAACTTTTAACTGTTCCAACGTCTTCTCCGTGCCCTCAAAGGAGTGATGATTTTGTTCCAACCATACAATCCACATCAAACAACATGTAATCAAATTCCAAATATTTGAAGTATGATTGCCAAGCCAATGATGCTAACAAAATAACAACCTCGCCATAGAGCTTGGCATGACCCATTGAATACCAAAAACCTGAATGTTTTATGACATAAAGTGTCTCAAACGATGCTTCTGCACTAAATTACATTGGTGATCAATGTTTTATGAATTTTCACACTTGACAACATTGTTTGCCCTGTATCAATTCAAATCTTCCAAGAACTTTTGACCTGCTCAATGCTATATCTTATGAATTGAATATAAGCATCCTCCCTCTTAGACTGTGGGGGTCCCACACACTCTGAGAGAGAGAGGATGCATATATTCAATTCATAAGATACCTTCTCCCATTTGAGGCTTAGTAAGCCAAGCTCACAAATTATGACATGTATACTGGGTCATGGTAATGCCCTGATTCACCTTTCTAATTCAAATTAATAGGTAGGAACTTCCCTGCAGGCAATGGTCACCTTCTTGGGTTTGTCCGCTGAGGCCAACTTCACCTAAGGGAATTTTGTTACACCTTTTCTTAGTTAGCTCTTCATGCCTTCTGATATGTGATAGAAATCTACTAGGAATGGCTTGCTGGCAATGGGTAATGTAGGATGTTCCAATTTTCTCCTTTGTTGGGCTACAAACTTGTGGCTTAAACACACACACACATACACAGAGACACGAGTCCTGGATTATGTGGTGAGAAATGGGCAGATTGGCTTATCAAAAACAAAATGGGGAGATTGGGTTTCTTCGTTGAAATTGAATATTTATCATCCACACTTTTAAGTATTAGTAGTTTCATGAATGGACAGGAGCTGGATATTTATTTTTGCAGTTCAATTAGCAATAAATTCAACCTTTAGTGAGTAGTTATTTTAGACACTGTTGACACTACTGTAGGGTTTCACGTCATGCTACTGTAGTCGTAGCAGTGCAGCAGTAATGGGTTTTTTTTTTTGTTTTGTTTTTTTTTTTTCTTGTCTTCTTACAAGTAGGATTTTAATAAACTCTAGCCTTTACTTGCACCTCCAGGATTTCTGTATGGTGATTTTGTGATAATATAATATTTTTTTGGCATATGCAGTATGGAATATTATATGCAGAAAACTTACTACAAGACGGCATCATTAATTTCCAACAGCTGCAAGGCGATTGCACTTCTTGGTGGTCAAACTGCAGAAGTTGCAATGTTGGCTTATGAGTATGGCAAAAATCTGGTTTGTAAATTTTTATAATTCTTTCATCTGTTAATTACTTTAAAGAGCAAGCTAAATAGTGGGATCTTTTTGAGTTTATGAGCCATGTCCCCAGATGCAAGTATTGATTGAGTGATGAAAGTATAGAGTAAACTTTCCTTTCTAACCTCAAGTTAGTAGGCCTCTTGTTCTATTCGAAACTTAGTAAACATCCTAATTAGAATAGAAGCTATCCCATAAAGATACCAAACATGGCAGTTAAACTGAATTATGCAAAGGATCTTTTGAGCTGAGATCAGGCTGTAGTGGATCAAACGGGATCATCCTTATAGAATTGTGGCCTGAACTGATTACCAACATTTTCTTATGCTCAATTTATTTCTGAAGATGTTTTAATTTAGCTGTGATATTTAACTAGATGTGTTTGGCTGCACCATTTTTGTTGCAGTTGTTGTAATTGCCTACTTCTGTTGCTACCACTAGGATCAGCTATTGAAAGACAATGCTGTTATTATGTGAAAGAGCATAGCTTATTGTGTTAAAATCATAGCAGCAGTCATCTGTACCTTTATTGGCCTGTGGCTGTGACTGTTATGTGTATAGGGACTGCAAACAAATCTCAACTGGATGCCTCCTTCGCTTACTCTCTCAAAATGTTTAAGATTCTTTTTTTTTTTTTTTTGTATGCATCTTTAGAGCTGACCTTTGAAATATTTTTCTTTTCTTTCACAGGGATTAGCATATCAATTGATAGATGATGTACTTGATTTCACAGGCACATCAGCATCCCTTGGAAAGGGTTCTTTATCTGATATCCGCCAGGTAATTTATCTATCCTTAATGTGATATGTTATCAAAAGCAACCCTATTAACCATTTTATTTGTCCCCTCTTCGCCTCCCCTCCCTCACTTGTATAAATTATCTTACTTATGCAAAGAATGATATGAGTTAGAGTTCACACTTTAAAATATGACTGTTCAGATACTTAGACAATTCATTGATGATGTCATTTGGTTCTAGTTGAAAACTTCTTGAATTGCATGATGAAATGCAACCCTCAACTGTTAATAGTTTGCCCATCGCTGCCTGGGGACTTTGTTGCTTTATTGTGTTTTGGAGATAAACCTACTTAAATAACTCAAAATCTTTAACTATTTCTGGAGATGTGCTGGGATCACAAGAATTAAGGGTTTCTCACTTTGATTCTTCTCTCCTTCATCATGAGACCTTTTTAACTACTAAATAGTGAGCAATACCTAAAATAACTGCAGTATTTCCTACTAGGTTTCTTCATTTGACCCAACAAACTTGGGGAATTTTTCTCTGGTTATCAGATGGTGTTGTACTTATTAGCTTGAAATATTGTCAGCATCTTAGGGTATTTATTAATATCTTTATTATAAGGTACAACTGCGGTTGGCACAGAGGTCCAATTGGTTACCAAGGATCTGGTTTTAGAATATTTCTTTCAAATTATTTTTTCACTTGCTAAATCTTTAAGTTTCCATGTACAAAAATGCTAGGTGCTGTATTTACACAGCATAGCTTGTTTCCTATTTTTGTAGACCCTATATGAATGTCATGTAAAATGACAACTACACCTGGCTTTATCAAAAAAATTAATAAGCTTTTTTGTAGGGGATCATAACCGCTCCAATACTGTTTGCCATGGAAGAGTTCCCTCAGTTGCGTGAAGTTGTTGATCGGGGCTTTGATGACCCTGCAAATGTTGATCTAGTAAGTCCTTGTGGTTCCTTTTTCTTATTTTAAAATTATTTTTTAGACATTTTTATGTGATTTGTTATGCTAGTCCATGTTGAATGTTGAAGCTACTACAGATGGTACATGAAGATGCTAGTGTTTCACTTTCTTATATGTTATTTTAGTCTCTTCTGCAAGGTGTGGTATTGGTACGGTAGTTTCTTTGTTGAAGCTATTACAGATGGTACAAGAAGATGCTAGTGTTTTACTTTCTTATATGTTATTTTAGTCTCTTCTGGAAGGTGTGGTAATGGTACAGTAGTTTCTTTACAAAATTGAAGCACCTTCTATTGCATGAAGTCCTGTAACTCTCAGCTGATTGAAACTCTCTGCAGCAGAACACCGGTTTTAAAGTTTCCATCAATTTTCAAATAAATTATTCTCTTATCCAAAAAAAGAAAAAAAAGAAGAAAGTTTCCATCGAGTTTCTATTAGGTTTGACTTCTAAACATTTTTTTTCCTGGTAAAATTTGGAGATGTTTCTGTTATTATTTCGATTTTCAATGCATAATTTTAGGCATCTTTCAAACAGAAGTCAATACTTAGCATAATAATGAAGGAATTATTAATTTTGGTTTTTTAGGTTTCACAAAAGTTGAGAGATATCTCTATGTATCTCTTACTAAGCATTCCTATTTTGACTAGGAAGTAGGCACTACTTTTTAGTTTGGACTCTTTTTAAGTCTATTGTGCAAGACTTCCACTTTGAATGAACTTCTCTGCCTAATATTGCTCAACATTGCTAAAGCTTAACCAGTTTTAAGACTTGTCTCCGACTTTAATTACTCTCACCTTCAAAATGACCCATCTCCCACTAACCTTTCCCAATAAGATTTTCAATCTAAGGGAAAATGAATTGAATAACTGGTTATATTTTCTTATAGGACCTTAATCAGTTATGGTACTATAACTTGTATCATTGAGGGGTCTTTTCTTTTGATGAATGAGCTAAAATTTATTTAACACAACAGCACGAGTGTAAGAAGCAGCCAGACTGCAACAAAACTGATCACAAGCAAGAACTCTGCAACAATGACAACATCACAACCTAAACTTTCTCCAAAACAGAAAAGCAGTTTCTCCATTGACTTAGATTTTTGCCTCTGTCCTATATTTTTAAGAACTGTATATGCAAGCTGTTTGGTTCTATCATTGAACGTGTAACTGCTTATTTTTGGCTAATGACTAGTACAAATGGGACTTCCTCAATAATGTGATGTTGGGTAAGGTTGTGGGTTCAAGAACCACCCACAAGGTGCGTGTGTAAATTACCAATAAAAAAATGAATCTGTTTTAACTTGATCTTTCTGAATCTGTTTATGGGACTTGCAACCTTGAAAATAGCATTTCAACCATTATCTTACTGGATTCATTTACTTAAAGTTGATCTGTATTGTGAAAAATTAGGCTCTTGACTACCTTGGGAAGAGTCGTGGAATGCAGAGAGCAAGGGAGTTAGCCAAGAAACATGCTAACATAGCTGCAGAGGCAATTGACTCTTTACCTGAGAGCAATGATGAAGATGTTAGAAAATCTAGGAGGGCACTTTTAGATCTCACTGAAAGAGTCATTACAAGGACCAAGTGACAGACGAGTGGTGCTCCACCCATTAAAGCACATCGTAGGTTTTCTGTAACATTAGGGGGAATGCCTCTTATTTTGATAAATATTCTTTCAATCATACCATTTTTGTTTTTCAATAATTTTCTGAAAAACTCTCTTTCGTTGTAAATTAAACTCAAATGTGGAGTTACAATGTGACTTGTTGCTTTCATCTGGAATTAGTTTCCAGTTTTGAAGATCACCACGTCCTGTACCTGTGTTTTGGGAAGTACATTTTCATTGTAGTTTTATTGTTAAGCTAGCTAAACTGGATGGAAACTAAATTTATTTTTAATAAAATCCAATTTCTTTTGGTATCTCTTTCCTTAAATATATAAAACTTCACAGAGCAATGACAAGCACTTAGGCAGTCATGCTGCACAGAATGCCAAATTGGACCCTATTTTGATTGCTCAATCTTTGGTCTTTTGGGCCTCGTTTGGTAACCTTTCTGAATCATCCAAATCTCCGTGAGTCAGTTTTGAGAGTTGCCGAGGCAGGTGGCATTGGCCCTTTAGCTTTTTGATTCTGAACATATCAATGCTAGACCCTGAAAGGCTTAAAGTTAAATAAGCTTAAAATAAAGTACTTACAGGAAGAAATAGTAGAGACAAGATTTTCTTGAGCAGAAATTGGGGAGAGAAAGATTACAAGTTTAGGACCTTCTGGAGGTAGCTTATAGACTAAAGGGAAATTTTAAAGCTAGTAAGAAAATAAGTTATGGATACAACTTGAAAGGGATTGCCCTCTTATGGGTAAAATAAGCACTATTTGCATAGTAAGGAGCAATTGGAATCAACACTCATGGGGAGCAGCGGGAATCATTCAAGAAGTAATAGTAGCAAGAATCAACTTTTACTATTCAATTGGAATCAACTCTCGGGGGAAGCCGCAGGAATCATTCAGGAAGTAATAATAGTAAGAACCAGCTTTTACAATTCAATTGTCATCCAATAGTTGAAAGCACAAAAACACCTTGGCATTATTTGCATAGTGGAGAGTATCAAAAAGTATGAACCAAACTTTTACTATTCATTTCACTTTTACTATTCATTTTACATCCATCAAAAGTAGTCAAAAGTGGCTGAGAGTAGTTCTTCCAATAGGTCTCTCGTTAGCAATTGTTTTAGCAGTTTTGTTAGCATGCGCCGAGAGAGTTAGTTATCAGCTAAATCAGAGGTGAAAACAGGATCATGACCAAAAAGAGCCTGATCATAAAAGTAATAAGGTCATCTTTCATAGAAACAAAGGCTTCTGAGGATGCTTCAAATTCTTGTTCATCTTCATCATTCGAGTCAGCATTTGCAGCTTCCTCTTCGTCCTTCCAAGATTGTTTTAACAAGGCAATCAAGGCAGTTTTTCTAAGTCCATCGAAAGCATACTTCTTTTTTGACTTAACAGATGACTTAGTAGATGTAGTAGCCTGAGCAAGAGCTTGAGCTTAAGCTTGGGCAATAAAGGTATCAGTGTCTTGTGAGGCATTCCGAAAGTCAAGGGTAACATCCCATAGTTGAATTATATGTTCTATATGTTCTTATAATGTATGCTAATCGAATGTAATTTACCATTTGATCTATAAATTTATATTTTATAGATTATTTTAAATTACAAAAACTTAAATTTAAACAATTAATTTATGATATGACTATTGATCTTTGATTACTTTGAAATTTTGCAAACATGAAAAATATACGAAAATAATGTAATCCCACAATGAATTTATTAAAATTCACATATGATTAAAAACATATTAAAAGGGTGTAAGTGTAATATTACTTAAAATTATATTATGTGTAATTTCAACCCAATCTTTTATATATATATATATATATATGAAAATTTGAGGTAAGTTGACCTTATAGATTACAAAGTTTGTCACAGCCGTTCGTGGGCCATGCCTATTTTGGTCCTTCAAAGTCTAATGAAAATCTTGACAAATGTCCAATGGAAATATTTCAACAGAAAAGACGCGTGGGATCAAAGTCAAAATAATTTGTCTGAACCTTGGCATAATATACAGGTAAATCTAGTCGTTATCATCATCACTATCACTCTCAGTCTCATCCTCATTGCTTATATTCTTATTGGGGTTTACAACAGCAAATGAGATGCGGCATATTACACAAAAAGAAAAAAAAGAAAAAAAAAAGTCAAACAGACAAACAAACAAAACTTTTGAATACATGATGATCTAGTGGACTTTCAAACCATTTTTACCAATAACACTTACTTCATTCATTGTCCATGTTTCACGGGACTGCTTCAGCAATCGAATCTTCAGATTTGTGCGTTGTGTTTTCAACTTCCAAGTCAAAAAGGATCCCATACTGTCCCATTAGTCAAGGAAGATATCTTGGGATACGTAAGCAGCCCATGCATCCTATAACAACATAGGTAAGTTGCATCATCTTAAACGTAGTAAAGATCCAAATTGAAAACTTTTTACCAACAGTGGTTTTACTATTCCTTTTTCTCTCAAATATTTTTCTAGTTGTTAGTGTCTAAATTGCACAAATTCTTTGCAAGAGCCAAAAGTTACCTGAAGGATGGAGAAAGCTTTCTCTGCAATATATTTTTGTCGGATTGTTGCTCCTCTTTGTTGCAGCTTGTCAGGGTGGAGACAAAGCCTTGCTTTTTGATAAGCTTTCTTCACTAGTGTACTTTCTGTTAGGCTTGTTAGAGGGATAGCATACCATCCACTATTGGGCCATAGGACCTGAATCAATGTCAAGCAATATGGTTATATATCAACTGGCTGGTCATCCGATATTATGAAAGCTATGATAGCCATATAATAAAAGTGTTAACAACAATGGTTTCTTTATGAATGTAGTCAAGCACAAAAGTTCTTACTTGATGTAGTTCTGAAAGAAGCAACTTTATGTTGGTTTCTTTGCCAGCCGACCACACCCTTATGCATTCATCCAACAGCTCCACTTCCACCTACAGTTTTCATGAAAGTAGAGATCTTTTTCATTATAAAAAATGTAGGGAAATGCCAATGTTGATAATTTAAGCTATCTAGAAGGGAAGAGAGGGAAAAAGACACGAAGTTTGTATTACTTCCTACAATAAAGGCATGTCAGAAGCTTACATCTTTTTCTGGCTGTAGTTTTTCTTCTTCAACTGTCCAATTTCTTTGTTCTTCTTCCTGCAAAAGAAGTAGATGGGAAAGAGCTATCAACACACCGGCCTCGTCATTACTTGATTTTTAAAAACTGTCTTCTTTCATGGAGGAGGACTTAGATGCGGCCAGGCAAATGGCATTTACAAGAGTATTGACTCTCCTCTTGTTGTAGAGAAGACACTTTACAAGGGACCAAAACTGTGAATACTCCTTTCTGGAGGCTAGTGCTTGCACCAGTGCTGTGTAGCCAAGGCATTCCCCCCAATATAAATTTCACTTGTCTTCTTTACATTTGCCGTAAGAAAGGTTTCCTTCGGTTTTGACCCCCCAAAACGGTCTCGCTCTATTCATTTAATGTTTATGTGGGGGTTGTCATATTTCAATAAGTTTAAGAACATAACATCTTCATAACTATTAAAATGGCTTGTTGTGATTAGTGCATGATTAAAATGTTGTTAGTAGTGGACTTAGGTAAAAGTGATGTTCCAATCACGACAAGCCATATTAGTAGTTGTAAAAATCATTGTATTCGTAACATTACTCGTCCTATTTATTAGATTTATTAACAGTGCATACATGATACACCATAGCAAGTCCTTGATTTTTATGCTCTCAGAAAACACCTTTACCTTTGTAGACTGAATCATTCCATGCTCATCTATTGGTTGATCTGATAATTCACTTGCATTAGTCCTTCCTGTATCATATGATATGAAAATTTTGTTATTTTTCTTCTAGACTCCTAATATATGTCAAATAAAATAAACACATTACCTTCTCTTTCAACATTTTGCTCATTGTCATGTGGTCTCATGCTCAAATCTTTCTCAGAATGTGACTGAAATTTCTCTTTGGCCCATGCAATTGCCTCGTCAATAGAAACTGCTTCACTGGTTCCCTGTCTATGGTCAAAGTTGATCTCAATGACATAAGAGCTCATAACTTCATCTTCTTCTTGTCCCACTTCTTCTTTTGGCAGTACATGATCTTGAAATCCAGATTCAGCCTCTCGGTCCTGATGAAGTGAAGAGACAACTGATGCAGGGGAGTTCATGAGTTCCAAATCATCCACAGATACTTTGACGCTTTGATACGAACTTGGTTCAAGACTAATGGTTTCTGGGGACGATACCCGTTTTGGGAATCCATTATAGAAGCTTCTGAAATTCTCATGGTACTCATTTTCCATGAATTCTTGCTCGGTGTAGGAAGAACTATTGCTAGGAAATGTAGGCTTCCCTTGTTTCTTAGAATATTCTTTGGGCATAATTGATGAGTTCCATCTAGATGGGATATTGATTGGCCTGCAGTAATAATCAAGTTATCTAAAGTCTCAATTATTTGGATGCTGAGATATTGAAAACCATTATATCAATTGTTCCAATGACTTGTAGTAGATAGTGAACTTTTTTGAGCAGAGGGTGAGATAAAACATGTGTAAGGTTCTATTTTATTGTAATAATTCATAAGTGATGAACAGACAAAAATTGCAAATGAGGCTATGAGACTTGTACAACTTGGGAAGCACTTCAAGACTAAAGTGCTTGCTGCGATTTATATATGATTGGCCTTCATATATAGCCTAGTAAGTCTATCTTCCAAATTCCTCATCCTATAGAGATTGATGGTTTGAGCCTTCAAATACTTAAAAATAGGATGCTCTAAAATGACTTGATTTAGGTAATTTTTCAAGTTGGTGCCAAATTTAACATGTCTTTGGGGAAGATTACATATATCAGCTACCAAAATAGACAAATGGCACGCTTGATTGACTTATTTTC
Organism: Quercus ilex subsp. ballota; assembly: GCA_032727855.1. Taxonomy (NCBI): domain Eukaryota; kingdom Viridiplantae; phylum Streptophyta; class Magnoliopsida; order Fagales; family Fagaceae; genus Quercus; species Quercus ilex. Next base: position 63,274,993 of record CM064912.1, on the reverse strand, counting down.
ATCATATCTCACACAAGAAAGACTTGAATCGTAAACTCTATAATAATTCATACTTTTTTTTTTCCCTGTAAAGCAATGAATTTGGGAGACTACATATATCAGCTACCAAAATAGATACAACATTCTTCACAAATTTTTGAATAAATTTGAGGATACATCCTATTTCACAACACATTGAAGTGGTTCATTGTGCACATTTTCTACCCACCACTTCTTACATATAATCATATATAACTTATTATTATTATTATTATTTTTTGAATCTTTTCTGCCATTTACAAACTACTACTTCAATAAATTGTGAAATTAAGCGTATTCACATTATTATTTTAATTTTTTCATAATTATTTACATGGATTATTGTGATTTGAATAATCATTTCTTTTGCAAAGCAAACTGCTATTTCTCTAACTCTTCTTGAATAAATATTGAAATTTATAATAAGAAAATTGTTACTTTTGCATAATTTTATCTTTCACGAGATTTTTATGAAAAATGTAAGATCTAAAATATGTTTTACAAATTACTAATTTGGAGTGATTATTTAATAAATAAAAAAATGATGTAAATAGTACATCTAAATAAGAATTAGTAAAAATTTACCACTTATTAAATATGTAAAAACATTGCAAAAAAGTTTATGCCCCTAACATTGGTTTATTTTTAAGGAAATGCTAACAAGTGCCCTAAGGGCACTCGTTAATAATCTGATTACAGTAGAGTTAAAAATTAGATTTAAAATTGTAAACATGTGAGAAATATTCACAAGTGTGAAAATAGTGAAGCTAAAGTATCAAATTAGCATAAATTATGAATACTTAGACCTATTTTTTAATAATTTATGTCCAAAATAAATGGCTTTTCAAAATAAATTATGATATTTCCTAAAATGTATTATTAATGAGTGCCCTAAGGGCACCCTTATTTTTATTAGCAATGGTCAGACTTATGTTGCTTTTGTTCAATATTTTAAAGGTTGAAACTTGAAACTTGAAATGAAAGACAGAGAAAAGTAAAAGATTGTACTTATTTGGAAACACAGTCAGATGTCAGTGAATCCCTAATTTCAAAGTTTCACTCCCGCGATCATCGGAGTCTAACGACATCGTACTGCCATTATTTTAGTATTCCTATACTACCCTTACCGATCTACAAAATTTAAAGCACAAAACCGGCAAATATAACAAATTTAGACTGGCATAAATGTCAAATTTTACGTAACCGAAGTTAAAAACGGCTAGAAATGAAGTCACAGTACAAAAATACTTCATACACGCTAACCTGAGCTTTGAAACAAAGGAAGACAATGCCACGTCATCTCCGATCGCCGGCCGGTGGAGAGGGCTCAGATCCTCCGAGCTCAGCACCGAAGACGAGTTCGACTTCGACTTCGACTTCGCTTTCGAGTTCGGCCTCGACCGCTCCCTCGACTTCCGGTCGAGATCATCCTCCGATCCAAATATATCGCCGTAAAACCCCCCTCCTCCTCCCCTGCAGCCTCCCCTCGCCGGAATCCTGAAAGCCGGCAAGCTCCTTCCGTCCTTATCGGCCGGAGTTACAAACTCCGGCGGCCGGAAAACTTCCCCGTAGAATTCCCCGTTGTTCTTGAAGAAGTCCCCGGAGAATTTCCTCATAAGCACGCTCCGCGGCGGCCCGCCAAACACATCGGCAAAGTCCTCGGGGTCTAGCGTTTCGGCTTCCTCGCCGCCGCGGCTAAAAATGAACTGTTTCGACGATGCATCCTCCGTGGACCGGCGCCGCGGGAGGCTCGGCATTCCCATCCGCATTCGCCACGACTCATCCATAGATTCCGGCACACCGGAGACAATAAGAACTCTTAATATATATATATATATATATATATATATATATATGTACACTGCACTGAATCAAAAGAATGGGGTTTGTGATAATTTTATATATAACAAGAAGAAGAACAACAACAAAGAGTTGGGACAAAAAAGGAGCTTTGTGAAAAAGTCAGTATAACTTTGTTTATAAGAAAAAAGTGATTATGGTGTGCTGTTTATGAGTTAATTAGAGGAATATAAGGTTATGATGAATGAAATCTTGATGATGTTTTTGTGAAAAATAATACCATCACACTACTGTAAGCACACGCTTGCTTACCTGGAAAGATGTTTTTGGTTTTGCAATCATGGTTTTATCCATGTGTCCCCACAGCTGTGCACAATACAACCAACATGTTGTTGTTTTTTTCTCTTTCTTTCTTTTTATTTGCTTGCTTTTGTTCTTGCTTTGCTTTCCCCTTTTTCGGTGAGTTAATAATTCATGTTTTTGCGTTTTTTTTTTTGGTTGCTTTACAGGTTTTTTGGGTTCTCGTTTGCTAAAGATGCTGGAGGAATGAGTACTGTAAGTGCTCCTTCTTAGAAAATGGTTTTGTCAAAACTTAGATTATGCCAAAAATATGTCCTCCTGACTAATCGACTTATCTTGTGTGAGTTTTCACTGCCTCGAAGAGGTGACTATTTAGTTCCACGTCATCTATGTCATGTCGAATATTTATTTATATTTTCTCTCTCTAAGCACTCTCATCATTATTACTCTTCTTTATCTTGTTAACAGTGAATAACCTCGTTATAAATGGTAGGACACCTTCAAACCTATCTTGCTCTTGACCTGTCTTACTCACCCTACATGCGTTTTTTCCAAACCCTAAAGAGTGGATGAGCTTTTCCCTTTGAGTCTCGCCATTAATTTAATTAATTAATATCTCCACTCATATGAAAGGAAGAAATACCCCATTATTATACTTTGAATAATTACTCATATTACATTTTTAAATTGAAGACAATGCTAAATGACATCATGTGACTATCATGAATTTAGATGTTGTATATAAGCACATTATTACAAATGTCATAGGTAGAGTGGGTAATTGTAGTATTCTTTGGAAGTACAATACATTTGTTCTCTTTTCTCTCACACGAGTAATGAGTCCTAAGATGCGGTATATAAGCACGTCATAGGCAGGGGTAGGGTAGCTTCATGCAAGAGTATTTGCTAAGTAATGCAACTTTCCCATTAGCACTATTTCACATTAACTGATTACCTGATTTTTAAGTAGTTTGAAGTTTCTGTTTGTAATTTGTAAGAGGTTATAATTTTGATGTTATTTTTTGCTAGTTATCCTGTGTGGCATGCAGTTTCTGGTGTTTGCAAGTTGAATTATGTTGCTGAATCAATAGATATGGTGACATATTGATATTTGGCAGTTACATAAAACCTTATTTATTTATATAAGGTGAAAAGAAAGAGATTCTACTAAATTCATTATACTACAACATATTTAGAAAATGATTATCTGGTAAAGTTGTTAAAGGTGAGGTGAGGGAAAGGATGGTTGATATCTCATAAGGGGACAATGCATGCCCTTGAAAGCTCTCTACTTTTCCAATAGACATCATCAATCTTAATTTCAAGCAAATATTATCAGCAATAACGGGGTGACAAACCAGGAATTATCCTGATTAGCTTAATTGTAAATATAAGCTAGCCCAATAGACAAAAAAGTTCTGAATTCTTCCTACTATAACTGTTATCCTCGGAGAAAACTATATTAAAGAACCTCGTAGACTTATCAAGGGGAGCAAGAGATTCAAATCATCACTAAATTAAGGACGAGACAATATCTCTGTAACATGCCTATTGATTAAATTGTTTAAACCTTCATTCTGAGTGCATACTCCTTTTGTTCCAAATTGTTATATTTATTTAGAAAACTCAACTATTTAGGAGAACATCATAAAATGTCTTTCCTCTTTAAAAATAAGTTAGAAGTTTTATAAATTACCCTTACACAAATTTATAAAAAAAATTAAACAACCGTGTATAAAAAAAAAAATAATAATAAAAATTTTGCCAAGCAAATTTTAAAGTTATTGTAGATTGCAAACTCTATTCGCATACTACCACTACAATTATAAACTCTATTGGCAATAGATTACAAACTTATCTTCAAATTTAAATTATGAAGCCACCAAAGCTCATCCAAATTCAATCTTTATTTTCAAATTAAATTTTAATATGATTACTAATAAATTTTACCAGGGCATAATGAAAATGTTAATAAAATACTAGAGTTTGACTTTTCAAACAAAACTTAATTTTGGGACATTCCAAAATGGAATATAGGCAAAAAAATTTTGGGATGGAAGAAATAATATATTATAACAAGTTTGCGAAACATTCACATAAGAGAGGAAAATAAAAACATTTCAACTCATAAAAAGAGACTTACTACTTTTCCTTGGTTAAAGAACGTACACCCCTATCCATAAAATAATATGATTGGAGATATTTACCTGATTTTAAGTTTGAGAAGGGTGTCTAACTTACCTTGGCTGCAGTCTATAGGGGCGTCAGAAGTTCAAAAAATTGAGCAAACATTCAAAACTATGCATCAAAAGTTCAAATTATTGATCAATTGGTTTTATATGCCGATAGGTATACTAATTTTCAGTGAAAGGGCTCGAATTCTTAGCTTGTTTTTCTACTTCATCCAATTTATTTGGATTTATTTATGTTTTTAGGCTTAAACCAATGGGATTTTAACATATAATTAATTGAAATTAATTCTTTTGAAAATCAATCATAATTAATCATCCATAATCATTTGAAACTTAATCCCAAAATGACTCTCATCACTTGAAACTTGACATGATCCTTGATCATTTAATCTAGTAGTTTGATTTTAGCATCCAAAATGTCGTTTTGATCATTAGGGTTTAGGATAAATTTAGATAATGGTTCAAACGACAAATTTTACATTTTCTTGATTAAATTACCCTAAAAAAAATTGATCTCCAGTTGCAAAATAAGGTGTTTAATTACGTGTGTGGACTTTGCGCCATGATCTCATTGTCAAACCAATCACACTGATTCTATGACATTGGTTTCATCATAATATCTACTATTAAGACTTTGATTTTCCTCCCCCATTTGAAATTTGACAACAAGCTTACCAAAGCTTCTATTATTTAATATAAATTTGATATCACCATCTGACTCGAGTGGCCTAGTTGTTTGGCTATTGAAACGGCCTTGAATATTGAAAAAAAAAAAAATTTAATAAATAAAACATGCGGTCTTATTTTGTATTCACAAACATATAATGATTTGCATATGACATCCAAAGGCTCTAAGTTTGTTGGGATTAATTAATGAAACAAAAAAGTGAATGATGAATAGAACATATGAAGTTTTCATAGACTATGAAATAGACATATTATTTTTTATTTCAAAAGCAATTTGATTGAATGTTTTATACAATATTTATATATACTATAAAAATTAGAATCCCAATTTTTTGACATGAGAGTGTCAAATAAAGTACAAATGGAACTTCAATAAGTTAGCATTAACATTTCTAACTTGCCAGATGTCCAAAAAAAATATAGAACACTTTAACAAACATATCTATATATATAATAATAGGTAAAGCAGAGAGAAAATCAAATTAAATTTCAATTTGAAATTCAATTAGAGTCTAATTTTGCGCCACGTGTCTCATCTAATCAAAATTTTAAAATTTTGTGCCAAGTGAGTTAATTTGGTGTAAAAATTGAATTTCAATTAGAATTTAATTTTACGCTATGTGTTTCATCTAATCTAAATTTTTAAATTTTTGTGCCAAATTAGTTAATTTAATGTAAAAAAACGATGAGTCCAATAGAATAAACCATAAAAAACATAATCATATAACTAAAAAAAATTCAAATTTATAAGTCATCTATATATATATATATATATATATATATATTAATAGGTAAAACTCAGAGAAAGTTGAATTAGAATTTGAAATTATAATCCAATTTTGCATATGTCTAAATTTATGTGGGGACTATATCATAATTATCCACTTAAGCATGTGTCATGTGTTTACTTAAGTTTTTAATCTTTGTATCAAGTGAGTTAATGAGTGCAAAATACTAAAAATCTAATATTAATGAACTATAAAATTAAAAAAAAAAAAACAATTACATATACTCAATAAAAATCACCACATATTCTATCTTATTAAAAATTAAAAAAAAATGATTATAAGTAGTACTAAATCTAGGTAAGAATTTTAATATGTCACTAATTATATTTACTTTAAAAAAATAATTTGACTAATTATTTATATTTTATGATAAAAAATTTGTTTAATTTTAAATGTATCTACACGTATGCATAAATGCATGTGTTACATGTTTAAAAAAAAAAAAAAATTGACTAATTATTTATATTTTTATAACAAAGATTTTGTTTAATTTTAAATACATCCATGCGTTTGCATGGAATTACATGCTAGTGTAACATAAATAACAAATACATTATATTTATTAAGTATGCCAATGAAGGAAAATCAAGCATACAAATCAAGTTACTTTAAACTTAAATAATCGAATGTATGAATTTTAAATTATACTCCATAAATAGAAACTTATATGGATAGACTTAAATAAATAAAAGTACCAACTCAAACTTTTTAAATATCTATTGAACTTAGAACATACTAACATAAATATATATTTTAACATAATATTTAAATGAATCATAATCTCATTTGAAACGAAATTTTATGATGTTAGATACTTATTAGATATTGAAAACAAAATTTGTTAAGTTTATACTTATTATTATTGCATATATGTATAAAGTTTAAAGGAAGGTCATTCCATTCTCAAAGATAGCCAAGAGCCCAACAACAATGCGCCATTTGTGAGAAGCAATATATCCACTTGTCTCATATATTCATTCAAGAATCTAGCCACGATTGACCCTATGATGCTTGAAAGCACTGTGAAATTTAAAACCTTGTCATTAGTTTCATTATCAAAATCATTGTTTTCAAAGAGGTATGTTTTTTTGAAGGCAATAGCCAAGCCACTAAGTCTGGTTAAAGCTGCTGTGTAAAAACCTTTAAACTTAGAGGTAATTACACATAACCCATCTGTGGTTTGGGCGAAAATCACTTTGCCTATCCATGGTTTGAAAAGTATCACTTAACTCACCTGTGGTATGTTTCTATCAATCTCCGTAACCCACCTCAGTCTTAGCCATTACAAAAACACCTCTTAACCCCAAAACACAATATAACGCGAATCAAAACACCAAAAACTCAGAAACTTTTCGAAAGAGAGACCTGTGGTGAGATCAACGTGTTCTTCGTGGTTTAGAGTGTCTGGAGGGGGAGAAAACACAAGTTTCGCAACATCGAAGCTAGGGGAACGTATGTGTGATTGCAGTTGATCTGCATTTGGGTTCTTGATGGCATTTTTTATTGTGACCCACCCACGTAGTTAGGGTTTGTAAAATTTTCTCAAAATTGGTGTATGTTAAATGTGCATTTTGCTATTTATATATAGAATCGCTTAGGATGTAGCTAATGTATTGCTATGGTTGTTTATATGATGCATATACTTGAAAGAATCAAGTTTATTTGTCAGTGATTACACTTGTTTGTGAACTGTTGGTAGTATGGTCCCTATGAATTTGTTAAGAATCTGGTTATGCATGTGCTATATGTGGTCCTTTAGCCGTGTGTTGTCTCTTTTGGCTTGTTGTCGTTTTCAGCATGTCAGTATGTAAACAAACTACTTATTTTAAAAAAACTACTAAATTTAAACAAACTACTTATTTTAAACAAACTACTTATTTTAATTGCAGATGGTTGATTTCACATTTGACATTGAAATTCATGTTGGGGGATGTTTTGTGGAGGACCCAACCCTTAAATATGTGGGTGAGTTTGTACATACATTGACAGAGATTGACCCTGATAAGTTGAGTTTCTTTGAAATTTGAGATTTACATCATCTAGTTGGTGCTCCTAAAGAACACAGTAGATATAGGTATTTACTTCCTTAATGTAATGTAGAGGATGATATAAGGGACATAGAAATAGATGCAGATGTGGTGAATATGACTACCCTTCATAAGGCATGGCCAGCTAACAAAATCATAATCTATACTGACACAGATGTGGAGCCACTGGCAGTTAAGCATCCTAATGGAGGGGGGGTGGTAGATGATGGTGTAGGTGGTGATGTAGGTGGTGTAGGTGGCGATGGAGGGAGGGATGAAATAGATGTGGAGAGTGATTATGATGAAGTTGTATTGGAGGAAGAAGAAGATGAGAATGTTGAGGATGTTGAGGTTGGTGATAGAGTTGAAGAACAGGATGCTGAGGTTTGTGCAAAGGTTGAAGAACAGAATGTTGAAGGAGATGATGATGATGATTGGCTATATGAAGGCCTAGAGGGGGATGACATATTTGTTGCTCCAAACTCAGCTCCACAAGGCTCTGCTCCATAATCAAGTAATGCTCCCAATACAGCCCCAGAATCAAGCAATGCACCCCATGTAGCCCCAGAATCAAGCAATGCACCCCATGCAGACCCTGAGTAAGCTGAGCCAGCTATTGAGGATGACCTGGTAAGCATGGATGGGTCTGATGATGGGCAGGTACCTGAGCAGCTAGAGTTTAACGCTAAGAGTGACATGAGAAATGCTGTATTGAAGAGGAAATAAAGTTTCCTAATGCAAAGGTGTTCAGAGCTGCTTTGAGGGAGTATACAATTAAAAAACCTATTGACATCAAATTCAAGCTTAATGAGAGGACCAAGATATCAGTTCACTGTAAGAATGTGTGGGTGGAGATGTTATGCATCTCAAATAAGTGGAGAGCTAACATTTCAGATTAAGACCTTGACTGATGACTGTACTTACCCAAGTCTTTTAAAAATAGCCAAGTAATATTAGTTTATGTTGCTAAGAGGTTTATTGAGGATTTTAGCAAAAATCCAAATAGGGAGGTGAGTGGTGTACACAACTATGTGATGCAAAATTTATCTGTTAACCTAAGTGTAAACCAAGTGTATAGGTCAAAGAGAAAAGCAAAGGATTTGATCAATGTAGATGAACAACTGCAGTATGGTGTCCTTAGGGACTATGCACAAATGATAAACACTGTAGACAAGAGGAGTAGGGTTATACTACAGATAGAAATGGCTGATGAGACTTCCCAGCCAAAATTTAAGAGGATGTATGTTAGGTTCAATGCTCAGAAGGTAGGATTTTTAGGTGGATGCAGGCCATTTGTAGGTTTAGATGGTTGTCACATAAAGCGCAGATTTGGAGGGCAAATCTTATCTGCCACTGCCAAGGATGAAAATGACAACATTTTTTCAGTAGCCATGGTTGTTGTGGAACAAGAAAACAAGGAGTCTTGAATATGGTTTTTGGAAATTTTTGCTGATGATATAGGAAGGCTAGAGGAGTTTCAGTTGGTCTTCATTTCTGATTGGCAAAAGGTATGCAAGTTTTGTTCAGTTACACTTGAACTAATATGTTTTGTTTGTTTGCTGAACTAACATGTTTTGTTTGTTTGTTTGGTTTTTTGCAGGGGCTTATCCCTGCAATAGAGACACTATTCCCTATTGTGGAGCATAGATACTATGTGAAACACATCTACAATAATTTCAAAGTAGAACATAAGGGATTGGAGTTGAAGGATGCATTGTGGAGGTGTGCTGCTGCCACAACAGTAAGGGAGTTTGAGAGATGCATGCAGTACATAAAGGATTTGGATGAAAAGGCATATGAGTATCTTACAAACATTGCACCTGCACAGTGGATAATGTCACACTTCACTCCTAGGGGCTTAACAGATTGTTTGGTAAATAACTTGAGTGAGTCTTTTAACTCAATGATATTGAAGTCTAGGAACAAGCCTATCTTAGCAATGTTGGAGTGGATTAGGGTTAGACTTATGACTAGGCTTTACACAAAAAGGGAAGGGATACAGAAGTATGCTGGAAAGTTGTGTCCAAGCATACAAGATAAGTTGGAGAAATTGAAGGTTGAAAGCAAACCATTTAGTGCTACCCCAACTGGCAGTTTCCTTTATGAGGTAGCTAGTCAGTATGAGAGGCATGTAGTTGATTTTGTCAAGAAGACATGTAGCTGTAGGTATTGGGATTTAAATGGCATTCCATGCAAACATGCCATAACAGCCATTTATACAAATATTGAGACACCAGAAACTTACACCCACCCATGCTACCACAAAGAAACTTACATGGAGATATACAAGGAGGTACTTCCTCCCATGCCTGGCCAGTCAATATGGGCTGAAACTGGACAGCTTGCTCCCCTAGCACCTCACATATACAAACCACTAGGCAGGCCACCCAAACAAAGAAAGAGGGCTCCTGATGAGCCTAAGAACCCTTACAAAGCAAGTAGACTGAACAAACCTGTAAGGTGTGAGAAATGCAAAAAGGAAGGGCATTTCTCAAGAGGGTGCAAGGCTGGCATCACTAGGGAGACACCATGGCAGAGGAGATAGAGGCTTGAAAGAGAAAAAACTGTAAGTAATTGAGATTTAAATGGCAAAAAAAAAAAAAAAAAAAACTTGTTTTTAAACTTACAAAGGTATTAATGTACTGAAACTGGGTTTTGTTGCAAGCAAGGGGAGGGGTGCTTGCACCTAGTACCAGATCTGGATCTGCACCTCAGGCTACACCCCAACCACCATCCCAACAGCCTACCCAGACTTACAACATGAGGTCTGCCACTTAGCCTTCATCCTCACAGCAAGGAAATCAAGCTTCACAACAAGGAAATCAAGCTAGGCCATCTCACATGAGAGCAGGATGGTTCTCTTCCTCACAGCTAGATTTTCACACACCTAGAGAGACCTGAGATACCCTACCAAGTTCTTCACAGGTAACTTAGTTGAGTTACCTCTTTCCTAGATGGTTGTGTAGACTGGGATATTTTTTAATAAGTGGATCTATTTTTTATTTTGTAGCCTTCACTTGCAAATAGGAACACTGGTGGTGTGAGGACTAGAGGACAGCTTGCTGCACAAAGGCCACCAAAAATGAATTCAGTGGGTGGAAAGAGTAAAGGCAAGAAATGAAGCTAGTGGGTACGCATGCTAGCATTGGGAGTAAAGCTAGTGGGAACATGTGGGCCTACAACTAGTGTTTTTTGTGAAGACCACTGTTGGCCTTTTGTAGTTATCAACTAGTGTAAAAAAACAATCACCTTTTTATAATTATCATATATATATATATATATATATATATGTATGTAGCTGACCTTGGAATGTGTTTTTTTTGTAATTTACTAGAAGTTAAGGTACAATACACTCCAGGTTGTTATTATACACTCAAGTTTGTTATTATAGTATGAAATTTTGTGGTATTATATGGAAGTTGTGGTATTATGGTATGGAAGTTGTGATATTTATTCAATTCAGTTTGTATGGAACATAATTTGTCTAAGTTTAATTATTGCTTCTACAGATTGTGTCCAAGTAGATTTTTCCAATACAGAGTGTATGGAAGTTGTTATTGTGAAATGGTTGTTATGGTATGTGTAGGTAACTGTATGGAACATTATTTGTCCAAACCAGATTATATGAAAGTTTATTTATTGCTACTACAGATTGTGTCCAAGTAGATTTTTTCAATACAGAGTGTATGGAAGTTGTTATTGTGAAATGGTTGTTATGGTATGCGTAGGTCATTGATAATTGACCAATACTTCTTTCATTATATGCCCAGAGACTAATGGCATGACCAATACTTCATTCATTGAATGGTTGTTATGGTATGCACAAAAAAATACTCAATAATTGACCAATTCTTTGTTCATTGACACATCAAAATATTACATCAGTAGGTTAGTGCTATTACAATGCAAATTCATTAACACCATTGCCATAACTATCTCTACTAACCAATTAAGTACTTTAGGGCAACAACCTAGGTCTCTTCACTCTAGAGAACTCAATTGAGTCAAAACACAACAACAACAAAAAAGATCCATGACAAAATGCATGCAAACTTTCACATTCTCTGCTTCTCTTCAGCAAACATGGCCTTTTCCTTAGCTTTTGCACAGACAGCTCGAGCCTTTCTCTCCCTCTTCTTGGCTTTGGCTTCCTCTTCAAGAGCCTTTTCTGCCATTTGCCTGGCTTCTTTTGCCATTTCCAGAGCTGTCCTTTCCCTCTCATTGGCAAGTTGGAGAGCACTCTGAAGCCTAGACATCCTCTTTAGAGCCAAAGGTGCAGTTTCATTCCCATGAAGACAAGTTGGGTTATCAAGCCAAACAAAGAAAGGACACTTAGGACCAAGCTTATAACGGCTACAACCCAAGAACTTCCCCCCAAAATTGTACAAACTCAAACTTGTTCTCAAAACAAAAGTTTGCTCATTGCACATATGCCCACATGAACCCGAGAAATTACCACTTGATGAAGACATATCAACAAAACACGATTCCTGGGAAGCTCAAATTTAGAATTTTACATAGTAAGTTGGCACTTGAACAAAATTTGAAACCTTAAATCGAGAACAGAAACAAATACCTTGATTTTCTTTACCGAAACTACCTCCCCTAACTTTGATGTTGTGAAACTTGTATTTTCTCCCCTTCCAGACACTCTAAACCACGAAGAACATGTTGATCTCACTACAAGTCTCTCTCTCGAAAGGTTTCTGAGTTTTGGGTGTTTTGATTCATGTTATGTTGTGTTTTGGGGTTAAGAGGTTTTTGTAACGGCTAGGACTGAGGTGGGTTATGGAGATTAAGGGAAACATACCACAGGTGGGTTAAGTGATACTTTTAAAACCACGGGTAGGCAAAGTGATTTTCACCCAAACCACATGTGGGTTATGTGTAATTACCCCTTAAACTTATATGGACTGTGATAATTGTTTAAGCCACTAAGTGTCTAAGACACTCTAAAGTAGCTGGTTTGTGGAAACCTTGAAAGATGACATGCATTATCCAATAATGAAATGATGATTTAAATTCAATATAGATTTACAAAATAATAAAAGTACCAAAAATCGTCATGGTAACACATCTACATTATTTTATTACACTTGTTTTTCATTTTGGGTTTTACAGTTTTTTAGGAAATTTTGTCGTTTCTTTGTCTTGTCATTTGTAGAGGTTGTAAAATGAATTATTACATCAAATTACATCATACAATTTATCATGAATACTAGCTACATTTTGTTCCTTGCTTCATCATACTGCATGCATACTGGTGAGGAAAGGATTACTAAGGATTGTGGGTAGTCCACTAGGAATAAGATAACCCGCTGAGGAGTTTAATGGTGACTTTGACTCATTGGGAATTCTTTGATGGTTTTGAACTACGAAGAAGTCTTTGATGATGGGTAATCAATTGGAGAAAAATTTTCTTCTTCTCCTTCATGACTTATTGGGGATATTTTGTGGATTACACTCTCAAGGGGGGTTTTATCAAACAAATAAATAATTGTGCTTTCCTCATTCTAAATTGCATAATGAATAATGAGATATTATGGGTTTTGGCTTCAAGAAAAAGAGGTTTAATGAGTCTTAACAATAAATATAAACACAAACATAAACATACGTTAATATTAACCCAGCTTAGAAACCGTTTTATGGATTATGAGCTTTGAGTATTTGTCAACAAACTATAGGATCCTATGTGGATACATGAATGCCATCATCATTTGGGTGGAAGCATTCACTATTCACGTGATTTAGAATACAATTGGTAATGCAAATATGTTAGGTGCTGATAATGTGATATCATTTTTTTTAATGATTTGTAATTGCTTCTATGTTTCTGAATCTAATGAAGTAAGATTAGAGGAAATGTTCTAGTTGTTTGATTTATTAGAATATCCACAGGAAGGTCCACATAAAGAGAATATGGGCAATTTTGAATTAACCATAGTAGCTTAAAATGCAGAGGAAGAGATGCCATTAAATTCAATCCCTCAACTTTGTAGTAAAATTCATCACTTACCATATATGTACTAAATATGTTAATAAACATATAACTAACAATATTTGTCTTTAACTCTACATTTCTTTTCCTTTTTTACTTTCATTTGAGCTCATTAGATTCAGTATTAGATTCATTCTCATAATATCTCTAAGCTAAACACTATTTCCATAACAAAATTTGATTCTTAAACTTCCTCCTTTCTCATATGATAGATAAAAAATTATAAGAAGTAGAGTTAAGAAAAATTAATTTGGAGTCGATCATATGTTTATACATATTTCATGATTGCTAATGTAATCTTAGGAGTGCTATTCTACACGCATCAAGATTTTCCAACCATTGATAAGCATCAGTGGCTTAAAAAATTGATCATATTCATAGTGGCAGGGTGAGTTATATGATATAATTGGAAGGAAATAATCAATGATTCTTTCTAATTTTTTTTTTACACCATGGATATTTTACTATTGTTATTGCTCAATCTCCTGGGTATATTGTCTTTGGAAGATTACTAACTAGGACGGGCATGAGGATAACAATAATGACATGCCTTATATCTATTGCAAAGGTTTGACTCCCTCATGATCGAGGTGTGCTAATTATAGTGTATCTAGTCTTGATTTCAATTGGGAAATTGATTTCCTATATTGCAACCATAACATTAATATATATATATATATATATATATTAAAATATATGTGACCTTATTATGATGTTCTATACTGTACACATGTCTTTTTTTATTTTTATTTTTATTTTTTCAAATTTTAAATTGATTCTCTTGCAACTGCCTGGTATGTGGGGATGGATGTCAAGGTTAGGAATAACCCCATCTATAGCTTAATCAATTTTAATAAAGTATTTCAAATAATCTCCTTTTTGAAAATACATGAATGGAAGGAGCAATGTACCAACATTCTTTTTATTTGAAACTCTACCCTAATGCATCTACATTGATTACATAAAAGTTAATGAATTTTAATTTTTTTTATGCAGTATGATTGGTGAAGTGGATGGGCTATAATGCAAAAAAAATCTATGCTCTCATTTTAGATTGAAATGAAATTCAAACATGACTACTATAAAACTTAAAATACGTGAATAAATTTTTGGGATATTAAAATTTGGCAGGACTATTTTAGAAATAGCACAATGGAATATTTTAGGAATCATGATATTTTTTTAGAATTTAATTGAGAGAGTAATAGTAGGGGGTATTTGCTAATTTCTAAAATATCAAAGGGAAAATTGTTTGGTTTTAAAGTTTAGGGGGGAATTGTGAATTACCCCAAATCCAATAAAGGGGGAAAAAAAACATTTTCCCCTTTTTTTTTTTTTTTTTTTTTTGTGTAAAACTTTTTTTTTTTTTTTTTTTTTACTTAAAGTGGTGAAAAAAAAAAACACAAAAAAACAAAAAGCCAACCCAAGAAAACTATGTGTGAAATATTGGATTTTGGATCACCAAAGTTGATTAAACCAAAAAAAGAGTTTAGGAACATAACAAAATGTTACAACATTTTTTACAATACCTTTATTTTTAGTTGTGTTTGCAATCAGTCTAATATATATATATATATATATATATATAGACCCATAAGGAACTTACACCTCAATGGTTGTGGAAATATTATGTCACAAATTAAATGTCACTACATTTTCATAATACCGCTATTTTCAATTGTGGTGGGTTTTGGTTTGATATTTTATTTTGATTATGAGGAATTAATACCTCAGCAGTTTTGAAAATATTGTAACAACAACAAAATATCACAAAATTTTCATAATAAATTAGTTTTTAGTTGTGGTAGGTCCTAGTTTGATATTTTATTATTTTATTTTGATTTATAAGGAATAATATCTCAACAATTGTAAAAATATTGTGACAAAAACAAAATGTCAAAATATTTCCCAATAAATATTTTATTTTTTTGACCTACAAAAAACTAACAGCTCAACAATTATGATAATATTGTGACAATTTGTTATATCGGTATAACTGCTACTAAACCAAAACATTGTGTCAACACATATAATTTTTTTTAAAGCGAGCTCAAATCAATGTTAGTACATATAAATATTTATTAAAAAAAGAAAAGAGGCCAGCTAAAACGGTGAGTTTTGGCTCATCAATTAACTAAACCAATATGACTGTAGCAAGGGCTCTTTAGCCTATTTATAGGTGTTGTGGTTTTTTTTTTTTTTTTTTTTTTTTTTTTTAATTTGGTCTTTTAAAATTAATTGGTAGCTCTTGTTTCTCCTTAACATTGAAGTTTTGCCTTTCTCATCCAAACTTACCGTTCTCATGTTCTGGCTTAACAAAAAGACAAAACTTGACTAAATCAAATTACTATAAATAAGTCTCTTCACACTTTTCATATAGTTGTTAGAAAAAACATATAATTTCAAAGTAATTTTTTAAATATAATTTTCGGCATATGATGTGTGACAATTAAGTTTACTAATAAGGAAAAAATCCAATCTTTTATTTTTTATTTTTTATTTTTTTTATGTAAGATAGAATTCTACTCTATCCTAATCTAAATAAATAAAAAAGTTGTTGTAAAGAAATTCAATCGCCAAAACTGTTGCTACTTTCTCGGCTTATCATGTATAAGTTTTCCAATCTTGAAGAGTTGACTACCACATCCTGTATCATTTGTCTATCTTGAATATTTACCTATATTCCCTCTTTCTAAGCAGTCTCATCATTATTTTTCATCTTTCTCTTTTATCTTTGTCTCATAAATAACTAAATCATCTCATTACGGATGGAAAGACACCTCCAACCTTCATCGCTTTGACTTGTGGGTCCTGTCCCATTCACCCTACACAGGTTTTTCCAACCACAAAGAATGGATGGGCCCCCAACCCCAACCCCAACCCCAACCCCATCACATCCCATTACTTTCCCTACAAATTACACGATGAAACAAATGAATATATAATGTAACACCTAGAATTCTCCCTTGTTTCAGAGTCTCACTATGAATTTAATTAGTGAAAATCATCATTTATGAAATGAGAGAACACCATCTCAATGTATGTTTAGAGTATTGAACAATTACTCATATATATATATATATATATATTATTGAAGTTAATGCTAATGGCATAATGTGACTATCATGAATGGAGATGTTGTATATAAGTACATTATTACAAATGTTATAGGTAGAGTGGGTAATTATTAAAAACTTTGAAATACAATAAATGCGTACTCTTTCTTTAAGTAGTTTGGAGTTTCTGTTGTAATTTGTAGTTTGGAGTTTCTGTTATAATTATAAATGCTCTTTGTAATTTGTATTATGTTGCTGTTAGAAATAAAACTCTTTATTCATTAAAAAAAGTAATTATATTGATATTATACTAAAAATGAAAAAACCTATAGAGATAGATATGGTGATATATTGATATATATTGACCATTATTTAAAACCTTATTTATTTAACTTCACATAGATGAAAAGAGAGAGGTTGTAGTAAATTGATTATGCTACAAAATAGTTAGAACAGGATTAGCTGTAACTGATAAAAGGTGTCAAAAGTGAGGGTGAGGGAAAGGATGGTTGATATCTCAAAAGGGGACAAATGCATGCATGCCCTTGAAAGCTCTTTATTACTTTCCATCGGAAAATCATCAATCTTTTTCAAGCAAAGATTCTCAGAAATCAAAGGAGTGACAAACAAGGAATTACCCTGATTAGCTTAATCCTCTAAATATAAGCTACTAAGCTAGCCTAATACACAAAAAAGTTCCTACTACTTCCTACTATAACTGTTATCCTCGGAGAAAACTATATGAAAGAATCTATTTCGAACATCTATTTTTATTCGTGGACTTATCAAGCAGGAGCAAGAGATTCAAATCATCACTAAAGGACGAGTCAATAACATGTCTAATGATTAAATTTTTTAAACTTTAAACCTTCATTCTTAGTGCATAATATATATTATAACAAGTTGTGAAACAATCATATAAGAGGGGAAAACGAAAAAACATTTTTTTAATCATAAAAAGAGAGACTCACTACTTTTCTTTTGGTTAAAGAACATGATCACTATTTATAGAATAATTAATATGATTGGAGGTATTTACCAAATTTTTAAGTATCAATTAAACAAACATGGTTCGACAACTTTAGACAATTAACAAACTTTGTTGATTGTGTGCAATGACGATTTTGAAGTCTATGGAAAATGGTGATTTATGGTCTGTTTGGATACTGCTTATTTTGCTGAAACTGAAAATTTATTATTGAAAGTACTGTAGATAAAAGTAAAAGTGAGTTAAAATAGTACAGTGGAGCCCATGAATAGTGCAAAAAAGTGCAGTGGGGCCTATAAATAATAGCAAAAATAAGCTGAATAATGAAATAATTTATAATTTTAATTCACATCCAAACGCACACTTAGTGTGCTTTTGGAATGCATGTTGAACGTGCGTTTCTGCGTTTTGCTGAAAAATGGTGGGTCTCATGCACTGTTCACGGGATTTGCAACTACGGAATTCAGCAAAAAAAACCTTTAAAACTGGGTCTCACACGGCACTATTCACATTTAAAATTATTTTGCTACAGTGTTTTTAGTTTTCAGCAATAAACGATATCTAAACATATCCTTAAATGATGAAGTGTGCGTTTGGGATACACTTTTCAGCTGGTTTTTTGGTCTACTGTTTGTGTGCATTTACATTTTTATCAACGGTAGCATTACTGTTTCAAGGGTCTCACATGCAGAATAGTAAGATTACTATCTCTGCCGTGCAGTAATATTATTGTTTGCGAGTCCACATTTAATATATATATATATATATATATTATTGTAGTTTAAAAAAAAAATCAATCAACTTATTCTATTTATCTTTTACTTTTTATCTACATAATTTTCAACAAAAAGTTAAATAAGTCATTTTCAAGCGGATCTGAAATTTCTATGTTTTTGAATGAACATAAAGATAGGAAGTGAGAAAAGTGTGGAGTCATTTTTCGATTAATGGTGTTCAAGGTTCGCATTTGATTAAAGGAGTTCATTTTTATGAAGAAATTGTAATATGAAGGTCGAAAATGATGGTTTACTATCCTAAGGGTCGTGGCTTTGCAAAGTTTAATGGTACTCTTAACAATCTTAATATTCAAAATCTTTAGCTCTTTCTAGATGACTTTCTGCATGCATTTGTGTGTTGATTCTTCTCTATATAGATGGAGGAGTTCAAAAACTTAGAAACAAATTGGGACTTCTAAATTTCAAAGTTATTTAACTCATATTTATCTCCCAAGATGATTTGATAAGTTTACCCATTATAAAAATCAAGCAAACATTCAAAATTACGCATTAAAAAGTTCAAAGTGTTGATCAACTTGTTCTATATGCCATTCGAATACTGATTTTTAGTGAAAGTGCCTGAATTCTAGGCTTGTTTTTCAACTTTATCCAATTTATTTGGACTTATTTTTGTTTTTAAGGCTTAAACCAATGAGATTTGGACATATAATTAACCGAAATGAATTCTTTTGAAAATTAATCATAATTAATCATGCATAATCACATGTATATAATCTTAATCCCAAAAATGTCTCTCTTTCGTTGAAACTTGACATGGCTTGATTGTTCAATCCAGCAATTCAATTTTTGCATTTGAAATGTCATTTTGATCATTAGGATTTATGATTACATTTAGAAACAAGTTCTTACTTATCTAACAATTCAAATGACAAATTTCATTTTATGGATAAAATTACCCTTTAAAAATGATTATCAGTTGCAAAATGAGGTGTCTATATCTACGGACTTCGGCCATGATCTTGCTGTTAAACAAATCACATTGATTCTAAGGGAGTTTTCTCTACCATGGGCCTTAATGGTCCCTTGGGCTAAAAAGTCATCTTGATTTGGGCATGCTGGACCCATCCCACTCCAAAGAGTGAAAATAACGAAAGCAACAACAGTTGAATCAATCGCAGTTGAGGGCTCGGCCATGAAGCAGATAAGAGAGAATGTTTCATATGGTAGCTTTCAACATGAAAATCCTACTCTTTTTTCTGTTCAATCCATAAGTAAAAAGAAGGTGAAAACCCCACCATTTTCTCATACACTTGCTCCTTTACCCTTTTATTTCTACCTTTTTTTCCATCTTTTCCTAGTGTTTGTTCCTTTCACTATAAGATGCAGTGAATTAGTTGTAAACATCAAAGCAGCATTTGTACCCTTAATGTGACATAACATGTGTACTTGAACTATAACGCATGGCCAAGAATTTGGCTAGAGAAAGAAACAATGTCAATCTCATCCAAACCTTGAATGCCACTAGTAACACAAGCTCTAATACCTTCCTATTAGCCTTAAATTCTGGTCCTGCGCATTCTTTGTGGTCTCAATTTAACTTAGAAACAATTTCTGCAACAACTTCCATCAATACTTTTTTGAGACCCCCATTTATATTCCTGCAATCTCTGCCCTCCAAATCATTAAAGTTTTCTTCAAAACGTGTCACTGTAGATAAGACCACGAGCTGTACCAAGGCCTAACCTTTTTTTATTGTGCACATCAATTAGGCCAATCACAAAAGAACCAACAAAAAACAACCACTTGGTACTCTGGCAGACAATAGAAGGTGTAGTTCTTCCTGTTTTATTGATGATCCACATTGTGAAAGTTCAAAAAAGTGTGCAGAGGTACATTCCAACTGTAAAGATTGGGCTGGCATTTTGGTTGCAGATGGACAATAATGGAGAGGATGGTCGAATAAAGTGGTCACATAAATCTACAACTAGGACACCCCTAAAGTTGGGAGAGGGGACAGAGAACCTCCCACAAGTGAAGGGCACCCTAGCTTTTTTGGGCTACCTTTTATAAGGCTAAAATCAATTAACCGTGCAAAACTAAAGTAACAGTTTATAATACCCGACGAAAAAGAATATCTAGCCGAACAAATTGTTTGTAATTTTTCCAAAGAGTGTGTCTATCTTTGGATGGAGTCATATCATTAAGGCTTATAATATATTCATAGATCACCAAAGAACTTAACCCTATGTAAAAACCTTAGATTTATGGGTCACTTGTGAAAGTTCAAAAAGGGTATAAAACACTTTTGAACGTTTAGACCCCAAATTACAAAAATACCAATTCAAGCTTTATATCAAACAATTAATGTGCGGAATATGATAATAAACTTATAACAGAATTGATAGAACAATCAAAGCCAAATATAAACACATCCACAGCAGTAAATATAAGGCAAAGATAAAGGAAAGAACGATGCAAACACACGGACAACACACGATGTGTTATCGAAGAGGAAACCGAAGTCCTCGGCGTAAAACCTCTCCGCCGCCCTCCAAGCGGTCAATAATCCACTAGAAAATGTAGTTGGGATACATGAACAGCAATAGACCCTTCAAGCCTAATCTACCCAGGTACCTAAGCCCTCCAAGCTTCCTGCTCCAACGAGGTTGCGCCGAACCTTTTTCTTTTCTAGCTTACCGGATTCCGCTACTTGACCATAGCATCAACCAATGTATATTGGTTCTTTCCCAAACTGCTTCCCTAAGCACCAAATGGACCTTCTCACAAACGTGGGTGTGGTGAGATAAGGATTTGGTAAAATGCCTCTCAAGGGTATGACAATGGAGAGGAAGAGAGTAGAGGAATTTGAAGAGTTTCTAAAGTAAAGATTGGGGATGAGGCAATCTTGTTTTTCTTTAGGGTTTCTCTCACAAAATTCTCTCTGGAAGCTCTCTCAATTTTGTGGGTATAAGGGTGTATATATAGTAGGGTGAGAAGGGAATGCAAAACGTCAGTTTTTGCCAAATAGGGTTTACTCGCGGCTTGTCCAAGTCGCAAGTTCCAGTCGCGACGTAACGACCTGGACAGCCTGGACCTTTTGTCTTGTAGCGTGACAGCTGACGCGACCCTTCAGCTTCCCAGTGTGCCTTTCACATGCCTGCCTTTCGCGGCTTGCCAGTCGCGATCCACCCGCGAGCCCTAACCGCGAGACTCTGTTTTCTTGCACACTCTTGAGCTTTTCTTCACATCTTCTCACACACTACCCTTACAATTTTCCCACCTAAATATAGGGTTACTAAGTGCTAAATTACAAGCAAATTGGTCACGGAATAAAGCCAATTAGATGGTTGATTAAATTCAACCTTACAATTTGGACCAGGGAAGCCACTAAATTTGGACATAGAATAGAGCCAAAATGGCCAAATACCACATTTTTTTGAATTTTTTAGCAAAAAACCATTGTTTCGGAAATAAATGGCAATCTACCACTTTTTCTAGTACTTGAGTTTGGTGAACTTAAGTACTATATTTTATAGTTCCACTGTGGCACTGCTGAGCTGGAAATTGGGTGATTAAAAAAAATAATGTGGTACTCGAGCTTGGTAAACTCAAGTACCATGCAACACAATACTCGAGTATACCAGGCTCGAGTACCTTTTATAAATAAAATGCAGAAAATTTTATTTCTACAGTACTCGAGTTTACCAAACTCAAGTACCGTGTAATTTTTTTTTTTTTTTTTTGGTTTGAGGATAATCAACAAATAAACATAAAGATAAAAATAAGTAGTTTTTTTTATGTTTTTATTTATTTAAATAGAAGCATTGAAAAATATAGAGATTTTAATTTCGAAATATGAATTTAATTTCTACATTGATTAAAATTGTTCATTGTTTTCTCATAAAAATTGTTCGCTATTTTCTGTATAAACTATTTCTACGATTTTGCATAAAATTATTTTCTGTTCAGCATTATTTAAGAAATTGTTCACTCTTTTTTTTGCATAAATTATTTTCTGTTCACTATTTAAAAAATTGTTCACTGTTTTCTCATAAAATACCTAGTGAAATCGTGTTTTCTAAATTTAAACGCCAAATCTGAATGCTTTTTCATGTTTGAATTTCACAATAATCGAATATATTTTTCTGCATTGATAAAATCTGTTTCTACATTAATCAAATTTTCTCTCTGCACATCATATTTATTATATATTCGAATCTACTTACTGCATTCATAAAATCTGTTTTTTGCATTAATTAAAACTATTCACTGTTTTGTCATAAAAATTGTTCACTGTTTTCTGCATAAACTATTTCTAGCATTGGCGTTGTTATTGCACTTAAATGGTTTTTGTGTTTTTTTTTTTTTAAAAATATGTAACCATATGAATAATGGACAAACTCCATGAAAGAAAAATGAATGATTCGTATAAATCACCTAATGGTAAATGCCTTGAAAAATTCGAATTTGTAAAAATGTTCAAATCAGTTGAATGTAGAAATTCGAGAAAAATCGATGGAAAATCAATGAACGTACCAAATCGTGAAGGTGTACGTAAAATGTACAGATAGTCTAGACTTGTTGAGAAATTTGATTTCGTTGAAAGTACAAAATAATGAAAATTCAATGAAAAAGTATGTACGTTAGATGTATGGATCGTATGAATTTGTTCGTATGAATTTGTTTAAAAATTTGAATTTGTTGAATGTGCAAAACTGTGAAAACTCAAGGAAAAATTGTGTACATTAGATGTACAGATAGTACGAATTTGTTGAAAAATTCGAATTCGTTGAGTGTGTAAAATCATGAAAATTCAAATGAAAATTGAAGAACATACCAAATTGAGTAAATTTAATGGAAAATTAATTACATTAAATGTACAAATCATCTATTTTTTTGCATTGATAAAATCTATTTCTACATTAATAAAATTTGCTCTCTGCACACCATGTTCACTGTTTTCTCATAAAAATTGTTTACTGTTTTCTGCATAAACTATTTCTAGCATTCTGCATAAAATTATTTTCTATTCAGCATTATTTAAAAAATTGTTCACTTTCTTTTCTGCGTAAATTATTTTCTGTTCACTTTTTAAAAAATTGTTCACTATTTTCTCATAAAACACCTAGTGAAATCGTGTTTTCTAAATTTAAACGCCAAATCTGAATGCTTTTTCATGTTTAAATTTCACAATAATTGAATTTTTTTTCTGCATTAATAAAATCTGTTTCTACGTTAATAAAATTTTCTTTCTGCACATCATGTTTACTCTATATTCGAATCTGCTTACTACATTCATAAAATCTGTTTTCTGTATTAATTAAAACTGTTCATTGTTTTCTCATAAAAATTGTTCATTGTTTTCTGCATAAACTATTTCTACGATTTTGCATAAAATTATTTTCTGTTCATCATTATTTAAAAAATTGTTCACTCTTTTTTCTGCGTAAATTATTTTCTGTTCACTATTTAAAAAATTGTTCGCTGTTTTCTCATAAAACACCTAGTGAAATTGTGTTTTCTAAATTGAAAAGCCAAATCTGTATGTTTTTTCATGTTCGAATTTCACAATAATCGAATCTATTTTTTTGCACTGATAAAATCTATTTTGACACACACTTTGTCAAAATTATCTAACAATGATAGGTTGTGATTGGTTGTTTATCACTTTCTAATAAACTCACTATTTTTTCTACTTCACCTACAATCTACCATGTAGAAGTATAGAACAAGTGTGACAAAATGAGTGGAAATTAGAGATAATTTGAATACAATGAATCGTAATGTATTGAAAATTTCCCTTTATTCCATTTTATTATTATTATTATTATTATTATTACTCCTTATTTAGTTTATCTAAAAAGTTAAACATATTTGGGTTTGTCCAAAAATCTATGCCACGAAATACATGGCGGGAAATCTAGACCATAGAACTGCCAAAATAAAAAATTGAGCGGCATTGTTGCTGTACTTAAATGAGTTGTCACAAGCAACATAAATTACCAACCAACCAAAAAAAAAAAGAAAAAGAAACTTCATCCACCTGATCAAATAAAGGTGGTAGGTTGGGTTTTCAGTTTTCACATACAACTTTGAAGCAGGTTCTTGACCAACTATTTTGTTTCTTTAAAGTCTTTCAATATCAAATTTGTTATATACTTTCCCTCTGTCTAGGGGCTGAGAGAGAATAGAATCTATATGTCTGGAAAAAAAAAATGTTTGTAATAGAATCTATGTTGGTTTAATGGCTGCAATCGTGCCTGAAAAATAAAATAAAATGTAGCTCAATAATTAATTTTCTATTATGACTTTTACCTCGAATCATGTTTTGAGTGTCCATTTATGTGTGTGATTTTGAACTTGTTTCTGTGTTTTTTTGGTGTTTGAAAGTAGTTGTGCCTGTTAAAAGTACTGAATGCTGATGTTATGATCCTTAACACTCAAAATTGTTTGTAAGATGGATTTTGGCTCAATTAGGACATGATATACAGTGAACAATTTTTATGACAAAACAGTGAACAATTTTAATTAATGCAAAAAACAAATTTTATGAATGCAGTAAGCAAATTCGAATATACAGTAAATATGATGTGCAGAGAGAAAATTTCATTAATGTAGAAACAAATTTTATCAATACAGAAAAATATATTCAATTATTGTGAAATTCAAACATGAAAAAGCATTTAGACTTGGCGTTTAAATTTAGAAAACACGATTTCACTAGGTGTTTTATGAGAAAACAGTGAACAATTTTTTAAATAGTGAACAGAAAATAATTTATGCAAAAAAGAGAGTGAACAATTTCTTAAATAATGCTGAATAGAAAATAATTTTATGCAAAATCATAGAAATAGTTTATACAGAAAACAGTGAACAATTTTTATAAGAAAACAGTGAACAATTTTAATCAATGTAGAAATTAAATTCATATTTCGAAATTAAAATCTCTATATTTTACGATGCTTCTATTTAAATAAATAAAAACATAAAAAAACTACTTATTTTTATCTTTATGTTTATTAGTCGATTATCCTCAAAAAAAAAAAAAAAAAAAAAATTGCACGGTACTCGAGTTTGGTAATCTCAAGTACTGTAGAAATAAAATTTTTTGCATTTTATTTATAAAAGGTACTTGAGCCTGGTATACTTGAGTATTGTGTTGCATGGTACTCGAGTTTACCAAGCTCGAGTACCACATTATTTTTTTAATCGCCCAATTTCCAGCTCAGCAGTGTCACGGTGGAACTATAAAATAGCAATTTGCATGGTACTCAAGTTCACCAAACTTGAGTACTAAAAAAAGTGGTAAATTGCTATTTATTTCCGAAACAGTGGTTTTTTACTAAAAATTTCAAAAAAATGTTGTATTTGGCTATTTTAGCCCATAGAATACTACAAATATACGCTTAATCTAGCCCAACTAACGGCCTTAGACATTAGAGCCCAAGTTAAAGATTTCTTCTCTTTGTTTTGCCTTTTTTTTTTTTTTTTTTTTTACTTTAATTAGGAAAGTACTAAAGGTGGACTACATATCCGAACCCATTGTTATTGAGCTTAGCTCAGGTCCAACTTTAATAAGCCCTTTTTTTTTTTTTTTTTTTTGGTTTCTGAATTAAGGTTTAAAAACATGAAGTTGCAAAGCTTTTGAAGTAATTGTAGTAATTTGTTTGTGTTTATTAGTACCATGCTACTTATGTTTGACAAACTCTAAAAAAATAGCCAATGATCACATTTGAAAATGGTATACATCGGTTTAAGCATGAGACTAAAAATAGAAATATCAGAGGCATGAAATAGTCCTTTCATGTCTAAATTTTAGCTACAATACAATAAGTTTAATGTACAGTGCAGTACACCCAAAGGATAAACAAACTGCAACACAGCTTTGCTGCAGTACTGTTTGGGAGGGCTAAACCAAAATATGTTTGCCTCTTGTGTCACTTGCGTATGGATGAAGATTAGCTGGTGAGTTGAATATGTAATGTTACATGACTTGATTAGTGATATAGCTATTGATACCATAATAAATGAACAAATAAAAATATATATAAAAGTTCATTGAATCGTAAAGGCTGCTATAGGAATGAGTAATCCAGAAAATGAAGACAAAACACAAGTTAATTTTAGATGTTCCACCAACGACTAGCAAGAAAGATTGCAAATATTTTGGGCCAAATTCACATGCCACATGCTCTTTACCTTCTAAGAGTTTATGGTGTATTGAAATATTTACAGTTAGCTTAGTTTTTAAGGTACAGCCCACCCTAGAAGTTTATCATTCATTGTTAAATAAATGTGTTAGATTTCGTCATAATTATTAACATTTGAACAAACATTGGCAGGAATCATTTTGATATTTACTTAAGTTTTACAAACAAACACCTCTTGGAACACCTAGAGGAACCTTAGTTGTACTCCTGGCTAACTTACAAATTGAAGATTGCCCTGAAATTGCCCTGAAATTACTGAGCTTTTGATGCTTCTTGAATGTGTTATACCTGAAATAATGCAAGGAATTCAAATCAGAAGAATGTATTGCATTAGGCAGAGCTACAACATTACCAAACTAGAAAAACTGAAACTCACAAGCCTGTCACAGCCAAAGATGGCCTAAAGAGATCTGTGCCACAAAGGTACTCTTAAAAGCTTGATTATGGAGGTCAAACTTTAAAAATACAGTTTCTCATTCTGCACCTGCAAAACCTTAAGTAATTTAAAATCAGATTTTGTGTAATGTTGAAGAAAATAGCAGCAACAAAAGGGATATTTGGAGAAAAGATGGTTTCATTAATAAGCATCACACTGCAGACATAATCAAAGTTCTAAGATTTCTGCAGCTGGAGTGTCTTTTTTCTCCGTCTTTTACCAAGTCAAGAAATCATTTATGAAAGCATGATTGCTTGCTTTTCAAATTATTATAGTTAATTCTTCGGACCTGAGGAGTTTTTTAAGATTCTTCGGATCTGAAGAGTCATATATACCCCCCAAAAAAATGAAGTATTGCCCTACTGTAAGTGGACTACCACTGCCTCCCTTCTCAAAAACATCAATGGAAGATTACAGTGGTTCTATTCCTGGTAGATGTATCTTAATTTTTAAGATAATATTTTTGTGTATCATTTAAGTAAAAACTGTGTGAATTCTATTTTAGCAACAGTAACAACAACAAAGTCTTAGTCCCAAAACTTGTGAGTTGGTTATGGATCCACAACAGACTAATCGGGGACCACATGTATTCTTCTCTCTATCTTAACCATTCTATTCTATCCAACAGCATCCTCCCTATCACCTACTTAATTAACATATCATTACTACTATTAATATTATTTTAGACCTTCCACTACCTCTTTTAGTTCCCTCAACTTGGATCAAATACCTATTCCTCACTAGTGCATTAATTGCTCTTCTTTGCACATGATCAAACCATCTCAAGAACTCTCTCCCTCATCTTTTCATCAATATGAAGTCACCTCTATACTTTAAACGAATTCTTCATTTTGTATCTTATCTTTCCTTATATTTCCATTTATCCATCTTTACATTCTTATTTCAATTACACTTATTTTATGAACATGTTTCATAATAGTCCAGCATTTAGTACCATATATTACTACTAGTCTTATAGTAATCTTGTAAATTTTTTTCTACAATCACACTTTACTCTTGATGCCCTTCTCCCCTTCATCTACCATACTCTTATCTTATGATTTACACACTCTTTGATCTCTCAATCCTTATGAATTAGTGATTCAGGATATAAAAAATACTCACTTTTTCATACCTCTTGACCATCAAGTTTTACAACTCCAATTTTATTTCACCTTTTACTAAACATACACTCCATATACTATGTTTTAGACCTATGTAACATAAAGCCTTTATGTTCTATAGCATCTACTAAAACTATATCCTCCAAAAGAAGCATATGGACTTCATCTTGATTGGTATAATAAGTTCATCAATATTTTTTGCAAAAAGATGTGTTTAGTTGATCCTTAATTACATCTCCTTCATACATATCCTTAATCACCTCAATATACTTTAAAGGAACCCCCTTTTTCCAAAACCAACCACATAACCTCTCTATATATCTATTATATGTTTTCTCTAAGTCAACAAAAACCATCTTGAAAAGGTAATGATCATGATGACCATATCATATCTAACCTTTATATTACAATTTATGCTTCTAATAATTCTTTTTTTATGCTGACACTATTTATGCAAGGCAAGGGAAGCAAAATGCACTGCTCCTTTGTCATATTATTTTATGGCAAGTACCTTCTAGTTCCCCTTTTTAACTATACGAACTTTGGGGAAGAAGTTCCGGCCATAGATACACCCTAGGGACATCGAGGCAAGCACAATCACTTTCACACTTGGCATGGCCACAACTAACCTTGACCTATCAAAACAAAAATTGTTGTGATTGACCTTAATTCAGATGATGAAATGAGCAAAGACATTATCCACAAAAGGAGTGGATGTAATTTTGTACTTCGTTTGACATATAATTTGCATATTCTATTTGTTTTATGAAATATAATTTAGTTCTTCTAAAAATATTCCACAGTACATAGAGGACTATTATCAAGTGACGAACAACATAATAAGTTATCATCCCTCAGTCAAAGGGAAAAAACTTTAAAATAAAAATACAGAAACTCATGAACAGTTTAACAAGAAGAATCACTGCATACATGATACATCTGTTTTTACAATACTTAGAGGACTATGTGCAGGACCGCAGGGAAACTTTTCATTTAAAAACTGCAAGTACACGTAGAGGATGACAAACAATGACACGAACCAGAATAATCATCAATAAATTTTAGTATAACAGGTCAAAACATCCACTAAACAGTTACAAAAAAAAAATCAAATATTAAAATTCAAACTGGGGAGCTAGCATATAAGTTTAGTTCTCTGAACCTCTTTAGAGTAAAAACTGACAAAACATAAGAATAAATTGTTATATGTAAAAAGACCACATCAGTGACCTCAGGAGGACAACCACAAAATATGATTCTACTTAGTTAAATCGAGGGGGGGGGGGGGGGGGGGGGGGGGGGGGGGGGGGGTGGTAAAGAAACCATGTGGTTTGGGTCTGTTTAAGATACACCCATGTACTATCAACTTAATGTTATTAACTCATGTGGTTTGAGGAATGATGATAACTGCTCCGTCTGTTACACTTGCATCAACTGTGATGGATGGATTTTTAAATAAATTAAAACATAATTTATTTTAAATTTTAATATAATTCATCTTAAAATTATTTTTCTACAAATAAAAAAAAGGTAAACACATGTTTAATTAATGAGAACAAATAATAAAATTTTGAATCCTGCTACAATTGAACCTTGCCAAAAACATTGATTACAAAAAACAAAAGTTTACCAATCAGAAAAATTTCTCACCATCTTACTACAATTAAAACTTTTATTAATTTTATTTTAAAATAATTTTTTTATAATAAAGCAACTGCGTGCATCACTTCCCATCCATCACAATAGATAGAAGTGCAACAGAGGGAGCAATTTCATCATTTCTCAAACTTCATTAGTTACACTAAATTGATGGTTGTAAGTACAGCAGTGTCATTGAAATAGGCTCAAACCACATGAGATCTTTTTCGCATTTTGCTCTTTAATAAATGATTATGGAATAACGGGGACTTACCCTGATAAAGCACTTAACAATGGTAGCACATAATGATGATGAAATAGTCAGATGGATATCCATCGCTCTTGTAGCAAGACTAACACCCACTATGTTCCCAAATGCTCTTGACACTGAGATGAAATGTGTCCACGCTCAACAAAACGTATCATAAGCCTATCTGCCTCCTCACATTTACCTTCTAGCATCAGTCTTTTACTCACCTTCTCGCATAACTTCAATTCAGGAATCAGATTCCTGTTGAACATGCGACTGGCCACTTTATATGCTGACAAAGGAATCCCTTTGCTCAAATAACTCTCCATAAGTATGTGACATGTTTTAGCGTCAATTCTTGAAGCTGTTCTCAACACCTTACCTAAGAGTTTATCCGCCTC
Organism: Quercus ilex subsp. ballota; assembly: GCA_032727855.1. NCBI lineage: Eukaryota > Viridiplantae > Streptophyta > Magnoliopsida > Fagales > Fagaceae > Quercus > Quercus ilex. The sequence goes on along the minus strand of CM064912.1, from coordinate 63,244,343 downwards.
CTCAAGATTTCCAAAACAACAAAGCTTTTCAATAACTTGATTATACACTGTTCTGCATGAATGTCTTGAGAGCATTTTCTCCAATAGTTTCAACAAATCTTCCACCCTACCCATCTGACAATACCTGTGGATAACTGTCCTGTATGTAACAGGAGTAGGATCCAAACCCTTCTTCAGCATCTTCATTGTAAATTCAGTTGCTTCTTCTATTCTACCTTTCTTCCCTAATGCATCTATCACTGTAGTGTACGTGACTACATCAGGGTGCTTGTTGTTAAGATACATGTCATCAAGCAATGATAGAGCAGCTTCCAAATTATCCTTCTGACAGTATCCATGAATTAAAGTGGTGAAGTTTACCACATTAACAGCGCATCCCTTGTTCAGACACTCCTGCATGAAATTTTTAGCCTCATCCATTTTTCCCTCTCTGCAAAGAGACTGAATCAGTAAATTAATTTCAACTGGGGTTGGGAAAAAGCTTTTTCTAATCATCTCCCTTACAATATCACAGGCCTCGGACAACTTCCCTTCCCTACGTAGACCATGCATCACAACACCATAAGTGATGGCATTTGGGGTCCACCATTCTTCCTCACTCACGTTCATCATCTCTCTAGCTTCTGATGACTTTCCACTCCGACAAAGCCCATGTAACAAGGCCGTATATGATACAGTGTTTGGTTTGCAGCCATTCTTGTACATCTGCTTAAGCATCTCTTTAGCTTTGTCCACCTTTCCTACCAGGCAAAACCCATTAAGAACAGCAGTGTAAGTCACAACATCAGGAAAGCAACCCTTTCTGAACATTTCATTTACTAATTCTTTAGCAATGTCAATCCTTCCAGCCTTGCAAAATGAATGAACTATTGCACTATACCCAACCTTATCAACACGAAAACCCCTCTCCTCTGCTTCCCTCAAAAACTCCAAAGCCTCATCTCCATGACCATGCTTGGAGAGCAAGTGGATAAGAGTATTGTAGGTAACCTGGTCTGGTATCAATTTACTATCCTTCACCATCTTATCCATCAATTTTCTCACTTCTTTAACCCTTTTCTCTTTACAGAGAAAACCCATCACTGTATAGTAGCTAACCTTATCTGGGTAGCATCCCTTCAGAGGCATTTCAGCGATTAGCTCAATAGCATCGTCTATACGATGCAAGTCACAATACCCCTTGATCAAGCTATTATAAGTGACAACATTAGGTGTGATTTCAACAAGTTGCATTCGGCCAAAGAATCTCAATGCCTTTTCCAGTTTATTCCCCTTCACCAAAACATTGATTGCAGTGTTACATATTGACAAATCAGGATCAACTCCTGCTCTTTGCATCAAAGTCAAAACTTGCATTGCATTCCTCAACTTGCCTGCCCGACCATACGACACCATCACATAACCAAATGCTTCAGGCCGGCGCACAATACCCCTGCGGGCCATGAGCCGAAGAACCCGTCTAGCACCCTGACACAATTTAGTCTTACTAAGGACCGCCAGCATTGTATAGTAAACAATCGGGTCATGTCTGTACCGCCACTGCCGATCAGCCCAATAGAATAATTTCAAAGCAACCCGTTCATCCGCCTGAGAGCGCAGAACAGCACAAACTTGGCGAGGTTTAAGGCTTCTTAGTAAGTGCCTTAATTCCCCTTCAAGCTTTGGATTCCAAGCCGACCTAAGTTCAATCAACCTACAAATCTCTCTCACCAAAGGGTGTCTTAATTCATCCTCATCCAACTCAACTCTTCCAATACCTTCCCTTTGTTTGCCATTTCTATTAAACGAATTCAAAACCATAAAATCATCATCATCATCATCACCACCACCATCCTCACCTACTTCTTTGTCGTCATCATCATCCTCAAACTCTTTAGCCTCATCAAATTTATCAAAGCTAGAGTCTTGCTGGTCCCCATTATCCCAGGAACCCATTTGCCTAAATCTGCCATACCCATCATCAGTCTCATCAATTTCACCTTTCCCAGCAGGTTGACCTCTACTACTAGCAAAAGAGGTTCTTGATAAAAATGAAGAATAATATGCAACAAGTCCAATACAAGCTAATGGGTTTTCAAGGAAATAATAGCTAACCTCTTGCCCATTAAACTGATCACTATTGCCACAAACACATGTATGAAAATGTAAGAAAGCAATAAACTTATGAGGTTTTCGAATTCTAAAGTAGGAATTGAAGTTATATAACATGGCAGTATAGTTTGGAATCTGAAAGAAACAAATGTAAAGAAGTAAGAAAGGGAGCAAAGTGGGGTTTGCCTGGGAGCTTCCTTCTTATCAATGCTTGCTGCTGCTTCTCAAACCGAACAAAGACAAACAGAACAGAGCTCAAAACGTCACAGTTTCTAGCAATGAGGCTAGACCGACGACAGCGTTTGTGTTGGGTAGAAGAAGAAGCAGCGGCGGCGGCGAAGAGCGGCAGTGGCGGCTGAGAGGGAGGTTTGGGAGGAGAGAGAGGTGAGAGGTGAGAGGATCGGTCTGGCCTGGTCTGATCTGGGATAAGAAATAATAATTAAAAAAAATTGTTTAAATAAAATAGGGTCTAAAATAGATAATTTGACGGAAGTATTTTTAAAAAGTGATCTGTGCAAAATAGAAAAAATTGAGTTTTTACACTAAAATAGATAGTAAATTTTACAAAGACTGATGGCTGATGCAAATGCTCTTGGGATCAGTTTGGAGAATAGAAAAGTGTGCTATTGAAAATGCCAAATCGAGGGGATGGAAAAGTTAGGAGATATAAGAAATTTTAGTTTTGTCTCGTATTATTTGGTTTGGAGGTGAAAAAATATCTGAGGGATGGAAAACTCTCTTTTTTTGTTGAAAAGAAAAATGTGATGATAGAAAATATAATCTATATAAATTTACTCTCATTATACATAATATAAAAAATAATTTCTTTTTAATTATTAAAAAAATATTCCTTATTATCAATTAAAATTAATAAAATAATATCTTATAAAAATTAACACTTCACTCATTCATTCATATATATATATATATGTGTGTGTGTACACACACATAGACACACACACTAGCCTTTTCGCACAGGTATTGCGCATGCTTAGAGTATTAACATTGGGAAATGCTAATGCCAAATCTAAGGGAAATTTGGAATTTTAAGCCCCAAAATCATCTGCATTGGGGAATGCTAAACAACAGTATTGCAAATTTTTTTGCAATACTGCTACAGTGCAATTCTAAACATAGAATTGCACTGTAGCAAGTATTGTAAAAAAATAATAATATTTTATTTGAAAGAAAGCTGAAAATGAGAGAGAGAAGAGAGATGGGAGAGAAGATATAATTTTGAGATATATTATTTTATTATGTAGATATATTATTTTAATGAGTAAAAGAGGGAAATAAAAGTTTGGGATGTGGAAGTATTGTAAAATGGTATGGTATAATGATAAAGTGACTTTTTAGAATTGTAAAATAGAGTAGCATTGGAATTTTCCAATGCTAATGCTCTTAGAGGGTCTTTTTTTTTTTTTTTTTTTTTTAAGTGCAAAATTTTTTATTCATTATAATTTGAGGTTGATGCATTTTTTAATCTCCAAAATTCCCAGGGGTGTAATAAGGTGTAACACAAAATATAAATACATTTGAAAATATATAAATCTCATCACACCGCTAAGTATACTTGTAATTGAAAAATACATTAATTTCAAATTATAAAGAATGAAAAGTTTTGTACTTAGAAAAAATAAATAAATAAAAGAGTCTCTAAGTACGCACAATGTGCCAGCAAATAGGCTTGTTTTTTATTTGAGTTAGTATTTACAAAAAGTGGACACCAAAAGGATTATTCCAAGATTATTCTGTTGGCAGTAGATTACAAACTTATCTTCAAATTTAAGAAATAAAAAATAAAAAATAAATTGTTATATATATATATTTTTTTAAAAGTTGACGTATATTTTTTTGATAAATAAGTGCTGATGTGGCCACTAAAATTCAGACACATCAGCTTTTTATTTAATATTTTAATATTAAACGTGCCAACAATGCAATTTATTGTCACATAGACATTTTTCATTAGTGAGTTAACTGTAGGAATCAAATTGATTGCAAATTAAAAATAACAGGGACCGAATTGACCGCTATCAAAATGTAGGGATCAAATTGATCATGATCCCAAACTATAGAGACCAAAATAGTGTTTTCGCCTAAATTTTAATACAATTACTAGTAAATTCTACAAAGGACATAATGAGAATGTTAATATTGTAATGGGGTTTGACTTTTCAAACCGGACTTAATTTTTAGACATCCCTAAATGAATACGGGGAAAAATAATTTGGGAAGAAAGAATTAATATATTATAACAAGTTTGCAAAACATTCACATAAAACGAAAACATTTTAACTCATAAAAAGAGACTTGCTACTTTTCCTTCGTAAAAGAACATCCCCATCTATAGAATAATATGATTGGAGGTCTTTACCTATTTTTAAGTTTTGAGAAATCTTTGCTGCAGTCTACACTGGCGTCTTGACATAGTTTAAGACTTTAAGGTTATATATATATATATATATATAGTCCTGACACCTTTGGACGATTAATGAACTATGTTGATTGTTTGCAATAACGGTCTTGAAATCTATAGAAGATGGTGATCAGGGCCGGCTGAACCTATAGGCGACTTAGGCCGCCGCCTAAGGCCTCCACTTGTAAGAAGCCCCAAGTAGTAATAATATAGTATATAATATTGTTTTCTCGTCTGGAAAAAAAAAAAAAAAAACTGTTTCTTACAGTGAATTGACATAAGGGCTAATGCCATTACCATATCTTTAGTTTGCCCAAAAAAAGATTACAAAAGGCCTGTTTCTCATCTAAAAAAAAAGAAAGAAAAAAAAAGGCCCGTTTCTCACACTGAAGTGACATGAAGGCTAATGCAATCACCATAGTAAAGATTACAAAAAGCCTGTTTCTCATTTTGAAAAAAAAAAAAAAAAGGCCCGTTTCTTACACTGGAGTGACATGATATCCCATCACCAAATTTTTAGCTTGTAGAAGAAAAGATTACAAAAAGCAGAAATCTTTAGCTTGTAGAAGAAAATATTACAAAAGGCAGAAAGAAGAAAAAAACGCTAACTCTCTGACTCTCTCTAGTCTCCATCTTGATTCAAAAAAAAAAAAAAAACACTCTTTTTAGTTGACTTACTCATCAATTGGTGTTGACAATAGACTTGGTGTGCTTACAGATCTTCATTTCAGGTTCGTTTTTTGTTTTCTCCTCCTTTGCCTCTTTTGTCTTCTTCATGGTTTGTTGCTGGGTGTCTAGTTTTTTTTTTTTTTTTTTTTGAAGAGGAGTTTGCTTTGCTATTGCTCATTGCTGCTGAATAAAGAGCACAAGCAGTGCCAGCAAGAGAACAAACAAAAAGACTAAAAGAGTTTACTTTGCAAAAAGTGAAAAAGAGACTCTTAGATTTCTCTAGAAGCCAATGGAATGATCCGGACCCTTAGATTTCTCTAGACTCTTAGATTTCTTTAGATTTATCTAGAAGCCACTTACACTCTTACACGTTTTAGTCTTTTAGAAATTAGACTCTTACACGTTTTAGACTTAGCCTTACACGTTTTGTTTTGTTTTTTTTTTTTTTTTTTTTTTTTAAAGAAATCAGATTTAGTGTGATGGAGTTAGTGTTAGGGAATCAAGTTGAGTCCTACATATTTTACTAGTGGGCTAGTCTTAGTGGATCCAATCAAGTTAAGTCCTACACATTTTGCTAAAAAAAAAAAAAAGATTTATTGCTACACAAAAAAAAGAGTATTAATAACAAAATTATAAATTTAGAATAATTTACTTTGTATTAATATTAATTTTAATTTTTTTATGCAGGTTTAAAGTGTAAAGTGATCATATTAAGTAAAACTACAATTGTGCTTTTGATAAACCAGGTTCTATTGTTTTATACATTAAATTTATATTATTCTAGTTAAATTGTAATTTTTTTTTTTATTATAGATTGTATTTCATTTATTCGTAAATATTTTTTAATTACAAATGTCTACTAGAAAATATTCATCCGGATATGAAAAACTAAAAAAAAAAAAAAAAGACAAAGAAAAGAATATATGTTAGCGGAACTTGAATGCAAAAATTTAATTAGTATCTTCGCCTCTCAAAAAGCAAGAAAAATAAATTTTAATTAAAAAAATATATATGAATTTATAATAAAAGGCCTCATTTAAAACTTTTGCCTAGGACCCCCAAATTCGTTGAGCCGGCCCTGATGGTGATGTAGATGATGAAATTTAAGGGTTTTGAATGAACATGGAGCTAGGAAGTAAGGAAAGTGTTTAGAGTCATTTTTTGGTAAATGGTGTTTAGGGTTTGCATTAGGTGAAAGGAATGGTTTTTGTATGACTCCTAGATTTCTAAGTTATTTAACTCATATTTATCTCTAAAGATGATTTTTTTTTTCCCTTGAGAATGATCTCGATCTGAAGATGATTTGATAAGCTTACTTAGAAGAAAAATCGAGCAAACATTCCAAATTATGCATCAGAAGTTCAAAGTGTTTTTTTTAGAAACAAACTAACTGCTAAGCGTGCACACACAAATTTAAAGTGTTGATCAATTGGTTTTATATGCCAATAGGTATACTAATTTTCAGTCAAAGTACCTGAATTCTTGGCTTGTTTTTCAACTTCATCCAATTTATTTGGATTTATTTTTGTTTTAGGCTTAAACCCATGAGATTTGAACATATAATTAATTAAAATTAATTCTTTTGAAAATCAATCATAATTAATCATCCATAATCATGTGTAACTTAATCCCAAAATGTCTCTCTTCACTTGAAACTTGACATGGCCTGATCATTTAATCTCTATTAGTTCGATTTTTGCATGCAAAATGTCATTTTGATCATTAGGATTTAGTATAATGTTAGATAACGGTTCAAATGAATTTTTTTTTTTTTTCATTTTCTTGATTAAATCACCCTTAAAAAAAAATTGATCCCCAATTGCAAAGTAAGGTGTCTACGTTTCTGGGCTTTATGCCATGATCTCATTGTCAGGCCAATCACACTAATTCTACAACATTGGTTTCATCATAGTGTCTACCATTAAGACTATGGTTTTCCTCCCCCCATTTAAAATTTGACAAAAGGCTTAACAGAGCTTCTATTATCAAATATAAATTTGATATCATCATTTGGTTCGAGTGACCTGGTTGTTTGGCTATAAAACGGTCATGAATCCTAAATAGAAAAAAATAATAATAAATAAAAGATGCAGTCTAAATTTGTGTTCACAAACATATGATCATTTGTATATGACATCCAAAGGCTCTAAGTTTGTTGGGATTAATTAATGAAACAAAAGAGTGAATGATGAATATAATAGATAAAGTTTTCAAACACTATGAAATGGACATAAAAACTTCTATTTCAAATGCAATTTGATTAAATTATTACATATAAACATATGTATGTTTATTATAAAAATTAGAATTCCACTTTTTGACATGACATTGTCAAAGAAAGTACTAATGGAACTTCAATAATTAGCATTAGCGTTTCGAACTTGCCACATGCACAAAATAAAAGGACAATTTAACTAATATATATAACATAAATAACAAATATATTATGTTTATTAAGTATGTCAATGAAGGCGAACCTATCATACAAATCAAGTTACTTTAAACTTAGATAACCGAATGTAAGAATTTTAAATTATACTCCATAAATGGAAGTTTATATGGATAAATTTAAATAAATAAAAGTACAGACTCACACTTTATTATTTGTAAATCTCTATTGAATTTAGAACATAATTTCTAACATAAACATATATTTTGACAACATTTAAATGAATCATAATCTCAGTTGAAAAGGAATTTCATGATGTTAGATACTTGCCAGAGTTAAAGACAAAATTTGTGAAGTTTATACTTTTTAGTTTTTATTGTTGTATACTAGTATATATGTATAGAGTTGACAAGGAGGTCATTCCATTGATGAAGATAGTCAACATGTTCATTTGTGCAATCGATCGAGCCCAACAACAACACGTCATTTGGGTGAAGCAATATATCCATTTGTCCCATAAATTCATTCAAGAATCTAGCCACGATTGACTCAGTATGCTTGAAACCGTTGTGAAATTTAAAAACTTGCCATTGCTTTCATTATTAAAATCAATATTTTCAGAAATATAAACTTCGACAAATGTAAATACAAATGCTATATCACTAAGACTATCAAAAGCTACTTTGTAGAAATCTTGAAAGACGACGTGCATATGCAGTTATGAAATAATTAAAATTCAATATAGATTTTTACAAGGGAAAATTACATTAAATCCACTTGTAGTTTGGCCTGGTTGCATCTTACCTACCCGTGGTTTAATACTTAACATTTTTCCCTGTGCCTAACTTTGTTTAGTCTCTGTTACTCACATTCGTTAAAATCAAGGGTAAAAATGTATTTTTGTTCTTCCCTTTTATGTCTCTCTCATCTAAAAACAAAAAATAACATAAAAAAACACAAACAAACAAGATTAAAGAGGGGATTTTGCAGAGAAACAAGCTGTGTTAAAACAAGATCAAATTGACAGGCCAACTCATTTACTTCATCATTTCTCTCTCTCAAACTCTCATTGTCTCTCTCTCACTCACTTCTATCAGCTCTCTTTCTCAAACTCAGATTTATCCCTTTGTTTCACTGCATCGTAAGTCAATTTGGGTTGTTGATCTGAGTAAATTAGCTAATCTCACTCTCTCTCGTCTCCTCTTTCCGATGGTGGCGTTGATGAGGCCGATTAGCCAACATAGCGAAAACCTAGATCGACCACCACTATCTTTGCTTCATGGGTTTTCAATTTTTTTTTCCCCTTTTGGGTTGTGGGTTTGATAATGATTTAATTATGGTGGGGTTACGAGTTGTGGCTTGTGGTGGTTGTGGATTATGGGCGAGGTGGTGGTGGTGCTGAGTTGTGGGTTCTGAGAGTGGTTGTGATGGCTGTGGGTGGACAAGAGAGAAAGAGAGGATAGGGTGATTGGACTACAATGCTTCGTGATTTTCAAATTTTTTATTTTTATTTTTTGCTTTTTGGTTGTGGGTTTGTCTTGCAAATGTCTTGTTGAGATTCATAAACATAGCACTCCTTTGCATCCAAGAAAATGCAGCTGATAGGCCTACCATATTTGATATGATCTTGATGTTCAACAAGGAAATTCCACTTCTACCTTCACCAAAATAACCAGCGTTTTCGTTTGCTAGAGTTATGGAGGATTTTGGTTCATCTAAGCTAATGCCACAAATTTGTTCTGTAAATGATGTGACAGTCTCAATTTTGGAAGCTTGGTGACAATTTTGAAATTCGTGATCATACTTCAATCATTCATCTTTTTATCTAAGTATGTTCCTCTTTCTTCTTCTTCTTCTTCTTTTAGCATCAAGGATATTCATGGGCTGATATGATGGAAGGCCTTAGGACCACAACTAACAGTCTAAACCCCAAAAAGGGCCAAGGCCCAGGCAGATGCCATTTTTGTGAACATTTTTATGAACATTTGATCTATATTTACAAATGTTGTGTTCTTGTGTTCTGAGTTTGAATTTTTATTTATTTATTTGAGCCATGTTCTAAGAGGTGCATGTTCTTGGGTTTGAAATAGCCCATTTTGATCTTGTTTGTTTGTGTTTTTTATGTTATTTTTTGTTTTTGGTGGAGAGAGACATAAAAGGGAAGATAAAATGCATTTTCATATCTGATTTTAATTGAGGTGGGTGATGGAAACTAAACAGATTTAAACACAAGTGGGTACAGTGTTAAGTTTTAAACTACAGGTAGGCAATGTGCAAATGGGCCAAACCACAGGTGGATTTAGGGTAATTTGCCATTTTTACAAAATAATAAAACAACTGAAAATCATCATGCTTTTTTTTTTTTTTTTTTTTTTGGTTGAATAAAAAATCAACCAATTAAGCTAAGAAAGAGAATAGAAAATCATCATGGTAACACATTATTTTACTGTCACTTGTTTTTCATTTTGGGTGAAAATTTGACAATTAAATCTCCAATACAGAATTACAAATTATGTTTTTAACATGCCTCTAAAATGATTTTAGTGTTACTTTTTTTGGTTTATCTTTTCTTTTTATTATTATTCATGGCAATTATTGGGTTGTTTGGAATTACACGTGCTTTCCATAATGAACTGGTGAGCAAGGTTTTATGTTTACAAGAGAAGAACTAATTAAGCTAAGAAAGAGAATAGAAATCTTTCATTTGAATTTGATGCTTTATTTGTTTAAATCTTTTTTTTTTCTATGTTTCTATTGTGGATGTTTTGATTTTTATATATTTTGGTAGTTACCATATATCATTATTGGAAAAGTAATTATCTTAAAGGGAAAACTTAGGCATACAATACATTAGGTTACCAATTAAATTCCAAAAAATATAAATAAAATACTATACTTAAACAAAATTAAAATAAAGCATTCCTCATTCTAAATAGCATAATGAATAATGAGAAGGGTTCAATTTCTATTGTGAGTTTTGACTTCGAAGAAGGGATGGTCAATGAGTCTTAACCATAATCATAATCATAAACTCAAACATAAAATATATTAATATTCACTTGGCCTAGAAAACCATTTTATGGATTATGAGCTTTGAGCATGAGTGCAATCATCATTAGGGTAGAAACATTTACTATTTGCGTGATTTTAGACACAATTGGTGATGAAATATGCTTAGTGCTAACAATGTGATATCTTTTATTTATTATTTATAATTGTTTCCATGATTCTGAAACTAATGGAGTAAGATTAGAGGAATGTTCCAGTTTTTTGATCATTCAGACTATCCACAAAAGGTCCACATAAAGAGAATATGGGCAATATTGAATTGGTCACAGTAGCTCATAAGGTAGAGGAAGAGATGATATCAAACTCAATCCCTCAATTTTGGAGTAAATGTCTTCACTTACCATGTACGAAACATGTTAATAATCATATAAATAACAATATTTATCTTTAACTTTACCTTCCCTTTTCTTTTTTACTTTAATTTGAACTCATTGTATTCGGTAGCAATTCTCATAATATCTATAAAGCAAACACTATTTCCATAACAAAATTTGATTATTTGACTTCCTCCTTTCTCATATGATAGATAAAAAAAATTATAAGGTGTAGAGTTGAGAAAAATTGATTTGGATTCGAACATATGTTTAAATGTATTTTATGATTGTAGATGTAATCTTATAATTATAGATTACACATATTTCATGATTACTTTTGTAATCTTATGAGTATTATTCTACATACGTCAAGATTTTCCAGCCATTTACGAGCGTCAATGGCTTCAAAAATTGATCGTATTCATTGTGGTAGAGGGAACCATATTTGGTGCTTTGTTAAGTATTTGGTTGAACAATATACTTGGAAGGAAACGGTCGATGATTTTTTCTACACCATGAGTATTTTACTATTATCGTTGCTCAATTTCTTGGGTATGTCGCCTTTGGGAGAATATAATTGAAGTGGGCGTGAGAATAACAACAATCACCTACCCTATTTACATTGTAGAGGTCTGACTTCCCCATGATCGAGGTGTGCTAATCATAGTGTATTTATACCCAAAAAATGACAAAAGTAAGCCCAACTAATAGATCATATCATAGGGCTTACAGAACCCAAATGACCCAGGGTTCCATATAAACATTCTTGCAAAAGAGGAAGAAAACTACTCAAATATTAGGCAAGAGCCCAACAATCAAAAAAGAAAAAAGAAAAAAGCCTTGTATAAGGTGAGAATCACTTAGTACAGGGTACAAACTGTTTTATGGATTATGAGCTCTGAGTACTAGACAACAAGTATAAGGTCCTAGGTGGAGGCATGAGTGCATTCATCATTTGGGTGGAAACATTTACTATTCGCGTGCTTTTAGGCACAATTGGTGATGAAATATGTTCAATGCTGACAATGTGATATCTTTTATTTATTTATTTATAATTGTTTCCATATTTCTGAAACTAATGTAGTAAGATTAGAAGAATGTTCCAGTTTTTTTATCATTCAGACTATCCACAGAAGGTCCACATAAAAAGAATATTAGCAATATTGAAATAGTCACAGTAGCTCATAAGGTAGAGGAAGAGATGCCATCAAACTCAATCCCTTAACTTTGGAGTAAATGTCTTCACTTACCATGTACATGTTAATAAACATATAAATAACAATATTTTTCTTTAACTTTACCTTCCCTTTTCTTTTTTTACTTTAATTTGAACTCGTTGAATTCAGTACTAATTCTCATAATATCTATAAAGTAAACACTATTTCCATAACAGAATTTGATCCTTAACTTCCTCATTTCTCATATGATAGATAAAAAAAATGATAAGGAGTAGAGTTGAGAAAAATTTATTTGGATTCGAACATATGTTTAAATATATTTTATGATTGTTGATGTAATCTTATGATTATAGATTACACCTATTTCATGATTACTCTTGTAATCTCATGAGTATTATTCTACATGCGTCAAGATTTTTCAGCCATTTACAAGCATCAATGGCTTCAAAAATTGATTGTATTCATTATGGCAGGGGGAGCCATATTTGGTGCTTTGTTAGATATTTGGTTGAACAATATACTTGGAAGGAAACAGTTGATGATTTTTTCTACACCATGAGTGTTTTACTATTATCGTTGCTCAATTCCTGAGTATGTTGTTTTTGGAAGAATACTAATTGAGATGGGCCTAAGGATAACGATAACGACATGCCCTATATGTATTGTAGAGGTTTGACTCGCCCATGATCGAGGAGTGCTAATTATAGTGTGTTGATACCCAAAAAAATGACAACAGTAAGCCCAACAAAGGGACCAGATCATGTGCCTTATGGAACCCAAATGACCCATGGTTCCACAAAAGCACTCTTGCAAAAGAGGTTGAAGGATCACAAAGGGTAGGCAAGATCCCAACAATGAAATAAAAAAGAAAAGAAAAAACCTTGTATAAGGTGAGTATGACTCAGTACATGGCACAAAGGAAATAGTCCTCAAAAGGGATCCCTAGAAAGCCCAGCAAAAAAGGAAGCAATCCCATGTAAAGGAAAGAAAGAGAAGACCCACAAATAGTGTGAAAACTCATAAATGAGTATGAAAAAACTCACATATGGGACTTGTAGTTTTTCCCTTGGTTAATGTGTTTGCTTGGAATACATGAACCAATGGTTTGACTCGGTTCCACCGTGTGCTTGACATTTCTCCACAATTCCTTCTCATTCTTCTATTAATCAAGTTGTCATCCATTGCATTAAATACCCCACCTACTCCTTTGACTTTCCAAGAAGACATCTTTCCTTTGTAGCTAAAGCCATACACTATTTTCATATTATAATTGCCAAACTATGCTAAGAACTCCAAAGCATAACAAAAGGGGGAGGAAGAACAAGGAGCAAACAAGAGCCCAAAAAGAAGATGACTCTATCCTACCTCCTTCAGATCTTCTAAAATATCACTTAGCCTCTAAAAAACCTTCTATAAAAGCATGCACACATCATATCTCAGTCTCTCCCATTCAAATAAACTTTCCTCTTGCTTTGCATATTGTTATAATTTACATTTTCTTGGTGCTTCAGTAGAAGTTTTCCATAAACCAAGTTTGTGGTCTAGCTACCTTAAATGTTTTACAATATGAGTTCTTTGGAAGAATATCACAATGGTACCATACCACAACATCGTTACCGAGGAACCACCACAGAAGAACTACCACGACATCGTTCCTGAGGAACCGCTAAAGAATGTCAAATAGTACCATACCGGAGTTCTGCGGAGGAACCAAGTGGAGGAACCACAACATCGCTCCTGAGGAACTACTACAGAATATTAAAACGATATCGCACCAGAGTTTTGTGGAGGAACCACTGTAACATCACTTCTGAGGAACCGGTAAAGAATGTCAGAACAGTACCATATCAGAATTCTACAGAGAAACTACCTTGACATTGTTCACGAGGAGCTAAGTAGAGGAACTCTGTAGCAAAAAGTAGTTCACAATAAAAGGTAAGTATTAAATATTTTATTTTTTAATTTCCTTTTTATTGTGAATATTATAAATCATTATCATTTTATAAGAATAAAAAAAAAAAAAAATCATTTTACAACATTCAAACACTTACAATGATATTTTATTGCTTAAGGGAAAGCGTAGCCATAGCGTGCCAAAGGGTGACCGGTTAGCATGAGTTCCAGAGTCAACTTCCCAAACAACCTCGGGTCTAACCGCAAACGTATCAAAGCACGACACTTGTATTGGTTAAAAAACGGCCCACACCATATCTTGATTCCACTGAAGAGTCAAGATGCATTTTCTCCACATACTCTAAGCAATCATCTAGATACTTTTGTTCTCATTCCAAGGAAACGAAGGTTTTTGCAGAATAGCAACTCACAGATCCATAGCATCCAAATTCTTTCTAATAAAAAATGTACGAGCCCCATGAAAAAGCAAATGCCTCACATGTTGGGGGCTAAAGCTTATTATGCAGTTGACCTCAAAAATCTTTCATAGTAACTCAATATTAACACCATATAGTAGTATAAAGTGAAGAAAGCTCCACAATAACAGTGAAAAGTGGGCAATCATTGAGGTGGTTACAATGGCCCAATAACGGGTGCAAATAGTAAGTATGTCCTATTAGTGGTACAAATTGTAAATACGGCCTGATAATGGGTGCTAACCATGTATAAAGGTCCAATAATGGGTGCAAACAAAACTTGAACGGGTATAAAAACCCAATAGCAAGTGTATAAAAAAAAATGTACTAGATTGGACTGCTTGAAAAGTAGCATAAAAGGAAAAGAGAAAAATCAATGAGGTCTTGACAGAACAATCAAGATCATTATTTAGAAACAAGAAAGGCACAAGGCAACAAAACAAAAGAGGTTCCAAGAAAGAAGGGTCCTTGGTCCCTGTGAGGCCAGAATTCTCCATAAAAAGAAAAGAAAGGGCAAGAAGTTTAAGGGAAGTTGAGGAAATCATCTCAAAAATTATGTGGGAGCAAGAAAGGAACAACATGAAAGAATGAAGAATGACCCAACAAAGAAGAGTTAGCAGTCCACCACCATACGCTAGTTTAACGGAGTAACTTAAGAATTCTAAGAGTAGATCATTTGATGCCACAAAGAAATGGATAGTTTTACAAGTCTTTGCACAACAAAAATATTCAACCAAGTAGCAAAGTCTACCGCTGGATCATGCAATGAAGATTATTGTTGAACACTACCATAGTCAGCGACGTTTCTGGAGAACCGGTTAGCAACTTTTCTCTCCTCCTACGAGATGCAAAAGTCGTTAAAGGCTGGGAGGTTAACAAACTCATTTATTTGATCATTCTGAAGTCCATTTTATGACATTTTCATGATAAGTTCTCATACTTATCTACTCTTGATGCACTTCTCCCCTTCATCTACCACACTCTTATCCTATGATTTACACCCTTTTTGATCTCTGAATTCTCATAAATTAGTTACTCAAGATGATAGGCCAAGAATGTATTGATCACTTGTAATGAATTAATTGATTAATTAGCCAAGTTTATTAATTAATCAAATTAACATGCAAAATGCGTGGTAGCACAAACAAATCACCAATTAATTAAAGTGCAACGGAAATTAAATTGACACGGTGATTTGTTTACGAAAACCTACACGGCAAAAACCTTACCGGGTTATTTTAAGGTCACCATTCTCGAGAATCAACTATTATCAAAACAAGCGGTTACAAGTAAAGGAATCCTAGTACCTTAAACTAACCTACAGTTGAACCCTTATCTCAATACCCAATTGGATTTATTCTGTAGTGGCAATCTCTCATTTTCAATGCATGGCTCCCAGTATGTGACTAACAAATAGATGCGCGAATCCCAGTACGCGACTTAATCACCAACTTGAGAAAGATGTTGGCTACAAAGTTCTTCAGTTCATCACACGATAAATATCACGAAGCTCGTTGGTCACAAAACCTTAAGGTGTACAAACACAATAGCTTCTTCAATAGAAAGATGAACTAGGGCAAATTCTGTCTCCGATCACAATTTGCATGAACAAAACTTTACTTCACACTCGTGCAACTGTGCCACCTTTGACGGCCCTTAAAATAATTCTCATATATGTTTAGGATTGTGAGAAAAGAAAACCTAAACACATACTCACAGATTGGAGTGAAATTAGCTCTGAAAAACTGAATTTCATAAACCTTGAGCTAACTGTCGAGCCACGGGCTGAAACAGCTTTTAAACCTTGATAGATGCTGGCTGTCGAATTTTAAAATTCATCACTTTCTCACTTGTTTCTTGGACAAACTTGCATGACTTTAACACTTAAACTTAAAATCTTGTTCCTTGAAGTATTAAACACATCCTAGATCTACCCAATTACAAGTAAAATGCATTTTGTCAAAGGATTAGCCAATTACATAAAATATTGACATATGTTCCTAACATTGAATCACATATGTCCTAACAATCTCTCTCTTTGGCAATCCATAACAAAACCATAACAAACAAATGAACATATGAGAGAAGTCATAAATCACTTAACTCATACTTACTTGTTGAATACAATAAAATCTATCCTAACACAAACTTTTGAAAAACTTTGCAGGATGAGAGTTTATGGCAAGAAGACTTTGACAACCTGTATTTCTGAAACAATTTAAACAAAACTCATCAAGGCATCTTAGTGTGAAACACAAATAATAGATTGCGTACAGTAAATAAGAAACATGTGTATAAAGAGAGAAAAGAAACAACACATAGAAAGATAGGTGAATAACATACATCAATGTATATATAAACCAAATATAAGTGCAATGTATGTCAAGTGGTCACAAGACCAATATACAAAAAAATAATGTATCTAAAATAGAAAGAAAAGAAAAGATACAAAAATCCTCACTACATCCCTCATATACACATTACCCCTATCACAAAATCTCCTATACTAACCCTCCCCCTATGAGTATGACTACTATCATCAAAACTACTCCCCCTTTTTGTCACGAGTGACAAAAGGTAAGTATATTAAATAGACATCTCATCATCACAGGGCGAGCTAGCATCCTTATCAGCATCAGCATCAGCATCATCATTGTCGGAGTCATCGTCATCATCCTCAGATGCCTTGGGAGAAGGAGAGGAGGCCACAATGAAACTACCCATGACATCCTGTCATCATGCAATACAACCAACACAGGTGTTCACCTGACACAGCTCATCACTGAGAGTGTCAAGGCGAGCATCTATTCACACAAGCTGTGCCATGATGGCCTCAAGTGTCACTTCACCCACTGAAGACAAAGGAGTGGAGGTGGATGGAGCGGTGGAAGCAGGAAGAGTTGCCATCTGTGTCTGGGGCTGCCTCGGGCTAAGCTGAGTTGCGCTTCGTCTAACAGTAGCAGTGCCTATGGCACCCATCACGGAAAAATGAGGAGACATGGGAAAGGAGACGAAAAAATGGCTAAGTATTCGCATGATAGCCGAAGGAAAAATGAGTTTATCACGGGTTGCCGTATCCCTATAGACATCTATGAGGGATAGAATAAAGTGAGAAGGGAAGTCGATAGAGATATCCTCTAAGAGGGACAACAAAAATCGAGCACGAGACTATGTAATAGAGTTATAGTGAGACAAAGGATGAAGAACGAATGTCATCACCATGTTAAGGAACCTCGGACCTTTTGCAAAGCCCGAGCAAAGGGTGTTTTGACGGTCACCCCAAGACGAAGGTGTCTCACAGAAGCGAGACGAGAGTTTGTCTTTGGACACAGTTCGCAGATACTCGCAACCAGGGTAGTCAGGATGCGCTAGCCTAGGAATGTGTAGTACCTTGGAGACAATCTCCGGAGTAATTATAATGCGTGTACCTCGAACGTGAGAGAAGAAATGAGGTACTGAAGTATTGATTCCGTGCATATTGGAGTAAAACTCCTGTATGATCATGGAGGGACAAGTGACCGGGATGTCACAAAGTCACTCCCAACCCTTACTATGAATGACAGTAGGTAGGTCAGTGTTGGAAAAGTCTGACAGAACAACGTGGCGTTCTGAATGAATGCTTCGTTGTGAAAAGTTCTCCGAGAAGTCCAACTTGGCCTTCTCATCACAGAACTTGACATGGGAGGGAGAAGGATCAGAGGAAGATGATGCCCTAGAACGCGGAGGGTTCTGGGACGGAGTAGATTTGCGTTTAGGTGCCATATAGTAGACTAATGCAAGAAAGAGAGAGAGAGAGAAAGAGACAATCAAAAAAGTACCAACATAGTAGTATATAAGAATGTAAAGAAATGAAGTTACGTATGCATGAAAATTCATGAGCATGTGATGTGCAAATATAAATACATCATGGGCTCAACCCAATCCAAACCTACTAGTACACAACATTGCAACAAAGTAAACACACATCTAAATGCATGAAACATTGTTATAAAGCAAATGTGATGCGGTGCATGAAGTTTTAAACTCATTTAAGCAACACCCATCCCAAAAATTTCACAAAAACTTCATCAATTTTGAAAAACCCCAAAAAATTTTCAAAAACCCAAAACCTAGATCTAAATGCATGAAAAATGAGAGATAAAGAGATCATACCAAGTGATTTAAGACAAGAAAAGACCAAAAATCATGTGGATTAAAGGTTTTGAGAGAGAAGAGTGTGTTTGGGAGGTGAAAAGGCTGAAATCAATCGAGAGAGATCAAAGAGAAATGAAGAAAAATCGCGTAGAAGCCTTATATAGAAACTTCATAAATCTCGACAGATTGAGATGTGTCAAGAGGTGTCAAGATTTAAAATGCGTGTTTTAGCTGTCGAAGAGCTATCCAGCATCTATCGAGAGGTGTCCACAGTGAAGGAAGCTCGATGGATCGAGGAAGCTGTCGAGAAGCTATCGAGCAAATAGAAGATATCTCGACGGATCAAGCAGCTATCAAGAAGCTATCGAGAATGCGATAAAAAGCAACTGAAGGGTCTCGATAGATAGCCTAGCTGTTGAGAGGTGTCCAGCAACTGTCGAGATTGTTTAAAAATAGTTTTTCAAGAAGAGAAAAATAAAGATATGAATACAATCAAGCATACTATACAACCAATGATCCAAACAACATTTTAAACTCTCAAAATCATCTCTCAACAAAACAATGTTAAGCATATAGATCCAAAACACACACACACATACACACTAAACATGTCTAACCAATTTTATATTTCAAAAACAAGTTAAGACAATTTAGTGATCATACATTTACACAAGTATTCCTTATGATGGCCAAATCACATTGTACCTGCACATGTATCAAAAGTAGCAAAGAATATGGCGTGTTGTGTGTGAAAGAAATCGCAAGATTGCATAAGTGTCTACATGTTATGACAATTTGAGATATGAGAAAATCACTTTAACTCACACATAATTATAACTATTTGATGTGAACTATCACCTTTAAGGTACATCCTATAACTCCCACATCTCCTAGAAGACACGCTTGCAATCATATATAAAGTATTTTGATCTTTTTGCTTTTTAATTTTCTTTGCATCTTTTTTCTTTTAAGCAAACCATGCATGGGTATATAAGTGTCTACATGTTATGATGATTTGAGATATGAGAAAATTACTTTAACTCACACACAATCATAACTGTTTGATAGGGACTATCACCTTTGAGGTACATCCTATAACTCTCACATCTCCTAAAAGACACGCTTGCAATTATATATAACGCATTTTAATCTTTTTGCATTTTAATTTTCTTTGCATCTTTTTTCTTTTAAGCAAACCATGCATGGGCATATAAGAGATAGAAAAGAAATACCCAATGATGTTAAGCATTTGACATTCTACTTTTGCTATGCCGAAATATACAAATGTCATTTCATGATTGGTGGGCAACAGTGCTGAGATGGTTATTTATGCCTTTCTCTTAGGATTTTCTAGTCCTTCCCATCAAAAAGAGTGATACAAGTGTTAAGTACAAGAGATTACTTAATTTTACTCATCACAAACACGAGTCACAAAGCTCACTTGCTTAGTTGTGCACAAAGATGCTCATCTAAGTTATAAAAGATACAAAATTTAGAAAATTTTTCTTTAATGGCCATCCAAGGTACGTAAGTACCAATGTATACAAACACACACTATTTTTTGTATTTTCTGATTTTTCAATTTTTTTTATTATTTTATAGGAAAAACAAAATAAAAGAAAACTGAAAAGAAAACAAACAAAAACATGTTAAACAAAGTAATGCGTAAAATTAGACTGACTCAAAACAATAAAGCAAAACACACAAGTAATGCAAAAACAAAAACAAGAAGGGGAGAGAGAGTAAAAGTGATAGAATCACTTGGAACCCTTTTCCTTCCACACCTTGGAAGAATCTTTTCGTTTAGCAAACCCTTGATCTGGCGGTGAGGGGGAAGAATTAAAACAATTCAAGTTCGAAAGGGACATGAGGGTTTTGAGAAGATCTCCAAGAGGAGCAAAGGAGGATGGAAACTGATTCTGGTTTCCCGATGTGATCATATTGTTGCTCTGTTGAGTGGCTAACCACTTATAGCAACTAGGTCGAGTATGTCTAGCAGCGTCACAGTGATGACAGAAATGATGCTTTTTCTATTTGGGCTTTTGAGTATTTCCCTTCTTAGCCCTAGGGTTCTTAATCTCTTTCTTATCAAGCTTGGGGGGAGCTCCCAAGATAGATTTACCCTTGTCTATATTCTCACTAGCTAATTCATTTTTAACATTATTGACTCAGTTTCAATATTATCAGCAGGTGGAACAAAAACAGTAGTACTAGCAGAAGCAATACTAGGAGAAGACAAATCATACCTTAAACCGGTTCGATCAGACGCAGATTTCTAAAGACTGAGCATCTCATCAAGCTTCACACTTGAAGTCCTTTCCAACTGGGCTCTGACTTAGAATAGTTTTGCCTTAAGCTTATTGGTTTTCTCTGCCAAGAAATTATTCTCAAGTCTTAGTGCTCCAATGGTCTAATTTGCTTCATCAAACTTAGTGGAAATTTCTTCTTGTTCAAGCTCCACTTCACTAAGCTTCTTGGTGGCCAACCTATACAACTTCTCATGCTTTTTGGAAACCTTGTATAACTTTGCATAGGCTGTGTGGATGTCATCTTTTTCATCCATCTTTTCAAACTTAGATTCCACCAATTCCTCTTCTTCATTCATATCTTCAATAATCCCTTCAGTAGGATTTATAGTGGTAGTGAAGGCATTTAAGATTCTATCATCCTCATTGTCAGAATCATCCTCAGGCTCAGTGTCGCTCAACGTAGCAGCAAGTGCCTTGCTCTTCCTAATAGTCTTGAGATATGTAGGGCACTCTTGTTTCATGTGACTGAAACCCTGACACCTAAAGCATTTTGGTCCTGAGGGAACAATGTACTGACCGCCATCCCTAGCATCCTTCTTCCCTTTGTCTTGACTCTTGAACTATGATGAACTGGATTACCTATGATCCTTGTTGAATCCTTTCGTGTTGGCATTCTTCATAAACTTCTTAAATTGCCTCTTGATATAGGATTTCATCTTAGAATCTTCATCATCTGAAGACTCATCAGTGTCACTGCTCTTGGCCTTCAATGCCATACTTTTGCTCTTGCTTGATTTCCTGATCCTTATCAACCCCAACTCATAGGTTTGCAGATTGCCAACCAACTTTGTCAAAGGAATCTTGTCAATATCCTTTGATTCCTCGATCGCTGTAATCTTGGCATGAAATCTCTCGGGTAGAGATCTGAGCACCTTTCTAACAATCTTGGGCTCGGGAATGGTTTCCCCAAGATTAAAGGCCGAGTTCACTATGTCATTTAGCTTGGCATAGAACTCATCGAATGACTCATCCTCCTCTATCTTAATCTGTTCAAAGCTCGTGGTAAGCCTTTGAAGTTTTGAATCATTGACAGCCTTGGTTCCTTCATAGGTTGTCTGGAGAATGGTCCATGCTTGCTTAGTAGTTTCAGTAGATGATATTTTCTTGAACTCCTCATTCGTGACTGCACTAAATAGAGCATTCAATGCCTTACTATTGAAGTTTGCTGCCTTAATCTTAGCATCATCCCAGTCGGCCGGCGCTTCCGTAGGCTTAGTCCAGCCTATCTCCACAGCTTGCCACACCTTTTCATCCAATGATTACAAGAAAACTCTCATGCGTACTTTCCAGTATACATAGTTAGTACCATAAAATAAAGGAGGTATAATAAGAGACTGACCTCTATCCATGACAACAGGGGTCAATGGATCACACAGTAAAGATTAACACCTAATCAGAGAGTGTTTGCTCTGATACCACTTGATAGGCCAAGAATGTATTAACCCATTGTGATGAATTAATTGATTAATTAGCCAAGTTTATTAATTAATCAAATTAACATGCAAAATGCTTGGTAGCATAAACAAATCATCAATTAACTAAAGTGCAGCGGAAATTAAATTGACACGATAATTTGTTTACAAATGGGGAAAACCTACACGGCAAAAACCCCACCGGGTGATTTTAAGGTCACCACTTCCGAGAATCTACTATTATCAAAACAAGTGATTAGAAGTAAATGAATCCCAGTATCTTATACCAACCTACAGTTGAACCCTTACCCTAATACCCAATTGGACTTGTTTTGTAGTGACAATCTCTTCTTTTCAATGCACGGCTCCCAGGACGTGACTAACTAATAGATGTGCGGATCTCAGTACCCGACTTAATCACCAACTTGAGAAAGATGTTGGCTGCAAATTTCTTTAGTTCATCACACGATGAAGATCACGAAACTCTTTGGTCACAAAACCCTAAGGTGTACAAACATAACAACTTCTTCAATAGAAAGATGAACTAGGGCAAATTCTGTCTCCAGTCACAATTTGCATGAACAAAACTTTATTTCACACTCGTGCAACTGTGCCACCTTTGACGGCCTTTAAAATAATCCTTATATATGTTTAGGGTTTTGAGAAAAGAAGGCCTAAACATATACTCACAGATTGGAGTGAAATCAGCTCTAAAAAACTAAATTTCATAAACCTCGATTGATAGTCATCTATCGAGCTAGTTGTCAACCACAGATTGAAACAGCTTTTAAATCTCGATAGATGCTAGCTGTCGAGTTTTAAAATCCATTACTTTCTCACTTGTTTCTTGGATAGACTTGCATGACTTTAACACTAAAACTTGAAACCTTGTTCCTTGAAGTATTAAACATATCCTAGATCCACTCAATTACAAGTAAAGTGTGTTTTGTCAAAGGATTAACCAATTACATAAAATATTGACGTATGTTCCTAACATTGAATCACATATATCCTAACACAAGATATCGAAAACACTCACTTTTTCATATCTCTTGACCATCAAGTTTTACAACTCCAATTTTATTTCTCTTTTTACTAAACATACGCTCCATATACTCTGTTTTAGACCTGTGTAACATAAAGCCTTTACATTCTGTAGCATCAACTAAAACTATATCGTCTAAAAGAAGCATATGGACTTCATCTTGAATTGGTATAATAAGTTCATCCATATCTAGTGCAAAAAGATGTGTTAAAGTTGATCCTTAATGAAAAACTATTGTGATAGGAAACTTACTTGTAATGCCCTCACTTGTTCTTACACTAATTACGTCTCCTTCATACATATCCTTAATCAACTTTATATACTTTAGAGGAACCCCTTTTCGCCAAAAAAACCAACTACATAACCTCTCTATATAACTATTACACGTTTTCTCTGAGTCAACAAAAACCAAATTGAAATGTTTACGGGTTTCTCTACATTTCTCCATGCGTGAATGAATTCTACTTTAGCACTATTTCCTAGAGAGAGAGAGAAAAGGTAATGATCATGATGACCATATTATATCTAACCATTATATTAAAATTTATGCCAATACTAATTCTTGTTTATGCTAACACAAATTTTTATACAAGGCAAGGGAAGCAAAAGGCACTGCTCCTTTGTTTTATGAAATATAACTTAGTTCTTCTAAAAATATTCCTCAGTACATAGTGGACTATAATCAAGTGATGAACAACATAATAAGTTATCATCCTTGAGTCAAAGGGCAAAAACTTTAAAATAAAAATACACAAACTCATGGATAGTTTAACAAGAAGAATTACTGCATACATGATACATCTGTTTTTACAATATTTAGAGGATTATGTGCAGGACCGCAGGGAAACTTTTCATTTAAAAACTGCAAGTACATGTTGAGGATGACAAACAATGACACGAATCAGAATGATCATCAATAAATTTTAGTACAACAGGTCAAAACATCCACTAAACAGTTAAATTCACACAGAAAATAAGAGAATATATTTGAAAGGAGGACAAGAGGACGATCTCTGTGATTAATTTCCAAGTACCAAGAGTTTAACCAGAACTTACATTTTATCTCATACATTTATCCACAAATTTTTTTAAAAAAAAATCAAATATTAAAATTCAAACTGGTGAGCTATCATATAAATTTAGTTCTTTGAACCACTTTAGAGTAAAAACTAACGAAACACAAGAATAACTTGTTACATGTGTTTCTAAAAAAAAAAAAAAAAAAAAAAAAAACTTGTTACATGTAAAAAGATCACATCAGTGACCTCAGGACAACCACAAAATATATGATTCACAGGTTACTTAATTAAATCAAGGGCAAAATGCAAAAGGACCCGTGTGGTTTGGGGCTATTTCAGATACACCCATATACTACCAACTTAATGTTATTAACCCATGTGGCTTGAAGAAGGGTGATAATTGCTTCCTCTGTTACACTTGGATCAACTGTGATGGATGTGTTTTTGAATAAAATTAATACATCAATTATTTTAAAATTAAATATAATTTTTCTTAAAATTATTTTTCTAAAAAAAAAAGGGAAACACACGTTTAATTAATGAGAACAAAGAATAATTAGAAGAATAAAATTCTGAATCCTACTACAATTGAATCTTGACAAAAACATTGATTACAAAAAGACAAAAGTTTACCATTCAGAAACATTTGTCCCCGTCACAAAAATTTCTTCTCCTTTTCCTCTTAATTTTTTAGCAACCAATAAGAAAATTTTCTCACCATCCTACAATAATTAAAACTTTTATCAATTTTCACTCAAAAATAAAAGAAAATATTATTAATTTTATTTTAAAATGAATTTTTTATAATAAAGCAAGTGTGTGCATCACTTCCCATACATGATCCATCACAATTGATATAAGTGCAACAGAGGGGGCAATTTCATCATTTCTCAAACTTCATGGGTGACACTAAATTGATAGTTGTAAGTACAGCGGTGTCTTTGAAATAGGCCCAAACCACATGAGGTATTTTCTGCATTTTGCTCATTAATAAATGATGATGGAAGAACGGGGCACTTACCCTGATAAATCACTTAACAGGAATTTTTTTTCTAAATAACAATAAATATTAAAAAATTTAGTTAGTTGTCACGTTGGAAAAGAAAATTGAAAACTAGCATCTCGAGTGTCTAAAACTCGAGTTCCAAGATAAAAATCAAGTTTTTAAGGGTTGATTTGTAAAAAAAATTCAAGAGAAAATTGAGTTTTAAAAACTCGAGTTTGGAAAACGCCACTATAGGGCTTAAAAACGTCACTATAGGGCTTAAAAATGGAGTTATAAAAAAATTTAGCAGAAAAACGCCGCTATAGGGCTTTAAAACGTCAGTATAGGGCATAAAAACGCCATTATAGGGCTACCTGAACCTGGTATTGAACACTTGTGAAAAATTTTTGCAGGAAAACGTCGCTATAGGACTTTAAAACGTAACTATAGGACTTAAAAACGTCACTATAGAGGCGATAAAACTAAAATTTTTTTTTCATGAAACTCGAGTTTCTAAAACTCGAGATTTATGTAAATGAATCTCGATTTTCTAAAACTCGAGATGTCTACTTTCCCTTATAGTTTCAAGGGTTGCCTAACTAACTATATATAAATCATTTTCACATTTATTTTGCCCATTCCCCCCACTTAACAGTGTCGTAGCACATAATGATGATGAAAAAGTCATCATCACTCTTGTAGCAAGAATAACACCACTAGCTTCCCAAATGCTCTTGACATTGAGATGAAATGTGTCCATGCTCAACAAAACGTATCATAAGCCTATTTGCCTTCTCACATTTACCTTCTAGCATAAATATTTTACTCTGTTAGGACATATGTGATTCACTAGTTAGGAACATATGTCACTATTTTATGTAATTGACTAATCCTTTGACAAAATGCACTTTAATTGTAGTTGGGTAAATCTATGATGTGTTTAATATTTCAAGAAACTGTATTTCAAGATCAAGTGTTGAAGTCATGCAAGTCTATCTAAGATTCAAGTTGAAAAGTGTAAGGTCATTAAAGCTCGATAGGTAGCATCTATCGAGCTTGAAGAGCTGTTCTAGCCTCGTAGTTCGACAGCTGCTCGACAGATGGCTATTTGTCGAGGTTTATAAAAAACAGATTTTCAGTTTTGTTTTGACTCTAATCCGTTATTATTTTTTAGGCTTTCTTTTCTCATAACCCTAGACATATAAAACGATTATTTTAAGGGCCGTCAAAGTGGACACAAGTTGCACAAGTGTTGATCTAAGTTTGTTCAAGCAAATTGAGACCGGAGATAGAGTTTTGCCCTAGTTCATCGTTCTTGTGTAGAAGTTGCTGTGTTTGTACACCGTAAGGTTTTGTGACCAAGCATCTTCTTGAACTTCATCGTCTAGATGAACTGAAGAACTTTGCAGCCAACAACCTTCTCTGGTTGGTGATTGAAGTCGCGTACTGGGATTCGCGCATTTGGTTAGTCACGTACTGGGAGCCTTGCATTACAAGGAGAGATTATCACTACAGAACAAGTCCAATTGAGTATTGGGGTAAGGGTTCAACTGTAGGTTAGTATGAGGTACTGAGATTCCTTTACTCGTAACCGCTTATTGTGATAATAGTAAATTCTCGGGAGTGGTGACCTTAAAATCACCTAGTGGGGTTTTTGCCGTGTTGGTTTTCCCCATTCGTAAACAAATCACCGTGTTAATTTAATTTCCACTGCACTTAGTTTAATTGGTGATTTGTTTGTGTTACCACGCGTTTGCATATTAATTTGATTAATTAATTAAACTTAACTAATTAATAAATTAATTCATCACAAGGGGTCAATACGTTTTTGGCCTATCAAGTGGTATTAGAGCAGGCACACTCTGATTAGGGTTAATCTTTATTGTGTTGATTCATTAACCCTTGTTTGTCATGGATAGAGGACAGTCTTTGATTATACCTCCTTTATTTGATGGCACTAACTATGCATACTAGAAAGTACGAATGAGAGCTTTCTTGCAGTTTTTAGATGAGAAAGTGTGGCAAGCTGTTGAGATAGGCTGGACCAAGCCTATCTCAACAACAGGGCATTGAATGCTTTATTCAGTGCGGTCACTAATGAGGAGTTCAAAAAGATATCCTCTACTGAAACTGTTAAGGAGGCATGGACCATTCTTCAGACAACCTTTGAGGGAACCAAGACTGTAAAAGATTCAAAGTTTCAGAGGCTCACTACAAGCTTTGAAGAAATCAAGATGGAGGAGGATGAGTCATTCGATGAGTTCTATGCCAAGCTTAAGGACATAGTAAACTCAGCTTTCAATCTTGGGAAAACCATTCTTGAACCCATGATTGTGAGAAAGGTGCTCAGATCTCTACTCGAGAGATTTCATGCCAAGATTACAGCGATCGAGGAATCAAAGGATATTGACAAGATTCCTTTGACAGAGTTGGTTGGTAATTTGCAGACCTACGAGCTAGGGTTAACAAGAATTGGCAAGTCGGGGAAGGGCAAGAGCATGACATTGAAGGCCAAGAGCAGTGATACTGATGAGTCTTCAGATGATGAAGATTCTAAGATGAAGTCCTACATCACTAGGCAATTCAAGAAGTTCATGAAGAATGCTAATGGGAAGGGTTTCGACAAGGATCGTAGGCAATCCAATTATTCTCAGTCCAAGAGCCAAGACAAAGGGAAGAAAGATGCTAGGGATGGCGGTCAATATACTGTTCCTTCAGGACCAAAGTGCTTTGGGTGTCAAGGTTTTGGACATATGAAACATGAGTGTCCTACATATCTGAAGAGCATTGGGAAGAGCAAGGCACTTGCTGCTACCTTGAGTGACACCGAGCCTGAGGATGATTTCGACAATGAGGATGACGGAATCTTGAATGACTTCACTGCCACTGTCAATCCTACTGAAGGGATTGCTGAAGACGTGGATGAAGAAGAGAACTTGGTAGAGTCTGAGTTCGAGAAGATGGATGATCAAGATGATATCTATACAGCCTATGAGAAATTGTACAAAGTTTCTAAGAAGCATGAGAAACTTTATAGGCTGGCCACTAAGAAATTCAGTGATGTGGAACTTGATCGTGAAGAGCTTTTCACAAAATTTGATGAAGCAAATTAGACTATTGGAGCACTAAGGTTTGAAAACAATTTCTTGGCTGAGAAGATCAAGAAACTTGAAGCGAAATTGTTTCAAATCAGAGCTCAATTGGAGAGGACCTCAAGTGCGAAGCTTGACGAGATGCTCAGCATTCAGAAATCTGCTTCTGATCGAACCGGGTTAGGGTATGACTTCTCTTCTTCTAATATTACTTCTACTAGTACTGCTGTTTTTGTTCCTCCTAGTAATAATGTTGAAATTAAGAACAATGATATTAAAACTGATTTAGCTAGTGAGAACATAGACAAGGGCAAATCTATCTTAGAAGCACCCCCTAAGCAAGATAAGAAAGAAGCTAAAAATCCTAGGGCTAAGAAGGCTAACTCTCAAAAGCCTAAACAGAAGAAGCAGCATCTCTGTCATCATTGTGGAGTTGTCGGTTATACTTGACCAAATTGCTATAAGCGGTTAGCCACTCAACAGAGCAACGGCATGATAGCATCTGGAAGCCAAAATCAGCTTTAATCCTCTCTTGCTCCCCTTAGAGATTTTTTCAAAACCCTCATGTTCCTTTCGAACTTGAATGGTTTCAATTCTTCTTCCTCACCACCGGATCAAAGATTTGCTAGACGGAAAGGTTCTTTCAAGGTGTGGAAGGAAAAGGGCTCCAAGTGATTCTATCACTTTCTTCTCTCTGTTCGTGTTTTTGTTTTTGTATAACTTGTGTGTTTTGCTCTTATTTTGAGTCAATCTAGTTTTATGCTTTTCTTTGCTTAACATGTTTTTGTTTGCTTATTTTCAGTTTTGTTTATTTTTGGTTTTCATAAAAATAAAAATAAAAAGAATTGAAAAATCATAAAAATACAAAAACAGTGTGTGTTTTGTGTACATTGTTACTTGTGTACCTGGGTAGCCATTGAAATAAAGTTTTCTAAACTTCGTATCTTTTGTAACTTAGATGAGCATCTCTATGCACAACTAAGTAAGTGAGCTTTGTGGCTCGTGTTTGTGATGAGTAAGATTAAGTAATCTTTTGTACTTAACATTCGTATCACTCATCTTATCAGTTTTCAAATTTCAAAAAATGTAACTCAATGGTATTTTTGTAAATATTTTGAAAAACATGGAGCCCACTTGATTAGACAACACATAAAGCTTCCTTCTTCAATTCCAACCAGCGGGTCGACTTGTCAACTTTAAAAAAAAAAAATACACATATAACAAACACACAATTATGTTTTTTCACACTAAAATATGTTATTTGAAACATGGTAAGAAACACATTTTTTTTTCTTTATGAATATTGTAAACACGTGTTATCACAGCACTTTTAAATTACAGTTTTCACATCATTTTAAACGACAATATTAGAAATCTCCAACCAAATAGCCCCTAATAACTAAAAAGGAAATTATAGTTGCATGTAGAATAGATAGGGTTTGGCTTACCTCTAGTGCATTTTCAACTTGATATCTCTTTTTGTTTTAAGTATACAATGATAAGTGGTAGTGTATTTTAATCTTCACATTTTATTTAGTTAGTGTATGATGTGACAGTTTCTCATTAAAACAATAAGAGATTCCAATTAAATATATATATATATATATATATATATTGGAGAAAAGCCAAACCTGAGTAGATATATATACTATGTGCATCCACCAATTATATCAATGTGAAGCCTCTAGTGTACGAAGATAAATAAAATAGGGAAGTGTAATCTTTTTTCTTTTTTTTTTGGGTAAACCAACACTGATATAAATTAACTACAAATAAGTCTATTACAAAAACGCTCGGCTTTATCAAAAGCCAGCAAGTCCTCCACCATATATTAACATAGTTAGAAGATAAGGTGGTTCTAAACTTAGCCAATGCATCAACACATTGATTCAATTCATTCTCTACTTTCCCTCTTTTTGTTAGCTGTGAGTTTGAGCGTGTGTATCCACTATCCAACCAACTTCAAACAGAAAATTTATTATTTGAGAGAAAACTAATGAATGAGTGTATAATGAAAAATCTAATAATTAACGAGAGAGAGACCCTTCCAGCCAGCCAAGCTCTCATTTCCACACAACCCTCAAAGTGGACTTTCCTAAAATATGAGAGGTTTTTAAAAAGACTGGACAAGAGAGGAAAGCACGGTCAAAAAAAAAAAAAAAAGGAGATATGAAAAGAGAATAATTCAGGAGACACAATCACACAAAGAAACAATGGGAGGCTTCCGTCAAAAGAGACAGACAATGGTGTCCTCCAACGATTTTCACGTGGACAAATTATCTGTACTCATATTAGCAAAAATGCAAATTAACCAAAATTCGTGTGGGCTTATATTTTTTTTAAAAAAAAATTAATAATTGAAGCAATTTTTTTTTTTTTTATAATTTTTTCACGCTGAAAACTATGTCCATAACATTTTTACAACGAATCTTGTCATAAATTTAATGTCCAATAATTAATTATTTATTGATAAAATTTAATTTAATAATTAAAAATGAAAAGTCTAAGGATATATAAAATTGATACTCAAGGTCCAATTTACAGTGATATTTGTTTTTAAAAAATCAAATTATAAGAAAGAATAAAAAAGAAAGCAATCAAATTATAAGAATGGTGTAGATTTCTTGTTAGGAAGGAGGGGCAGTGAGCACTCAGTACTCTCTTTTTTTGGAGGGTCCCAGGAGGAAATTTTTAAGTAACCTAAGCATTGACTTGGGTGTTTAATCCCCTGCCTAGTGCAAAGGATTATTATCATGATACTAGTACAAAAGGAGCAATCAATCGACCAAGATCTTGAAGCACATCCAAACACAACAGAGTAAATCTCTGTTGAGAAACATATATATAGTTTGCTCAAGACCAAACTATAGTAGAGATACAAGGTTATTGGTAATTATTACGTATTTTCACTATCATGCATCAATTTGAGTAGTATAAGCCTTTAAATAAAATGTCATTGGGATAAGATAAACTCTAATCTTAAATTCTTGTATTTAATTTAAGAAATAAATTTAAAATAAATGTCTGTGACTAAATACATATTTCTATAAAATCCATAATAACAAACATTATTTAAAAAAACATATTTATATTGACATAACAACAAACATATTTGACTTTAATTTGATCTTAAAACAATTAAATTTATGGAGATATTATAAAATGAAATCATTAGTTTTAAGCTCCTTCTTTTTGTATATCAATTTCATTCAAAGTGCAAATATTTCCATGCTTACCTACTTGTGAATAAGAGGAAGGTGTTGAATTTGATAGAAAATGTCTTAATTTTTTTGTTTTTAATAATTCAATAATTGAGGAAGGGGGATTAAACCTTGAACATGTTTATTGAATAATGATATATTAGGGAGTACCGTTAAGCTAAGGCTCTGAAATAAAATTTCTTAATTAAAAATTTTTCATAAATCTTTGTAAACTCAATGCACATTGCCATGATGAGACCATAACAAACTTTATCTTTGACATTTCTATGCCACTCTTTGAGTTGTTGTCATTTTATCATTTTATTTGTGGTTTAAAATGGGGTAGGGTTAGTAAAAATCTAATTGACCCATTGGACAAACAAAAGATTGAAAAGAAGGAAAACAAATGATTTGACATTTTTAAACCTTCTTTTTCAATTCATTTCACATGCAGATATTTGTGGCCAACACATCTGCATATGTGAGAATACAAAACACAACATAACATAATTTAGAAAAAGATTGACCAAGGCTTGGGTTGATCATGTTTGCTAAACGCACCATAACAAAATGCACTATAGTAATTTCATAATTTGGTGTATAAGATTCTCTCTCTCTCTCTCTCCATATATATATATATATATATATATAACGCACCATAACATAATTTAGAAAAAGATTGACCACCTAAAAAAGAAATAATATCAATCAAACACACCCAAAATAATAAAATGACACTAGTTAATAGTAAAAGCCACCATGCCAAATATTCATATTGTAAACAATCATTATAGGCTCTTCATCTATAGGTTCAAAATAAAAATAATTCACAAAGATCTTCACCAGTAATGTTTCATTAGGTTTCCTTCAAAAGAAGAAATGCATTTTTGGACAAAATAGAGACATATCATAACAAAATCGTTGCAGTTGAAGAATCTACTGGAGTTCTTGGTGGGGAAGACAAGAAAGGCTTGGGAGGCATTTGCAAGAAATCAAGGCTTCCTTCCAACATATCCACCACTTTACTCATTGATGGTCGGTCTGAGGGATCAGTCTGTATGCACCACAAACTCACTATTATCATCATCCTTGCACTTTCTTCATCCTCTTTGTTAATGAGGCCTTGCAAATTTAGTTCTTCATCTAGTTCAAGACGTTTGTAAATCCAGTGTGGAAAATATATTTCACTAGTACGATCAACGCTAACATCAATGTTCTTTCTTCCCCCAATCATTTCTAAAACCATCATTCCATAGCTGTAGACATCTGACTTGTGAGAGACCCCTCCAAAATTTCTACAAAATAGTTCTGGAGCTATATATCCTATAGTCCCTCTTGCTTCCGCCATTGATATGATGCTGTCTTCTCTAGAGCATATTTTTGCAAGGCCAAAATCAGAAATCTTTGGGCAAAAGTTTTCATCCAAAAGAATGTTGTGAGGCTTTATATCAAAATGCAAGATTCGTGTGTTGCAACCTCTATGCAAGTATTCTAATCCCCGAGCAATACCA
This sequence comes from Quercus ilex subsp. ballota, assembly GCA_032727855.1. Taxonomy (NCBI): domain Eukaryota; kingdom Viridiplantae; phylum Streptophyta; class Magnoliopsida; order Fagales; family Fagaceae; genus Quercus; species Quercus ilex. The sequence goes on along the minus strand of CM064912.1, from coordinate 63,211,138 downwards.
ACTGCAATCTTGTATGATGTTTCCCACGCCAATTGACGATCAACATTTGTGGAAAAATCTTTATATATGAACTTTTCAAGAGATCCATTTGGCATAAACTCATAGATCAGAGCTCTATTAGAATATTCAAAGCAAAAGCCCATAAGAGTGACAATGTTAACATGAGAGGTTCTACTAATGCTTGCAACCTCGTTTAGGAATTCCTCTCCATTACCTTTTGATTCTTTCAAAACTTTCACGGCCACAAAACGACCATCCTTTAACTTCCCCTTGTATACACCACCATAGCCCCCTTGCCCCAGTTTATATTTGAAAGTGTTGGTCATTTTCTTTATATCTGAATAATTGTATCTTCTAATACCAAGTGGACCGTGATTCCTTATAAAGGCCTCTACACTCTGATAGGTTAGAGTTTGCTTTTTCCAAAGACAAATAATTTTAGTAAATGAGAGATATCCCAAGAAGTACCAAATTATGACCACCAAAACTCCAATTCCAGCAAATGAAGTGACTGTAATCAAAAAATATATATCACAAAGTTATATGGTGCATAAAATAGTGTAGCTCAAATTACCGGCTCAAAATCTCTTGAACTTTTAAAATTTGCATTCAATTGTGGTGACACCAGACTAGCAATGAAGAAAAAAAATGTAAGAATTACTTGGCATTGGAGTTAGGTTTGGTTTGATTGGAGAAGAAATTATGAACATTAAAAGATTATCTATTGTTGGTCAACAAAGATGCATCATTAATTGCGATTGAAAATTTGAAGACATCTCTTTTAAAATCTTCTAATGGATTCTCTGAACGAAAGATAATAGAGTAATTTGAAAACTTATCATTGCATGAAAAATATATTTTGGTACATACTGTAAAGCTTTGATTATTAGCCATAATCAAGAAGAAAATCATGATAGCTTGTATTTGGCACTTAATATGTGTTGAAAAATAAAATATATTACTTGTAAGATAGAATACTTTAATTTAACTCGAATATATATTGCAACAAGATATCTGATTGAAGAGGCATCTTACCTAATGCTATCACTGGTACTACCCTGCTTCTATTATTCCCTGCACAACAAAAATTTGAAACTAATTCGAATCAGGTAAAGCTACTTCGGTAAAGAGTGGATTACGGCATTGAGCAGAAATAGCAGCACGTGTATAAGAAATATAACTACAACCAAAAAATATAAAGAAATTTTTGCACATCCAAACATTTTTGCATTATTCCTGTACCCATACCTTTCGTTCCTTTGGTACAATAAAATTTTCCTTTGTTGTCAGTCTTACATTGACCTCCTTTGATATAACACTCGCGACAATCTCCAGTCACACGCACTTCAAGCAAAATCTCAGCAGATAACAATCCAAACAGGTCATTACCTTTATATTGCCCGTTCAATGGGAGCTGAATGATTGGACATTTAGGTTGAGTGGGAGTTAAATTATAGTGTGGAGGACTATAATAGACGTCATAGTTACTGCAATTTGTTCTATTAAAACCTGTAGGGGGAGGAATATTGAGAGCGCGGTTGCATTTGAACAGCTGGCTCAGGTTGCCTGGGACTTGTTGAAAAGAGATGAATGGAGAGCTGGGACTGGGAAGCGTCCAATTTTTTAAGGATTCGCAACGATTGGAATCCAACACAGACTGCAATTGTGGGTCCTTGATTTGCATGGTATTAGCCTGAGAGATGGTTTCAACATCGTACAGTAGTGTTCCATTCCTCTCCAGTTCGATCTTCGGGGTTTTCATTTGATGTGGATCTTCGCAATCATGTAAGATGAGCAAACCGCAATCTCGGCTTGTGTCTTTGGCGAATGGAAAACGAATCTTGCCGACTTTTCCGCAAACAAAGGGTGGACAGCCTGGGGGGTATATCTCTTCTCCTTCAGCCGAATAAAGCAACACATGGTGTGAGAGAAAAAAGAAAACAAACATAAAGACACAAGCCATTCCAAGATTCCAATCACGACCAAGAATAATCTCTTTACTCCAAATTAAAACCAAGTTCTCCTGACACAAGGTGAGAGAAAATTGAGATCAGAAAAAAAAGAAAGAAAAGGAAACAGAGGTCATTCTACACCAGAAACCATATGTTAATTTTTTAAGTTCCCTTATCTCCAAAATACTTTTTATCACTTCTTTTCTCCCACTATTTAATGACTTGGAAAAGATATTTTTGTGGAAACGGGCAGGAAATCATAGTGAACTATCCAAGAGCATAAAACTAGGAAGTTTCTCCGAGTCTTCTCTTCTCTGTAGTAGTCAAGAAGACTTTTGTGGAAAAGTCTGTAGTTTGCTTGAAACGTTAAGATGACGGTATCCTTTATCCACCACAAGGACCACAACTAATGATAGAGTGCATGATTAATTTTTCTATTGAGTGAGGCAATTTTACTTCTTTTTTTTTTTTGAATTGTATTTCATGAATTGCAATTGAGATCTAAAACTGCTTGTGTTACAATTCAATAAAATAATCAGATTCATCAAAAAATAAAAAATAATCAGATTGGGTATGGATATACCGACTCATACTCAATCTATGGCTAGTCCTACTTGTGTATTTGGAAAGTGGATATATACATTTATTGGAAACAATTTACTTTGAATAAAAATGAATTTATATGCAATTTGTTTCACACGTGTATGTGTACGTTTATTTTTGCGTATGTGAGCGCTTGTTTTTCCAATGTCCTTACCTTCAAATTAGAAAAATTGAAATTCTTCCCTTGATATTACTGACCTCTTCTACAACACTTGTAACAATTAATGAGCTTTATGGAAAAAGCTTTGCACTTGCCTCTAATGCCTTTTCTTTGCCAATTTCCACCTTTTGAGCAAGTGACAAGTCTCCAACAATAAGGAAACACTTGACTGCTTCAACGCATGCTTTTCACGAAGGAATCAGTGGTTAACTTAACAATACAAAAAAGTGATTAACAATACAAAAAACAGGTTATTGTTTCTCCTACTAGTTGCATAATGTTAAAGTTAAATGGTTGAATATTGAGGTCTATAATACATGTCATATTTTAGGGAGTATGGATACTTCATTTAGAGTGTTATACCTGTGTTGTACCCTTGTTATATTGGTGTCGTAACGACCATTTTATGTTATAATTTTTAAAATTTGCTTGTGTTCATGTCCGTGCTTTCTAGATCATATTATTGAAATTTCTTAGGTAAATGATATTGAGAGGGTGATTGCATTTTATGGGTTCCAATTTGTTAGGCATTATGGGTGAACAAGGAAAGAACACAAAACAAATTTTTAATCGTTCGAAGGAATGAATAATTATATATGTAACCATATTGGGAGGAAAAGTTGGCAAATGAAAACAAAACAAGAAAAAGAAGAAGTCAAAAGATGTATTGGAATGAAGAGCATAAAAGCATATTCGCTACCACCTGCAGGTTCTAAAACACTTACTAAAATTCTAAGATAAAACTGAAAACTCAAAAACATTGTAGCAAATAATTTTTAAATGTGTAAATAGTACTGTGGGACCCATTTTTAATGAAAAAGTTGCTGAAAAGTGAAATTTATGGGTCCATAAACAGTGAAATTTGTGTTGAAAAGTCAACTATTGCGGCTACTGTTCATTGAACAATAACCGCTACAGTGCTGCTACAGTAAAATTTAGCTAGAAACGCGTAAAAAAAAAAAAAAGGCTGAAAAAATGCAAACGTCAAACATGATTTAGAAACGTGCCAGCCAAACGATCACTAAAGCAAGTAGTAATTAGTGTATTACCCTTTTTCCATCACCCTAGGAGGATAAACTTACCAGCAACAAATTTTCAAAATTCAATTATAAAAAGTCAACAGGTCTCCACTCAAAACTTAATTTAATTGAGAATAAGAAACCAAATTTCTAGAGGTTTTGAAAAGAGAAATAATAATTAATTAATTAATTAAATTTGTTAATGATAATCTTAGTAAAATTAATTAAGTTATCTCGACTTAAAAAAAAAAGTGATATTTTTCCAAAGCTCCATCTTCTAAGGGTTCTAATTTTAAAGTCTACCTTATGACCAACATGGTTAAGAACATTCACAATAGCTTGTGCAATTTTTTTTTTTGTCTATTTTAAAATAAGAATTTTTTTTCCTATTATATTTTACTGTTTTTTAAAACACTTGCATCAAATTAAAATTCTAAACACTATTTTATTAAAATATCAATTTTTAAAATTTTTTTAAATGTTTTTCTTTCTTTGCAATACAACCATTGTCCACAATTTTTCTTTATCCTTGGGAAATATAAAAAACTAAAATGCACAAATACAGTTCTTGTGTATATTTGCACAATTACTATAGCAAAAATGCATTTTGCACAATAAATGCATATATGTGAACAATCTTAGCAAAGTTTGTAGTTTGCTTGAAACGTTAAGATGATGGTATCCCTTATCCGCCACAAAGACCACAACTAATGAGTAATGAACTAATGATAGAGCGCATGACTAATTTTTGTTGGGAATAAATTCTATATAAGTGGGAATAAATTTTAGCAAGTACAACGGAAGCACAACCACACAAGAACACAAAGATTTACTTAGAAATCATTTCTCCTTGAAGGGAAAAACCACGAGACAAACTCTGAATAATTTCACTATATTAAATAAAGATTACAACACTTAGAAATACAACTTTTAAAAAAATAAAAAAATAAAAAAAAAACTCTCTTTTTCTTTTCACTCATTGCTCTCTTTCTCATTGTGTATCTCTCACAATTTTCTCTCCCTCTCTATATTTTTCTCTTCTCTTCTCTTTTTCTCTCTCACTCACGCAGTTCTCTAAAAGACTGTACTATCCTCAGTCTCACTCGCGGGGACTTCTCTTCATTCTTCTTTTCTTCTTTCCACATACTTCACATCAACTAACAATAAATGCAAGCACACAAGAGCCTTGACTTTTGTACATGATATTAGACAGAAAGGATGAATTCAATTCTTCTCTTCACTTGGTCGAATGTCCTGTGTTTTCTTTAGCCAATTTTTCTTCTTCCTTTAGCGTGTCCCACACACTTAATGTCAAGTCTCATTAAGAGACGTGGTTGGCAGATGGTTTGCTTGATGGCTTTAGAGACAGGCTCATTAAGTGAGCTATTCCATCAAGTGTAGGCTGGAACCCATGTGTTCCACACACCCAACAATCTTTCCATTGAGTGAGCGACTTTTTTTTTTTTAATTTTATCTCATGAATTGCAATTGAGATCTAAAACCGCTTGTGTTAGAGCATTTTCATCAAAGGTGGGGTAAATGCTAAAAGCTATTTTTAGCAACAAAACCACTAAAAAAGCCCCTACATCAATGGTGCTAAATTTTAAATTTTTTAGCTCCTTGCTACAATAAGATGTTATTACTAAGAGCATTCCCATCAAGGCTTTCAAAAAATTTAGCATTTACCATCTCAAAACTTATATTTATAACATATAACACCTCACTTTACAATGCCTCTTACATCAAAACTTTTATTTTTTTAACACTTCATTTAAATATTATTATTTTTTTTTTATTATTATTTCTCACTCTCCCTCTGTCTCTCTCTCCCACTGTCTTTCTATCTTTCTCAACCAGGTGAAGCTTCTCAAAACCTCCATGGCCTGAGCTTTTTAAGCTCATCGTCGATAAACCACGGCCACAGCCATAGCCACAGCCACAGACACCACCACCAACCACAACCTCAACCCCCAACCACCAAAAAAAAAAAAAAAAAAAACCCATGGCACAAACACCAGCGAAAACCCACCACAAAACCGCCACAAAACCCACCACCCCAGCAACCCCAATCCTCACCTCAACCCCGATCCCCGATCCTCACCTCAACCTCGATCCCCAATCCTCACCTCAACCTCGATCCTCAACCCCGATCTTCAACCCACGGCCTCAACCAACTCAACCCACGGTCTCAACCAACCCCAACCACCGTCGGACCCATCATCGTCGGACCCAAACCCACATGCAGTCATTGAAACCCATTAGACCCACTAGAGGGAGAATCTGAGAAAGAGAGATGAGAGAGGACGAGAATGAGAGAGGGAGAGTGAGAGTGATAGTGATCTGAAGAGAGAGAAAGAAAAAATATTAAAAAAAGATAGCAGAGAGCTACAGTGCGCTCTCAAAAATAAGAGCGCACTGTAGCAGTATTGTAAAATTTTTACAATATACCAGTTTTGATGGAGGGCGTGTTTTGGGGTTCAGCTGCTAAAAAATAAGATTTTTAGCATTTAGAAGCCTTAATGAGAATGCTCTAACACCCTATTGTAGCAAGTTGCTACTCATTTATTATTATTTTTTCTTCCCCTTCTCTCTCTCCCCTCAGATCTCACTCTCTACTCTCTCTCAAAAAAGAAAAAAAAATGATAAATAAATAATATTTTAATGAAATTGTTAAAAAAATAGAAGTTTTGATGTTAGACCAGATCGGGTATATTGTTTGGAAGACTACAATTTGACTCCCTACAACTACTCTAAAAATAGACCCACGTGGTGTGATGTCAAAAGCTATAAAAAATTTTAGTGTATTTCTCATCACCAATTGATTTTGAGGTGAAATGATACAACTCACAGTTCGATAAATGGTATCAAAGCCATGATCATGAGTTCAGGTCACAAGAGTGTCATTGTGAGGGAGGAATTATTGGGAGACCATAATTTGACTATACCGACCCATACTCAATCCATGGCTATTTCTAACTGTGTATTTGGAAAGTGGATATATACATTTATTGGAAACAATTTACATTGAATAGAAATGAATTTATATGCAACTTGTTTTACACGTGTATGTGTATGTTTATATCTGCGTATGTGAGCGCTTGTTTTCCAATGTCTTTACCTTCCTTCAAATTAGAAAAATTGAAATTCTTCCCTTGATATCACTGACCTCTTCTACAACACTTGTAACCATTAATGAGCTTTATGGAAAAAGCTTTGCACTTGCCTCTAATACCTTTTCTTTGCCAATTTCCACCTTTTGGGCAAGTGACAACTCTCCAACAATAAGGAAAAACTTGATCACTTCGACGCATGCTTTTCACGAAGGAATCAGTGGTTAACAGTACAAAAAACAGGTTATTGTTTCTCCTACTAGTTGCATAATTGTAAAGTTAAATCGTTGAAAATTGAGGTCTATAACACGTCATATTCTAGGAAGTATAAACACTTTATTTAGAGTGTTATGCTCATGTCATAGCAATATCGTAATAGCCATTTTATGTTATAATTTTTAAGAAATAACTTGTGTTTGTGTCCGTACTTCCTAGATCATATTATTGAAATTTCTTAGGTAAATGATATTGAGAACGTGATTGCATTTTATGCGTTCCAGTTTGTTAGGCATTATGGGTAGACATGACAAAACGGGTTAAAATTTTATGACCTGACCCGAAAAATACTTGACCCGAACTCCTTTTTTTAACTCAAAATAAAAACAAATTGACCCGTAACCTGACTCGATTTTTTTATAGATCAACCTGATCCAACTCATAATAAAAATCACAAATTTTTTTTTTTAACTATGTCCTGATACTAAGTGCATAAAGCACAAAGCACCAAGACAAAATAACCAAACGAATACGCAATAATCAATAGCCAACAAATTTTTAATTACAAGGAGACAAAATAATAGCTTTTTTTTCTTTTTATATGCAAATTGCAATTTGCCTATTTGATTTTGGGGCTTCACGAATCAAAAAGACAAAACCAATAAAGCTAAAAGCTCCCGCTCTGCTCCGCAGAGCACAGAGACATGACAATTGACATGAGAAGACTTAGACTATTAGACAACACAACCATTAAAAAAAAAGAAAAAAAAATATAATTCAATTGACTAGAGTCCAAAGCCAAAATTGTGAGTCACATGAAGGAGTGAAGCAAAAACGTGACAACACAACACAACAACCACATCCACGGACCACAAGGGTCAAGAGCCAAAGCGGTAAAGCCCCCTCAGCCGAGTCAGCCCTCTGCCCTTCTTTTCTTTTCACACTTTTTCAGTTTCTACTGAGGTCCGTTTAATTTCCGTAAAATATTTTTCGAAAAATACTTATTTTTCAGAAATATTATTTTTTGAAAAAGAAAAATATTTTTAAGTATTTTATTGTATTATGAAAATTGTTGTGAAAAATATTTTTATGTGTTTGATTCTATTAGGAAAATGCTATTTTCCTACCATTTTTTCACATTTTCTCAGTATCCAAACAAATTTTATTACAACAAATTTCAACATCACAGTCAATTTAACAACAAATTCCGGCAACAATACAACAACAACAACAGCAAATTCCGGCAACAACAACAACAACAACAATCAGTTCATCAAAAAAAAAAAAAACAACAACAACAACAATCAAATTAAAAAAAAAAAAAAAACTGAGAGATCGAGGAAGAGAGAGCGTGGAGGCGATGGGTCGGCGGTCGAAGGCGATGGGTCTGGTTCGTGGATCGGCGAGCTCGAGGAGGCGATGGGTCTGGGTGAAGGCGATGGGTTGCTCGTGCTGTTGCTCGTGGGTCTAGGTCTGGGTGAAGGCGATGGGTTTCTCTCTGTCTCTCTCTCTTCGTGCTTTCTGTTCTTTTTCGAAAAATTTCATTTAAAGTGAAAATGAAACCGGAAATCATTTTCACCCGTTTTTGGCATCATTTTCGGTCAACCGAAAATTATTTTCAGTTTGACCAAATTTGAAGTAACAACCAAACACACAATTTTCCGTAAAACCATTTCCTGAAAACATTTTCACCCGAAACAAACGGACCCTGAGTTACAATTTGCAAGTATGAATATTTATAGTGTTAAATTTATTACCAACATTGAGTAGATTGAGATTGAGGTGTAATTTTTATAAAATATTTACTTATTTTTCTTTACTTAATATGTTATGTTTATTTTTAAATCTTTTTTTGTTTAGTTTATCTTTCTAAGTAATCTGACTTTACTATTATTTTAAATGCAACAAGAACATGTGCACTTAAGAAGACCAATAACTTGCTACTTTGCCGGCTTACTTGTTTTGTTTGTTTTAAAATCTATCTCTTTTTGAAGTTGTAAACTTGTAATTATATGCATTTTGACAGTGAACTATTAACATTGAAACTTTTTCCATCATGAATTTATGACTATAAATAATTTTTGTCATGCTCAAAAGTCAAAACTGTTAGCATTGGAAGGATATTAACAAGTGACATTAAGTGCAATTCATTTGCTCAACTGATTTTATTCATTCTCTCTAAACATGTTGTCATTGATTTTTTTTTTTTTTGTAATTGAAAAAAAAAAAAAAACTTTGAAAAATACGGGTAAACCCGACCCGACTCGCAACCCAACTGACCCGTTTAAAAATGACCTGTTTGACCCGCCAACCCGATTGACCCGCCCCGCCCCGACCCGCCTGTTTTACCATGTCTAATTATGGGTGAACAAGGAAAGAACACAAAACAAATTTTTTAATGGTTCGAAGGAATGAATAATTATATATGTAATCATAATGGGAGGAAAAGTTGGCAATGAAACAAAACAAGAAAAAAAAGAAGTCAAAGATGTATTGGAATGAAAATCATGAAAGAGTATTCGCTACCACCAGGTTCTAAAACACTTACTAAAATTCTAAGATAAAATTATTTTAAATTTCTTCCGAGACTATAATAATGTAATAATTAGTGTATTACCCTTTTTGCATCACCCTAGGAGAATAAACCATCAACAAATTTTCAAAATTCAATTATAAAAAGTCAACAGGTCTCCACTCAAAACTTAATTTAATTGAGAAAAAGAAACCAAATTTCTAGTGGTTTTGAAAAAAGAAATAATAATTAATTAATTTAATTTGTTAATGATAACCTTAGTAAAATTAAGGCAAAAATACAAAACTGACTCTCTAACTTTTAGCCTTTATCATTTCAGTCGTCTAACTTTGAGTTTTGTCATTTCAATCCTCTAAGTTTCAAGTTTTGTCAATGTAGTATTCTGTTAAGTATCAGTTACTCCTCCTGTTAAGTTTGGCCTTTTTTTTTTTTTTTTTTTTTTTTTAAATAAATTTCGTAATTAAAAGAAAATGAAAAAAAAAACTGTAAAAAAAAAAAAAAAAAAAAAAAGTAAGGGGAACGACATTGTTCCTCTTCCCTTGAAATCAAAATCTGAAAACGGAAAAATCTCGATCTCTCTCTCAAGATCAGTCTCTCTCTCTCTCTCTCTCTCTCTCTCTCTCTCTCTCAAATCCACCATCATATATGCATTATGCTTTAAAGCAGACAACCACCAAACATGGAGCTCTCTCTCTAAAACCAGAAGAGAAAGTCTCTGTTCTTCTTCGTTGCTACTATCAAGTAAGCTGTTTTTCTATAAGATTCAAGTTAAATCTCTTTTTCCTCATCGTTTTCGTCACTTTGATCTATATCTGAAGTTTCTGACGGGACTGACGAGTCCGTCTCACATGGATGATCCCATCAATATAGACGAAGACACCCTCAGGCCAGACGAAGTAATTATCCGCGCTGCTGACGAAGACAACTAGGCCATTCAATGCAGCCAATTAAACCCAGAACGGTTACAAGGCCAACTGTATGAACCGTTGGAGCATATTGAAGCCACATTACACAGCACCAAATGTTACCAAGAGGAGCATTAAGACCTCCATAACTACTCCAATGGCTAGAAGCCATGAAAACATATATAAAGCCCACACATTGCCAAGAACAAGGTACATACACGGATATACACTGAGAGATCTCTTTCATTCTGTTCAAATTACATTGTTTATTTCCCAAGAGAGCTTCTTATTCTGACTTTGGCATCAGAGGCTTTGTGGCAGGCACCACACCGGTGACCACTTCTGGAAGTACGTTCATACAGGCTGGGGATTGCTTCCATCAGACCAATTTTACTGACGAACTTACGCTTCATCAGTTTGGTACTGTCTGTGGGGACCGTTTTCGTGTTCAGACTCGAAAAAGTAGTTTCCAATCAACTGTTACTTTTAGATGGAGTCCAATCAAGATTCCGCAACCTTAGCCCAGTAGGTTCAGGCTCTCGCAGTTGCTGTCGAAGAACTCACCAGGCAAAATCAAGAAATGAAGCTACGGCTTCAACAGGAGGAGAATCGATCCAAAAACAACATGGAAGACGAGAGAAATAGCCATAGAAGAAGCGACCATCAAAGGCCTACTACTCCAGCAGAACAAAATTCAGATCTTCAAGAGATGAGGAAAGAGATGGACGAGTTGAGAAATGCCATAAGGGAGAAGACAGACCAGAGCGTGGGCAAATTGGTAAGGGCAGTAGACTCGCCTTTCACAGCAGCGATCTTAGGATGCCCAGTATCGTCGAAGTTTCGGCTGCCACAACTTGAGTCGTTTGACAGGCTCAAGGATCCAAAGGATCACCTCAACACCTTCAAAACGACACTAGGGCTTCAGCAGCCCCCTGACGAGATATTGTGTCGTTCCTTTCCTACTACCTTTAAAGGAGTTGCAAGCGAATGGTTCACCAAGCTGCCTACCTCGTCCATTGACAACTTCAAGCAGCTAAGCAACACCTTCCTGCGTCACTTCATTGGAGGACAACATCCAAAGAGGCCAGCCAACCACTTACTTACCATCAGGCAAGGAGAGAAGGAAACCCTGAGGTCGTACGTGAAACGCTTCACTCGGGAGACGCTGGAGGTAGATAAGGCCGACGATAAGGTACAGTTGACGACCTTCAAAGCGGGACTCAGATCCAGGGAGTTCGTTGCATCACTAGCGAAGAATCCCCCAAAGACGATGGCCGAGATGCTCTTGAAAGTATAGAAGTACATGAATGCTGAAGACGCCTTAGCAGCAATAAGGGACATAGAGAAACTAGGAGACAAAGGAAGGAAGGATGACGAGCGCAGGGGACAAAAGAGGGATCGTCAGGATCGTCGGATCAATGACGGGAACAGAAGGAAAGACGATAAAACCCCAAGAACGGTAAAATTTACCCCTCTTGTTATGCCTGTTGACAAAATTTTAACGCAGATTAAGGATGAACACTACCTTAAATGGCCGCGGCCATTGCATTCATCTCCTAACGTCCACAATAAGAATAAGTATTGCTGATTTCACAAGGATCATGGCCATTACACAGAAGACTGTCGGGACCTAAAGGAACAAATAGAGGAGTTGATACGGAAGGGGAAATTGCAGAAGTTTGTGAAGAAGGGAGAGTACAACAAATTTCAAGACAGAAATAAGAGCCAGCATGAGTCCTTGTCCAGGGGTGATGACTGTCAATTCCAACCTCCTCAGAATTTGATCAGGAAAATACAGACGATCGCAGGGGGCCCATCACCGGAGGATCATTCAGGTCCCTTAAGAAAGCATATCAACGACAGGTGAACAGCATCCACATGACACCCCCGTTGAAGCAGAGACGAACTGAACAGGACATGACTTTCAACGAAGAAGATGCTAGGAGAGTGAAGCAGCCTCACAACGACCCCTTAGTTATAATGCTTACCATAGAAGGATTCAACACCAAAAGGATTCTCATGGACAATGGTAGCTCCGCTGATATCATCTACTTCCTTGCATTCCAGCAATTGAAACTAGATCCAAAAAGACTGCGTCAATTCGATTCCCACCTCGTCAGTTTCAGTGGTGACAAGGTATATCCCAATGGCATAGTGACGTTGACAGTAGCAGGGGGGACTTACCCCAGACAATTAACCCATCAGATAGACTTCTTGGTGGTAGATTGCCCCTCATCTTATAATGTGATTATTGGGAGGCCCACACTCAACAAATGGAAGGCAGCCGCGTCCACCTATTGCCTGAAGGTGAAGTTCCCAACGGACAACGGAGTTGGAGAAATAAAAGGGAACTAGGTCCTAGCCAGAGAATGCTATCAGGCCGTCTTGGCTACGAAGGAGAATCACACATGGACGATTAAAGAGAAAGCAGAAAACAAAATGGAAGCCTTGGAAACAGTGGTACTAAACTAAGGAGAGGCAACCAAGATGATGAGGATAGGGACGACACTAAGTCCCGAGATGAAATCAAGGCTCGTCCAATTCCTAAGAGAGAACCAAGATGCCTTCACTTAGAACCACGAATACATGCCAGGCATATCCCCAGGAGTCATTCAACACAAGTTGAACGTAAACCCAGAAAGGAAGCCCGTCAAGCAGAAACGAAGAGTCTTTGCCCTAGAACGAGATCAAGCAGTTACAGACGAAGTTAACAAATTATTGACGACAGGGTTAATCCGAGAAGTATATTACCCCGGTTGGCTGGCAAACATCGTCCTTGTGAAGAAAGCAAATGGGAAGTGGAGAATGTGTATGGACTTCAAGGACTTGAATAAAGCGTGCCCGAAGGATAGTTTTCCTCTACCAAGGATAGACCAGCTTGTGGATTCTACTACCGGACATAAGTTGTTGACATTCATGGATGCCTTCTCAGGATACAACCAGATAAAAATGACTGACGAAGATCAAGAGAAAACTGGTTTCATCACAAGCCAGGGGCTCTATTGCTATAAGGTAATGCCTTTTGGACTAAAGAACGTATGAGCTACTTACCAGAGGTTAGTGAACAAAATGTTTAGCAAACAGATCGGCAGGAATATGGAAGTTTATATGGATGATATGCTTGTCAAGAGTAAGGAAGAACTCGCCCACCTGGATAACCTGAAGGAGACGTTCGCCACCCTCAAACAATACCAGATGAAACTGAATCCTAGTAAGTGTGTCTTTGGTGTAGCCTCAGGCAAATTCTTAAGATTCATGGTGTCCCAAAGAGGAATAGAAGCAAACCCAGAGAAGGTGCAAGCCAAAATCAACATGGCATCACCCAGGACCATCAAGGAAGTTCAAAAGCTCACAAGAAGAATTGCAGCTCTTAACAGGTTCGTCTCTAGAGCGATGGACAAGTGCCTCCCCTTCTTCAAGACTTTAAAACAGGCATTTGAGTGGACAGACGAATGCGAAACAGCCTTTCAGGAACTAAAGCGTTACCTGAGCAACCCACCCCTCTTGATTCCTTCAAAAGAAGGGGAAAACCTGTATTTGTACTTGGCAGTATCAAATACGGCCGTGAGTGCAGCTCTGATTCAAGAAGAAGATAAGAAACAACTCCCAGTGTACTACGTCAGCCAACCTTTCCAGGGGGCTGAGTCCAGGTATCCAAAGATTGAGAAGATTGCATTTGCTTTAATAGTGGCCTCTCGAAAACTAAGACAATACTTCCAAGCAAATCCCATCCTAGTGATGACAGACCAGCCTATCAAAAAGTCCATGGACAAGCCTGGTGGACTTCATCGTCGAGTTCACTTCCCTGGATGAAGACAAGCTCACCAACGAGGCCTAAAAATGGACGATACAGACCGACGATTCGTTAGCTCGAAAGAAGAGGGGAGTAGGGGTCGTCATAGTCACCCCAGATAGAGAAACACTAAAGTATGGAGTTTAGCTAAAATTTTCGGCCACCAACAACGAGGCCGAATATAAAGGGATTCTAACGGGATTAAGACTCGAAAAGGTGCTTGGGGCTAAGAACCTGTTAGTCCAAAATGATTCAAAACTGGTAATTGGGTAGATCCAGGGAGAATACGAAGCAAAGGAAGAGAGAATGCAGAAGTATCTCAAGCTGACGAAACGTTTGGCTCAAGAATTCGATGAAGTGGAATTTGTACAGATACTGAGGAGCCAGAATATGGTGGCAGACGAAGTCTCGAAGATAGCCTCGTCAGAAGAATGTACGACGAGTGTGGACTTAATAATGAAAATCTAGAAAAACCATAGCATTGAAGAAGTTCCAACGTTCGCAATCCAGAGCACAGACAGCTGGATGACGCCCATCGTATCCTTTCTCCAGGACGGACACCTCCCTCCGAATATAGACAAGGCCAGGAATATTAAGAAGAAGGCAACTAGATTTACAATCCTTAACGACACCCTATACAAGAGAGGCTTCTCCATGCCTTACTTGAAGTGTGTTAACGGAGAAGAAGCTAGGTACATCCTGGAAGAGATACATGAAGGAATTTGTGGGGACCATGCTGACCCTAGATCCCTGGTAAGCAAGGTTATTCGAACAGGTTATTTCTGGCCTACTATACAGGTGGACGCAGTGGAGTTCGTCAAGAGATGTGACAAGTGTCAACGGTTCGGGAATGTCCAATGACTTCCAGCAGAAAGACTAACGACGATAACGTCCCCATGGCCATTTGCACAATGGGGAATCGACATCGTTGGCCCATTGCCCCTAGGCAAAGGTCAAGTAAAATTCTTACTAGTTGCTATTGATTATTTTACGAAATGGGTTGAAGTAGAGCCACTGGCGACTATCATCGAAGCAAGGATCCGAAGCTTCATGTGGAAGAATATAGTTTGCAAGTTCGGGATTCCGAGGACGATCATATCAAACAACGGACGACAATTCGACTGCCAAGGCTTCAAGGACTTCTTCTCAGGCCTGGGCATCAAGAACCAGTTCTCATCACCAGGACATCCACAGGCGAATGGACAGACGGAGGTGATGAACCGTACGCTGCTCAAGATCATAAAAAACAAGCTGGACGATGTGAAGGGCGCCTGGCCAGAAGAACTGCCCAATGTCTTGTGGGCCTACAGAACAACAGCAAGAACCCCGACGGGAGAGACCCCCTTCAGACTCACCTACGGGACTGAAGTAGTGATTCCGGTCGAGGTAGGAGTAACCAGCACCAGGCGAGAAATGTTCAGCGAGGAAGCTAATAATGATCGTCTTCGATTCAACCTGGACTGTCTAGATGAAGTAAGAGACAAAGCCTGCAGCAGAATGACGGACTACCGGAGAAAAATGACGGACTATTACAACAGAAGGGTGAAACTCAGGTGACTCAACATAGGCGACCTCGTCCTGCGCAAAGTAACCCCGGCAACCAGAAATCCTACTCAAGGAAAACTCAGCCCCACATGGGAAGGACCATACCGAGTCGTCCATTACTCTAGACAGGGTAGCTACCACCTGGAAACCCTGGACGGACAAAAACTCCCGAGACCATAGAACATTGAACGCTTGAAGAAATACCATCAATAGATGTAACAGTTAAATGTATTCATTATTGAAATCAATAAAAAAGTTATTCAGCTAATGTTTCTCTGCAAGCAGGTCTATTCAATTGTAAGTTATTGACGATGACAAGATCCCTAAAAAGGGTGTAATTCACAAAAAGCCAAAAATGGCTAAGTAACAAGATTCCTAAGAATGGCAACGGGTCGAGTTCGGGCCGGGTTTTTCCATACCCTGACCCGACCCGCGGGGTAAGACCCGTGGCCCGGACCCGGCCCGTTTAGGGTTCCGGGTTTTTTTCCGAGGCCCGGACCTGCCCCAACCGGGCCCCATTTAGGAATTGGGCCCAATTTGTGGCCCAACCAAAAATAAATAAATAAATAAATAAGCCCAGATTCAAGCACAGATTTTTCCCAGATTTTGCCTACATTAAGTCTGCATTAATAAATCATATAAACGTGTAAACTTTTCTATATGGCCAATCTGGATGTCTTCTCAAAATCCTCATTATACAATAAATCATATACCAAAAAATGTCTAAGCAACCTAGCATTTTACTCAATAGAGCACTAACAGTTTTTGCTTTTCACAATAAATCATCATTTGATATTGACACATTCTTGGCCTAAGAATATTCTTAAGACCATCCGAATTCTAAAAATAATTACTTCAAAAATCCTAAAAAAGAGCAATTCAAGGTTCAAACAGTGACAACTAAAAAAAAACTAATCATAAATCAATAAATCACCTATTAATTATAAATCTATAAATCAATAAACCATAACTAATATCATAATCATAATTCAATAAATCATAACTAAGATTTTAAATCAATAAATTACCTAGCTAAGATAACCATTTAATCATTAATCAACAAAATCATAACTAAAATCACCAGCTAAACATAAAAATAAAATAAATCCAACAAGTCCAAGAAATAAGTATCAAAAGTCCAACGAGTCCAAGAAATTAAAAAGCTACAAAATATATCCCACAAGTTTAGAATAATTACAAACCAACAAATTAATCCAACAAGTCTAAGAAAATAAAAAAGCTACTAAATTAATACAAAATGTTTAATCTTCATCAATTGTGATACAACTCCCATCAATTGTGGCACAACTCTCATCATCTTCATTTGGCTCCGCATCATCAAGAATGGATTGAAATGTACTATCTTCAGATATAGTTGAAGAGCCGCTTGGCGAGGAAGAGCTAGATTTGTTTGTGTTTGTGTTTATGTCTTCCATCTCCGTTTTAGGCTCTGCATTCCCAACAAACACAAAAAAAAATATTTCATTACTATTGTCATCACAACCCAAACAATATTTAACAAACCCTATAATAGTATAACGCCACAAACACCTTAACCCATAAACCAAACCCTCAACAACAACAAAGCAAGTAGCAAGGCATGGAAGCAAACTAAAGTGCCTAGTTTCTGGTGATATGAGCTTTCGTTGTGTTTACATTAGGCATGCTTGAATTTGTACACACAGATGACATGCTTGAATGTGTTTACATTAAGCACATTACACATCATTTTGTTCATAAAAGCATACACAGATGACAGAACACAAGACACACACAAATACACATGTTCATGTTCTGACACACACACCCAATGCATCCAATCAAACACACCGCTATAATAGACCCCAAACCAACATCAGAAAATCCCCACAGAAACAACCAAACACCAAACACGCATGATGGAAATTACAATTATTTTTTATCCATCCAAAAATTTCCATCCTGCAAATCAATCAAAGCTTAAGCTTTTTAGACATTTGGTTTATCAAACACTTATACCAAATACTATGGCCATTGCTAGTAATATCATTATTCATCAAATTAGCAAAAATGCAAACACTTTCTGCAATCACTAAACTTGATCCAGGTTATATAACAATGTGTTTACTTCTTTTACTCGGTCTTCTATATGGGATATTTTAATCATAGTTTGCTTCCTTTAATACCCGTGTGTGTGTGTGTGTGTGTGTTTTTACATAAATCAGTTATTGAAATCAAAATTTGGTAAACATGAAAACAAAGTAACAACTAACAAGTTTCAACACAAAAAAAAATATAAGCTAAACCCAAAAAAAAAAAAAAATCCAGAAAAGGTATCTTTTCAAGTAAATACCTAAAGAAAAGCTAATCCTCTCCGATTTGGTTGAAGTTGATCCTCTCTGATTTGGCTGAAAGCTGAAGCTGAATAGCTGATCCTCTCCGATTTGGTCAAGCTTGAAGAAAAACGGCGACAGCGATGGGAAGAGTCAACGGCGTGTCTGAGTTTGGTCAAGCCTGAAGAAAAACGACGACAGCTCCAATTTGGTCAAGCCTGAAGAAAAACGGCGACAGCTCGAGGGTGGGGTTTGTGACAATGGTGGTGAGGCGGTGGATTTATGGGTTGTGGTGTTGTGATTTGGTGGTTGGGCCGTCTGAGTTTTGGTGGTGTTCACGGTGGTGGTTTAAGATAGAGTGAGGGTGAGGGACTATCGGATTGAGAGGGAGGGACTAGGGAGGCTGCTGAGTGCTGAAGAGTGAAGGGTGAACAACAGAAGAAATGGGGATTAGGGTTAGATCATTTTAGGTGTGTATATATATATATATATATTAGGGTATTTTAGTAATTTCAATGTACCGGGTTTTTATCGGGCCAGGTCTCGGGTCGGGTCTGTGTTTTTTTAATAAAACCCAGACCCGACCCGGATCCGCTTCGAGTTTTTTTTTAAAACCCATACCCGACCCTATTTCTAACCGGACCGAGTAAAACCCAACCCATAGGGTCGGGCCAGGCCGAGTACCCGTGGGCCGGGCAAAAATTGTCATCCCTAAAGATTCTGCCTTGACGGATGTATGTTACGGACGAGGACAAGATCCCTAAAAAGGGGTGTAAGTCACAAAAAGCCAAAAATGGCTGAGTAACAAGATTCCGCTTAGACAGATGTAAGTTACTGACGACTAAAAGACTCCTAAAACAAATATAAAGTACAGCCGAGGTACCAACAAAACAATAGACAAACAGGTGCTAATAGAGTCAAAGATTCGTCAAGTGCACAACGTAGGCGATTACGTCACCAGCATATCTCAAACTAAAGAACATGCAATCACAAATGCAAATAAGTGCAAAGAAGTAAGTTAAATTAAATTAAAGCCTGAAACGGACGAGCAAATCACCATTGTTTTTACAACTAAAAGCCCATAAACACTGGGCTAAAAATAATGTTCCCAAAATAGATAGAAAGTAAAATTGTTCAGAAATTAGATTTACATAATTGCCCAAAACATAAAGGGCATCCCAAAAAGAAAGAAATTTTTGTTAAGTATTAGGTTCGAGCAGCACCATCGTCAACAGGAGCCTCGTCAGCAGGAGCGTCGTCAGTAGGAGCATCCACAGGGGCGTCAGGCTCAGTAGCAGAAGATTGAGCAGCCTCGTCTGCAGCCATCTCCTGATCCACCTCCTCCAGGTCCAGCCTCTCCATATTGACTCCAGAAGGGTGCTTCACAAGGTATCTCCTCAGGAGCTCGAAACCCTTAAAATACCAACTGAGGAGCACAGTGTTGTACTCGTCAGTGGTTTGAAAGGCTTCAACAGACCTGGCAGCTATGGCCTTAAGACTCTCCCTGGCTCCAAGAAGCCGCTCGTCCTTCTCCGTAGTCAATTGGCGCTCAACCCTGAGGTCGTCGTTCAGTTTCTTAACCTGCTCTTTCAAAGTATTGGCCTCACCCATGGAGGCAATAAGGTCCTTCTTCAGCGTCAAGTTCTCCGCCTCCAAAACTTCCATCCTAGACGTCAGGGACGCCACCTTAGCCTCCTGAGTAAAATACTCGGAAGTAAGATGCAGACTCTCCCCTAACACCTGAAAAGAATGTAAAAGACGTCAGTCAAAAAAAGAAAAAGAAAAAGGAGAGATATCCAAGACAATATATCTAGATGAGCTTATGAACATGACGAGCCGCAACCTCATTGAAAAGGACGCTAGACAAAGTCCTCAAGTCTGCAAATGTCACTACCTCGTGGGCCCAGTCCACGGCCATCTTCTCGTCATTCCAAAGGGTGGACGAACAAGAGTCAGTTTTCTCCTTCTCCTTTTCAGACAACCGCAACCTTTTGGAGACGGGAGTGCCACCTATTTCTTCCACGAATGTCGTGGGAGAAGCCGTCCTCGTCGTCTCACCCACGGAAACAATCGGATGGACGGAGGGAGTTGGAGCAGCAGGGCCTCCCTTTCCAGTGATGCGCACTGTCTTTTTTCCTAAATTCGATAGGGGCTCATCTTTCTTTGATCTCATCTTCGCGTAAAGATCTTTGTTAAATTTGGTCATCATTTCTGCCAGAAGGGAACACTTGTCAAAAAAAAAAAAAAACTGGTTCCGACGAGTTCAACACTTACTATTTTTGCCTTCAATCTCAACGTTGCGCAAGACGAAGGAAGATGGGTCCGGACCAAGATGGTAGAAGGCAAGAGTCCGCAGATTTACCAGGTCGTCCCAGCTCTCAATTGTCTTGGCGTACTCGATTGCCTGCTCAACCCGTGCCTTATACCTACCCTTAAGTCTAGGTCGTCTCTTCACTGCAAAGGAGAAAGGATTAAGAGGTTAGTGACAGTAACAACGAATGCAGCAGAACTAAAGCAACAAAAAGAAATACTGACGCACCTAAAGTCGGGGTTCCCCACCGACGAAGCAACCTCAGAATGTCACCCCAATCCTGGCTGGAGGGGGTCTCAAAATCATCCTCGAACACAAAGAAAAATCTTGATTTCCAGTACCTGAAGGACGAAGGTAACCCACTAACAATCCTGGTCCTCCTCTCCCAAGGTACCAACTCGTAGTATCCATATTCTTTGGATTCTTTCAAATGATATAGGTGGACGAGCTCACCTACCTTGATCATATCCCCGTTAGCAGCCAACCATATTTCCATACAGTTAACCACTATCCTCCACGAATTGGGCATTAGCTGCCCAGAGCAATCCCAAAGTGATTTAAAAGCTCCATCAGGAAGGGATGGACGGGAAATCTAAGTCCACAAGTAAAGGCAGCCTTGTAGAAGCACACCTCACCTGGAAAAAAGTGACAAGCTCTATCCTCGTCACTAGGCCTACGAACTCGAACCCTCTCCGGAAACTGAAGCCTATCCTTGAATCTACTCACCGTTTCAGCGTCCAACCCACAGACCTCCTCAAGAGCATGAAAAGTCCTAACCACCCAAGGACTAGAGACGGCGATATCCCTCTCCACTAGATCGCCGCTAGACGATAACCCAGTCTTGAGATCACTAGACCTAACTTCAGACATCGTCTTTTTCCCTCTCTCCTGACCCTCGAACCAGTAAATTGATTGCCGTATCAGAGGCAACAATTCAGTCAATACCACACTTAGACGACTACCCTCAAAAACAAAGCTTTCAAGACCTGGAAAAGTACTTAAAGACCCCCCTAAACATGCGAAAAGAAAAGAAACCGAGGGGCAAGCAACTCTAACCTCAGAGTTACTAACCATAAAAAACCCAAAAAGAAGCACAGGGAAGAACAATACAACTAAACCCCAGGGAGATCGAAAGC
This sequence comes from Quercus ilex subsp. ballota, assembly GCA_032727855.1. Lineage (NCBI taxonomy): Eukaryota > Viridiplantae > Streptophyta > Magnoliopsida > Fagales > Fagaceae > Quercus > Quercus ilex. The sequence continues at coordinate 63,189,543 of CM064912.1, read as the reverse complement.
AAATAGAAAGAAAAAGGAAAGGAAAAAAAGGAAATCAGAAACACTACCATAGCAAAACGACGAAAGAAAAAGCGAGAAAAGAAAGAGAACATACCTTGAACAATGGCGGACCGAGGAAGCACTGCCAAACAGCACACCAATTCGAAGAAGGATAGCAGAGGAATGCTAACAGAGGAGAAGTAATGATTGAAGATTTTCGAAAAGTGAAAAGAAAAAATGAGGAGAGGAAGAGTTTAAAAACAAAGGCTCGAAAAACGGAAAGACCGGCGGGAAACCCAATAGTCCCACTAGTTGGAGCATTAACTCCACCAGTCAGCACGTGCCACGTATGCCACGATCTGTGAAGCGCCGCCACTTCGCACTTAATACGGAGCAAAACTCCAAAAGTCATTTGCAACCTGTAACCCTTCACATTCTATGATCGTCATGACACAACGAACACAGAATCGGGGGGCAACTGACGGAACTGACGAGTCCGTCTCACATGGACGATCCCATCAATATAGATGAAGACACCCTCAGGCCAAACGAAGTAATTATCCACGCTACTGACGAAGACAGCCAGGCCATTCAATGCAGCCAATTAAACCCAGAACGGTTACAAGGCCAACTGTATGAACCGTTAGAGCACATTGAAGCCACATTACATAGCAGCAAATGTTACCAAGAGGAGCATTAAGACCTCCATAACTACTCCAACGGCTAGAAGCCATGAAAACATATATAAAGCCCACACATTGCCAAGAACAAGGTACATACACGGATATACACTGAGAGATCTCTTTCATTCTATTCAAATTACATTGTTTATTCCCAAGAGAGCTTCTTATACTGACTTTGGCATCAGAGGCTTTGTGGCAGGCACCACACTAGTGACCACCTTTGGAAGTACGTTCATAGAGGCTGGGGATTGCTTCCATCTGACCAATTTTACTGACGAACTTACGTTTCATCAGTTTCAATTTCAAAGAAATCTTATTATTCTGTTATTTTTTTTTCAATTTTGTATAACAAAAGCTGTAAATAATGAAACGGAAATCATTTTCTCTGTGATTCTTATCAGCAGGAAAAGTAGTAGTTCAAGAACTGAAAAAAAAAAAAATGCAAACCGACTCGTCATCGAGCACCGTCACTGCGAACACCATGTCCGCCTCGCCGTTCAAGTCGCAACTATTCCATCCAAACGATGTCGTTTACAGCTCTCTCTACTCTCCTCTGACCTACTCCTCCGACTCGGTGAATTTGGACTCGGTCTCCAACTCCAACTCCAACTCCGACTCCAACCGCCTGTACCACTCTCGGACCATACAGGAGCACTAGGAGATCGTGAACCAGAATTCGTTGTACCTCACTCACCTTCGCGAGGCAACCGGAGAAGTGGAGGCTCTCCGCCAAGAGAACAGCCACCTCCACGTCTTCAACCACGAGCTCAACAAGCAACTCAGCCTCCTCATCCACGCTTTGCTCCGCTCCTCTGCCACCTCCAATGACTTCACCACTGCCGCATCGTTTTCTGCTCTCGACGCCGCATTTCGAAGGTTGAGAATCGGAGGAGTTGGAGGAGGAATGAACGAAGGAAGCGATCACGATCACGATCAGATCCCCTGGGATTACGTGGCGGCGGTGCCAGATCTTATTGAGAGTCCGACAAGCGTGATTGAGAAAAATGAACGTTTATCTGGCTGCGGATGAAGACTGAAGGGGGGGGACCTTCAATGTTTTCTTTCTTTCTTTTCTTTTTTTTTTCTTTTTTTTCAGATTTTTTTATTTTCTTTTAATTACAAAAATTATTTTCAAAAAAAAAAAGGGTCAAACTTAATGGCAGCAATAACTAAGACCTAACAGAATACTATATTGACAAAAATTGAAACTTAAATGACTGAAATGACAACTGAAAGTTAGAGGACTGAAATGACAAAAACTAAAAGTTAGAAGATCAGTTTTGCATTTTTGCCTAAAATTAATTAAGCTATCTTAACTTTTTTTTTTTTTTTTAAAGTGATATTTTTTCAAAGCTAGCGGTTCTAATTTTACAGTCTACCTTATGACCAACATGGTTAACAACATCCACAATAGCTTGTGCAAAAAAAATTTTGTCTATTTTAAAATAAGAACTTTTTTTCTATTATATCTTACCCTTTTTTAAAACACTTGCATCAAATTAAAATTCTAAACCCTATTTTATTAAAATATCAATTTTTTAAAATTTTTTTAGTGTTTCTCTTTCTTTGCACTACAACCATCATCCACAATTTTTCTTTATCCTTGGGAAATACAAAAAAGAATAAAAAACTAAAATGTACAACTACAGTTCTCGTGTATATTTGCATAGCTACTATATAGCAAAAATGCATTTTGCACAATAAATGCATACTAAGATATTTGTGACCAACATCCAATATTGCTTGAGTAGAAGAGAGAGTCGATCGTAATTCGGTATCTCCATTACGGAATTATGTGTAAATTTTCTCTCTAATTTTTACCAATAATTTGGTAACACTATTACTTAATTATTTGTCAATTTGGCATTCCTTTTACTGATTTTATACTCCTCATTTCTCTGAATAAATTTCACCCATCTCATAAAGTCAATGAAAAAGTTAATGAATACTTTAAGAATATAGATTTAGGAAATATTTTTGTAAAGGTTTATTCTAGATTATACCAGAAACAAAGTGTAAGAATGTGTATTTTACTTCTAAAGGTTTCACATACTCCGCATGGCATTTTGAATTCAAAATTCAACTTGACAGAATATATTGCCTCTTCTTATTGAAGCAACCCTAACACTCTTTAATGTCCTTTAGAGTAGAAAAAAGTATATTTACAAGAGAATTTTCAAGAAAACAGTAATTATTATCCTAGAAATAAGTATTTATACCTTCAATCTTTCAACCTCCGCTGGCAACAACTCAACCCTTTGTGTTTCTTGTATTATAGCATCTATATTGTAAATATAAGGTGGAAGCAGAGTAACAAAAGACAATCCTGATATTGGAAAACAATAAATGCTTAACTGTCAATACAACATTTCTCTCCTTCAGCACTATCACAGATCTTGATGCCTCCATTTCTATATGAAACCTGAAGACCAAGCCTATATGGCCATATATGACAAATCCCTCAATCCTAACAAGCCCATATATGATTAGTCCCGCTTCCTCTTGGAAAGCATCAATTTAAAGCTTGCCAAGACATCTTTCTAAATTTAAAGTTTCACTTGAGCACTGCGTGTAAAAATCAATACCCATGTCAACACAAGCCAATTTTACAATAAGGTAAAAGTGATAAATAGACCATTAATATGAGCTTGTATAGTATTAAACATTGTTGTAGTAAATGTGAAAATTTTATGGAGTATATCAAAGCGAGATTTTATTAATGCTATTATGTTGTAACTACAGAGGAAGTTATGGTTGCACGTGGAATATGTATATAACATGCATTCGGTCAACTTGTAACCAAGAGTGTGAAGATAAATAAAATAGAAAAGAGTCTTTTTCCTCTTCATTTTGTATGTATAGCCTATCAACTTTTTCTTTTTTCTTTTTTTTTTTCCAAATTTTTCTTATTTTCTTTTAATTCTGAATTAAAAAAAATGCAAAATGATGTCATTTTAGTGGGTCTAACAACAGCCACTAACTAAGTTGTAACGGAGTCTTGTATTGACAAAAATTGAAAGTTAAAGGACTGAAATAAAAAAAATGCGAAAGTTAGAGTGTCAATTTTATATTTTTACCTAATTAAAACAATGGATAAGAAAGATTTGAATCTTGGTTGTCCTTGAAAAAAAAAAAAAAAGGCATTCAAATTATAACGTGGAAGATTTCTTGTTGGGAAATTTCTGACCCCAAGAATAAGGCATTGACTTGGGTGTTCGTTATTTGTGCCCTACTACAAAGGAACAGGATTCCTATTACTATTACAAAAGGAGCAACTTACCAAGATAACGTGTGCACACAAGCTTTTACGAGCTTAAACGCGCTTTTTGAGACCAACAAAATATTTGTGTGTTTGGTAATGGTTTTAAAAGTTATTTTTTTCAGAAGTTGTTTTGAAATATGAAGGACGAGCACTTTAATAGTGGACAACTTTCAGCAGTTTTTGCAAAAGTCAAATGACTTTTAACATTATCATTGAAAAGCCACCGGCTATTTTTCAAATTGCCCACTGTGTTTCCTTAAAAACCCAATTTTATCTTTTGATAAATTAAGGCATATCGCCATTTGCAACTCTAGAACCCTTTGATAAATTAATTGCTACAAAGGCTACAAAAAAATAGCGACTAGCCCAGGTTTAATTTAATAACAAATTTCCAAATCCAAACACAAAAAAAATCTAAAACAAATTCCCAAATCAGCTAAAAAAAAAAAAAAATCAATCCCTTGCAAATTAGGATTCCTTAAAATGCAAAACAAAAAAAATCGGAATATAGCGAAATCTTCCCTTATGCAGTATCTCCCTTTCACTTGCTCTGCTTTGATCCAATCTTCAGTCAATGACTGACGACCACCTCTCTCTCTCTCTCTTTATTGTTCTTCATTTTCTTTGGGTTTGTCGAGATCTCTCTATTTTTCCTTGGTGGTGCTGAAGTGGGTCTTGATTCTTGATGAGCCATGAGGCAAAGCCTCAGAAGGATACTGTGACCCACAGAAATCTCTTTGCTAAAGTGTGGGTACTAGGTTAAGCATGCAATAACACACAGAGAGAGAGAGAGAGAGAGAGAGAGGTGTTGAAACTTGAAAGAAGACAAAATGTGAAGAAGTGTGTGGAGGAAAATAGAGATAAGGGAGAAATAAAGAAGACCAAAGGTGAAGAAGATGTGGTTGAGAAAAAAAAAAAAAAAGGTTTTGTGTTGGTTATGCGTGTGGTGTGGGGCAAGTGCATGAACAATTTTTTTTTTAAAGTAAGCTTGGGAAAAAAAAATTTATATTAGAGTAATGCTATCTTTAAAATATTTTTACAACAACTTTTAGTTAACAAAAAATTATTATTGTTGTTATTATTATTATTATTATTATTAATAAGTAGTTTTTTTTTTTAGTAATTCCCTACGTAGACCATACATCACAACACCATAAGTGACGGCATTTGGGGTCCACCATTCTTCCTCATTCATGTTCATCATCTCTCTAGCTTCTGGTAACTTTCCAATCTGACAAAGCCCATGTAACAGGGCAGTATATGATAGTGTTTGGTTTGCAGCCATTCTTGTACATCTGCTTAAGCTCTCTTTAGCTTTGTCCACCTTTTCTATCAGAAAAAACCCATTAAGAACAGCTGTGTAGGTCACAACATCAGGAATGCAACATTTTTTGATCATTTCATTTACTAATTCTTTAGCAATGTCAATCCTTCCATGCCTTAAAAAATGAGTGAACTATTGCACTATACCCAATCTTATTAACACGAAAACCCCTCTCCACTGCTTCCCTCAAAAACTCCAAAGCCTTATCTCCATGAGTCATGACCATGCTTGGAGAGCATGTGGATAAGAGTGTTGTAGGTAACCTGGTCTGGTATCAATTTACTATCCTTCGCCATCTTATCCTTCAACTCCCTTACTTCGTTAACCCTTTTCTCCTTACAGAAAAAACTCATTACTGTATAGTAGCTAACCTTATCTGTAGCATCCCTTCAGAGGCATTTCAGCGATTAGCTTAATAGCATCGTCTATATGATGCAAGTCACAATACCCCTTGATCAAGGTATTATAAGTAGGGGTGGCAATTTTTACCCATATCCATGAACCCACCCATTACCCACCTTATTTGGATAAGTCTTAACCCAACTCATTTAATATTTGGGTTAAATGGGTAAAGACCCATTCGGTTATTTAATTAGATGGGTCTAAATGGATAAATCCACTAATACCCACTAAACCCATCTAAAATTTAAATAAACAACATAAAATCTAAATTTCTAAAAAATGACCAAAATACCCAAAAAACCTAAAAATTACCAAAATACCCCATGAAACCCATAAAACGACCAAAATACCCCCAAAACCCAACAAATGACCAAAATACCCCCAAAACCTAAAAAATGAACAAAATACCCCCAAAATCTAAAAATTACCAAAATACCACCAAAATCCAAAAAATGACCAAAATACCCCCGAAACCTAAATACGACCAAAATACCCCTAAAACCCAAAAAATGACCAAAATACCCTCAAAACCTAAAAAATGAAAAAAAAAATACCCCCAAAATCTAAAAATGACCAAAATACCCCCAAAACCCAAAAAATGACCAAAATATCTCTAAAACCCAAAAATGACCAAAATACCTCCTAAAACCTAAAAATTACCAAAATACCCCCAAAACCTAAAAATTACCAAAAAATGACCAAAATACCCCCGAAACTCAAAAAATAACCAAAATACCCCCGAAACTCAAAAAATGACCAAAATACCCCCAAAACCTAAAAATTACCAAAATACTCCCAAAACCCAAAAAATGACCAAAATACCCCCAAAACCCAAAAAATGACCAAAATACCACCGAAACCGAAAAAATGACCAAAATACCTCTGAAACCTATAAAATTACTAAAATACCCCCGAAACCTGAAAAAATTACCAAATTACTCTGTAACCTAAAAAATGACTGAATACCTCCAAAACCCATAAAATTACCAAAATACCCCCTAAACTTAAAAAATGACCGAAATACCCTGAAACCTAAAAAAGGACTAAAATACCCCCTGAAACCTAAAAAATGACCAAAATACCCCCAAAACATAAAAAATGACCGAAATACACTCGAAACCTAAGAATTACCAAAATACACCCTAAACCTAAAAAATTACCAAAATACCATCTAAACCTAAAAAATGACTGAAATACCCTTAAAACCTAAAAAATTACCAAAATACCATGAAACCTAAAAAATGATTGAAATACACCAAGACCTAAAAAATGACTAAAATAACCCCAAAACCTAAAACAATGACCAAAATACCCCAAAAACCTAAAAAAATGATCGAAATACCCCTAAAACCTAACAATTACCAAAATGCACCCTAAACCTAAAAAATTATCAAAATACTCCCTAAACCAAAAAAATGACCAAAATACCTCCAAAACCTAAAAAAATAACTGAAATACCCCCGAAGCCTAAAAAAATTACTAAAATACCTTGAAAACTAAAAAATTATTGAAATACCCCAAAAACCTAAAAAAATGACCAAAATAACCCCAAAACCTAAAAAAAATGATCAATAAAAACCCTTGAAACCCAAATTATGACCAAAATACCACTAAACATGTAAGATGACCAAAATATACCAGAAACATCTAAAATTACCGAAATAGAGGTTTAGGGTATTTTGGACGTTTTGAGAATATTTTTGACAAATTAAAGGTTCTAAGAGTCTTTTAGTCATTTTATAGGTTTCAAGGGAATTTCAGTAATTTTTTTAGTTTCGAGGGAATTTTGGTAATTGTTTAGGTTTCGGGGTTATTTTGATCATCTTTTAGATTCTAAGGGTATTTTAGTCATTCTTTACGTTATGAGGGCATTTATGTCATCTTTTAGTTTTAGGGTTATTTCAATAATTTTTAGATTTTTGGGTTATTTCAATAAATTTCTAGGGTTTAGAAGTATTTTGGTAATTTTTTAGATTTCGGGGGTATTTTGGTCATTTTTAGATTTTGAGGGTATTTTGGTCATTTCTTGGGTTTCGGGGGGTTTTTTTTTGTATTTTTGAGTTTCGGGGGTATTTTGGTCATTTTTTGGGTTTTGGGGGGTATTTTGGTCAGTTTTAGGTTTCAGAGATATTTTGGTCATTTTTACGTTTTGAGGGTATTTTGGTCATTTTTTGAGTTTCGGGGGTATTTTGATCATTTTATAGGTTTCATAAGTATTTTGTTCATTTTAGAGATTTTGGGGATAATTTTGGATGTCCAAGGGTATATTGGTAATTTTGAAAGTGTAGGGAGTATCTGTATCATTTTAGGTATTTAAGAGTATTTTGGTAATTTTGGAGGTCAATAGGTTATTCAAGTAGTTTTAGAGGTATTTGGATCATATTGGGTTAAATGAGTGGGTTACTAATTAAATGGGTTGGGTTGGTAATGGATAATTAATTTATATATAAACGGGTCATAAATGGATAAATGGGTAATTGCACACCCAACCCATTTATGACCCAACCAATTTATGACCCAACCCGCCCATTTGCCACCCCTAATTATAAGTGACAACATTAGGTGTGATTTCAACAAGTTGCATCCGGGCCAAGAACCTCAAAGCCTGCTCCAATTTATTCCCCTTCACCAAAACATTGATTGCAGTGTTACATATTGACAAATCAGGATCAACTCCTGCCCTTTGCATTAAAGTCAAAATTTGCATTGCATTCCTCAACTTTCCTGCCCGACTATATGACACCATCACATTACCAAATGCTTCAGGCCGGCGCACAATACCCCTGCAGGCCATGAGCCGAAGAACCCACCTAGCACCCTGGCACAATTTAGTCTACTCTTACTAAGGACGTCCAGCATTGTATAGTAAACAATCGGGTCATGTCTGTACCGCCACTGCCAATCAGCCCAATAAAATAATTTAAAAGCAACCCGTTCATCCACCTGAGAGCATAGAACAGCACAAACTTGGCAAGGCTTAAGGCTTCTTAGCAAGTGCCTTAATTCCCCTTCAAGCTTTGGATTCCAAGCCGACCTAAGTTCAATCAACCTACAAATCTCTCTTACCAAAGGGTGTCTTAATTCTTCCTTGTAAAGTTGTGATTTACAACTATGTGTTTTGTTGGCTTTTATTCTATGCCAAATTTGATTGTAATTACTATCAATTGTTTATACCCTATATTTGTTGTGGGAATTGTTGTAAGGGGTGTGTGATAGAGAGTGTGTGAAGACTCAAGCAATTTGGAAGCTGATGGAATCTCGCGGGTATCTCGCGACTAAGCTTCCCGCGAAGTGAAGCATGTGCCCTGTACATGCTAGAATGAGAAGAGTCATGACAGATGGAGACAGCTGTCTCTCGCGAGTATCTCGCGGGTAAGGCCTTCCCGCGAGACACCCACGAGACATGCTGTTCTGCCAGCCTGTACTGACTGACTCACACATTTTGTACCTATCCTATATAAACCCCCATTACCCACAAATGTTGAGGAATGCTTCAGAGAGAAAACCCTAGCCAAACACATTTGTAATTAGAGATTGTCATCCCCACCTTTCTTTATACACTTGCTTGTGGTATCTCCTCAACCCTTCCCTCTCCATTTCCACACCATTGAGAGGTTGATAGCCCAAACACTTACCACACCTTTTGAGAGTGTTGTGTGACGGTTTGGTGCTGCTGGGAAGCATTGGAAGAAGCCTGGAATGGCAAATGCAACATGGAACTTGTTGCGGGATCCGGAGAACTAAGACAAGACACGGTTCTGAGAAACCTTGTTGGAGTAGGAGCTTGGAGGGCTTAGGTACATCGGGTAGATTAGGCTTGGAGGGTCTCTTGCTTACTCATGTATCCCAACTGATTGTCTAGTGGATCGATTTCCGCTTGGAGGGCGGCGGAGAGGTTTTTCGCCGAGTTCTTCGGTTTCCTCTTCGAAAACACGTCTTGGTGTTTTCTGTGTTTGCATCTCTCTTCCCTACTCTTTTATATTCCATTACACTGCTGTGTTGTTTAGTTTATGGATTAGAGTAGCTATATTGTTCATCCGCTCGCTTTTACACTATTCCGCACTTTATATTAAAGTTGTGTAAAATCTATCGAGCCGTAATTTTAATCGGGGGTCTAAACAGCTCTTGTGTTTTTTCAACACGTTTTCGAGCTTTCAATTGGTATCAGAGCGGGTACACTTGCTTGGTTTAAATACCTTAGTGTGATCCTTGACCCTATTTGAGATGGACCGGTCTCAATCGCTCAATGTTCCACCATTTTTTGATGGGAACAATTACGCATTCTGGAAAGTCAGAATGAGAGCATTTTTATGCTCTATAGAAGATACCGTTTGGGATGCAGTAGAGCTCGGCTGGACTAAGCCGGAAGCTCCTAAGGCAAATTGGGATAAGGCAGTTCTCGCAGCAGCAAATGCAAATAGTAAAGCTTTAAACGCTATATTTTGTGCTGTGTCACCTGATGAATTCCACAGGATCTCTCATATGACAGTTGCTAAGGAAGCTTGGGAGATTTTGGAGACCACTTATGAGGGTACAAAGAAAGTTAAGGACACAAAGCTTCAGATGCTTACCACCAAATTTGAAGAGCTCAAGATGGGTGATGATGAACCATTTGATTCATTCTATGGGAAGCTCAATGAAATTGTAATTGCTAAACTCAATCTTGGGGAGAAGATTGAAGATGCTAAGGTGGTGAGAAAAGTATTGAGGTCCTTGCCTGAAAGTTTTAGAGCAAAAGTTACAGCCATAGAGGAAAGCAAGGATTTGGATGAGATTAAGATTCAAGAATTAGTTGGGTCTCTCCAAACATATCAGATGGGACTGCCTTCCCATAAGATGAGTAAATCACTTGCTCTTAAAACCATCACCGAAAGGATGGGTGATTCCTCCGAAGAAGATGGGGTGGAGAAGGAGGTAGCATTTCTTGCGAAAAACTTCCACAAATTTCTGAAGATGAAGAACAGTGGGAAACCATTCAACAGAGGAAAATTTTCATCTTCAAGAGGTGATAGGAAAGAGTTTACAAAGAAAGAAGGGAGGGAGTTTCAACCTTCTTCAAAAATTATATGCTATGAGTGCAATGGCCATGGACATCTAAAGAAGGAGTGTCCAAATTTTCTGAGGGGAAAAGGCAAAGCTTATGCCACGACACTCAGTGATTCAGACTCCTCTGATTCTGACTCGGAAGAGAGTTGTGACGGAGAGGGAAACTACTCCGCATTCATGACCATTGCTCATGTGGAGTCATCGGATGATTTGGGTGCACTTGTGAAGGAGCTCGGTGAGCATTCTGAGTCAGAGTCTATTGGGAATGTGGAAGAATCAGATGCTGAAGAAGAAGAAGAGAATACAGCTAATCTTCAAGAAAATTACTCCTTATTACTTGAGAAGTCGGGAGAGTATACCAGAGTAGCCAAGGCGGCTGTAAGGAAAATGAAGAAAGCTGAGGAAGATTATAGAAGTCTCTTGATCAGATATAAAGAGGCTAAGTGTGAGATTGAGACACTAAATGGTGAGTTGTCTGAAGCCTATACGAAGGTGAGGTTTCTTGAGCAAGAGGTAGTGCAAGCTCATGCCAAGATAGAAAGAGTCTCCTCCCAGAAGTTAGATGATGTTATCTCATCTCAAAAACCTCTTTCAGACAAGTCCGGGTTAGGATACACCGGAGGAAGCAGCTCATCAGCCAAAGCCACCAAAGAAGTGAAATTTGTAAAGGCCATAGAGCCTATTGTAGAAGAGCCCATTCTTGAGAATGTTAAGGCTGAGAAGAAGAATGTGAGTGAGCAACGGATGGTGAATAAGCCCCGAAATCATTCCATAGGTAGACATGAAACCAGAGGAAGATCTCTCCCAAGATCTCAACGGGGTCCCAGAACGGACTATGTGTGTCACTACTGCGGAATGCAAGGACATACCAGACCTAACTGTCAAAAGCTGAGATCAGACAACAACTCAAGCGCACCTCGGTCACGAGGAAGGAGAAATGACATGAGGTCTTGGGGTGGTGAACAACCGAGAAGTCAGAATCGTGATCCTGGCATGATGGACGTGATGAAAATGATTGGTGCCTTCACCACTTGCTTGGAGAGTTTCACCAGAAGGTTTGACAGTCCAAATTCTCGTACCCAATCCGTTAAGGATATCACCCCAAACGCACGTGACGTGTGGGTGAAGATGGGTACTCATGCATAAGCATTATAACATGTTCACGCATAAATTCTTTCAATGTTTAGAGACTTTTGCTGTTGCATCATTTCATGCATTGCTCTATTTTTACTGTTGGTGTTTTGTACCGGTTGTTTTTGTTAATCTTTATTCTCTTGTTCTGTTTTTGGGTGTGTTCAAAAAAAATCAAAAAACACATTAAAAAAAAAATAGAAAATCCAAAAAGTTTGATCACTTTGTTGAGTTTTGTCTCAAAGCATGTTTTGCCTTGTACCTTTGTACTTATGGCTTTGTGCATTTAACGAGCTTAGCTTGTCTCTCATGCACTCATATCATTGTGGAAGAAATCCTAAAATCTATGTGACTGTTGTAAATAGATCTTCAACCTTGTCATGAATGATTAGTGAATGGTTTTGTTGATCTTGAGACATGCATAGACTCATGCCTATATATCTTCCCACTTTTATTTTCTGCTTTAAAAGAGCTCTCTAATTGTAAATCTCCAAATGAAAGAGATATAGAGCTGCAAAAGCCTGTCGCACAAACTAGTATTCGACTAGGAAAAAGGGAAAGCGACCAAAATAAAATGTATGATGTCCAAAAAGCCAAAGGCTAACTCATAAATTGAAATATCAAAAATTTCAGGCATCTTTCTCTAAATGAGATTCTCTTTGCTCAAAAGTCGCAAATGATATGTTAAATATGGAGCCAAATGAAAAGCTTCAATGAATTGTTATCAAGTACGTGTGGGAGGTCATATATGCATGTTTCTATAATTGAGATAGGTCACATAATCTAGTGCTAGTTGTGTATGCCTTGATTGAATTGATCATTGAAGCTTCACATTGGACTAAGGACTATCTCATTTTTGATATCCACACACAACACACAAGTCTATGTTCAATGAATGCCTTATTCATTTGTGTGATTGTACTTGATTAAATGTGTTTTTCACATGCTTAATCTTTGTTGATCAAACCCAAAAAGATTTTTGAGTGTTTTATTTGTTTTTGAAAGTGATTTTATACTTTCTTGTCTTTTGTTTTTGATTAAAATGCATGTTTTTGTGTTTCTTCAAAAACTGGTTCAAGGGTAGTTTCGCGAGAAGCTCGCGACTTAGAGCTTCCCGTGAAAAGGAGTTGAGGGAAATTTTTTATTTTATCTTGTCACACAGAAACTTTTGCGACTGTCTCGCGACCAACAGCTTCTCGCGAAATGCTGTTTGGCTAAAATTGGATTTTTCCAATTTCAGACAGAAGCTACCGCGACTGTCTCGCGACTGTTTCGCGACCTAATGCTTCTCGCGAAAATTTTGTGCTTCAGTGGCACTTCTCGCGACTGTCTCGCCCCTCTCTAACCCTCGAAAAACGCGTGTTTTCAGTTTTTATATAACTGATGTGACAGTTTTTCAAAACTATCAAACTTCCCTCGCTCAACCTCTCTCAAACTTTCTCAACCCAAAATCACTATTCCATTCATTTCCCTTCAATCCAAGCATTTTTTCTGCATTTTCTTCTTCAAGGTATGTTTGTTAACCATTTCTTTTTAAGTTTTTGCTTAGATTATGCAGAATTTTTGTTAGGCTTTTCAAAATTGGGGATTTTCAAAACTTTGGGTTGGTTTTCAAAATTGGGTGAATTTTTCTCATATTTTTGATTGGGCTGTGTCCCATTTGTTGTTTCTCCATCTGTGTTGGCCCCTTGTGGCATTTTATCATGTATTGAGGGTAGATTTTCACATGTTCATGCATTATTCATATAATTTTTGCATGTGTGCACGCTAAGTGTTTGTCAAAATGTCCAAGTGACATTTTTGTGACAAAATGGAATCAAGTGATTTCAATCCATAGTTTTTCACTTCTTTGACCTTATTTTACTTAGGTTTGGTCATTGATTATGTGTTTCACTCACTTTGTTCATGTTGCACACTCTTGGCACACAACTAGGCACACTTAGGCACCCTCATGCATCTCATGCCGCACACACTCATTAGCACATGCACACAGACACCCTCTATTGCATTTTTTTCTTAATTTGGTGCAATGTAGTTATGCTTTATAAGTTGGAGTCTTTTAGCATGATGTTTAGTGTCTACCATGCTCTGTTTTTTTTGTTAGTTTAAGTCTGATTTGGAACTAACTTGAATCTAATGAAGTTTGTCTTCTGGTTTGTGCTTGTGCATCTTCTTTTATTTGCTTTGTAAAATTGTGCAGATGTCTCCCACCAAGCATGCTGCTAAGAAGAAATCGTCTTCAAAGCGAGCCCGAACTGATTCTGATCATTTCCGGTCTATAGAAGCTGATATGAAGTACAATGACTGCTACAAGGACAAGACAATCATCATGGAACGGGTAGTCCAGTTAGAGACTCTTGAGGGCACTTTCATCCCTGAAGTGTTCAAAGATAGAACTTGGACCAAGTTGCTGAACCCAACTGGAGTGGTCTATTCAGAGATTATCAAAGAGTTCTTCTCCAATGCCACTGTCAACGGAGAATGTATTGAGTGCTGGATAAGACACAAGGAGTTTGTGATTACAAGAGAGAGCATTCAAGATTTTCTGGAAACTCGTCCACCAACTCAGCCAATCACTGTTGCTTATGAGGACAGAATGGGTTCTACTGATGAGATGATTACACTCCTTGGTGGTGAACCAAAGAAATCATCCATGAACACCATCAAGTTCTCTCCAGAAATGAGGACCCTAAGCTATGTGATGATTCACAATCTTTATCCGGTCACCAATCTCACCACTCTCTCTGCTCCAAGAACAAGATTTCTGTATGATCTCTTCACACATAAGGAGATTGACATTTGTGGCCATATCATGCATGTCCTGAAGAAGAGCATCACAAAGCAGAATTCACGGACTGTGATGCTGTTCCCCTCTTTGATCATGGGATTGATTGCCAAGGCAAAGCTCAAGCTACCTAGTGGCCTCACGGTTGTTCAGAGAGACTATCCCATTGGTGGTCATACACTGACTAGGAGCACTGCACACATCAAGGGATCGAAGACCGGTGTGCATACCATACCACCACCATGACGGGTTCAACAGGATGAAGGCGAAGATACAGAGGAAGAGATTGACAGGTTCACCTCGGCTCCTGAGCCCTCTACACAGCCATCATCTTCGGCTCCTCCACAAGGCTTAAGCAAATTGGATCAGTTGCTTGCTAAGATGGATCAGTTGTCTACAGTGCTTGACTCCCATGTGCAGTACACCGCGGACCAGTTTGCATACCTTCAAGGACAGATCACCGCGCTCTCTTCTCAAGTACAAGACTTATCTATGGAGCACGGCTCGGATTCAGAGTCAGATCAGTTCTGACCCTTTGGCCATTCCGGTCAAAAAGGGGGAGAAAATTCTGAGGGGGAGCTAGAGAAGAGCTTGCATAGTGTTAGGGGGAGCATAGTCTAGCAACTTAGTAACATTGGTTATTGGTTTTTCAGACGGTTTTTATTCAGTACTTTTTAGTTTTTATAAATGTTTTACGGTTTTGATACTATGCTTTATTTAAGTATTTATTTTCTGATGTGTCTTTTGTGATATTCTCTATGCTTTGTAGCACTCTTTACATGTACCCATGTTGCTTTTGTAAGCTTTAAGGGTTGTTTTGTTTCATTGCATGAATTTGTAGGCTTTTATGGTTTGTGCCATGTATTTGCAATACTTTGCTTATGCAGCCTTTATGCTTGTGCTATTGAAGTTTAATGTCATACTTTTACTTCACTAGAACACTTTTGTGCCCGTGTAGGATTGTTCCTAGATGCATATACGTTCTATGCATTGGTTGAGTGATGAATACTCTTGTGCCCGTGTAGGATTGTTCCTAGATGCATATACGTTCTATGCATTGGTTGAGTGATGAACACTCTTGTGCCCTAGTAGGATTGTTCCTAGATGCAAATTCTTCAAGTATTTTGCATTGGTTGAGTGTTGGATGTGCAAATGGTACTCTTCATATGAGCTTATCATCTTGCATATCCGGATGTTCATTCCTTGTGTGAATAAGCATAGTAATTGCTTGTGTATAGTGATTACTCGTTTGATCTTGCCATGATTTAGTGTTTCTATTTCATTTTGCTTGATCATGTGCTTATTGCTCCATATGCTTTTCAAGTTTTCTGCATACAATGATAATATTTTGTTGTTGTGTTTCAGGGGTTACTTGTTCATATGTTTCAAGAGCTTATCAGAATCTAGAATTAGGTGTGAGTGAGTTTTGCCTGTGTTCCCAAACTCACGTTTAAGTCTAGAGTCTGTTTTAGGGTTTTGTCACGGAATAGCCAAAGGGGGAGATTGTAAAGTTGTGATTTACAACTATGTGTTTTGTTGGCTTTTATTCTGTGCCAAATTTGATTGTAATTACTATCAATTGTTTATACCCTGTATTTGTTGTGGGAATTGTTGTAAGGGGTGTGTGATAAAGAGTGTGTGAAGACTCAAGCAATTTGGAAGCTGATGGAATCTCGCGGGTATCTCGCGACTAAGCTTCCCGCGAAGTGAAGCATGTGCCCTGCACATGCTAGAATGCGAAGAGTCATGACAGATGGAGACAGCTGTCTCTCGCGAGTATCTCACGGGTAAGGCCTTCCCGCGAGACACCCGCGAGACATGCTGTTCTGCCAGCCTGTACTGACTGACTCACACATTTTGCACCTATCCTATATAAACCCCCATTACCCACAAATGTTGAGGAATGCTTCAGAGAGAAAACCCTAGCCAAACACATTTGTAATTAGAGATTGTCATCCCCACCTTTCTCTATACACTTGCTTGTGGTATCTCCTCAACCCTTCCCTTTCCATTTTCACACCATTGAGAGCTTGATAGCCAAAACACTTACCACACCTTTTGAGAGTGTTGTGTGACGGTTTGGTGCTGCTGGGAAGCATTGGAAGAAGCCTGGAATGGCAGATGCAACATGGAGCTTGTTGCGGGATCTGGAGAACTAAGACAAGACACGGTTCCGAGAAGCCTTGTTAGAGTAGGAGCTTGGAGGGCTTAGGTACATCAGGTAGATTAGGCTTGGAGGGTCTCTTGCTTACTCATGTATCCCAACTGATTGTCTAGTGGATCGATTTCCGCTTGGAGGGCGGCGGAGAGGTTTTTCGCCGAGTTCTTCGGTTTCCTCTTCGAAAACACGTCTTGGTGTTTTCTGTGTTTGCATCTCTCTTCCCTACTCTTTTATATTCCATTACACTGCTGTGTTGTTTAGTTTATGGATTAGAGTAGCTATATTGTTCATCCGCTCGCTTTTACACTATTCCGCACTTTATATTAAAGTTGTGTAAAATCTATCGAGCCGTAATTTTAATCGAGGGTCTAAACAGCTCTTGTGTTTTTTCAACACGTTTTCGAGCTTTCATTCCTCATCCAACTCAACTCTTCCAATACCTTCCCTTTGTTCACCATTTCTATTTAACGAATTTAAAACTATAAAATCATCACCATCACCATCACCATCCTCCTCTCCTACTTCTTCTTCATCGTCATCATCATCCTCAAGCTCTTTAACCTCATCAAATATATCAAAGCTAGAGTCCCCATTATCCCAGGAACCCATTTGCCTAAATCTGCCATACCCATCATCAGTCTCATCAATTTCACCTTTCCCAGCAGGTTGACCTTTAGTACTAGCAAAAGAGGTTCTTGATAAAAATGAAGAATAATATGCAACAAGTCCAATACGAGCTAATGGGTCTTCAAGTTCATTCTGATTTTTCACCCTCTCTCTATATGTACGGTGGAGAAACTTTGGATTTTACATATATTTTTTTGGCAGGTTTTAGCGCTATATTCCATTATAGGTTTTTTGGTTTTATTATTTGGGTTTTAAAATCTTCCTCCACAAACCCCAAAGGTACGTGCTCCACAAACCCTAAACGCATGCAACATAGTAACGTCTTCTCCTCTGTCTCCAGTCCACTTTCTTCTTCTTAGAAAGTGTTAAATTGCTTGTCCTTTCTTCCTTTCTTTTTTCGATTAGGTTTCTGTGCATGGCATATGGGAGATACTTTGTAACCATTCTAATTGGATATTTTATTGTAAAAAATTAGATGGTGATAGGCTTAACCATTCTATGGATTATATAATATTTATTTTGTTTTAACTATTGTATGGAAAGGAAAGATGTTCCTTATAATACCTGAACGAGGTCTTGAAAAAAAGTCTTCAACTCCTTGCTACTAGAAATACAAACACGAAGATGATGCTATTAAAAATTCAGTTAGCCCTCTCTTTTCAAAATATTTTAAATTTTTCCCTGTTTTTCTATTTTGTCGCTTCTTATAAGGTTTTTAATTGTTTCTAATTTAATTTCTATTCTTATATATGTTTGAATCATATAATGAAGGTTTAGTGTGAATTATTATTGAGGATATTTCATGACTCTTGGTACTCTTATTGGGGACACTGTTAACAAATCCTGTAAAAAAGCTTTCAATTTTTTTTTTTTTTTCATTCGTGTATTATGTTTTTGTAGCAAAGATTTGATTCTCAGCTGGGCATTATAATTTGTGGAAATTTAATGCTCTTTTTGTCTGCAAGAATTTTCAATGCTATTCTATTACTTGAATGCTATTTTCTTATCATGTAGGAATCCTGCCCAGTTAAGTAGAGTAACATATAAATAAAGTGGTGTTGTTGCTGTTGTGGACCAATTTACTTGGTCCTATTCTTTGATCGGGTTTGCAATTGAGGTACACTGTTAACAAATCTTGTGTGTGGAAGATTTCAATTTTTTTTTAAATCTTTTTTTCATTTACATATCATGTTTTAGTAGGACTCCTAAGTTGAGCAAAGAAATATGTAGTTACAACATTGTTGCTAATGTTAAGGATCCAATTAATTACCCGATAAAATTAAATTATATCCAACTTTTTTTTTATACAAGATAGAATTCTACTCTAGCCTAATCTAAGTGTATCTGTGTGTGAAGCTCTCTCCTGAAGATTTGAACTCTGGCCCTTGCCCCCCACACTCCACAAGCACTTGTACTTGTGGAGTGACTATCGTACCAAGGGTGTGCCGTGGTTATACCCAACTTTTGATTGATGGGTAGTTTGTCAATGCCGTCCGTATCAATTAAGACTTCCCAACATTCAAGGACTTATTAGTAACGCCAATGAATTCTTACTCAAATGGTACTTCCTCCTTCTATATGGAGGTAGGTAAACCTACCATTCAAAACTAAGTGAAGTATTGAATCCATATATATTTTAACTATATTTATAACTGCATTTTTTTCCAGACAATGTCAAACTTTTATATATATATATATATATATATATGATATGGCTATTTGATATTGGATCTTAGGACAGGGGATGTGATTGCTCATGATCTTAAAGGTGATATTGAAGATATAAATCAAGCAGTTGTTACTTGCTACTTAAAATTGCATGTTTGGGAGAATTATGCTAGAGACATTATGTTAATCATTATGATTTAAACATAAAATTAATTGAAATTTCATAATAGCTTACTTTTCGTGCATCGCACAAGTTAGTGACTAGTATATATTAATAGCCAAAATTTAGAGAAAATCGAATTAGATTTTAATTGGATTTTCAATTTTGTATCACGTGTCTTATTTAATTTTTAATTTTATGCCAAGTGAATTATTGAGTATAAAAATTGAAAAGTTCAAATCCAATTAAATCCAAAATTGGCTTTCAATTGGAGTCCAATTTTCCGCTATGTGTCAATTTAAGTTTTTAATTTTTTTTGGTAAGTGAATTATTGGGTGCAAAAATCGAAGAGTCTAAAACCATTTGAATATTTTCTATAAAAAATGTATAATTTGAACCATATAGTTGTAATTATTTTTAATTATATCCGTTCATATGTATGGAGCTACACACTAGTTAGGGTTAAAACAAACAGAAAAATTACCATATAATAAAAGCAAAATTATTGATTTTTAGTCTTAAAATTTAGATTGAAGGTTTTTTTTTTTTTTTTTTTTTTTTTGTCTTTAAACTATTGAACTAATCACGGCAAGGGAATATGTTTTTCTTTTTGAGTTTTTTTATTTTCTCTCTTTTTCTTTAAATGGGCTTATGTTATTGGAAGATGAGCTCTTTTCATTGGAATTGAGAGAACCCAATGTGTGCGAACCCATTTAAGAAAAAAAAAATTGAAAATCAAACCCATTTAGACAAATCTAAGAGAAAAATGAGTTTCATAACCATATTATAAAGGCAAAATTATTGGTTTAGCCCATAAAGTTGGATTGAAGGTTTTATTATTATTATTATTATTTTAATTTTGGGGTGCTGAAATTTTGAAAATCTTTTTTCGTCTTTAAATTATTAAACACTTTACAATGAAATGGATAGAAAAACTTCTATTTCAAAAGAAATTTAATAAAATATTTTATGTATAAACATATGTATATACACTATATGAACATAAAAAATAAGAGACAATCTATTATCAAAGATTAAAAGGGAGAGGAGAAAGGATGGATGAAATTTACTCATTTACCTCCTCTCCTCCCCAAAACTAAAATTAATGTTAATTATTTTTTTTCCTTCCTTCTTATGGGTTCTTTATTGAAGTTTGGCTTGCTTATTTTATTCCAAAATAATATATATATTTTCCTTTATAAAATATTTATATAAAAAAAAGTTATGTAATAAGAGCATGAGAATAAATTTATACAAACTCTATTTTTTATCCCTTCACTTTTACACCCTCCAACCAAACACAAATGAGAGAAACTAAAAATTTTTCTATCCTCCATTTTTTCATCCCATTTTCATTTTCTATCTCCCAAACCAAACGAAACACCAAATGATTAACTCTAATGAACAAAATTAAACTATTGATTGAATATTTGGAACTACATACCATATGAATGAAAGGCGTTTTGTCAAAGTTATTTATGTCAACTGTCATGTAGAGTAGCAAGACTTCCGCTGTTTAGTACAAAATTTTCGCTCCCTTTCTTCACTCAATACGCCTTATTGATTTTGTAACAGATAACTAAATTGCTTATATCATAATGACATAGCATTTGTTCAACCTTCTCCTTCAAAAAGGGAGTAAAAATAAGTCAATATAAAAAATTTATTATCATGTATAATTGAGAAATATAAGTAAAATCAAAATCATAATAAATCCAAGACGATAGACGTCCAAAATTTTGACAACCTTATCACAAGCAATATCCTTTAAATACATAAAAATATATATAATTTTTTATTAAAAAAACACATACTTCGATGGATGACAAGGGTAATGCAATTGGTATATAATTCGACCTAAAAATAACTTAATATGTAAATATCACCCCTTGTCATATACAAATGGTTATATGTTTGTGAATACAACATTAGATTGCATCTTTTATATTCATCATTCTTTACTTGATGTAGTCTAATTTTGTATTCACAAACATATGATCATTTTGTATATGACATCCAAAGGCTCTAAGTTCAATGTTTCATTAATCAATGAAACAAAAAAGTGAATGATGAATATAATAGATCATGAAGTTTTTATGCACAATGAAATGGACATAAAAACTTCTATTTCAAATGCAATTTGATTGAATATTTTATGGATAAACATATGTATATACTATAACAATAAAGATAAAAATAAAAAGATTTTTTTATTTTTTGACATGTGTCATATAGAGTACCAATGGAACTTCAATAACAAGCATTAACGTTTCCAACTTGCCACATGCATAAAACAACATCAGACACTTTAACAAACATACGTCACATAAATAAAAAATACATTATGCTTATTAAGTATGCCAATAAATAAATGCAAATCTAGCATATAAATCAAGTGACTATTTAAACTCAAATACTCTAATGTGTGAATTTTAAATTATACTCCATAAATGGAAACTTATATAGCTAAAAATTAAATAAATAAAAGTAGCGATTCACACTTTATTATTTGCAAATCTTTATTGAGTTTGGAACCTAATTTCCAACACAAACATATATTTATACATAATATTTAAATGATAAATTACAACTTACCCAATATATAAAATTTTTCTCGTCTAGGTTTTCTCTCTGAGAGGCCGAAACGTAGAAACCCTCTTATCTTCAGCCGAATGATATCCCATCCCCTCTGCTAAGCCGATCAAGCAGTAGGGCTTCCTTGGATTCACCATTACGGGCAGGGAAATTCCCTTGGACTTTCTCTGCTCCGTCCCAGTTTCTTTTACCTCTTTGGTCTGCCTCCATGGAGGAAATTCTCAACGATTGGAAGAAGCTTTCTTTGATAGATGTAGAAGGAAAAAAGATTAGCCTATCAAAGTCAAGAAATAGGCTTAACCAGGAATATGTACTTGTGGCCAGATTTTTCACAAGAAGAGCTCTTAATGTGGAAGCAGTTGGGCGGACCTTTAAGCCCCTTTGGAGATCTCGACAGGAATTCACGATAAGGGAAGCTTGTGACCATGTACTCTTATTCGTCTTTGAACTCGAAACTGATGCTGAACGGGTCTTAGCGAATGAACCATGGTCATTTGACAAGCATGTTGTCCTCTTCCAGAAATTTGATGTTTCTGTACCAGCCAGAAGTCTAAGATTTACTAAGATGAAGTTTTGGGTACAAATCCACGGTTTGCCCATGCGAATGTTAGATCCCGAAACAGCCTATGAACTGGGCGAAACTATTGGACCAGTTTTCCCATCTGAGAATGTGAAGGAGTTGATAGGAGGGGACTTCCTTCATGTTAGAGTGGAAGTTGATGTATCGCGACCTCTATGTCGAGGCCGCAAGGTTGTCCTAGAAGATGATAAGGAGATTTGGGTGTCCTTCAAATATGAAAAACTCCCTAATTTCTGCTATTGGTGTGGTTTGGTGTCCCACGTCGACAAGGAGTGTGAGATTTGGTTGGCCAACAAGAATAAAACACCTGCAGTAAAACAAGAATATGGCGCATGGCTACGCTCATTGCCCTATAACCCGGGGAGAACTCCTTACACAACGGTGCCAGGAATGGGGATGGCTTTGGAGGACTAAACCAGAATGATCAGGTTTCACACTAAACCCCTGAACCACACAGGGCGGACACGCTGATCGATGATGATGAAGTTCAGGCAACCCCTGAAAGGCGGCAGAGGTGTGGACTTTCCTCATGTATCAAATATGGAAACTACGGAAGTTAGGGAGGAGTTTCTGCAGCCTATTGATATCTCTAATGCACCAAATCAGGAGGTAAATGATTACGTTCCAAATCTATTTCCTTACCATACTAATCTTCAAGATTTTGAACATTAAATCCAGGAAATAGATACGGAGCTTGGAAAATTTGACCACCAACTCTCTGAGATGAATCATAAGACAGTCAACATCCCACATATCTCGGCCTTTCCAGAAAAAGAGGTGGAGATTTCTTTGAAGGCACGTGAAGCCACTATTCAGGATCTCAACCCTCACGTGAATGACTCTAATGACCTTCCCTCTCCAGAGTGCATGACTTTACGAAAGTGGAAAAAGTTGGCACGTGATATTCCCATGCAAAATGATCCTTTGTCTCTCAATATAGGTGCTAAGCGTGACAGAGAAGAAGATGAAGAAACCCAGCCTGAGTTACCAACAAAAAAGCAACAGGTTTCAAGGGTGGATGTACACAACTTATCATCGGTGGAGGCTGTACAGCAGCCCCGCCGTCCACAATGAGTCTACTAGTGTGGAACTGTCGCGGGCTTGGGAACCTGCGCACAGGAAAGGAGCTCGAGGTGTTGATTCGAGCCAAAGATCCCTCCGTCGTGTTCTTAGCCGAAACATGGGCGGATGAAGCTAGGCTAAAAGAAATTCAGCGGAATACTAATTTTGAGAACCTATTTTTTGTGGAGAGAAATACAATAGGAGGTGGCTTAGCCCTTTATTGGAAGAATTCACTTGATCTACATGTGGAGTCTTCTTCTAAGAATCATATAGACTCCATCATCAATAAGGGAAGGATTGGGGCTTGGAGGTTTACTGGCTTTTATGGCGAACCAGCCACGCACAGAAGGAATGAAGCATGGAATCGTCTTCGACTATTAAACAGTAGTTTTCAGCTTCCTTGGCTTTGCGCTGGGGACTTTAATGAATTGACCTGCATGTCGGAGAAGGTGGGAGGTAGCAATAGAAGCCAAGCTCAAATGCAACTCTTCAGAGATGTCATTGACGAATGTGGGTTCATCGACCTCGGTTTTGTTGGTTCTCAATTCACTTGGAGGAAGCATTTTGCAGAGGGAGACTCCATATGGGAAAGGTTGGATCGTGGGCTCACAAACCATGAGTGGTTCTTAAAGTTTTCAGGTACTAAGGTCCATCATCTTCACTCGGACTCATCTGATCATAGTCCGTTATGGATCTCACCTGAAGGCTTAGAAATCCCTTCATTTGCGAAGCCTTTTAGATTTGAAGAAATGTGGCTCTCGGATCGTGGTTGTTCTGATATTGTGGAGGCAGTATGGTGCTCAAGGGATGAGATGTTTGATCCGGCAGTGAAGGTTACTCATAAAATTAAAAAATGTGGCAAAGAGCTAACTGAGTGGAATCGGACCCACTTTGGGAACGTGAGACAAGAGCTGACCAGGAAAAGAAAAGAACTTGTTGAAGCTAAAAAGGTGGCCATGCGGACTGGTTATAATGGGAGAGTACGTTGCCTTAAACAGGAGATTGCCACGTTGGTTGACAAAGAGAATAGATTATGGTTTCAACGATCCAAAGTCTTATGGGCAAAGTTTGGAGATAGAAATTCCAAATTTTTCCACTGTCACGCCTCACAAAGAAAAAGAAAAAATCTGATCCATAAAATCAGGGACAACCATGGTGAGTGGATATCGGATAAGGACAAAATAGCTGATGCTTTAGTGCAATATTACAAAGACTTATTCACGTCAGCCAACACATTGCCTTGTGATTCAGCCACAAATACCATCCCAAAGGTTATTAATGCCGAAATGAACTCCAAACTCTCCACAGCTTTCTCAGAATGGGAAGTGCAGCAGGCAATAAAGCAGATGGCCCCTCTTAAGGCACCAGGTCCTAATGGTATGCCTCCTTTATTTTTTCAACATTATTGGGATTTAATTGGTGATGATGTCTCTCATTCTATTCTCCATTTTTTAAACACCGCATCTCTCCCTGAAAATCTCAATCATACTTTCATTACCCTCATTCCAAAAAAGAAAAATCCGGAATTTTCATCTAATTTCAGACCCATCAGTTTGTGCAATGTATTTTACAAAATTTTCTCAAAAGTCCTAGCAAATAGACTTAAGAGAATTTTACCTAATATTATTTCTGAACATCAGAGTGCTTTTACCAAAAGCCGTCTTATTTCTGATAACATTTTGGTAGCTTTTGAGTCTCTTCACAGCATGCAGAAACACAAGGGAAAGGAGGGTTTTATGGCCATAAAATTGGACATGAGTAAGGCTTATGATAGAGTGGAGTGACACTATCTTGAATCAGTCATGGTGAAGATGGGGTTCTCCGATCACTGGGTCAAATTGCTCATGCTATGTGTCAAATCTGTTTCTTACTCGATCCTTGTTAATGGCGAACCAAAAGGCATGATTACTCCTACTAGAGGCGTTCGTGAGGGTGATCCTCTTTCTCCCTTCCTTTTTTTGCTTTGCACGGAGGGTCTTCATGGGCTTATTACTCAAGCCTCAATACAAGGAGATATTAAGGGTTACTCACTTTGCAGAAATGGTCCGAGACTCACTCATCTTTTATTTGCAGATGATAGTCTTCTATTTTGCAGAGCCACCATCCGGGAATGCCAAAAAATCCTGGATATCCTAGAGGTATATGGGAGATGCTCGGGCCAACAGATCAACCGGAACAAAACAACAATCTTTTTCAGTAAATCTACCTGTGAGGATACTCGAGATCATATAAAGATGGCATTGGGAGTTCCGGAAATTATCCAATATGAGAAATATTTGGGGTTGCCCTCTCTTGTAGGAAGAAATAAAAAAGCCAGTTTTAACTATAACAAGGAAAGAGTTTGGAAGAAAATTCAAGGGTGGAAGGAAAAGCTTTTGTCACAAGCAGGAAGAGAAATTTTAATCAAGGCGGTGGTTCAAGCAATACCAACATACACAATGAGTTGTTTCAAACTCCCTTTGGGTCTTTGTTTAGAAATTGAAAGTCTCATCCGTAGATTTTGGTGGGGACAAAATGGAGAACGGAGGAAGATTCATTGGGTCAAATGGGATACTTTTTGCCAACCCAAGATTGAAGGAGGCATGGGTTTTAAAGATCTAGCAAATTTTAATGATGCTTTACTGGCCAAACAAGCTTGGAGATTGCTGCACAACAAAAATTCTCTGTTTTATAAAGTTTTCAAACCAAAGTTTTTTCCAGATTGCTCTATACTGGAGGCCACAGACTCTATGTCCGGCTCGCATGCATGGAGGAGTATACTTCAAGGTAGGGATGTTCTTTTGACAGGTGCTAGATGGAGGGTTGGCTGTGGAGAGTCTATCAGCATTTGGAATGATGCTTGGCTGCCATCTCTAGACTGTCCTAGAATCAAATCACAGGTTGTATCCGGTTTTGAAGAAGCCAAGGTTTCGGAGCTCATCAACCCAGCTACTAGAAGATGGGATACAAACCTCCTACGTGGATTATTTCACCATACTGAGGTTGACCTTATACTTAGTATTCCCTTAAGTCCACTTCCCGTAGAGGATAAGGTCATATGGCCTTTTAATCCCTCAGGTGTCTACTCGGTAAATCGGGCTCAAGGTTCCTAGCTAATGAAGCCAATCTCTCCACCTCGCAGGCCAACCAGCATCACCATGAAGATATTTGGAAGAGAATATGGAGTCTCCCTGTTCCAAACAAAGTCCGGAACTTCCTTTGGCGTGCATGTCGCGATGCGATACCGGTCAAAAGGAATTTACGGAGGAGGAAAATCCTTATGGATGATATATGTGAGCATTGCCGTTCAACCCCTGAGACAACTTGCCACGCCTTATGGGAGTGTCCAAAAATCTCTGAAGTATGGGAAGCAATTCTGGAATGTGAGTTTCGGCAAGTCCGTAGCTTCTCTTCTCTTCGAGAAGTGTTGGAATTTGGGTTTTCGGAGAATAAAAATATGGAGTTGATGGCCATGGTGATGTGGACTCTCTGGTATCGTAGGAATCTGATAAGAACAAGGCAGCTGGATTTCCCCGCTTCTCAAGTGCTCCCTCAAGCTTCACAAGCTTGGTCCGACTTCAAGCAATACAATATCTCGCTTCCATCGAAGCAAGGCGTCAGTGGGCAGTCACGGGATCGGTCTCATTGGTCTCCACCTCCCACGGATTGTTATAAAGTGAATTTTGATGGGGCCACATTTCCTGAGCTGGGCAAGGCAGGGATTGGTGTTGTAATCCGAAACTGGGAAAGGAGCGTTATGGCTTCTCTTTCGGAACAAGCTCCACTTCCTTTCTCCCCTGATATTATTGAAGCTATGGCTGCTGCTAGGGCGATTTTATTTGCTCAGGAGCTCGGTATTAGACCTTTTATCCTCGAAGGTGATTCGGAAGTGGTGATCAAAACTTTCATGGCTGCAGAAGACTCTCTTTCCTCATTCGGTCACATCATTTCTTTGGCTAAGTCCACCTTAGTTACCAACGAGTGTATTTCTTTTTCTCATACTTATAGGGATGGTAATAAGGTTGCTCATAACCTAGCTAGACATGCTAGACATATCAGAGGTTTGTCTGTATGGATGGAGGATACTCCTCCCCACCTTTATTCTATTCTTTCGCCGACTCTGGCTAATAATATTTAGATGTCTTCCTTCTCAAAAAAAAAAAAATTACAACTTACCCACCTGTGGTTTTTCTGAAATTCAACTTACTTACTTGTGGTTTGATTTTTAACACTTTACCTATTTGAGGTCCTTTCCGTTAGTGGTTCATAACCCACTCCCCATTTGTCGTTAGACTAACATCTTATATGCCAAAATTATTACAAAAAATGGATCAAACACCCTCTCTCCTCAAAACCTCTCACGCGAGCTCACCCATTCAAAACCAAGGAGACTGAGGAAATGAAATTAAACCCTTGAAGCAATTTTTTTATGCAATGATTGTAATTGCATTTTGCTGCATTGCCATTAACCTGTGTCAATCAGTGACCATATTTTCAAGGCAAGGCTACATCGCATCTGCAGTTGTAACATCTCTGCCAATGCTCAGGGACGGAACCAGGATTTATACATGAGGAGGGCCAAAGCTTAAAACCAAAAAAAAAAAAAATTATGAAAATAAAAACTAAAATCTATTTTATATTCAACTAAATACTACATACAAAATAAGTATTTTTTAAACATTTCATACTATAAAACACATCTACAAAGTATAACATACAAAATAAGTGTTTTTTTATTTTGTGAGCGATTTTTGTTTAGTCCATATATATTTATTTATTTTGTTTTTGTAGTTAAAGGGGCATAAATTTTATTTATTTATTTATTTTCCTGTAGGTCAATATCTAAATATTTTAGAGGAGGAGAGAAAAAAAAAAAAATATATATATATATATATATATAAAAGGGCAAATCTTAATTTTTTTATACTAGTTTTTTTTTTTTTTAATTGGGGGGTGGGGGGGGGCAATGGCCCCCCTCTGCCCTAGTGTAGGTCCGCCCCTGCCAATGCTAATTCCGTTAGTACTATGCATAAGAAAGGAAGCGGTCTTTTGGAATGAGGCTAAACAAGAACCTGAACGTAAGACTAGGCCTCAAGTTAATGCACCAAAAGAAAATCAAGATTCCAACCCTGGATTTTGGGAAAAAAAAAATTCCACAAAGACATTTTTGGTTACAATGGTAGTGTGTGCAGTAGCTACGGCAACTACTACGGCTGGGATGGACCAGGTGGGGCAGCTTAGTAGAGCAGTCTAGTTGGACTTCATTTCCTTAAACTTGCTTGTGGATTACATTGGAATTTTCAATTTTTTTTTGGGAGGATCGTTGTAAATTACTTCATTGGAATTGTGACATGATGGTAGATTAGTGTTAGGTCTTGGAATTGGATTTCTGCTAATGCTTATGCATTTGTCGATTGCATACCCAATTGGTAGGTCCCTCTATTTTTCTTGTGTACTTCTGGGTTTCTCTCAGGGAGCCACTTCACAGTTATCATGGATGGTAATCCAAGTTGAAAACTTGCTTATGGGTTTCTCTCTGGGTTTAATTCCATTTCCTCGGTCTACTTCTTCCTCGGTCTTCTTTGTTTTCAACGGGTGAGCTCGCTTGAGAGGTTTTGAGGAGAGAGGGTGTTTGATCTTTTTTTCGTTATAATTTTGGCATATACGATGTTAGTCTAACGGCAAGTGGGGAGTGGGTTTAGGTTATGGACCATTAATGGAAAGGACCTCAAGTGGACAAAAAAAAGTGAGGTTTTGGTGGGATTGGTAGGAGAGTTAGATATTTATCATGAAATGCTAAAAGGTTTTGTGCAAACTAATAGCTAAATGATGATATTATTGCTTAAGAATTAAGAGTTGGAGTGATATGTACAAATGTCATTTTCTTATTGGTGGTTGGAGCCCAATGCTCCAAACATATTTAGAGCCAAACTCTATCCTATACGCAAATGAGAAATCATGTGCACACTCATGTTATGCATGTTACTTCTCTCTCAACAAAAAAAGAAAAAGGAAAAAAAAGCAGGATACTTCTAAAAAAAAAAATAGTGAAGCATGTCAAATTTCAAATATATCATTTATTAATTATAAATATCCAAATAATAATATAATAATACCTAAATGATAAAATATTATATAAGATAAATATATAAATTAAAAAATAATAATATAATTCTGATTCAACTTTAATTGTTAACTATATGTAAGTTATATTATGTTAAATTTAATGACCTTGCTTATACAAATGTCGTCCGTTTTAGTAATATATACCTCAAACAATAATTTTGATAGGCTCTAGCCAACCACTCAGATTATTGAAACAACATTTTTTATCAACTTTTACCAAAAGTTCTGCTTATTGATAATGTATTCTGTTCACTTCATTTTGTGTGCCAAAATCCCATATTTTTTACAAAAATTGTATGAATTATCATTTTGACCATAAGATTAAAGGGATGTTAAAAATGGTTGAGTTTATCTCGATTAGATGTTAGATTATCCAATTTATCATGATTTAGGACAAAATGATCAAATGCCCCTACTAATTAGTCCTTGACCAAATTGAGGTCAAACTGGGTTCTAAAATTCATATTTTTAAGACAAGATTAATATTTTTCTAAACATTTATTAGAGTTTAACCTAGTTTGAAAACAGTCAACCAGGCATGACCTTAATTTGACCAAAAAGATTGACGGTATGATCGGGATAAAATTAAGCCCACGTGATAGATAATTAATTCCCCCTATAAGTTGACATTACACGGGTTCAAATCGAACTTAAAGTAAGCAATATTTTGCACCAAAAAAATAAAATAAAAGTGTTTGGCGATTATATATTATGACATGTCATTAAAGTTTGATTATTATAGTTTAATTTTGTTGAATTATAAGCAAAAGATCATGGATTGGTCCAAAAGAGGAGTTGTTGGAAAGGTCTTGTGATGAATTTCAATTTAGTGAGCTTGATTTGCTAAAATTCTATTTAATAAAAATGAATTTATTAAAATATTAAAGAAAATTTAAAAGGACTTTTCCTAATTAAACTTGTTTTTCACCTTCTTTCCAAAGCATCAAACTCACTCAATTTGAAAATTGGATCCAAAAAGTAAAGATCTTTAGAGAGTAGAACTCATGAGCTTTCCAATGACACCTCGTTTGATCAAAATGGAGGTTTGGAATTCCAAAAGGTTTAATGAAAAAAAAAAAAAAAAAAAGGGGGGCCAAAAGAATCATGAAAATTAGAGCATTGATGTGCTTTGGCCAAGGAGACTAATGAGATTGGGAAAAGAGGATTCAGTCAAATAACAAAAAAGACCCGTATTTTAGTTATTTAATGAGACAAATATATTTCAATAAATAAATAAATAGCCCATATGCCATAACATGAATTGTGCTTTGTCAAGCTTTAAATGGGGTAGAAAGACTAGTGTTTAAACGCTGGTCTTTCTACCCAATTTCATGTTTGACAACTGCCTTAACAAAGTCTCTATTGTCTAAGAAAAGTTTATATCACCATCTAGCTTGAGTGATCTGGTTGTTTGGTCATCGAAATAGTTATGAATCCTTAGTAGGAAAAAAAAAAAGTAAATAAAGATGCAATCAAATTTTGCATTCATAAACATATGATCATTTATATATGATATCCAAAGTTTCTAAGTTTGTTGGGATTAATTGTTGAAATAGAAGAGTGAATGATGAATATAATAGATGAAGCTTCTATTTCAAATGCAATTTGATTGAATGTTTTATGAATAAACATATGTATATATACTATAAAAATTTGAATCCTGCTTTTTTGACGTGAGTGTCAAATAGAAAACCAATAGAACTTCAAGAACGAGCATTAACATTTCCGATTTGCCTCATGCACAAAACAAATATGGGACGCTTTATCAAACATATATAACATAAATAGCAAATACATTGTACTTATTAAGTATGCCAATGAATGCAAATCTAGCATATAAATCAAGTGACTATTTAAACTCAAATACTCAAATGTATGAATTTTAACTATATTCCTTAAATGGAAAATTATATGGACAACTCACTTTATTATTTGCAAATCTCTATTGAATTTAGGACATAATTTCTAACACAAACATAATATTTAAATGAATCATATTATCATTTTAAAATAAATTTTATGATGTTGGATACTTATCAAAGATTGGAGACAAATTTGGTTATATTTGTACTTGTTATTGTTGCATATATGTATAAAGTTGACAGAGAGGTCATTCCATTGCTGAAGACAATCAACATGTTCAGTTGTGCAACTGAGCCCAACAAAAACATGTCATTTGTAAAAAGTAATGTATCTATTTGTCCCATATATTAATTCAAGAATCCAGTCACAATCAACCTAATGATGATTGAAAGCATTGTGAAGTTTGAAACACTTTCCTCAATATCAATTGTTTTAGAGGTACAACATATATGAAGCCGATAGTCCAAATAGTGGCATTATCTGCAGCTACTGTGCAATATATTTTAATTTTTCCCTCCCTTTGGTGATTCTTTCAGCGGTATGATTCTGTCATTATCATTGACAATCCACTAACGCTACCTATAGCTGTTGTGAGGAAATCTTGAAATACAATATGCATTGCATTTTGGAAATGATTAACAATTTTTTTTTTTTGGCTTAAATGATTTTTACTTGAGAAAGGATATGTAAAGTAAAAGAATAGTTAATAAAGTAGGAGAATAAATTCAAATAGGATATGGTGTAAAAGAGGATTTTTATGCTATCCAATATTGACATGCCCCATTAGATTTTAACAACTAAAAGACTCATTGTATCATAAACTTAAAAATAAAAATAAAAAATAAAAAAATCAACCTAAAAAGAGCAAGAAAAAGAAAATGTATTTCCCTCAAATTCTCCCCTTAAATCTCTCCATCTCTTTCTCTCTCCTTTATGTAGCACTAAAGAGAATAAACATAACAGATTTTGTCTTCAAGCTCGGATAGGAATTCAACATCATAAAATTTCTTTTCAAACGAGAATATGATTCATTCAAATATTATGTATAAATATATGTTTATGTTATTAATTATGTTTTAAATTCAATAGAGATTTACAAATAATATAGTACGAGTTGTTACTTTTATTTATTTAAATTTATCCATATAAGTTTCTAGTTATGTAGTATAATCTAAGAGTCGTACATTCGAGTATTTAAGTTTAAATAGCCACGACTTGTATGCTAGATTTGTGTTCTTTCCATGTTAGATTTCCCAAAAAAAAAAAAAAATTATAGCTCAAGGTTTAGCATAAAAGATCTCAAGCATTTCCCTTTTTCTTTTTCTTTTTTATGGGTATAACATAGCACAAAAAAGTGCACATATGAAATGAATCTAAAAAAGAATTCAACTTATGTTTTAAATACAAGTTTATGTTTAATTTCTCATAACTTTTTCTTACATGTTAAATTCAAATTTTGTAGATTGTAAGTTCTAACATAAAAGATCTCAATATTTTCTCTATTATGTGTCTGTCATTAATTTTATATATTATCTATTGATTAAAATTCATGCCCGACATGAAGAAGGTGTCGTATATAGTAAATGTAGAATTCTATCCACTTAGATATAGGGGCGGTATTTTTGTAGTAGCAAATTGGGTGCCCAACCTCATAATTAATAGCATCAATGAATAATTGACATAAAAGTCACATTTTTAATTTTCACCATTATCTCCATCTGCATAATTTTGAGAAACAAACACACACATACAAGGGAGAGAGAAACGGGTTCTAACACAAAGGCACATCACAACTCCACTCAAAAACCATGGTAAATCTCCATCTGCATAATAGTTTAACTTTGTATGCATTTTTCCGAAACAAACAAAGAGTTGATATAGAACACATAATAGGGTATTTGACACATAGTCATTGGGATCTAAAGAAGCGTTGGCAACAACTTGAGGCTCCCTTTAAATAATACTTCTAGTTTAGTCGAACTTTTTCCAAGTAGAAGTGATGAACATGGTGATAAACTTATAGTTTTAAAAAAAAAAAAAAATTTTTGACGACATTATGTTATGTTATATTATATTATATATATATATATATATATATGTGTGTGTGTGTGTATAATATAATATAATGTAAAATCGAATTCTTTGCCATTTTTTTTTACTTCACGAAAGTTTGCCACATAAGCTTTGGAGGCCTCCCAATTTTCTACATCATCATTGTGTTTTTTTAAGGCAAAAATACACTTTTGGTCCCAATATTTTGAGCCGATTCCCATTTTGGTCCCTAAATTGATTTCGTTCCTAATGTAGTACCTAAAAAAAGAAAATCAATTTTATTTTGGTCCCTGCTGTCAACTCACTAACGGAAATCTCCTACATGGCAGACGGAGTACCCTGCTTGCTAACGTGGCGATGACGTGGCCATTAAAATATTATTAAAAAAATTTATTTGGCATTTTTATATGCCACGTCAGCATTTTAAAATTTTTTTTAAAGCCATGTCAGAAAATTTAAACCAAAAAAGAAAATAAATTAAAAAACAAAACTTAAATCTAATTAAAAAAAACCTTTAATTTCTTAATTTTAATTTAAACTGAAAATACAAATTTGATTTAAACTGAAAATTTAATTTCTCAATTCTCATATTTTCGTACATTTTATTTTTTCTTAACCAAACACAAAAATACAGAAGATTTGGTTTTAAGCTGGAGCTTCCCAAATCTCAGATCAGATCAATTTCTCTTCTCCTCTCTCTCTCTCAGATCAGTTTCTCCAACTCTCTCTCAGCATCCTTTGCTCCACTGCTTCGGTCACTAGAGGTCTGATCCTGTTGCCTCGGGATCAACGTCACTGCGCACAAAGCTCTGTTATCGAATCAAGGCATGTAGGTCACAGATCAATTGGTGTTGGTCACGATCTCTCTGACCTAGGTTTGTTTTTCCATGTGGGTATTGGTTTGTTTTAAATTTATGGGTTTGTTTTTTTCATGTGGGTTTGATGATTAGTCTGGGTTTATGGGTTTGATTTGTTGGAGGTTTCAGTGGAAGATGGTGTTGGATATGGAAAATGCGAACATCGTCGGTGGTGGCCGTGGCATGCAGCAAGAAGAGAATCAGTTGCCCATGAATGGGTATCTAGGTTTGTTTGGAACTTGCATGAGTGGGTATCTGGGTTTGTTTGAGACTTGTGTGACTGAGTTTGTTCAGGTTTGGGTATCCTTGCTCTTTGTTTTTTTGGAGAGAATGTGGAGTTGTTTGTTTTTATGGGCTTTTTTGTGTGTTTGTTTCTGAAGAAAAATTCTGGGTTTATAGGTTTGCTAAAGATTGAGTTGGTTACTGGGTTTATGGGTTTATTTCTTCGGTTTATTTATGGTTTGGTTTGGTTTTTTGGATTTATTTCTTGTTTTTCTGGATTTGATGGAGTAGATTTGGTTGCTAGATTTGGATTTGGGGTTTGCTAAAGATTGGTTTATTTCATGGATTTAGGAAGAACACAAAAAACAACTTCAGTTCTTATGAAAAAGTAATGAAAGTAAAAAAAATTAAATTAAATTAGATTTAAGTTTTGTTTTTTAATTTATTTTCTTTTTTGGTTTAAATTTTCTGACATGGCTTTTTATAAAAAAATTAAAATGCTGACGTGGCACATAAAAAATGCCAAATAAATTTTTTCAATAATATTTTAATGGCCACGTCAGCAAGTAAGGTGCTCTGTCTGTCATGTAAGAGATTTCTGTTAATAGGTTGACGGCAAGGACCAAAATAAAATTGATTTTCTTTTTTTAAGGACTACATTAGGAACGAAATCAATTTAGGGACCAAAATGGAAATTGGCCCAAAATGTAGGGACCAAAAGTAAATTTTCACCTTTTTTTTAATACATTTTTATTAATTTTTAAACATTTTTTAAATACCTCATTATTTGGTGTTTTTTCTCTAACTCTATCACAAACCCTAGTCCCTTTGGGGACATCCGCTAAAAAAATATCACAAACCCTAGCCCTATCCCTAGTGCGGTCTCTCTTATGGGTAGTTTGGATGGAGAGAGAGGGAGGGAAAGTAAAATAGAACTAGTTGAAAATTGGCTGCGATTTCTGGACAACTTTACTCTACTCTCTCTCCCTCCCCCTCCATCCAAACTGGACATTAGAAACTTATTATATTCTCATCTTCAAACTCCCCCTCTCCTACTTCACGTCCTTGATCTCTCACTACTCAATTTAAATTCAAACCCCACAACTAGACCCATAACTATGTTCGCCACATAATTAGAGAGACACCCCTTTCCACACCTAGAATTAAAGATATTTTTAATAAATCTTATATTAAACATCAATATTTTTCAATCATTTTTTAGTAATACTAGAGACACATGCCTTCTCTCACCAAAATTCACACCTTATTTATGTGTCAATTCTTAATTGAACTACAACTTTTTCAAGTACATGTGGAAGACCCTTTTTTTTTTTTGAGAAACAAACACACACACATGCGCGCGCGCGCGCGCGCACACACACACAGGGGAAAAGGAAAGAGGTTCTAATATAAAGGCACACTATAACTCCACTCAGAAGTCATGGTAGCTCTTAAGAGAGGGTGGGGCAAGTTATACTACACATAACACACTCTCTTAAGCAACGAGGGACAATTACCGATTCTTTTTTTCTTTTTTTTAGAAACAAACACACACACACACATAAGGAAGAGGGGAAAATGTTTTAACACAAAGGCACACTACAACTCCACTCAAAAGTTATGGTAACTTTTAAAGAAGGGTGGGGCAAGGGAAGACCCATGTTAAAGTGTTAAGATCTAATCAAGAGTTAACACATAAATAAGGTGTGAATTTAGGTGTGGGAAGGGGTGCGTCCATAGCATTAATTACTCATAAAACTTGTCCTATATATTGAATCATTTACAATCTTACAATCATGTTGTCCATAAAAGTTACTGAAATTCAGTTAATTTGAAATAATTTTCAACAAGTATATTACTAGAAGTGTAATTTATAAATAAAAAACATATATTTTCAATTTTCTTTAAATTTTTGTATAATTTTTGGCATTCGATGTGTAACAATTAAGTTTACTGCCAAGGGAAAAAAATAACAAGTTTACTGAATAAAATTCTAACTTTATTAAAAAATTTAGGAAAATCAAATTAGAAAAAAAAGAAGAAGAAGGGAGATGTTGAAAAAAAAAAGTCCACCAAAACTGTTACGTTACACAAGCGAGATTCATAGTATGAATAAGAGTCTTTTTGGCCTCGTCGTTGGCTTGCCTCTACGCGATTGCTCTTCCATTCTCAGTAAGTTCCACCAAATATTTTTTCTCTCTCTTTGATTTGTTCCCAATTTTTTCAATTTAGATTTGGCATTGTGCATTCCAGGCTTTTTTTTTTTTGGTAGCTTGTTAGCATTCTTTCGAGTTCAATCCTATTATTGAGTTTTATTAGAGGTTGATCTTCCTTGTTAGAGCACTGTTTTTGAAATTTTTTGGGTTTTTTTGAGTATTTTTTAAAAAGTTTTTATGAAGTATTGAACATTTATATAGAAAAGCCATTTGAATTTGCTTTTAGCCAATAAATCCTATGAGCAATGACCCCACTTGCCTTAACTAGTTGCCGAGTAATCTAGAAGACTAGAAGGGCTTTTTTGCCCATTATGTTATTTTTGCAAACATATTTGTTACGTGGCCTAAAACAAACATATTAGTTACGTGGCCTCATTTGGAACTTGAGACTCAAGTTCCAATGTGAAGAACGACTCGAGTTCCACTTGTAACTTAAAAAAAATAATTAATTAATTAATTATCTAAGGTTTTTCCATTTGGACTTGAGTTCAAAATGAGGGCACATAACTAATAAGTTTCATTTTCAGCCATATAATGAATATGTTTGCAAAAATAGCATAATGGACAAAGAAGACCAATCCAAGGGTATTCATTCTTGATGAACTAAACAATTTATGTTCACGCCTAGGAGTTTCTATTATTTGGAATTTTAGAGAACTAAAACTTCCAATTATGTGGAATGCAAATTAGTTTGGGTAATTTATTTGTTCTTAAGAATAGCAAAAGGGTCGTAAAGTGATAGGACTCAAAACATGTAGAAGGATGCAATGAATCTGCTTGGGATGAAAAGGGTTGATTAAAAGATAAAATGGTTTGGGGTATTGGAGAGTTTGTGGGGTAGTCCACCTCCAAGAGAAGAAGATTGGGGATTGTTAAGAGAGCCTGGAAAGAGAGCTGGGGAATTTGCATCAACTTTCATAACGAAGAATAAATGCTAAAAATTGGTAGCCTTGCACTAGGTTTTTTTTTTTTTTTTTTAATCCTAGCCTTATGTCTTGTCCTTCCACACGTGTATAGTTATGCTGTTGGGGTTGGTGTAGATGAATCTTAGACTGGGTTAAGGCTTTGGGCTTATTACAAAGGAACTGAGTTGATTGTGTAACTTTGTTAATAGGTATTCTTTTGATATGGTTTCTGTCCATGACTTGTGTAGCAATGTGTTGGATTATTTCTAATACTGTGGATTTGCGGGTGCAGTACGTTCTTTTGATTGATTATTTCCGAAGCAATTGTAATCACATTCACAGATATATATTGATTGATGTTGGGAAGAAGTTTCTGGAGCAAGAACTCCAGTGGTTTACTATCCATAAGATTCCTAGAGTGGATTCTGTCAGTATTCTTTATCCACATTTTTTCTCATGTTTATGATAAGTGCTATATTTTGTGGAATATGTATTTTATTAAAATATGACACGTTAGGCTTTTATAAGGCCACATTATTAAAGTAGGGGAAAAGCTTGTGTCCAATGCATCATTATATTGAACATGTTAAGATATGGACATATGTTCAAAACAAGTAAGGGAAGAGCTTGTGTCCAGTGCATCAGTTGCACTAGACACGTTAGGATACGGACAAGTGTCCGTATCTCACTGTGTCCAGTACACTGATGCACTGGACACAAGTCGTGTCTATTAAAGTATGCATTTTCATTCACCTATTACACATGTACGATTAATCTTCATGATCATATATATTTTTATCTTCCCTGCCCCTGTCCCCCCTTCTCCCTAGTGACCCCCTCAATCACAGTGATTTTTTTTTAAAGGGGACGAGATGTTGGGGGGGGGGGGGGGGGTGTGTGTGTGTGTGTAATGGACATCTTGAATGTGAGTTGGTGCATAAATTTTAATTTTCACTTTCTTATAAAATGGTCATATTAACAAGTAATTTTAGGACAATTGCTAATAAACTATTTTAGAAATGTTTTGATATTATTTTTATGGGAAATATAAAAAAACAATCAAAAATTAATAATTTTTTCTTTTCCCATTAAAATTTTCTAATAATATTTCCTAAACCAATATTTTTAGGGCATCCGTTAACTTATTTTAATTGGTATTGTCCCCTAACTTTAGGAAGGGGTGGGGGATTTACTCAATTTTCTTTAACTGTATTCATTTGTAATTGTTTAGGGGACTTCTTTGTGTACTTCCAATATACTTAGGTTTCTCCTCTCATCATTATTACTTATCAATAAATGTATTTATATTTTGACGGCAGTCTTAGAGAGTATGTGTGAAAATGGGAGATTGTAAACATCTACGGCCCATTGTATTTGATCTTTCATTGACATTTTATGTCCCTTTTGTTTTGCTTTGAATTCTTTGTGACTGATTAAAATTCAGCATAACAAGCTTGTCGTGCATGCACTAATTACAGGAGTGTGCTGGTGTGAGTAACCATTTGTAAAGCGTTAATTAAGTTCCATTTAGTTAGGAAGATGAAAAAGTGGAATGATAGAAACTTGAAAGGGGATAGAAAAGTGAGATTGTGGAAGGATAAAAGATATTTTAATTTTCCTCATCTATATTTAGTTGGAAAAGTGATTGGATAGAAAAAAAAAATATGTTTATATAAAAATATATGTTTAAAAAAATAATTAAAAAAAAGGAGAAGAACAAGAACAACAAAATGGAAGAAGCACCCATAAAATTGTATCAGATGCCCAAGAAAAGATCATGGTAAAAAAAAAAAAAAAAAACAACAACAACAACAACAACAAAATGGAAGAAGCACCCACAAAATTGTATCACAGGCCCAAGAAAATATCATGGCAAAAAAAAAAAAAAAAAAAAAAAAAGCAATCAAGTCCAACACTAAAGAGGAGAGAGGGTAGTTCAGTCATTTGAACTATTCCTCTTCCTCTATTTTCTCTCCAATTTGGGGAGATTGAGTTTTGGTTAGACCAGGAAGAAAACACCCGGGCCTCACCAGTTTTCTCTCCCCCTCTCCCCTCTCAACCAAACACCCCTCTTAACTATTTTCTCTTCTTTTTTCCCCTCTCTTTCTTTTTTCATTTTTTTTTCCATCCTACCCAAAATTATCTCAACCAAACATACCCTAACTCCCTAAGAGTCAGCAACTTTAAAAGGTGAAACTGAAAGCTTTAAATTCTATTATCTTCCTACCAAAATAGTAAATTTCAATTTGTTGACACCCCATTTTGCAACCTGCATTTAACCTCACTTGGAGGGTAAAAGGGTAATTTCACATTGAAAATATGCATCTTGATCCTGGTCATTAGATCCTTAATCTCATTTCACCAAAATGATCTTAATGTTGTAATGATCAAATCGACTAGTCATAAGCCCTAATCGAACCATCAAATTGAAAGTTATCGTCAAATCAAGTTTTAATGGCCGAGATGCACTATCACAAATTGAGTCCGACTATATGTAATTATAAACAATTGATTTCAATTATTATAATTATAATCAATTTGAGATTAATGACGTGTCATAATTTGATTTACTAGGACTACATTTTATGATAAGGTTGCACATACTTAATTAATTAGATAATCAAATATTAATTATTCAATGAGTAATTTGTACAATTATCTTTTAATTATGGTAAATTTGAAACTAATTAAGTCTGAAATGGGAGTGATTAGAGCATATTAATGTCAATTGGAAACTAATTTGGGACCTATTAATGTTAATTGTGCCGAAATTATTTTCTAACAAATGACTTCTACTCACTATTTCATTGATATCTCTCAGAATATTTTGAATCTGTGAATGATATTACTTTTCCCAGAAACTAGACATCCAGAGCTTCAATTTGAGCATAAGAACGAGACAATTCTAATCAAAATTAAGGAATATATATTTTTTGAATTTGGCTCTACAGGTTGTTATAGTAGCTGCGGGAGAACCAAATTTTTCTTACTCCTCACTCCCACCAATCTCTAAATTTAATGCACCCGATTTCCCCAAATGCTAAAATAAGGTCTAGGTTCATGATTCTTTGTCAACCCTTATTAAATAACTTTTCATTCATATTTTCTCCACCACTATGATATAAACCCCCCCTCCTCCATTCCAAAGCACACAAAAACCCTAATCTCTTCTTCTCTCTTGAGTTCTAGTGAAATAAAGTAGTCTAATCATATCTTGGTCTTCTTGAGACTCAAGGTATTAAGTGAGACTCACTCTCCCTCTTCTAGCTCTTCTTTTCCTCTACCTTTAGAACCTCCACCAAGAGTCTCCTCCTACACCATATGGATCTTGCATGAAGGTATAATCTCTTTCCCTAACTTGTTTTTTATGTTGCCATGATGAAAATTTAAGATTAAAGCATGATAGTAATTATTTAAATTCCCTTAAATATGTTTAAATGTTCTTAAATGTTCTTATGTGTTCTTCACATGTTCTTGGTTGTTCATCACATGTTCATGTATAATACTAGTTTTGATCTTAAATCCGCATAAAAAACATGAAAAATATGTTTGTTTAATAATTCTTTCAAATACTTGAATCTAAAATATCACCATCCATACACATTTACTAGAATTTATTTTTCGATCTAAATGAAATGCTTAATAAATTGAATTAGGTTTTTTCACATGCACACACATTAAATTCAACATGCAAATTGATTTATAATATATTGGATGATGTGATATGAATGTTGGCTACCATAATTTAGAAGACCGGTTTCACTGGGCAAGGTGGGTGCCTAACACCTTTCCATCTTGTAACATAGTCTCCGAACTTAGATCAATGATTGATAGATCAATGTTTATCCTTTCAATTTCTAGATTTTAACTAGGAAACAAAACCATGTACTTTATCTTAAATTGTATCTAGGACCAAAACCTTGTAATTTCTTATGATCAATGTAAATTCATTTGCAAATCAATAAAATGAGGAATTTTTCAATTTTGGTTTTGTTATTTATTCCAATAATTATATAAGTGGCGACTCCATTATAAAATCCTTAATCTAAAAGGGAAAATATAATCAGTCAAACCTCCATTTTGAGAGGCAATAACACGATTCCACCCATTCACGTAGGTTTGGCCCAACACATAAAAAATGAGTCGGGGGCGTGGTCTCTTACACAATTACTTTTTTCTTTTCTCTATGTTCTTGAGATAATCAACAAGGTTGTGGGCTGTTTCATCCCAGTGCAAGCAATGAACGGCTCCATCATTTCATTAAAGCAATTATGGACAAGATTTAATTAGTTGATAGCCTTTCAATGACACAAGACTAATTGATGATCGAATCAATAATCAATTTTAGTTTCTTGTTAAGTCCCCAAATTGCTAGGCAATAGCAAAATGAAAGATATATATAGTACATGCTAATATTAATTACAAACCTAAAGAAACCAAAGGAACAAAAATGCCCACATAACTAAGATTTTTGCCGTTTTGAGCTTTGGGTAAGTTATGTTGTGAGCTTCTCTAGAATTCAAAGAAAAAAAAAATACAAATTCTATTCTCCAAAATTTCTACTAAAGAACTTGTAATCACTTAAAATATATGTAGTTATAAGCACTTTAGAGAGGAGGATTTAAGAGAGATAAAAATATGAGAATGACTGAATAGGTAAAAATGTAAATCCACTCTTTGCTCCCTTAATTCGTTGTTTTCTCCTAAT
Organism: Quercus ilex subsp. ballota; assembly: GCA_032727855.1. Lineage (NCBI taxonomy): Eukaryota > Viridiplantae > Streptophyta > Magnoliopsida > Fagales > Fagaceae > Quercus > Quercus ilex. The sequence continues at coordinate 63,147,150 of CM064912.1, read as the reverse complement.
CTCCCTCTCATAGTCTCACCAATTCCATGTACTAGTGGACTTCACCTTCTCTTTGCATGAGTAGATATTTTTTTCTCAACAAAAATGGTGAGTTTTGGGGAACTAGTGAGCCAGCTCAACAAATCTGCCAACCCAATCACCACTCCAAATGGTCTTATAAGATGAACTCACCAAGTTTTTTGAAACCACAAAAACACCATTCATACCTCTTCCCTCTTTTTAATATAGGTAATAGAGATAGATATAGTACATATACATATGTTTATACATAAAACATTCAATAAAATTGCATTTGAAGTAGAATTTTTTTAAGTCCATTTCATAGTGTATAAAAAAATTATTTGTTATATTTTATAATTCACTCATCTATTTCATTAATTAATTCAATCTCTACCCAATTTCATTTTTGACAATTGCCTTAACAAAGCCTCTATTTTCTAAGATAAAGTTGATATTACCATCTTACTTGAGTGATCTGATTATTTGGTCTTCGAAACAGTTATGAATCCTTAATAGCAAAACAAAATAGTAAATAAAGATGAAAACTAATTTGTATTCACAAACATATGATCATTTGTATATGACATCCAAAGGTTCTAAATTTTTGTTAGGATTAATTAATGAAACTAAAGAATGGATGGCGAATATAATAAAATGAAATTTTCATACACTATAAAATGGACATCAAAACTTTTATATCAAATGGAATTTGATTGATGTTTTATTGATAAACATATGTATATATACTATAAAAATTAGAATCCCCTTTTTTTGAGATGAGAGTGTCAAATAGAGTACCAATGGAACTTCAATAACTAGTATTGAAAGTTCAATATGGGTATGAAACACCCTTGAACGTTTAGACCCCAAATTACAAAATTACCAATTCAAGCTTTATATCAAACAATTAATGTGCGGAATATGATAACAAGCTTATAACAGAATTGATAAACAATCTAAGCCAAATATAAACATATCCACAGTAGTAAATATAAGGCAAAGATAAAGGGAAGGAAGATGCAAACACATGGACAACACACGATGTGTTATCAAAGAGGAAACCGAAGTCCTCGACGAAAAACCTCTCCGCCGCCCTCCAAGCGGTCAAATAATCCACTAAAGAATGTAGTTGGGATACATGAACAGCAGAAGACCCTCCAAGCCTAATCTACCCAAGTACCTAAGCCCTCCAAACTTCTTGCTCCAACAAGGTTACGCCGAACCTATTTCTTCTTTAGCTTCCCGGATTCCGCTATAGCCCATAGCATCAACCAATTAGATTGGTTCCTTCCTAACTGCTTCTCAAAGCACCAAATAAATCTTCTCACGGATATGGGTATGGTGAGAAAAGGATTTGGCTAAGAACCTCTCAAGGGTATAACAATGGAGAGGGAGAGAGTAGAGGAATTTGTAGAGACTCTAAGGCAAAGATTGGGGATGAGGCAATCTTGTATTTCTCTAGGGTTTTCCCTCACAAAATTCTCTCTAGAAGCTCTATCAATTTAGTGGGTATAAGGGTGTATATATAGTAGGGTGAGAAGGGAATGCAAAACGTCAGTTTTTGCCAAACAGGGTTAACTCGCGGCTTGACCTCGCGGCTTGTCCAAGTCGCGAGTTCCAGTCGCGACGTAACGGCCTGGACAGCCTGGAACTTTTGTCCTGTAACGTGACAGCTGGCGCGACCCTTCAGCTTCCCAGTGTGCCTCTCACGTGCCTGCCTTTCGCGGCTTGCCAATCGCGATCCACCCGCGAGACTCTGTTTTTCTTGCACACTCTTGAGCTTTTCTTCACATCTTCTCACACACTACCCTTACAATTTTCCCACCTAAATACAGGGTTACTAAGTGCTAAATTACAAGCAAATTGGTCACAGAATAAAGCCAATTAGATGGTTGATTAAATTCAACCTTACAAGTATTAATGTTTCCAACTTGCTACATGCACAAAAAAATATAAGACACTTTAACAAACATATATAACATAAATAACAAATACATTATGCTTATTAAGTATGCCAATGAATGCAAATCTAGCATATAAATTGAGTGACTATTTAAACTCAAGTACTCAAATGTGTGAATTTTATACTATACTCCTTAAATGGAAAATTATATGGATAAAAGTACCAACTCACACTTTATTATTTGCAAATCTCTATTGAATTGAGAACATAATTTCTAACACAAACATAATATTTAAATGAATCATATGATCATTTCAAAGGAAATTTTATGATGTTGGATATTTATCAAGGATTGAAGACAAAATTGGTTATGGTTTTACTTGTTATTGTTGCATAAATATATAGAGTTGCCAGAGAAGTCATTCTATTTGCCGAAGACAATCAACATATCCAATTGTCAACTGAGCCCAACAAAAGCATGCCATTTGTAAGAAGCAATGTACCTGCTTGTCTAATGTATTCCTTCAAGAATCTAGTCACAATCGACCTAGAGATGATTGACAGGATATTGAAGTTTTAAAACACTTTCCTCGTTATCATTTGTTTTAGAGGTATGATGTTGTGAAGACTATAGACAAGTAACTAACGCAGGCAATGGCAGATATAAAAATATCTTTAAATTTTTCTTTTTATTTACTAATTCTCTCAGAGGGATGATTCTGCAAAAATTATAGGCAAGCCACTAAGGCTAGCTATAGCTATTGTGAGGAAATCTTGAAATACGACATGCATGTGCATTTAGGAAATGATTTACTTTTTTTTTTTTTTGGATTAAATGATTTATACTTGAGAAAGGACATGTAAAATAAAAGAATAATTAATAAAGTAGGAGAATAAATTCAGTAAGGATGTGGTGTAAAAAAAAAATTTATGCTATCCAATATTGACATGCTACATTAGATTTTAACAATTAAGAGACTCATTGTATCATAAACTTGAAAAAAAAAAATCAAGCTAAAAAGAGCAAGATTTCCCTCAAACTCTCCCCTTTAATCTCTCCATCTCTCTCTCTTTCTCCTTTATGCAACACTAACAAAAATAAACATAACAAATTTTAACTTCAAGCTCTGATAGGAATTCAACATCATAAATTTTTTTTTTCAAATGAGAATATGATTCATTCAAATATTTTGTCTAAATATATGTTTATGTTTTAAATTCAATGATTTAGAAATAATAAAGTAAGAGTTGTTACTTTTATTTATTTAAATTTATCCATATTATAAGTTTCCAGTTATGTAGTATAATTTAAAAGTCATACGTTCGAGTATTTAACTTTAAATATTTACTTGATTTGTATGCTAGATTTGCGTTCTTTTCAGGTTATTTTTTCCAAAAAAAAAAAAAAATTTATAGGTCAAGGTTTAGCATAAAAGATCTCAAATATTTCCTTTTTTTTTTGTTTGAGAGAGAATTTCAACCTATGTCGTACACTCCTAATGATAGCTCTTTATTATCAGACCAAGACACCAATCAATTTTTGGTGTAGGCGAGGATTAAACTCCAGATCTCTTATACAACAATCAGAGACTTTACTAGTTGAGTTAACTAGAACCTATCAAATATTTCCTTTCTTAATGCGTATAACATAGCACAAAAAAGTGCACATATGGAATGAATATAAAAAATTATTCAATTTACGTTTTAAATACAAGTGCACATATGGAATGAATCTTAGGCTGGGTCAAGTCTTTGGGCTTATTACAAAGGAACTGAGTTGATTGTGTAACTTTGTTAATAGGTATTCTTTTGATATGGTTTCTGTCCATGACTTGTGTAGCAATGTGTTGGATTATTTCTAATACTGTGGATCTGCAGGTGCAATACAATCCCTTTTGATTGATTATTTCCGAAGCAATGGTAATCACAGATATATATTGATTGATGTTGGGAAGAAGTTTCGAGAGCAAGTACTCCGGTGGTTTACTATCCATAAGATTCCTAGAGTGGATTCCGTCAGTATTCTTTATCCACATTTTTTTTCTCATGTTTATGATAAGTGCTATATTTTGTAGAACATGTATTAAAATATGACATGTTAGGCTGTTGTAAGGATGCTTTATTAAAATAGGGAAAAGCTTGTTTCCAATGCATCAGTTGCACTGAATACGTTAGAATGCGAACTCGTGTCCAATTTTAAACACATGTCCAGTACACTGATGCATTGAACACAAGCTGTGTCCATTGAAATATACACTTTCATTCACCTATTGTATGTGTACGATTAATCTTCATAATCATATATATTTTTATCTTCCCCCCCCCCCCCCCCTTCTCCAATGACCTCCTAAATCAAGGTGATTTTTTTTTTTTTTTTTTGAAAAGGGGAAGAGAGGTGGGGAGGAGGGGTTTCAATTTGTGTATCTGTTTATGAAGGGTTTAATGGACATCTTGAATGTGAGTTGGTGCATAAATTTTAATTTTCGCTTTCTTATAAAAGGTCATATAATCATGTTAACAGGTTCCTTTAGAGTAATTGTTATTAATCATTTTAGAAATATTTTGAAATTACTTTCATAGGAAATATAAAAAGCTGTCAAAAAATTAATTATTTTTTTCTTTTCCCATAAAAATTTTCTAATAATATTGCTTAAACCAATGTTCTTAGGACATCCATTAACTTTTCTTAATTGGTATTGTCCCCTAACTTTAAGAAGGGGTGGGGGATTTAGTCAAATTTCTTCAACTGTATTCATTTGTAATTATTTAGGGGACTTCTTTGTGTACTTCCTATATACTTAGGTTTCTCCTCTCATCATTATTACTGATCAATAAATGTATTTATATTTTCAGGGCAATCTTGGAGAGTATGTGTGAAAATGGGAGATTGTAAACATCTACCGCCCATTGTATTTGATCTTTCATTGACATTTTATGTCCCTTTTGTTTTTCTTTGAATTCTTTGTGACTGATTAAAATTCAGCAAAATAAGCTTGTCTTGCATGCACTAATCACGGGAGTGTGCTGGTGTGAGTAACCATTGTACAGCATTAATTAAGTTCCATTTGGTTGGGATGAAGAAGTGGAATGATAGAAAATGGGAAGGAAATAGAAAAGTGAGACTGTGGGAGGATAAAATAAATTTTAATTTTTTTCATTTATGTTTGGTTGAAAAAGGGATTGGATGGAAAAAAAAAAAAATATATATATATATATATATATATGTTTGTATAAATTTACTCATATGCCCTTATTAAAAAATGATGTCTAATTTTTTTTTTTTTAAAGTAGCAAATAACCAACAACAACAACAAAAAATTAATCGCCCAAACTTATTAAAAAAAGAAAATTCATATAAAAAATAAAGTACATAAAAAAATTTACGTCCAGTTAAACCTTAAAAAACAAATTAAAAAAAAAAAAAAAAAAGAGAGAGAAGAAAAGAAGAAGAACAATAAAATGGAAGAAGCACCCACAAAATTGTATCACATGTGCAAGAAAATACCAAGGCAAAAAAAAAAAAAAGCAACCAAGTCCAACGCATAAGAGGAGGGAAGGTAGTTCAGTCATTTGATTGCAACTATTCCTCTTCCTTTATTTTCTCCCCAATTTGGGGAGATTGAGTTTTGGTGGGCCCAGGGAGAAAACCCTCAAGCCCTACCAGTTTTCTCTCCCCCCCCCCCCCCCCCTCCCAACCATTTTCTCTATTTTTCCTTCTTTTTTTTTCATCCTACCTAAAATCATCTCAACCAAACATACCCTAACTCAGAGTGAGCAACTTTAAAAGGTGAAAATGAAAGCTTTAAATTCTATTCAGTGACGGCTCCAGGATTTTTTTCTAGAGGGGTCAATAAGAAGATAAATCTTAGATAGAAAATGAATCTTGTGGTCTACGATGTTTCTTTATTACAAATCTTTCCATAGTACTAGCAAGAAAATAAAATATAAACTATTAGTTCATTTGGCATATAGTTTCATAATTCAATGAACATATTAATTATTATTGCTAAGATGAAATCTTGAAAATCATCCATAGTTTTCAAATACAATAAAATTATTAATTATTATTGCTAAGTAAACTTTAATTATCATTGCTCAGATTCCTCGTAATACTTCTAGCTATTAGTTTGTTTTAACTCTTTACAATTCTTGTATTTAACAATTCGACTCAACTTTGACTACTTTTATTCTTTGTAACTGTATTAAGTGTGTTTGGGTTTTGATTATAAGCCAACTTATTACTTCATCTTTTTTTTTTCTACTATTTACAATTCTCATGTAATTTCCTACTTATTTTATACTTTAAGCAAAAAGTTAGATAAACTGTTTTCAAATAGAAGCTAAGAAATTTTTTTTTGTATTAACATTTGCTTTTGTCTTCATTCAATCACTCTTGGCCTATCCCACACCCCTAATCCCTACTCAACAAATAACAAATTAAAAGCACTTCAAATTCTGTAACTAATTTTTATTTTCAAGGTTTTAGATTAAATTAGCTTGTTGTTGGACTCTTTTTTTTTTTTTTTTTAAATGCCAAGATATAGGTAAGAGGATAATATTTAAGGTTATTTTAGTTATGATTTAAAAAAATTAAGGTCAAAGTGTTCCAATTTTTATTTTAGAGGGTCAAAACAAAATAAATATTCTATATTTTATATATTCTTTCTTGCCAAGTCAAGGGTTCGTTTGAACCCCTAGACCATGGCTAGCGTTGCCATGATTCTATTACCTTCCTACCAAAATAGTAAATTTCAATTATATTTATGTTTTCTTTATGCCCTCGAGATAATCAACAAGGCTGCGGGCTGTTTCATCCCAAGTGCAAGCAATGAACAGCTCCATCATTTCATTAAAATGATTATGGACAAAATTTGATTAGTGACAATCTGTAATAACTTGTCATTTAAAATTTATTGTGAAAACCGTGTTAAAATATTGTTTAAATAACATTTTAAACAATATTTTAGTCAGAAGCATCCAAACATTCATTCATCAAAATCGTTTTTTGACTTATGACATTTTTGATCTATATGAAGTTTTTCTACAAATAATGCTAATAAAAAGATGGAAATGCATGCATGTTTGGTGGAGTTGATGCTAGCTCCTAGCTAGTGCCACCAAAGGTCCAAACCAAAGGATGTTCAAATTTTTCCTCTTGAGTAAAGCCAAATTCCACAATAATATCTCTAACTTTTGCCCAATGAAATCATTGGATTTATAAAAATTTCAAAAGAAACCAACCAGCTGTATTCAAGTAAATAGGCTTACACACTTCCACATCACTTTTGCCTAAAGTTGTCTTGTCAAATGGGCTACAAGTCACAACTTCACATTCAGGCACCATCCTTAGCCTGTCAATGACACAAGACCAATTGATGAACAAATCAATAATAAATTTTAATTTCTTGTTAAGTCCCCAAATTGCTTGGCGAATAATATATAGTACCTGCTAATATCAATTACAAACCTTAAGAAACCAAAGGAACAAAAATGCCCACATAACTAAGATTTTTGCTGTTTTGAGCTTTAGGTAAGTTATGTTGTGAGCTTCTCTAGAACTCAGAGAAGAAAAAAAATATACAAATTCTATTCTCCAAAGTTTCTACTAACGAACTTATAATCATTTAAAATATATGCAGATATAATCATTTTAGAGAGGAGGATTTACGGAAGGTAAAAATATGAAAATGACTGAGAGTAGGTAAAAATGTAATATCCACTATTTACTCCCTTCGTTCCTGTGTTCTCCCAATCTCCCAAAAAAATGTAATATCTACTCTTTACTCCCTTCGTTCCTATGTTCTCCCAATTAATCTCCCTCTCATAGTCTCACCAACTCCATGTACTGGTGTCCCTGACCTGCTCTCTGCATGAGTAGATATTTTTTTCTCACAAAAAACAGTGAGTTTTGGGGAACTAGTGAGCCAGCTCAACAAATCTGCCAACCCAATCACCATCCAAATGGTGCTTATAAGATGGACTCACCAAGTTTTTTGAAGCCACAAAGACACTATTCATACCTCTTCACTCTTTTTAATATAGGTTATAGAAATAAATATACATATGTTTACTCATAAAACATTCAATAAAACTGCATTTGAAATAGCAATTTTTAAGTCCATTTCATAAAGTATAAAATTTTCATTTGTTATATTTCATAATTCACTCATTCATTTCATTAATTAATCCCAACAAACTTAGAGCCTTTGGATGTAATATACAAATGATCGCATGTTTGCATGTTTGCATGTTTGTGAATACAAAATTAGACGACATCTATCTTTATTTATTTATTTATTTTTCTATTTAGGATTCATGAATGTTTTGATGGCTAAACAACCAGGTCAGCCGAGCCGATTTCAACTATATCTTCAATACTAAAGGTTTTGTAAGAACGTTGTCAAACTTCAAGTTGGGGAAAAAAAATAACCTACAATGTAATTATTGTATATAAATGAATCTTTTGTCAAACAAAATAATTGGTCATAATTCAGAAAATAGGATCATAAAAATTAGAGTGTTGACATGCTTTGGCCAAGGAGACTAATGAGATTGGGAAAAGATGATTCATTCAAATAACTAAAAAAAAAAAAAAATTAGTTATTTAAATGAGACTAATACATTTTGATTAAAAAAAATTGTATGCCATAACATGAATTGTGCATTGTCAAACTTTAAATAGGGTAGAAAGACTAGTGTTTAAACACTAGTCTCTCTACCCGATTGCATGTTTGACAACTGCCTTAACAAAGCCTCTATTATCTAGGACAAAGTTGATATTACCATCTAGTTTAAGTGATCTGGTTGTTTGGTCTTTGAAACGGTTATGAATCCTTAACAGGAAAACAAAATAATAAATAAAGATGCAATCTAATTTGTATTCATAAACATATGATCATTTGTATATGACATCCAAATGTTTCAACTTTGTTGGGATTAATTAATGAAACAAAAGAATGAATGATGAATATAATAGATGAAATTTTCATACACTATAAAATGAACATCAAAACTTCTATTTCAAATGGAATTTGATTTGATGTTTTATGGTTAAACATATGTATGTATACTATAAAAATTAGAATCCCGCTTTTTTGACATGAGTGTCAAATAGAGTACCAATGGAGCTTTAATAACTATCATTAACGTTTCCAACTTGCCCCTTGCACAAAAATATATATATATATATATATATATGACACTTTAACAAACATATATAACATAAATAGCAAATACATTATGCTTATTAAGTATTCCAATGAATGCAAATCTAACATATAAATCAAGTGACTTTTTAAACTCAAATACTCAAATGTATGAAGTTTCAACTATACTCCATAAATGAGAAATTATATTAATAAAAGTACGTACCAACTCACACTTTATTATTTGCAAATCTCTATTGAATTTACAACATAATTTCTAAAACAAACATAATATTAAATGAATCATATTATCATTTCAAGAGAAATTTTATGATGTTGGATACTTTTCAAGGATTGAAGACAAAATTTTTTATGTTTATACTTATTTTTGTTGCATATATGTATAGAGCTGACAGAGAGGACATTCCATTGCTGAAGACAATCAACATGTTCAGTTGTGCAACTAAGCCTAACAAAAACATGTCATCAGTAAGAAGTAATGTATCCGTTTGTCCCATATATTCATTTAAGAATCCAGTCACAATTGACCTAGTGATGATTGAAAGCACTATGAAGTTTAATACACTTTCCACATTAGCATTTAGTTCAGAGGTACGTATAATGTTGTGAAGACTAAAAACAAGCCACTAAAGCTGCTATGCAAAAGTCTTTAAAACTTTTCATGTTTTTTGTTTTTGTTTCAAAGGTAACGTTCTGTTGGATTGGCTGCAAGTCACTTAGTTTTTGCTTTAGTTGATGCGAGGAAATCAAAAAATACAACGTGCAGGTACATTTAGGAAATGATTTGCTTTTTTTTTTCTTTTTTGGCTTAAATGATTTATAGTTGAAAAAAGGATGTGTAAAATAAAAGAATAGTTAATAAAGTAGGAGAATAAATTCAATAAGAATGTGGTGTAAAAATGGATTTTTATCCTATCCAATATTGACATGCCACATTATATTTTAACAACTAAGAGACTTATTTTATCATAAACTTGGAAGAAGAAAAAAACCAAGCTAAAAAGAGCTGGAAAAAGAAAATGTATTTCCCTCAAACACTCCCCTTAAATCTCTCTCTCTCTCTCTCTCTCTCTCTCTCTCTCTCTCTCTCTCTCTCCTTTATGCAACACTAAGGAGAATAAATATAACAGATTTTGAATTCAAGCTTTGATAGGAATTCAACATCATAAAATTTCTTTTCAAATGAGAATATGATTCATTCAAATATTATTGTTAAATATATGTTTATGTTATAATTAAATTAAGTTATAAATTATGCTATAAATTATAAATTCATTAGAAATTTACAAATAATAAAGTATGAGTTGTTAATTTTATTTATTTAAAATTATCCATATAAGTTTCCAGTTATGGAGTATAATTTAAAATTAGTACATTCTAGTATTTAAGTTTAAATAGTAACTATAGGTTCTAGTTAACTCAACTGGTAAAATCTCTGACGGTTGAATAAGAGATTTGAGGTTCAATCCCTACCTACACCAAAAACTAATTGGTATCTTGGTCTGATGATAAATAGCTATTATCAGGAGTGGACGCCCATAGACCTTATAATTAATAGCATCAATAAAATAACTGACGTAAAAGTCACATTTTTTCTTTTCACCATTATATCCATCGGCATAATAGTTTAACTTTGTATGCTTTTTTTTTAAACAAATAGAGAGTCGATATAGAACATGTAGGGTGGGTTTTTAACACATACTCATTGGGATCTAAAGAAGCATAGGTAGCAAGTAGCAACCTGACCCTCCCTTTAGATGATACTTCTAGTTTAGTCGAACCTTTTCCAAGCAAAAGTGATGAGCATGGTGATAAACTTGTAGTTTTAAATTTTTTTTAACAACGTTTTATATATATATATATATATATATTGTTTGCCGCATAAGCTTTAGAGGTAGGGCTATAAATGAACCAAGCCGATCATAAACAACTCGGACTCGACTCGATAAAAAACTTGTTCATGTATGTTTGTTTATAAATAAGCCAAGCCTAAACCTTAGTTTTAGGCTTGTTTAATAAACAAGCCAAGTCCAAGTAAAAAATTTGTTTACGAACAAGCTCGTAATTTATAAGGTTTTATACAAAACAATTCAAGCATAGACTCATATTTATGTTTATATGTGTTAGCTAAATATACTCATTGTCTTAATAATGATATGGCAAACATGGAACCACTGCCCATTACCTTAATTTTTTCCTTCCCTCTAAACTGACCAAGAATCACTTTAGACTTTAGTTACATTTTAAAAATAATTAATTAATTAAGTGGACCACATATAATCCTTCCTCATCAATCATCTAATGTAAAGTTATGAAACATGTTAATATTTTCACACTCATAATAGTTACAAACAAGTATTTTTTTTAGTTTTTCACCATCTTACGTGAATGTAAAAATTGTATTTTGAACAACTGTTTTAGCTGTAAACAAGGAAAGATGAATGAATAAATTTAATTATGTAAATTTTTAATTTGAATAATGGCTAATCATAAGTAGGATTAGACGCATGATAAAATGAGTATAATATTTTCTTCTTCTTCTTCTTTTCTTAATTTTAGAAATTTAAGCATTTGATAATGTAATTTTTTTATATCTCAAGCTCAACAGCTTGACTTGAGCTCGATTTTGAGCTTGATATTAAGCTTAAGCTTGGCTTGACTAATTAATCAAGCCAAGCCAAGCCAAACTCAAGTTTTTTAGCTTTCCTACGAGCTCAAGGTCAAACATTATTTTTAGGCTTGTCACGAGCTCGAGCCAAACTTGAGTTTTTGACTTTTCCCCACGAGCCTAGCTTCTCAATCTTGAACATGCACTACTTGACAAAACTCGGCTTATTTATAGTTCTATTTGAAGGCCTCACAATTTTTTCTACAAATTATTTTGTTTTCTTTTTAAAAAAACATTTTTTATTAATTTTTTAAAATTTTTAAATACCTCATTAGTCGGTGCTTTTTCTCTAACTCTATCACAAACCCTAGCCCTAACCCCAACGCAATCTCTCTTATGGCCAGTATAGAGGAAGAGGGAGGAGGAGTAAAGTAGAGCTAGTTGGAAATTAGTGCGATTTTTAGCAAACTTTACTCTACTCTCTCTCCCTCCCCCTCCGTCCAATCTAGACATTGGAAATTGATTATATTCTCATCTTCAAACTCCCTTTCTCCTACTTCACATCCTTGATCTCTCACTACTCAATTCAAAGCCAAACCCCACAACCGGACTATTCACCACATAACTAGAGACACACCCCTTCCCACACCCAGAATTAAAAATATTGATATTTAATAAGTTTCATATTAAACATCAATATCTTTCAATCCTTTTTTAGCAATGCTAGAGACACACACATTCCCACACCAAAATCCACACCCTACTTATGTGTCAATTCTTGATTGAATTTCAACTTTCTTAAGTACATATGGTAGACCCATGTAAAAGTGTTGGAATCTAATCAGAAGTTAATACATAAGTAAGATGCGATTGAATGTAGGAAGGGGTATGTCTCTACTCTCTAGCTTTACTCGTAAATTTTTTATGTCACATATAATGAGTCATCTACAATCTCACAATCGTAATGCCCATAAAAGTTACTCAAATTCATTTAATTTTAAATCATTTTGAACAAGTATATTACTCAATGTGTAATTTTTTTTTTTTAAAAACATATATTTTCAAATTTCTTTTAAAGTTTACTGATAAGGAAAAAAAAAATCAAGTTTATTGAATAAAATTGAGAAAACTTTTCAAATAAGGAAATGAAAAAAAAAAAAAAAAGAAAAAGAAAAAAGAGCTGTTGTAAAAAATAAAGTCCAACCGCCAAAACAGTTACCTTACGCGGGCGAGATTCCAAATATAAATGAGAAGAGTCTTTTTAGTCACGTCGTTGCCTTGCCTCTACACTACGCGTTTGCTCTTCCATTCTCAGCAACTTCCACCAAATATTCTCTCTCTCTTTCTGGGCGAAAATGGCGAACCCTAATCTGACCGAGAACGGTGTCCTCGGCTCGTCGGCGCTGATCTTTTTGGGGACCGGGTGCTCCAGCGCCGTCCCCAACGCGCGGTGCCTCATCCAGCCCTCCGATCCTCCTTGCGAGGTCTGCTTTCAGTCATTGTCCGTACCGCCCGATCGTAACCCTAATTACAGGTATTACTACTACTTTGAAGTCGTACCTTCGCTTTGATTTGTTCCCAATTGTTGTAACTTAGATCTGGCATTGTGTATTCCAGGCTTGTTTTGTTTGGTAGCTTGTTACCGTTCACTCGAGTTCAATGCTATTGTTGTGTTTTAGTGGTTGAATCCAGTGGTTGGTTGATCTTCCTTGTTAGAGCTCAAGTTTTTGAATTTTTTGGATTTTTTTTTTAAAAAAAATTTTTATGACGTACTGAACGTTTCTAAAAAAAGAGCCATTTGGACTTGCCTCTATTTTTGTCTGTTATGCTATTTTTGTAAACATATTCGTTATGTGGCTAAAAATGAAACATATGTTATGTGGAGAAATCGAGTTCCACTAGGAACTAAAAAAAAAAAAAAAAAATCTTCTCTAGTGTGTTTGGATGGCAGGATTTGGGCACATGGATTTATATTTGGGTGGTTAAAATTCAAATAACTTGTTTGGATAGTTTTCAAAGGGTCAAAGATTTGGATTTTGACAAATCCACCAAGGATTTTAAACCTTAAAATCCTAGAATTTGAAATAACATCAAAACCCATAGAATTTTTTAGAAATTCATATGACATACTTAAATATTTATGGATTTGGAATCAAGGCATTTCAAATCCGTCACTTTCAAATTCAAATCCAAGTTCAAGTATCCAAACACAACCCTCAGGTTTTTCTCTATGGAACTTGAGTCGTCTCTAAGGCTCAAGTGACTCTTCCAAATGACGCCATGTTACTAATATGTTTCGTTTTTGGCCACATAACGAATATGTTTGCAAAAATAGCATAATGGGCTAAAAAGGCCAGTCCAGGGGCATTCACCATTGATGGGCTAAGCAAAGCTTCTGTTATTTGGAATTATAGAGAACTAAAACTTCCAATTAGCTAGAATACAAATTGAGTTCATATGGGTAATTTATTTGTTCTTAGGAATAGCAAAAGGGTCGTAAAGTGATAGGACTCAAAACATGTAAAAGGATTTAATGAATCTGCTTCGGGTGCAGAGGATTGCAAGATGAAATGGTTTGTGGTAATGAAGAGTTTACGGGGTAATCAACTTCCAAGAGAAAAAGATTGGGGATAATGATAATGAAGAGAACCTAGAAACTGGAAAGATAGTTGGGCAATTGACATAAACTTTCATAATGAAGAATAAGTAAATGCGTGCCTAGTATTTTACCAAACTAACATTGAGAAAGAAAAGTTAAAGATTGGTTCTTCAACCAACTAACAACTTATGCAAGTACTTGTAACAAACAAACTAACTTTCTTGGCTAGCCTTGCACTAGTTTTCTGATCCTAGCCTTATATTTTGTCCTTCCACATGTGTATAGTTATGCTGTTGGGGCTGCTGTAGATGAATCTTAGGCTGGGTTGCAGCTTTGGGCTTATTACAAAGGACATGAGTTGATTGTGTGACTTTGATAATAGGTATTCTTTTGATATGGTTTCTGTCCATGACTTGTGTAGCAATGTGTTGGATTATTTCTAATAATGTGGATTTACAGGTGCAATACATCCCTTTTGATTGATTATTTCCATAGCGATGGTAATCACAGCTATATATTGATTGATGTTGGGAAGACGTTTCGGGAGCAAGTACTCCGGTGGTTTACTATCCATAAGATTCCTAGAGTGGATTCCGTTAGTATTCTTTATCCACATTTTTGTCATGTTTATGATAATTACTATGATTTGCAGAACATGTATTCTATTAAAATATGACATTTTAGACCTGTCGTAAGGACGCTATATTAAAGTATGCACCTCCATTCACCTATTGCATGCGTACAATTAATCTTCATAATCATATATATTTTTACCTTTTCCTTACAATATTTATATGTAATTTCCCAATTCCCAGCCAGCCCCCTTCCCAGCTCCTGCATGCACATGAGGGTAAAGTAGGTCATGAATATAATTGACTCAATCACGGTGATTCTTTTGAGAGGGAGAGGGGGGGGGGGGGGGGGTGGTTTATGGGGGGTTAATGGACATCTTGATCATGAGCTGGTGCACAAATTTTGAAATTTCACTTTCCTTTAAAATTTTTATATTAATTGAATTTACTAACACAGGAAGCTATTTGACATTATGCCAAATGTTGAGGTTTATTGCTTGATTTTGAACTTTAGTGGGAAATTTTCTATTGTCCAGTACCTTTAGGAAAGAGAGGAGGGGGGGGGGGGGGTATTTATTCAAATTTTTTCAACTGTATTCCTTTGTAATTGTTTAGGGGACTTCGTTGTCTACTCCCTATATTTCACCTCTTATCATTATTACTTATCAGTAAATAATGGCAGTCTTGGACAGTGTGTGTGATAATGGGAGTGCTGGAAGACCTTGTTGATTTACAACCACTTCCCTCTCTCGCTCACACTCTAGTAATAAATAGGCTTATTGAAGCTCTTAGTTTCCCTGCACACCCAAACATCTATGGCCCATTTTATTGATCTTTCATTGACATTTATGTCCTTTTTGTTTTGCTTTCAATTCTTTGTGAGTGATTAATTAGATGGATGATCATCATTGGCAATTTGGCATGATATTTTTGAGTTTGTACCTGGGCTATGATGTTGACATTTAGAACGGAAATTTGTTGATTTGTGGTTTTTAAAATTCATGTCAGTACATTATTGTTAATTGAACTTATAAAACACTTTTTCCCTCCGAACATATGTTTGGAACTTCTTTCTAATATTAATTCACTAACACTTTGTGGTGTCACTTACACATACAGTGAAAGTTAGTTCGATTAACAGATGAAACAAATTTGTCAAGCATCACTTTAAGAACAATAATGCTTGAGCAATAGAATAGGTTGCAGATCTACTTAAAAACAAAAAAAAAAAACAAAGAATAGGTTGCAGCTCTAAAACTCTTCGATTGAAATGCATGGTTGGGCCACTAGAGATGTTATAACATGCTTTGCATTAGAGTTTCTATGCTGTAATCTGCTCTTTTAGGCTGCTGTTTATTTTATTGTGGATAAAATGTTGAATGAAATGAGCTGTGGACGTTGATGAATCTTAATTACTCTTAAATTGAAGAGCAATCCATTTATTCTTATTGCAGATTTGCATCTATTTTGTATGCTTGATGGTAATTTTTTGAAAAATCTGAATTTTATTGATAACTGAAACCCTGCCCTTATTGGGAGTATTACAACTTACTTTTGATTGAACTGCAGATTGTTTTGACTCATGAACATGCTGATGCAGTTCTTGGTCTGGATGATATTCGTATTGTGCAACCATATAGTCCTACAAATGACATTGATCCCACTCCCATATACCTATCTCAGCATGCAATGGAGAGGTACTTATATCTATTTTTTTTCTTCTTTGTTTTTCCGTCTTTAATTTTTGTATAAATTATGATAGGGTGCTGATTATTTAAGGTTGATTTGGCTCCACCCAGTTTTGCCTGTATCAATGGGATTACTTTTAGATCTAAACCTCTCAAATTAATCTACAGATTTTGGAGTTTAGACATTTTTCAAATTTTAGTTGGATTGTAGTAGTTGAAAGGAAAATTATATTAAAGGAACAAACAAAAGAGGTGTCAATCTTTTTGTAGAAAAGAATTGTTTTAATTCATAGTTTATCTCATTATATCTTTTTTGCTTTTGTGAGAAGGGGGAGATGTGTATAATATTTTTACATCAACTTTATCAATAGCTTTCAAATTGAACTTTATATATTTAGGATGTGATTATGATACGTGCAGTAGTTGTACTTGTACCATGTGATGCATTGATGTTGTATTTCTGTCTTGGTTTTATAAACTTGGGGTTGAAAGTAGTTCAAGAGATCAGGTTTGAAGTTATTATTAAACTGAATGTCGTAGTTGATAATTGCAATCAATTTTTTGCCGGGTTTGGAAATGCAGTGCCCTATATTTTGTACTTTAGTCAAGATATGAAATTCTATGGCTTATTTAGTTTTTAATTTGATAATTTTGATTAATAAGTGCTTTTATCACGTGTATGGTTTAGCTACCATGTCATGGTTCTGCCATTCAGAATGCGGTCACAACTCTTTTTGGGTTATTAATATGAGGGTAACCATATAATTCTTAGTATTTATTAGCTTTTATGCCTGTTATATTACCCCCTTTAAGAGAGACTTGGCCTCCTTAACAAGCCTTTGAAATATTTGATAAAATTAGAAAATGAGACTTGAAAACAATACATACCTGCCTTCAATATTTGGGCAGTCCTGGTGTTGTATTCCCCTCATTTGTATCCATTCTCATTATGCTCTTTCTTTGGAGGCCATATCCCTTAATGGAAGTGTTGGGCATGCCCCTTTTCATTGAGGAGACCCTTTGCAAGTGGAGAGAACTTTGTTATTTTCTAATTCTCAGCCAGTGAAGGATTTCCATGGTACCTTGGTAGGATCCTACTTTTGGAGCCTTCATAATTCTCTTTGATGCATCTGCTTTACATCTGAAAGTGACTTCTTTAAGAAAAATTTTTGAAGCATTAATCATTCTTTTATTTGGACTCTTTGTTTTACATTTGAGAAAGTGACTTCTTTAACAGCATGCATTGCCTCTTAAGGCAATGGAGATGTGTGAGTTTCATGAATGAGTTTTGTCTTTACATAAAATTGCTTGTCCATTTTAATAAATTATAAGGGGGCTTATTGCCTTCCTTTGTATGAACAACTCTCATGCACTTAGGAGGCATCAGGACACTATTTACTGCAGGAATATTGTAACATGTATCATGATCATGATCAGCTTGGTCCACTTGGGTTCTCAAATCTCAATGACCTAGTGCTTCATCCTTATTATATTTTAGCACCATTGGAAACATTTTTTTGAATCTCTGATTCAATTCTATATAGTAGCAATATGATAGGTTAAACAAGTTTGTTCTACGGTCTGTAAGGCTTGAACAGATTTTCCCCCTCCATTTCAGATGCCAAGGTAGACTTGTGTTATAATATCCTCATCAATGAGAATTTTTCTCTTGTGAACATACATGTTAAATTTAGAATCAATTGGATGCTTATATACAATTTATTTTTCTATATATTTTTACATATTTCACCTGGGATCTTTTTCTTCTTTTTTTTTTATCTTGAGAAGATTTTACACCTGTGATCTATCATAGTTAAGTTGCTTACAGGCCCAGACTACCGGGTTACTGATTCCACTAAGATGGAAAAACACGGTGGAACTTGGCTGGTTTCTGAATTACTTGAGCATCACGCTTATGTGCACTACATTTCCTAACAGAGAATTTATAATCAGGAAATCACTTGATGTAAAATGGTTTAGAATATACTAATATAACTTTCTGTTTAACTTTTCATGCTTCAAATTCCTTTTTGCCAGTTGCAATCTAATTTGTACCATTACTTGACATATGTGTGTTATACCTTTGAAACAGTCTTGCAGTGAAATTTCCTTACTTGATTCCAAAGAAACTAAAAGAAGGTCAAGAAGTGAGACGGGTAGCACAGCTTGACTGGAAGATAATTGAGGACGACTGTGAGAAATCATTTGTTGCATCAAGCCTAAAATTTGTTCCTTTGCCAGTTAGTAGCTCCACATCTTTCTTAATCATTATATTTATACCCTTTTTTGTGTGTCTTATTAGTATCTTAATGCTTATATTCTAATTGTAGGTTATGCACGGAGAAGATTACATCTGTTTGGGTTTTCTCTTTGGTGACAAGTCTAGAGTAGCTTATATATCTGATGTTTCACGCTTTCCTGCAAGCACAGAGTATGGTAAGTGTTGGATTATATGGAAGGAAAGAAATCTGAGGTTTTTTGAGGTACAGAGAGATAGGATGATTGGATCTTTATTTTATTGGATGTCGTTAGTTGGGTGTAGACCTTCCAACCTGTGTGATTTTCTGGATGCTTTGTAATTTTTTCCATGGAGCTTTTAGGTATATGGTATTTATACTTGTTCTTGTCGAATCTGTTTCTTTTTTCTTTGTTTATTTTTTTCTTCATATAATTCTTTTTACTTATCGAAAAAGTAGTTTTATCAACTAAGGTTTCCCCTTTTGAGCCATACATTGTCAATGTATTTGGAATACTTTATCTAACAATAATCTGTGGACACGTTTGTAGCAACACCTGCTTTTGACTTGTTAGAATGACTTGTATATCTGTAGGTAGCTATTGTATATGACAATCCAAAACTTTTTCATAGTGAAATGATGTTGATTAAGCACACTATTGACATTTTCTTGTGAAGGAAAATTGGAAGAAAAATGGGGGTGCATATAGGAGACAGTTGGGTCACATTGAGAATGGTTATCCAACTAAATACATCATTATAGAAAAATTTAAGCCACATCAACCATTTTTGTCATGGAAGTGTCACCTTGATTAATGGTAGACCAACATTGAAATCACTTCTTCAGGGACATGGTTGCAACTTTTTGAGTTTCTAGGACCAAATTGGACCAACCTTAAACTTTAGGGACCAAAGGTTTAATCTAGAATTCTCACGGACAAATTTTGGTGGCTTATTGACATTAGAAGTGTTGTGTCATTCTAGACAAACATTTATTTTAACATGATTTATTTTAATCTATGGTCCAATTGGCCTAGTAGTATTCTGCCTTCGTTTGTGGGGTTAGGTCCGGGGATCGATTCTCCTTGACCTTCACTTAGCAAAAAAACATTGCTTATTGTTATCAATGGTTTATGTTTCTTCTGGCTTAAGGCAAATATTATACTTGCTTTCTGTACCTTTTTAGCTTAAATTATTTGAGTATTTTGTTTTGTATGAGTTATAGTTGTTATGGATTACTTGATCACTAATTAAATAAATACATGCAAGGATGTCCAAAACACCCCTCCATGATCCCCAAGAATTAGTATAGAAAAAATGTGTGGGTAACTTTCTTTTCACATGCAGAAGATAGTGACTGTTGACCTATAAGTATTGCTTTTTTTTTCTGCACATAGTAAATGTAAAATTTAATGGTTTATGATTCGTGTCAATGGCTGATTTTGTGCCCTTGGTTCAAAGATTACAGGTTATTGCATCTGTCTCTTTTAACTTTTCTTGCAAAAGCAAATAATGTATTCTAATTCAAACATTACATCATTAGTGCTGCTAGACTTTGGAAATCTTTCTAACCTTTTTCCAGGATCTGCACGTATTAATTTAAACTTAAGGGTAATGATCATATTTTGTGTTTTGTACCACTTGTGTCTATATACTGGAAGTTTTGTATTTATCTAAATATATTATTCTTTAAGTTTTGTGACATTTATTAGGCACTAGTGTAAAAAGAATTACCATTTGTGATAATGTGTCCTCTAATCTATGTAACCTTGATCTTTGGTTTTGTAGTTATTTCGAAAAGTGGGGCTGGACAGTTGGATCTTCTTATATTGGATACGCTATATAAGGTTAGTCAAATCTTTTTTAAATACTCATAATAGGTAGAGGAACAACTAAACACATCATTAACGTTGAATTGGAGGATATGCATTAGGTGTAATGAAAAGATATACACAACGGAAATCCGGACACTTAAATAGACAACTTATAAGGAAAATGTTTGTGGGCATTTTTTTTTTTCTTTTCATCTATGGTTAAAGATCAACTGGAACTCCTTCCCTTATAAGAGTATGGTGGAGGGTGAGCTTATGGGTTCAAGACCCACCATGAGTATGTAACCTACCAAATAAAAAAAAAGGTTTACACTTGTACTCCCCCCCACCTCTCCTTGGGACCGGCCACGGCCTTCCACCTTTTACTAGTCTTTGTGTGTGTGTTATATTCGATGCAATTTCTCCTTTTGGGAAGATGATGGAGAATGTGTGGGTGGGAAAGCGAGAAAATGAGAAAACAAAAGAAAACCCTAAGTTTTACCACTTAAGAGTGCTTGGAATCACCACCCAAAAATATTTTTATTCAAAATGCTCTACTCAAAACATTTGTGGAGTGCCCTTTTAATAAGCTCCAAAGATTACTATCAGACATCAATACATTGTAAATCACTCAATAGCAATAAAAGTAAGTGTTCAAATTTTGAAAATGTCAACTGGTAAAATGAGAATCAGTCAAAAACAACAAAGTCTGAAATAAAGGGGTAGTAAATGGCGTCCCCAATATGGAAACTATGGAAAAAATCCTTGCATCCATGCTCTGTGTTTTCACCAGCTCCCTTGGGGTGGGAGAAACTCAACCCTGTCGAGTAAAGTCCTAGGTGTTCTTGTAGCAAGTCAATCAATAGGAAGTGAACCCCCATCATCCAGCCATAAGGTTGCCGGGTGAGCGCTACGTCGCCTCCGTCTCTCGTAAACTCGCGTGATAGATGGGTGATATCCATGCCATTTTGGTAGTGCTCGAATGAATCTGGATCAAGCTGCTGTAGTTCATCTCTACTAATCCAAGTGCAGTCTAACTTTGGTCATCCCTTCCAACGAACCAAAAAGCCCTGAATAGTTCCATCCCTAGTGAAAACAAATTACTCATCCAAAATAGCATCAATAGATTCTTTATGTGCCCTGATTACAAGTTGATGCAGAGCGTGTGGGAGGGAAAGCAAAAAATAAATAAATAAATAAAATGAAAGTCCTAGGCTTCATACCTAAGGGTGCATGGAATCACCACTAAGCAATAAACAATTCTAACCATAAAATATTTTCAGTCAAATTGCACTACTCAAAAGGTTTGTGGAGTCCCCTTCTAATAGACTCCAAAGATTACAATTAGACATCAATACATCATAAATCACTCAATCACAATAAAAGCAAATATTCAAAATTTTGAAAATGTCAACTGGTAAAATGAGAAATTATCTGAAGCTATAAAGTCTGGAATAAAGGGGTAGAAAATGGTATCCCCAATATGGCAACTATGGAAAAAAAATCCTTGCAGCCTTGCTCTGTGTCCACACCAGAAGAGCATTGTCCCCTTAAAGTAGGTTTTTAGTTTTCATCCCCATTGTTAGTTTTATGTTTGTGATTTGTTCTTTTGTCAACTGAAGTTGATGAATAACTCTTTTGCTTTTACCATTTATGGCTGTTTTTGATGCATTTACAATTACATACAGACAACGTAATGTGCAGCTTTATATGTATCTACTATACCCAGTACACAGCTATAACATAAATGCATCTGCTGGAATTATTACACATCTATGATGCAGCATAAATGCTATCTTCAAGTAGTGCAGTGTGACAACACTCGATGCTTGATTGTTGATGCTACAGTGCACATCTTCAACCAATTGACGTACTCTGCCTGGTGGTCTTGACCATTAATTCACCTTGTCAATGCTCTTTGTGCAAGCTCTTAATTATTATGACATCTTTTTATTGAGATTACATGAAGAATTTCTAACTTATTGTGAGTGGACCCCACACTCCACTCACATAGGAGTTAACCCAACAAGTGTGTAACCCACCCCTATGTGAGTGGGGTGTTATATATCCCCATCATACAAATACCACCTCGTTGCTGTGGTCTTCATTTCTTACAAAGTAAACGCCTAACTTAAGAGAGGCATATTCAACACTGTTGCTGTTTCTATTTGTTACCTTATGCATATGACTTGCCAAGAAAATTTAAATGTATGTTGTCGAGGTTCATAAAATCAAAGACACTGATATCTATGTTTGATATCAATTTCTAAAGATCAAGTTTCTTTATAAAATCAGAAAATGGTAAAGAGATTATAGAGAACAAGTCACAGCAGAATAATGTGTTGCACAACAATCAAGTATGTGATGTGGGTAGTCAAAGCATGTCAGTATGCATGTAGAGAACATATCCAATGGAGTATGTTCACAGATAGATTGTGAGACAGACAACATAATGATAAGGTAAGTTATGTATACACAAAATAGGTTTATTGCAGTTCTACCTGCACATATTTTCTATTAGTTTATGTTTATATGGTAACTTTTTTGTTTTTGTTTTTGATAAGTATGTTTATACAGAATAACTTGACTATGATCACCGTTTTGCATAACAAAATTGTAGTTTGTTTAAAAAGAATTCCTTTCACCAGTTTTTTTTTTTTTTTGGGGGCGGGGGGTGGGGGGGGGTGGGGGGAGGGAGGGGGTAGATGGGGTAAAAATGGTAAGAGTTGATTAATTTAACATGTATCTTAATATCTCAATATGTCTCTTGATATTTCCATTGACGTATAGTTGGCATTGATAAATTGCAAGATAGACAATGACATTATCTGTTGGCAAGAAATGTGATTTTGGAAACTCTGGCCCCTTAATCATCTATAATACTAAAAGCGAATTCCTCCAATCTTTTCATTTAATAATTAGTCTTATTTATATTTTGCTTTGCCTTTCTTCTCATTGCAGGAAGGATCCCATAATGTCCACTTTTGCCTCCCACAGGTCTGTTTACATTTTCACAAATAAAATTTTTATCTGACTTCCCTAAAGGACATATTCTTTTTTTATTTTTTCCGCCCTTAAGTACATAATCTGCTAATGTCACATTAACTAATTTTGCAGACCCTTGAAGCTTTGAAGAGGATATGCCCTAAGCGAGCCCTGTTAATTGGAATGACTCATGAGTTTGATCATCACAAGGACAATGAATTTCTAATGGAATGGTCTATAAGGTACAAAAATTCTCTCTCTTTTTTAGAAGTGAATCACAATGTAACTGTTCCAAATGCATTTAAGTAACAGCCTGACTTGGCTGTTAACATTTAATGTGTATTTAATATAGTTTACCAGTTTCTTGTTTCACTATGGAGCTGGACCTAGAAAGTTGAAAGACCCCATGGAATTGGGGGATTAAGATTTTATTCTGCAATCTATCTGTAGATGCTGGAAATATTATAAAGACACTCATATTCAGTTTTTCCATTTAATGTGTTTAGGGAAGGAATCTCTGTGCAGCTTGCGCATGATGGTTTGAGAATACCCATAGACCTATGATAAGGTGAGGAAATTCCCTTAAAAACTAAAATTTCTCTTCTTCTTATTTTATTATACTATTATCATAATTATCTAGTTAGAAATTTTTTTATGATACATGAGTTGAATGATGCGGCTTCTGAGTTCTTGGCCGCATGAACAAGCTTTTAACCACATCAACCCCTACAAAGTAGTATGCGCCTCTGAATTTGGTGTAAGAAGTGTGCCCTCACAAACAACCTCCCCCCCCACACCCCCTCAAAACCAATTTTCCCATTGATGCAGCCATGAAAGATTAATTTTTTACCACTTCAAAAATTTTATTATTGATTTATTTTATTTGGTCAATGTGTGAACTCAATCTAATTGAATCAAAGTTTCTTATGGTTTTAAAGGTCTAGTTATAAGTATTCTAGGATTAAAACATTTTTAATTTGGGATTTATGAGTTATGCTCAATTTTGTATTCAGGGCTAGAATTGTAATTTTCTGCAACTCTTGCAAATTAAGGGTATTTTGGTAATTTAGTGGAGTTTAAAATCCCCTAGTAAATTCTGTGTCTTAGGTTTACTCCTTTCTGAGTTAGTCTTTCATTGCCTTACTGGATTTTAGTTTACTAGTCAACTTAGGAGTCCTAATACTCTTTTTAGGATACTCTTTTTGATTGGTCTCGGGCATGGGGAATCACGACTAGTGATTCGCTCCCCTCTTTTCTTAGCTGTCTTTCTCTTTTGTAATTAAGCTGTTGTTTGGTTTTCTTTTTTGTTTTTTCTGTTTTCTTCTTCTTGTATTTTCTGGGTTTGCTCTATGTTTTTTATGCATAGAGTAGCCATTCGTTTATATAACATTCTTACCTATCAAAAAAAAAAAAAAACTCTTTTTTTCTTTTTCTTTTCTTTTTTTTTTTTTTTTTTCTCTCTTTTGGTAATTAATGGAAATTTATTCAAATCATAAAAAAATAGAATGACTTCATGCGGTTGACATCCAATCCGATAACGTTTTAAAAAAGAAAAGTTTTAGGTTTGCTACTATCCTTTCAAAATCCACAAAGCTCCGGTTGTTTCTTTCCCACCAAATGCACTACATTAAACAATGAGGGACTGCCTTTTAGATAACACCATTACGATGACAACCAAAGTTTCCTCTCTAGAATGCTAGGAGTCCTAGTTCTATTTGTGCTCAATGTACTTAAAGAATATATGGAGTCTATTAATAGAAAAGTTGAGTGTTGAATGTTGAGGCATGTTGGTCTTAGAGTGCTCATTTCTCCTTTTCCCTTCCCTTCTTTATTGTATTCGATATTCTGTCACTATTCATGTGTATTGTTCATGTGCACTGCTCACAGCTTGTGGGTATATTCAATTTCAGTTTCTTCTCATCTCTTTTGCAACCCACCAAATCAAAAAAAAATTTATGCCCTACTAAACCCTAGACATTCTTGAAACTTAACCCTTCTAAGGTTCTAAACTCTAAATCCACAAATTTTTCTAACCCTAGATTTACTATACTACAAGCACGTGTTAATTGATTTTTAAAATCTATCCTACGTCAGACATATAACACGTGTAAAATGTAACACCTCATTCTAGTTATGTATCATTAGAAAATTGGTCTAACTGCTCTCTGCTTTGGTCTTGGTTTATATTTTGTCTGTGTCTTGTTGATTTTAGCAATGGAAACCTCAAAGTTTAAGAACTATTATATTCTCCACCTTTCATCACATGTCTTTCTATAGATGGAGGCATGGTCATCAAAT
Organism: Quercus ilex subsp. ballota; assembly: GCA_032727855.1. Classification (NCBI taxonomy): domain Eukaryota; kingdom Viridiplantae; phylum Streptophyta; class Magnoliopsida; order Fagales; family Fagaceae; genus Quercus; species Quercus ilex. The sequence goes on along the minus strand of CM064912.1, from coordinate 63,121,284 downwards.
TGCAATCCGGACCGGAATAAAATTGTTCATACATTAGAATCAGGGTAGAGTCTTGTGTTGGATCATGTTGGATCGCGATCCAGTGTCGATTCTGGATGATTCTACCACAGGCACAAATCAATCCTCTTTCAGCCAAAATAACAAAATCCTTTATCCGCATTATGCTTCTCAACATAGCTAACAAATCCATTCACACATACCAACTTCAATTTTCAAGAAGAAAAAGAAAAATCATAAGCTTGGAGAGAGAGAGAGAGAGAGAGAGGCCTAGATGGTGATAGTAGTATGGACAGACGGCCTCTTGCATGTCGATGGTCTTGACAAAGATGCACTTATCGGAGGGAGTGTTGATCACCGATAGCTTTTTGCCACTGACTGAAGGATGCCTTTTGTAGCTTCAGCTTTATGCTCTTCACTCCTCTGCTTTTCTTTTCTTTTTTCCCCTTTCTTCTCCACTTCTTTCTCAATTGCTCTGTGCTTTCTTTGCACTTGGTCTTGGAGGGTGGCTTGAAATTAGGAGCCAGATGTGTGATAGACTTTATGAGTGATGATGGCTTTATTTAGGAGTAGCTTGTAGTGGAAGCCTAGTATGTCAATATGTAGATGTCATGAGACAAAAGGAGCTGATTTTTTTTTTCCCTTAAAACTGTATAAACTATATAAAACTTGACAAATAATAATAGTTGATGCCAGATCATGTCTTGATGTATATGATGGTTTAATTTATGCCTTGGGTTGAGATTTAAATATATATTGTAAATTATCAATATATAATACATATCTATATCTGGTTAATGGATTGATTATAAAAAATATATATACTTGCCTTTATATATCATTTATGTCAAAATTCCCCTATTTTTTCCTAATGATTCTTTAAAATATATTGTAAATTATGATTACTAGTATTTATTTATTTATTTATTTATTTTTAAAAGAAAGTAGAATCCTAAGATCCTTGATCTGATTCTATGACCTAATTTACAGGACCCTCTCACCAATCCTACGTAGGACCTCGATCCTAACAACTTTGGATGGAGGAGAGCACACGAGTTTTTTTTTCGTTATGATTAAAATGCCTAAGAGAGGCAATATGTTTTACAAGTGACTTTTTCTCCTTTTTGATTCCATTATTTCAGATCTACAACCAAGCTCACCACCATCCCCACTGCAAACCCACAACCACATGGTCAATCATGCTCAATGGACACCTTAAAGAAACACAAATCTTAATCTTATCCTAATAGATAGGACCCATGTACCTCATTGCATTAAAGACCTCGTGTGTGCACAGTTTAGCTTGGTTCTTTGTACATAATTAAATTTAACCACTGCACAGAGCGCACACAAACGCAACCTGATTTGATGACTGGTGTAATATTAACACCAGTCACTAGTATAAAATTTATTTGGACTGCACCAAATGTCTTTGAAACTAGTGCACAAGTTGGTAGTTCTCTTGTTTTGAAGTTTTTTCATCTATAATTTCTACTAGCACTGGGTGGAAAAAGAAGAAAAGCCAAAATTTAATGAATATCTTTTCTACTTTTGTGTATGTAGGTTAATGCATGAACCTTGAATTAAGATCAGATATGTACTTACAGTTTCCAGCCCAAATTGATTGGAGGAAATTAAGGCAATAATGTTTGAGTCATCTATATGTATTTTCAACAGCAAGGTCTGAAGAATTAAAACAATTATACGGAAGGTAGTGCAGAGATTGATTTTTGATTCACATGCTAGAGGCAGAAGGTTATGCTTTCAGAACTGGTATTAGGAAGGACCTTATAATGTATTTCCAAGCAATTAATCCGTCATGCATTTATCAAATGAGAAAAGTGTTAAGATGTAAAAGAGAAGTGAATATCTACATTCAGTAAACCAAGAACTCTGAGTTATGTTATGTCACAGGATGACAATAATGTTGGACAATGAATATTCCACTGGACATCTTTTAATTTCAATTAATATGTCAGGTACAAGTCGATGGCTTGAACGAGTACTTTTGATAGCTAATGTTTTATGAACATCTAGTTGGATGCCTTGGTGTTTAGCTCATTTTGGGTTCTATGCTCATGACGGGTTGTGAAAAAGACTTTTTTATTTCCAAGGGTTGCTAAGCTTGCTATTGCGTCAGTACCAATACAAGCCTTTAGCAATTAGCTTGATGCACTTGATTTGCATTCCGGGAAAAGTTATGGGATGGGCTTGCTTATTATCCCACAAAAACTATGCTTTAGGCTTTAGCTGATGAAGGGATAAATAAACTATTGGCCTGCAACAGATGGTGGAAATATAATCAATTCTATGTAGTTGTTATGAGAAATACTATGTCTGCAATATTTTTATAGTACTTTCATGACAAATTCTAAGTAGCAAGTTGTTAGTTGTTACTAATGGGCAAAAGAGTAATTTCAGTGATGAGTTTAAATTAGAATCAATAACAACTTACTACCTAAAATTTGTTGTAAAAGTATTGTAAAAATATTACAGACATAGCGCTTAATTTATATGGAGGACTGTTAAGGAAAGTTCCTTGCCATGTACAATCACGACAGTATGTTCATATTTTCACAACGGTCAGGCAAATTAGCCACACATAAATGTTTCCAACGTGAAGTCTAATGGAACAACTATTTTTTGTTAAGGTAACATGTGATGATTGGTATATGGTAGAAATAGTGTTAAAGATACACTCATATGAAGATGATATTCTACTAATCAAAACTTGTCATATCTGTAAGTTTTGAAAAAGTTTGTTCTTAACATTGCTATTCTGGCATATATTACCGTTGAGAGGGGAAAAAAATTCCTTTTTTTGGAGTAGTCTATTAGAATTATGTATATAAAGATTAGGGGTGAGCAAAAAGCAAATAAACTGAAAAAACTGGCCGAAACTGGCCGAACCAAGTCCAATTTTTTGGTTTGGTTTTGGTACGGTTCGGTTTTGGGTTGAATTTCTTGAAACCAAAATATTTCAGTTTCGGTTTTGGTGCTGGATTTTTTCACCCCGAAACTGACCAAATCAACCAATATATAAATGTTGAGATTAAATTCTATAAGGACGTAGTGTAAAACCCATGTTTTACCCCTCCAATCTCAACATACCACGTCATCTTATCACATACTTAAGAATTAACACAATCACACACAATCAATTTTAATACCCATATATAAATCCAACCAAATTGGGAATTTATTGAGATGTTATTAAGTGGGGTAGGATGTATTGAATTTTAAGTAAAATACTGACGTGGCAATCACTTATTGGATGTTGTAAAACATGGGTTTTACACTCCATCCTTATAGAATTTAATCTCATAAATTTTTATGTAAATTTAAAACATAACAGTGTGAGTAGCTTAGTGGAATAACACGCGTGTTTCAGCCACTTATTCATAGGTTTAAGCCTTCGCCCTTCCCATTTTGAGGTTTTAAAATTTTTTTAAACCCTAGCATCTTATAAGTTATAGACTTATAACCCTAATAGTCTACAACTCTCATTCCAGCCGCCCCTCCCCCAATTTTCTCTCCTTATCACAAACACATAATGTAGGGACTCAAAAGTTTGGGGCCCAAACCCACTTAGAATAGTGGAGCTTGTATCACCAAATTAGGCCCAAACAGATAGAATTTATAAAGAGAGTGGGAAAAACAAGTTCGTGTTTGAGTCCGAAGATTCAAGTAAGAAGGAATCAATTAGAAGAAAAAATCAAGTAGTATTAATGTTTTCCTTAAACCAACCTGAGGTCAAAATTCTTACACGAGGATATGCACTCTCCTTTTTCTCTTTTTCCCTATTGTTCTTGTTCTAATCTCTTTTTCTTGATTTTTTCCTGGTTCCTTCATCTGGAAGTTCTCTTCCTTTATATACTCCTATGCTTCCTGCATCATATCCCTCCATCTGCATCCTTCTAGGTTCTCCTTAAGACACTTGTCCCATTAAACTCCTATTGAAGGTGGTAAAAGGGGCTGCTTAGTTGTAAATCCATTGTTCATGTGTCATTTCCTCATCAATACAGCTGATAAAGCTGTTGGCAGTCATTTAATGTGGAGGTAGTAGGTAGACTTCCACAGGAAACTTCTTTCAAATATCTTGACCTTCTCCTTGAATGCTACTTTCTTCACTCGGCCTTCCAGAAGATATTTCGTCCCTTCCCACCTTCTTCACGGGCAATCCCACTCCTCGGGTTTAAGGTGCTTTCACCTAATGAACGAATAATGGTCATAGCATTCCTAGTCTTCCTCAGTCCTCAGGTCCCCACACATACCTTGCATCTTTTTCTTTTTTTGATATCCACATACCCTGATCTTATTTTTCTCATTTCTTCCAGCATCGATTCTCTCTCTTGGTTTCTTGCTATGGGTATGTCTTCTTATTTTGTTTTAAAGAAACTCTGTAGCTGCTACCTTTTGTTGTAGATGGTGGCTTAATCTTAGTTTGTGTTTTATGTTTTTTGCTATGTTGCTCTGTATTATGTGTTGAAAACAGGGTCTGTGTTGGTCTTGCTTTTCTTGTTAGTTGTAGTACTGCTATTGTGTTTCAATAATATCTTCGTTTGATGAAAAAAAATTTCTTCTTTTTTTTTTTTTTTTAAATTGGTTTTGTTTCTCACATCCCAAACACCAAAACCCGACCGAACGGAATCGAAACCGAATGCAATTGGTCGGTTTGGCATCCCTTCCTTACAAATCGGTTTCGGTGCTCAAAAATTAAAACCAAAATCTTCTTTTTGATGCAAAAGTTGCATTCAACACCGACCGAACCGAATTGATTACACCCCTAATAAAGATCAAACTCGTTTACATAATTTTGAAATATAACAAAGGAGAAATGAGACTAGTTATAATATTTCACACTATGCATTGGTCTTGTAACTTCATATTTTTATCATTAATTCATGGGTTAATTTGGGGTATTAATGAAAGGATAAAACACAAATTTAATAAATACATTAGATGCAATACACTTAGTTCCCCAATTAAATTACAATACCTAGTTGGCTAATAAAACAAAAACAACACATCTCGTATGAGATTGAGGCCTTTTATCATGACTTTAGCTTATTGCATACCTTGATCAACTATCATCCGAATAGCATTTCCTGTTGTAGTTTGGACCACAAGGGGTGTATCTCTAAATGTACTCTTGAAACCACAAGTACAAGTGGAGTTGTAATTGTTACAATGGTATCGTTAAAACTTGCTTGAACATTAACTATTTTTTATATTCTACGCACACTCTTACGTAAACCAATACATCTATTTCTACATAAACCTTTTAAAAAATAATTATATTCAATTTATCAAAATGTTTGAATTTATTTGGGAAATTTAATGTACATCTGGTATTGTACCTAAATTTTATTCTTAATAAAAAAAATAGATAGATTTTTTAGGATAATTAATTAAGAATTTTTTATTTTTGATTTGATGAAAAATGGGTTGGAATAAAATTGCAAATCCATGATGCGCACGTTTTACATGGAGTGACATCAGATAGGATGTATTCACCTGTGTTCTTCTCAAGGAAAAAAAGAAAAGAAAAGAAAAAGGCACATGTATTGAAAATTACACGACAGTGTTTTGTTTAGAGATTTTTGTTTTATTTTGTTAATGACATCACTATGAATGGGTCTATGCTTTGAACTTTGAATTTTTTTTTTTTTTTTTTCTTTAAGCAAAAGGTTTAATTTAAAACTTGTAGGAATTTATGGTTTAATTTGAAATCATACATAAAATTTGAAATTTAAATTGAAACTGATCCCAATAAAAATAGAAATGGTTAGCTTAATTAGATTAACTATGGCTTATATATAAATATAATAAATCAAATTGTGCAAACCTGAGAAGGCTGAGATAGCCTCATATAATTAATTGTATCATTTCACACCGAGAACGAGGCATCGAATTTTCAAGTAAATTATTAATCACATTACCAAAAAAATAAATAAATAAAACAAAAACAAAGAAGAACACCGATAACTTGGATTTAGGGTGCCAATAATTTGGGTAAGAACTTCCAATCCCTGGGTTATACAAGTCCCCTTGTTCAATTTCTTATTATTTTCTTTTCTTTTTTCTCTATATATTAGCATCTAGAATCAGTCTTTTTCTTTTGCCAGTGAACATCCAGAACTAGTCAATGTAAAAGACTAGAGCATCTCTACTTCAAAGTCTTTCTTTATTTTTTTTTTTAAATTTTCCTTTTTCTCTGTCTCAAAAGGTGAAGTAGCCAAAGAAGACCTGGCAAGTCAGTCACCATGACCAATTGAATTTTTGTCATTTCAATTATACCATTAAACAATTTTCTCATCGAAGGTACGAGTATTCATTGGCTTTTCTTGCTCTCCATGGTTCATTTAGGAGAGACAGAAGCTTCAAAGAAAATAAGCAAAGGAAGCTGAGACTGAAACTCTGAGAGAGAAAAGAATGGCCTGCTTTGTGCCTTTTAACAATAGAAATTTGGATATATGCTTTTTCATCTTCAGGCCAACAGTAGTATTGGTTGGTGAATTTATTGACGCCCTCAAACAATTCTCTTTATGCACTGAGACTCTTGGTTGTGTACAAAACTCTATCTTCAAGAGCATTCATGGAAATATGGTAAGAACTTTCATGTTTCACTTCATTTCAGATTAAATATACTTGCTTTGTATTTATTTTCATTTACTTTACTGTATTTCAGTTTCCATTATACTGTTTTACATGAACAATATTTGTTTCAATTGCTTTTGTTTCCGAATTTGATTCTCACTAAAAGTGTTCCATAAAGTTTTTTAAACTATTATTTGTCTTTGGAATTTGGATTACAATATATATATATATATATATATAACTTTCTTTACCTCCTTTTCTTATTCTAAATAAAATTAATTGCAAAAGCAGTTTTATGTAAGTATAAGCCCTTTTTTTAGCTTCCAACTTAAGTTTCGAATCAATGGATCAATCTTTTATTTGTTTATTTAGTATCATTATTACTACTAATTATTTAATCAACTATGGTTACATTTGAGTAACACTTGGCCATCCCGTGATTTGAGTAAATTGGTATTTAATATGTACCTTTTTTTTTTGGAATAGAAAATATGTACTAATTTTGTTTCTCCTTTCCTATCAAATCAAATTTTTTGATTGTCCTTTGAAGTTTAAACTTTAAACCAATCAGCCTGATTTCCAGGCACATATTTCGATGGTCCAATGAGACTAATATAACTTAAGATGTTTTAAACATTGCCTTACACACTATTAGTGTATTTTTGATCCTAGAAGTGTATTTGATTTTCTTTGATAATTCATTTATTTCATTTTCATTTGAACGGGAAGAACCAAACAGTAACATACTTTTTTTTTGAGATCTTAATTGATTAATCTTTCGTTCAGATTATATGGTATGGAGCATGGCTGAAGAGATCTTGTGAAAACAAAGAATCATTAAGTACTAGCCTTGTAAGTTAAATAATATTTTCAATTTTTTCCTTGTGTTTTATTTAAATAGCTTAGCTTTATGTTTATGTAGTTCACTTCTAGATAGACAAAAATAATTCTTCTTAATTTTCTCCAAAAAAAGAAAAAATCTCCTTAAGAAATTACATAGGCCATATAAGTCAACAAAGTAAACCATGGGGCATTACTTTAGGGTAATGACAAGATTGATGGGGCAATGGGCCGCATGAGGCCCATCTACCACATGATTATTTGCCTTTTATTGCGTGATTAATGCTCAAAAAAATTTTAAATTTTCACTTATTCTTAAAATCTCCACTGTTTAGTATTTAGCACAACATATCATTGACATGATGATCACTACATAAGTATAAGTATTTTTAGTTCTAAGATGTGAGAAATGCAAGAGTCGGGGTTCAAATCTCTAAAAATTTCACACACATACACTTAGATTAAGCTAATCTAAAGCTAGAATTCAATTTCAGATAATAAAAAAATCCCCTCTATTTGACTTGATCTAATTTATAGTTTATAATCTTCATATTAAATAATAAAGATCTAAATATATATCTAATATTATTTATTTAAAATTTTTAATGACATGACATTATATATGTTGTTAAATTTTGAAGAAAAAAAATATTGATCCTAAAATTTTTTTTTTTTTGACAGAATTGATCCTAAAATTTACTATCTTAATTCCTCTATTCTTAAATTCTTTTGATGCATGGAGCCAGAGGAGGGGAGTTTTCCTAGATTACAACTGGCATGGTACTCCACACTAATAAATAAGCTATCTAATACTACCTTTTGAGTTTATATCAGTAATTATGTAATAAATAAACTATATTTATTGGTGTGGAGTATCATGTCGTCGCTTATTCTATGAATACCTAATAATTTTTCTTTTTTATAATTGTTTAATCAATCCGAGTGGGAATTCTCCGATGATTTTAGCTCAGAAAAGATCATATAATGACTTCTTTTGTTAAGTATTTTGTCATAATTTGCATCCCTCACCAGAATCTCTTTAATTTTGTTGGCACTTCTCCTCTAATACCCTCTTCACTCTTGTCCTAGGTCTCAATGTTAACCAATATATCAAGCATGGCTATCTTAGATGAGCATAGCTTCTTTGATGCATATGCTGGAGAATCAAGAGATGGCTTCTCAGCCGTAAGGTTTTCCACAGGTGACACAATATCTATGAATGTAGCAATGACCTCTGACGGTGGAGACCTAAATGACCTTTCTAATGCATGCTTAGCATTATTCAAATCTCGCTTTCTAAAGATGGAAGGTGTTGCTGCTGGAGTTTGCTTGAAATGCCAAAGCAGCCCAAGAGTAGCATCTCTTTATGTGTGGAAGTCTCTCCAATTTTGTTACTCATGGATTTTAAACTCGGATCATAGAAGTTCAATGCTGGCTTATCTTGATCGTCTTTCTCTCGAATTTAAGTATGACATCTTTAAGGTAGTCTATGTTAAAGGTGACAATGTACAAAATTTTCAGTCTCTCTCTCCTATTGAAATGTTAGAGAATGGAGGAGAAAGCAAAGAAGGGCAGATCATGCAAAATTGAGTAATGCTTCCAGTATGCATGTTAAGTTGTCTCCCCTTTACATTAGCATGCTTTATGCTATGTAAATGAATCATTCTGGTTTTATAAAGTGAAGGAATTTATGGCGACCTTAATACCATATTACTTTGGTTTTTCAACCAGAAATTTATTCTTCTCTCAATGTTGTAAAAATCAAGAGAAATTGGTGACAGCATATATTTCTCTAAGGGTTAATTATCATTTTGGTCCCTACTTCCTATTGTTTGCACTGTATGTCAAAATGGTTTCTAACATTTTACATTTATTAGTTTAGATTCTAATATTTTGGTGATATGTTAAAATAGTTTTTGCTATTATAAGTGATAGATGAAAAATGTTAATGTAAGGACCAGATTTAAGTTCCTAGCCCAAACGGTGTATGGACCTAGGCCTAAAAAGCCCAAAATAATGAATTTGTAAAGAATGGGTTGGAAAACTGGGTTTTAATGAATCGGACAAACACCCAGGTAGATTTAGATGACAAGAGAATGTAAATAGACAGGGTGGTGCGGACACGAGGTACAAGCCCCCAATTATACGCACGTATAGGAGGAAGAGCAAAAAGAAGACGGCCCAACCTGTGGCCTTATGGGTGGAGCCTATTAGTTATTGGGTTTGAGATTAAGCAAGCCCGAGCATTTAATAATTAGGGTTTCTTTATGCATTTTATTGTTAGCTATTTAAACACTTTTTCTTATTATTGTAAGACAGCTTTTGAGAATTATTAAAAACATGTGTTTTCTTTATATTGGTGCCGACTCCAGTTTTGCTTGGTGCTGACTCCTAGGGTTTATCTTTTTGTTCTATTATTTGTGTGGTTGTCCTACGTCAATTTGGTATCAAAGTAGACTTCTGGTCCATACAACACAACCGTAGACAATCACTTGAAAGCAAAACCATCAAAAGAGCAAGCCAGCCAATATGACAGTACCTTCCAAGTTTTTGCCCCGTGAGATCTTGAACAAGCCCAAGCCAACCCCTGAAAGTTGACTTTTATTTGGGCTATCTCTCAATATTGTGAACACTGTCACCACTTGACTGCAATTTATTCCTTTGATTCATTGATCTAGTCTCTACATGCACTCTTGCTTAACCTTAATTTTACATTGAGAATTGGTTACTTAAATTTTTGGGAATCTCAATTGCATTCTTAAATATAGTGTTGCATGCATCTACGTAGTGGTCGCATCATGTCAAACCCTAAATATCAATCCACTTCTGAGCCTAGGTCCTCCTTAGAGCAAACCATAGAAGACCTAGCAAAGAGTGTCCATAATTTACTGGTTAGGATAGAGTGAATTGAAGCATCTCAAAGAGAGACCATTAACCATGAAGGAGATAACATGCTTAGGCAAAATAACCATGGTTACTTTAATAGGGCTCCAAACTTTGAAGAAAATCGTCATCAGCAAAGTCCGAGGAGATCTATTCTTATATTTTACTTTCAGGTTTGATTATAAAGTTAGTTCTTGATGTTACAGTGTTTTTCTCTTAGTTTCTCGATCTCCCTTATCGTGGAGTGTTTCTTCCATTATATAGCTCTCTTTAGACAATCTTGACCCTCCACTTGTTAGTCATCCAAGATACTACTTGAGTGCTTGCCCCATCGGACACCCTTTCAGGCTCTCTGCGCGTTGGGACAGCCAACGCTGCACTGTTCAGGGGTCTTCTCCTCATTAATGCTGCTAGGAAGTTAGCTACAGACATTTAATGGGGTGGTAGTAGCTTTCCCCTAAGATATTTTAGGACTTCTCTTCGTCTGATGTCTCTGCAATACTTATCCGCACCGACAGAACTTCCTGGAACGTTATCCTGGGCGACAGATAACCTCTTCGGACCTCGGTTTTGGTTAGCCGAGGATACATTTATCCTCGGCCTACCCTCTTGAGCAAGGGAGTCAATACCATACCGGAGGCTGTACCGGTTTGGCCAGCGATACGATATATTTCAGATACCGGTCAATACCGGTGTATCATTTCGAGTTTACTGCAAAATAATATATATATCCATAACATTTAAAATAAATAAATTTAGTATCCTTTTAATAATTTTTTTACTAGTATATTTTTTTGTAATTACTAATATAAGTTATAAGTAGTAGATAAGGGGGGGGGGGGGAAATATATATATATATATATATATATACACACACACAAAATGAAGCTATGGTGACGTCACTGACGTGTCTGGGTAGGGAAGTTGTTAGTGAGGAAATATTTTCTTTTTTATCAAAGGTGAAAAAAATTAAATAATATAAAAACTATGGCTTCAAATGAAAGAATCAAGAAACATTAAATACATCACTTGTTTTCTTATCGTTTCACTCGTTGGTACTGCTGCATTTTTTACTTTTTCCTCTCCACACGTTTCTTTCTCTCATAGTCACTGGTATTCACATCTTTCAATAAGAAAACCATTGATATACTCTTTTACAATTTCTTCTCCACTTTCAAATTTCAAACGATTTTAGCTCTCTCTTTTTAGCATTGTCTTTTGAGCTTTCAGTTTTGTTTCTTTTCTCTTAGTTTTGCAGTTTCGGTTCTAAGTTCGTATTGCTGCTTGTGTCACCGTCCATCACCACTCAAGATTCAATGAGAGATGGTGAATGCTTGAGGTGATTCTAACTTCATTTTGCAAAGCTATTGTGTATTTTTCTCTTTCTTTCTGCTAGGTTTTCTTAGCTTACTCAGATTTGCACCATCCTACCTTAAAAAACTGCCAAAATTATCACCAAAAAAAAAAAGAAAAAAAGAAAGAAAGAAAGAAAGCATTTCGTGTTTCGGCCCGGTATCCATTTACTGACCGAAACAACCGGATTTCGCCAGTATGGCCGGTATGGCCGGTATTTTTTCCAGTACGAAACAAAGGGGTTATCTGTACTAGTTCACTAGTCGATACGGTATATATCGGCCGTACCGGCCGGTACAGTACGAAATTGACTTCCTTGCTCTTAAGCCATTATGACCAAAACTAACCTTTTTATTTACTACCGCAGCCTCTTCTGACCAAGATTTCCCCTCCTCGGTCAACCCTTCGTCCTTGGCTTGGGCCACAGGCTTCAAAATATAAACAGATAATGGACCCCTGAGCCCAATACCCCTATAATAGCCCCTCAAGATTCTTCTTTCTAGCTCTTCGAGAAGAAAGCAGGATCTCGACGTCACTATATTTGCTCCTTGTTCATTGCATCACACTTATGCCCATAAAGACGCCTTTTTAACTGCCCAAGGCACGCTCCTGACACTTTGGCGTATGAGACACACCTTCAGTAAATTTCTGCGGCTCCCTGTCCCTCACGTTCTACGACGTGATGCAAATCCTACGGTTGAGAATTTCGTTGGGAACCAAGCGAGAATTTTCCTGCTTCCAACTCTCTCTTTGGTATAAATACCTCCCAAATCAATCATTCACCTTATTTTAGCATTTACTTCGTGCTAGCGCACATACACTAAACCTGTTAATCCTTCTACCTCACTCATGCTTTCTCAAATTCAAAAAGCCAGTCCGAGGATACTTCCCTTCTTTCTTAAGTCTTCCCGAACCTTTACATTTTGTTTTTTCCATATATTTTTCTTTTCTCTGCACTCTTTTCCGCCTCGGCTCCACTCTCTTTTCTCAATCTCTTTAGTTCTCCCAACCCTTCCTAGAAATGGGTAGATTCAAGAGCTTAGTAGACTTCGATGAGGGAATGGAAAACTTTAGGGCTAAGCATAGGATCCCTCCCGGGGCGGGCACTAGGTACTGTAAAGAGGGACAGTGGCACACAGATAGGTAAGAGGGAAAAGTAGTAATCCCAATGATTGTCTTTATAGAAGGAGGGATGAGAATCCCTATGGGTACTGTCACCAAAGACTACCTTAAGGCCTATAGCTTAGCTCCCACCCAATGTGCCCCCAATATGTTCAAAATTCTAGGTTGCGTAGATGCCCTCAACGAGAGGATGAGCTTAAACCTCACACACCACGACGTCAACTGGATCTACAACCTTCACCACTTAACGAGGCAGGGATATTACCTCAAGTCTAGGTACCCTGAAGTTAGGCTCATTCAATGCCTCCCCGATTCCAATAAGGGTTTAAACAAAGACTTCTTAATTGTATCAGGCGAATGGCACGATGGCCTCCCTTACCCAACGAGAGAAGGGCAACCAGGTGGGATCTTAGGTTTAGGTTTGGATAACTGTATAAGTTTTCCTTTGATTAGCTCTGTATATTTTCTTTGCTAACAACGTTTTTCTGATTCTCTCTATGGTTGCCCAGATAAGAACGCCGCTGTGCCCAACTTCAGTCTTGTGAACCAGGAAAATTTGGACAAAATCTTGAAGGCTGAAGTATTTGTTCATACTGACAATCAATTGAGGGCGGCCCATCTGATCTTGGATTACATCCTAATCTCCAAGAGTTTTTTGGCGCCAAAGTGCGTCATCAAGGCTAAAGATCCTCAACTGCAACAAATCAGTGTTACTACCCCAGGATTTCTCCTCACCGGCCTTGTTCTAGAAGGCATGCTCACTACAAAGCCCATTTTTTAAGGCATCCCAAAGGAAGCCTCGCCACCACAACTTTCAACTGGAGCAGCCACTTCTTCTTGCCCGGCCAACACAAAAGAAAAAGAAGTAGTTGAAGTACCTGATTCCAAGGACGAGTTTGAAGTCTTCAATCAAGCTTTGTCCTCAAACACTTCAACTTTTGACCTTAGCTACCCATTTTCACCGGTATCTGACAAGATGAGGATTCAACGAAAGCCAAGGTCCAGTCTTCTAAACCTGATCGAGTCCCAACAAGGGAAGGACGCACCTGGGAAGGCAGCCTAGAATAAGCCTCCCACTCCCCCACTACCCTGCCCTTCCAACCGGCCGATCTAAAAAGAAAACGAGAGCTGAATGGAAAGGAGGTAGTAGGAGCCAGAAAATCCTTCCCCCCTCATGAGGACGAGGATCAAAGGGTGGCTAAATAAGCCAAAGTGAGGCAGAGGGGCGCCGAAAAGAGAAGTGATCCCCAAGTTGGGCCTCTAGCTTGGTTTCCTACCCTAATACTGAATGGGGAACCTCTGCTAGCTAACACCTTCATCCGAGATTTCCAAGGAGGAGTATCCGGCTATATGGCCGAGCTGCGAGACATGAGGAGACATGAGGTCTTCTTTAGTCTTAAAAGATATCTTGCTATGGTGTGTCCTCTTCTTATCCCCTTCTTCTCTCTCTTCCTTTTTTTTTTTTAATTGTTTTATTTACCTTCTTTTTCTAGCCTTTGATTCTTTCCTCGGCAAGCTGTTCAAGCCATTTTCCGGGTGGAGGAGATAACCAACTACTGCCACCAGTAAATGAAGAATGAGGAAAGGAGGTGCAATGCCACTATAGAGGCCTTTAATGTGGCCGAGAAAAGCAATCAAGAGTTCAAGAAGAAGCTGCTGGAGGAGGAGAAAGAGAGAGAGAGAAAAAGTGTAGCAGCCACTCTTGATAGTACTGAGAAGCAAGCTGAGGACCAAAGGGTACAACTTCGCAGCGCTGAAAATCAGCTGGCCATATCTAAAACTCAGATAGTTGCTCTCAAGAAGAAGTTGGAGAAGACCGAGAAAGTAAGGGAGTTGGCTGAGAAGGCTAGGGATCAAGCCAAGCAAGATGGATATGACCTAAGAGTGGCCGAAACCGAGGAAACCCTGAGGGCGAAGGTTTCTAGGGTATACAGGACCTACTGCTCTCAAGTATACAGTGAAGCTCTTAATCAAGCTGAGGTTGAAGCTTCATCTATACTTAGGAGGGCAAATAGGGTGTACTATCCCCCTGCCATCCGAAAGTCTGGTCCTTCTGGCTCAAGGATTGATACCACCTCCGAGATGGCTGAGGTGGGCAAGGATAGTACGACCACTATTCTAACTTCCTCTGATAAACCCGCCAAGGAGGCTGAGCAATCTGGGGTCATAAAGAAAGAGAAGGACGCTAACCAGGGAGTGGCCCCCGATGCTATGAAGCCTCTAGTTGCCACTCAGGACCCTCCTGCTGAGAAAGAAGCTTCTAAAACGATGGAGATCATCCTGGCCACTCTCTCCTTGCCTACCAAAGCTGATCCAGCAAGCAAAGGCCTGGAGGCCTCTGAAACTGCCTCTACTCAGCCTGTCCATGGCCCTCCCAAAGATAAAATTATAATAAAGAAGAAATAGTTTTTAGTGTAATTTTATCTTTCAAATTTTGTAATTAAAGTGACATCTTTTGTATCGAATCTGCCTCTTTATGAGGTTTTAGTTAATGAAAATTATGAACAATTTCCATATTTCCATGATTTTTATACAAGTGTTGACATAGTTTCTTTCTTATCTAACACTTAATAAATGTAGCAATGATGTAAAATTCTTCTTATTAATCTGCATAAATAACAGAAAAGTTATCCCATTCCATGTGGTCGGCAGTAAAAACAGGTGACATTTACTAAGTCCACCATCTCTGCAAGGCATAATTTCAACTTCAAAAATGTACACAATAATATAATCTACGTACAAGTTGAACCTTACTCCACTCCCTACTTATTAATAAGTTTAAAGGAGCAAATGGATAATCAATTCTTAAACAAATATAGATGAGCCTGTGAATGCTTTAAGTGATGCTTATGGACACCCAGTTGAGTTTGTTAACACAATGAAGAACTTTGTTGTTTTAGAGAAGCTGATCATATTTGATATTTAAGTAATTAATAAAAAGTACTTATTTTACCTTCAGTATGTAATCCAAAAAGGCAGAGATAAATTAAGGCTTTGCCCGAACACTTGTCAAAGATGATAGGAAGTAGCAATGATTTAAAAAAAATCAATTTACCCAAGGTATGTGGTCCGAGGAGCCAATTATGGCCAAGATTTTGTTTGATACTTAGATAGATGTCTAGGAGTATTAATTTCCTCAAAGCATGTGGTCCAAGGAGCCAAGCATAGCTAAGGTTCTGTTTAACACTTAGTGCAATAATTAAAAGATATCAATTTGCCCAAGGTATGTGATCTGAGGAGCCAGGCATGACCAAGATTCTGTTTGATACTTAGATAGATGTCTGGGAGTATTAATTTCCCCAAAGCATGTGGTCTAAGGAGCCAAGCATAGCTAAGGTTATGTTTAACACTTAGTACAATGATTAAAAGATATCAATTTCCCCAAGGTATGTGGTCTGATGAGCCAGGCATGACCAAGGTTCTGTTTGATACTTAGATAGATGTCTGGGAGTATTAATTTTTCCAAAGCATATGGTCCGAGGAGCCAAGCATAGCTAAGATTCTATTTAACACTTAGTACAATGATTAAAAGATATCAGTTTCCCCAAGGTATATGGTCCGAGGAGTCAAGCATGACTAAGGTTCCATTTGATACTTAGATAGATGTCTAGAAGTATTAATTTCTCCAAAGCATGTGGTCCTAGGAGTCAGGCATAGCTAAGATTCTGTTTAACACTTAGTACAATGATTAAAAGATATCAATTTTCCTAAGGTATGTGGTTCGAGGAGCCAAGTATGACCAAGATTCTGTTTGATACTTAGATAAATAGTAAAAACGCATGACACACAATATAACAAATCCAAATAGGGTGAAGAAAGCCTTCATTAATAATAATATCTCCTGAGGTTATTTACATTCCAAGGACGTGGTACAGCCTCTTCCTCTAGATTTTCGAGATAATACACGCCTATTCCAGCCCCTGATATTATACGATATGGCCCTTTCCAGTTGGGTCCCAACTTTCCCCAGGCTGGGTTCTTGGCAGTTCCTATAACCTTTCTTAAAACTAAGTCTCCAAGTTCCAGTGGCCTTAACTTTACGTTGGCATCATACCCTTGTTTGAGCTTGTATTGATAGTAGGCCAATTGGACTATGGCATTTTCTCTCCGTTCTTCAATTAAGTCTAAGCTCTTTTCCAACAGCCCATCGTTGCCGCTCGAAGTGAAAAAACTTGTTCTCAGCGTGGGGAATTGAGTTTCCAAATGAATAACAGTCTCGGCCCTATAAGTCATTGAAAAAGGCGTCTCCCCAGTAGACATACGAGGTGTAATCTGGTAAGTCCAAAGGACGTGTGGCAATTCTTCCATTAATTTCCCCTTCGCGTTGTCCAGTCTCTTTTTGAGTCCACCCACTATGACCTTATTGACAGCCTCGGCCTGTCCATTCCCTTGTCGATAGGCCGAAGTGGAATACATATTCTTTATTCCCAGGTTGCAGCAGTATCTCCTAAAGGCTTTACTATCAAATTGAAGTCCATTGTCTGAGATGAGGGTATGAGAGATTCCAAATCGTGTGACAATATTTTTCCAGGCGAATCTTTGGGCATTCATATCCCTAATATTTGCTAGTGGTTCAACTTCAGCCCATTTGGTGAAGTAGTCCGTGCCGACCAATAAGTACCTCTTATTCCCTGCTGCCTTAGGAAAAGAGCCTACAATATCCAGCTCCCATTGAGTAAAAGGCCAAGGGTTGGACAGAGGATTAAGGACTCCTCCTGGTTGATGAATGTTTGGTGCAAATCTTTGGCATTGGTCGCACTTCTTCACATAGTCTTGTGCTTATTTCTGCATATTTGGCCACCAATAGCCTTATGTGAGGGCCCTGTAGGACAAAGCTCAACTACTTCAGGGTGTACGCATAACAAATAAGGGCCGAAAAAGGACCTCTTGAACAACTTTTAGTCCTCAGACTTATTCTCGGGTAAGACATCTTCCTTAAGGAATAGTACAATAGAGTCTATCCAGCTAGGACCCACTCTTATTTGATAAACATGAACCACATTTCCTCTCAACTCAGTGGGTTTACATAAGTCCTCTACAAGGATCACTCGAGGTAAACTTTGTGCCGAGGAGGTTGCTAGTGTGGCAAGAGAGTTCGCATGGGTATTTCTACTTCTAGGAACTTATGATAAATTAAAAGACTTAAACCCAGACTGTAAATGTCTAACCTAACTCAAGTATTCTTGCATTCTGGGATCTCTGGCCTCTAACTCTCCTTAGACTTGGCCCACCACCAGCCTTGAATTAGAGAATACCTCCACTGCTTTTCCCCCCAATTTTTGAACCATGATCATCCCTACCAACAGAGCTTCATATTCAGCTTCATTGTTTGTGGCCGAGAAGCCTAATCTCAAGGATTTCTCAATCGTGATCCTCTCTGGAGATATCAGGACTAGCCCCACTTTACATCCCCTGTGATTCGTTGCTCCATCAACATAGACCTTCTAGGACTAAGGTTCTTGTACGAAGATTACTCCAACCGAATTTCCATTCATGTTCTACTCTTCTACCTTCTCTTCTAATGGGGTTTCAGCAAACTTAGTTACCAGGACGGGAAGGACCTGACCCTTGACAGAGGTGCGAGGCATGTATTTGATATCAAAAGCCTCTAGAATTGTTCCCCACTTTACAATTCTCCCTGTGTAATAAACATTCTGAAGTCGAGACTTGAGCGAGAGTTGGGTTAAGACAACAACTGTATGTGATTGAAAATAGTGGGGAAGCTTGCGTGTAGCATGCACCACTGCCAAAATAGCCCTCTCTAGTGGTAAGTAACAGATCTCGGCCTCATGTAATGACTTGCTCATATAATAAACTGGTTTCTGTACACCACTATCAATTCGTATTAGCACCAAACTCACCGCGTGGGAGGCCACTACAATGTAGGCAAACAAAACCTCATCCACTTCAGGTTTGGACATGATGGGTGGCCAAGACAGATATTCTTTCAACTACTGGAAGGCCAAAACACACTCCTCGGTCTATTCGAATCTTTTCCACTTGTTCAATAACTAAAAGAAAGATCTGCATCTGTCTGCTGACCGAGAGATGAATCAATTTAAAGCAGCGGTCATCCCTGTAAGCCTCTAGACCTCTTTGAGATTTAGAGGTGGTTGCAGATTGTTAATTGTCTTAATTTGGTCAGGGTTGACTTCAATTCCACGATGTGTGACCATATAGCCCAAGAACTTCCCTGATCCGATACCAAAAGAACACTTGGAAGCATTAAGTCGTAGCTTGTGTCTTCTCAAGATATCAAAAATATTTCTGATGTCATCAATATGCTTGGACTCTGCCTTACTTTTTACCACCATATTATCAATATAAATCTCAATGTTTTTCCCTAACTGTAGCTCAAACATCTTGGTCATCATCCTCTGGTAGGTGGCATCTGCATTCTTCAAATCAAAGGGTATCACTTTGTAATGGTAATTCCCAATGGGGGTGACAAAAGCTGTCCTCTCTTAGTCGTCCAAGGCCAAAGGTATCTGGTGGTAGCCTTGAAAAGCGTCCAAAAAACTCATCCGATGATGACCTATAGTGACATCTACTAGCTGGTCGATCCAAGGCATGGGGAAAAGGTCTTTTGGGCATGCTTTGTTCAAATCTGTGAAGTCTACACACACCCGCCACTTTCTATTTTTCTTCTTCACAACTACAGTGTTGGCTAACCATTCAGGGTAGAACACTTCTTTAATAGCCCCAGCCTGCTTAAGCTTCATCACCTCGTCTTTAACTGCGTCAGAATGATCCTTAAATGAGCGTCGAGGTGGTTGCTTTCTAGGGATTTCAAATGGGTTGACATTCAGATGATGGCAGATGAAGCTCGGATCCACCCCCAGAGCTTTGTAAGCATTCTAAGCGAATACATCAATGTTTCTCTTGAGAAAATCCACCAACCCCTTCTTCTCTTAAGGTGGTAGCAGAGTTCCAACCTAAAAAAACTTCTCTGAATCATCACCTACAGCAAATTCCTCTAAATCTTCACACTTAGCCTCCTCGGCTGGCCTCTTCACAGGTAATATCGGAGACTTTGATGCAAAATTGCAGACATGAGGCACTGCCTAGCTACGGACTGACTCCCTACCAACTCCTCAATCCGATCCCCCGACGGATACTTCACTTTCTGATGCAGAGTTAAAGAAACAGCCCCTAAGGTATAAAGCCAGGGTCTGGCCACAATGGCCGTGTAGGGAGAGTATACATTCACCACAATGAAGTTCACTTCCACCACCTTCGAGCCTGTCTACACAGGCAACCTAATCTGGCCCTTAGGGATAACAATTTTCCCATCAAAACTTACTAAAGGCAAGTCATAAGCTGTTAAGTCTTCAGGCTTTAAGTTCAGCCCTTTATACAAATTGGGGTACATGATCTCTACACAACTGCCCTAGTCTATCATTACCATCTTCACTTCATACCCTCCTATTCTGAGGGTGATTACCAAAACGTCATCATGTGATTGAATGGTTCCAACCTTGTCTTCGTCCGAGAAACTCAGTGATGGTCGGACCTTCATTCTAGCTCTCTTCAACTCGGAGTTAAAATCCTCGACTAGTAGCCTAGCTATTGACATCACCCTGAAAGGGTAAGAACCAATTCTCCCAAGTGCGACAAAAATGACATTGATTGTACCTAACGAGGGCCTCGAAGGAGCATTCCCCTAAGCCCTTGACCTTGATTGGTCCCCTTGTCCGTTGGGCCGGTATAGAAATTGTTGCAACCTTCCCTCTTTGACCAGCTACTCTAAATGGTTCCACAGCGTTCTGCAGTCCTCAGTGGTATGTCCCCACTCTTGGTGATACTAGAAATGAAGGCTTTGGTTGCGCCTCAAAGGGTCTCTACTCATCTTGTTCGACCACTTAAAGTATGAATCGTTTTTTATCTTCTCCAAAACTTGATGCACCGATTCTTAGAGCACAATGTTGACCACTCGAGGAGCTGCAGACTCAGACTGCCCAGCAAAATCTCTCCAGGGTCTGTTATTGTTGTAGCGGTCCGACCTGAAATCCCTTCTCTCCTAAGAGATAACCTTGCCCTTTCCCTTGCTTGCTGTTGGTCCTCCTCAACCCTCTTATACTTATCAATCTGATCCATGAGCTGGCATATACTGGTAACAAGTTTTCCAGTTAAAGACTTCCTTAAGCCATGCTTGGCAGGTAGGTCGAGCTTGAAAGTGCTGATGGCTACATCATCGAAATCACCATTTATCTCGTTGAACATCTCCCAATATTTGTCCAAATATGTTTTCAGGGTTTCTCCTTCTCTCATGGACTGAGACAACAAGGAAGCTAAAGGCCGAGGAACCCTACTGCATGTAATAAAGCAGGATTCAAATGCCTAAGTGAGTTCCTTAAAGGAATCAATGGAACCTGCCCTCAGACTATCAAACCACATCATCACCACAGGCTTTAAGTTGGATGAGAATACCTTGCACATCAAGGCCTCGTTCTTGGAGTGTACAGCCATCCTTTGATTGAAGTGGTTAACGTGCTCCACAGGATCTATTATACCATTGTACATGGTGAATGTGGGCTGAGTGAACCGTCGAGGAAGTCTCCCTCCTCAATCCAGCACATGAAAGGTGACCTGAAAATTTGGTTGAGTGCTTTACTCATAGCATCATTTCCCAAGCCTCCCGAGGATGAATTTCTATTTCTACGCTCATGATGATAGTCCTCATCGTTTGAGAAAGACTCGCTAGGAGGAGTCCTTCATCTGCGCCTATAGCTACCATCCTCTTCACCATCAGAAGAGAAGTCAGAATTGGATGGAGCTCACTTTCGCCATTCATGGCATAAGCTTTTCTTCAGGTGATCAATCTCCTTCTGCATGGCTTTGGTATTCTTCTCTTGGGAAAGATGGCTACCACCCCGAGAATGGCTCTTACTGGTATGGGTAGTATCTGCACTTCCCTCCCGGTCCCTTTTTCGTTCAAGATCACGGAAGTGATCTTGACGCTAAGACCTCATAAACTCTGCCTAGTGTGGACCTGAACCTACCATCGTTCTGCGTTGGATTCAATATAACACCAGTAATTTCTCACAGACGGCGCCAATTGTATGGACAAGAATTGAGTTCCTAGCCCAAACGGTGTATGGACCTAGGTCCAAAAAACCCAAAACAATAAATTTGTAGAGAATGGGTTGGAAAACTGAGCTTTAATGAATCAAACAAACACTCAGGAAGATTTAGATGACAATAGAATGTAAATAAACAAGGTTATGCTGAAGAAAATCGTCCTCGGCAAAGTCCGAGGAAATCTGTTCTTATATATTACTTTCAGGTTTGATTACAAAGTCAGTTCTTGATGTTACAGTGTTTTTCTCTCAGTTTCTCGATCTCCCTCACCGTGGAGTGTTTCTTCCATTATATAGCTCTCTTTAGACAATCTTGACCCTCCACTTGTTGGTCATCCAGGCTACTACTTGAATGTTTGTCCCATCGGACACCCTTTTAGGTTCTCTACGTGTTGGGGCAGCCAACACTGCACTGTTCAGGAGTCTTCTCCTCATTAATACAGTCAGGAAATTAGCTACAAACATTTAATGTAGTAGTAGCAGCTTTTCCCTAAGATATTTTAGGACTTTTCTTCGTCTGATGTCTCTGCAATGCTTATTCGCACCGACAGAACTTCTTGGAACGTTATCCTGGGCGATAGACTACCTCTTCGGACCTCGGTTTTGGCTAGCCAAGGATACATTTATCCTCGGCCTACCCTCTTGAGCCATTATGACCAAAACTAACCTTTTTATTTACTATCACAACCTCTTCTAACCAAGATTTCCCCTCCTTGGTCAACCCTTCGTCCTCGGCTTGGGCCACAGGCCCCAATATATAAACAAATAATGGACCCCCGGGCCCAATACCCCTACAGTTAACATGACAATGATCAAAATAAAATGTGTTTTTGTATGTCACCCGGGCTTCCACATGGACTAAGTACTAACATTTGAAAATAAAAAAACACAAAAACAAACAAACAAACCTCACATCCATCTAAACTCAAGTCCAAGCACGTAAGATACAGATTTGGGATTTCAAATCCCTAAATTACGTTACAGGCTATATTAATGCACAGTACAAAATTTATAAGCTTTTAACTTTGGTGGAGTTTGGACCAAGAGCTTTGTGATTAGTGATGTTGTTCAATTCTTTCCACGAGGGGAGACATGTTTAAGTAATTACAATTTTTTTTTTTTTTTCTTTCCAGGCAATACAACTGTGGTGTGATGACGATAACAGATTGATGCTGAAAAGAACGAAAATTATTAATCAAATTTGTCATAAATGTGAGAAAAAAAAAAGTATCACATCACTGTAATTCAAAAATACCTAGGTTTCGTGGGATAATGTTATTTAAACAACAGTTTTTTTATTTAAACACTACAACACTTATTTTCACAACACTTTTTCACTCACCCGTATTTTCACAACATTTAAATAACGTTACTAGAAATCTCTTACCAAGCGGCCTCCTAATAATTACTCAAAAAAAAAAAAAAAACTTTTTTCTTCAATAAACAAAGAACAAGAAGAGGCCCATGAGTTGATTGTCAAACGAGGACAGCCCATGATGCAGTTAAGCTGGGCTGGAGTCTCCTCAAACAAAGGCCCCGAGTCAGGCAACCCCTAAAGCAAAAGAGGCCTTCAATTGGGATCGCAATCAACTTCAAAAGGCTTCTCACAAGCTAAATGAATCGATTAAAAATTTATATAAGGTCAGATAGTTTAATAGATTGTGGCAAAGTATTGTTATCTGTATTTAAGTTAAACTCATCCAATTTAAGATTTATTTTTTCTCAAAATTTTCATGAAACAGCTTTCTTCGACTTCTAAAACAATGAAATTTTGAGTTGACATGAGATATATAATGAATAAAGTTGAGGACGGATTGGTTTTACCGTTTTAGAGTTTATTTATATTAAGCTTCGTAGAAAAACTGATTTGATCCAAAAACTTCCAAACCCATGATAAAAATTTCCTTTTATATTTATTGTCTAATTTGATATTTGAGTTTGAGAGAGCTTGGTACATATTAACTCAAAAAAAATATTAAACCTGTTGAGTTAATATTTTATTCAGGAAAAAATATATTAACTCAAAAGGTTTAAATGGGATTGAATCAACAATACGGAAATCCAATTCAATCTTGACCCATTAAAACCTGATAAGGGACCCAATTAATTAAACAATCTTATCTTTCCAAAGTTAATAGAGTTTTACTAACAAATGCCCTTTACACATCTATTAATAAACTATTTAATGAAACTTTTATGGTAAAATAAAAAATAACTAACTTTTTTTCCAGCTTCTTTCAATTTATCATAAAACTTTTCCTAAAATTGATGATTAATGGATGTTCCTAAGGTATACGGTTAACTAGATTATTATGCCAACAAATCTTGTCCTTGAGTGATTCTTCTGTGGCCACAACTAGTTAAAGACTCACCTTAATGAAAGCCTTTTTCTTACCAATTAAGTGGTACAACACACGACATAATCAATCACTTGGGACCTTGCTTTCATTAAAATTAAGAGCTAAACCACAAATATAATCACCCTATTAGGAAGAATGCAACCATAATAGAAAAAGGAAGAATGAAAAAGGATTATGTGCAACTAGGATTTCATATAGTTGTTGTGTCAAAAAGGGTTTCTCATAGATAATGATATGGCATCGCTTGATTGGTTCACCAAATTGTGTCCTTGTTCCCCTTTTTTAAACTACAAAGAGATGAACTGTAAATATGTTTAATCAAAAGGTGATGAATCATAATTTACTCTACTTTTGTATTTTTGGTATGAAATGTACTGAAATCTCTTATCAAATTGTTATCAACCCATACTCTCTAACTTGGTTTGATATATTTGTCCCTATCTAATGTCCTTCTTGGAGTAAACCACTTTGATCGAATTTAGATTGAGGCCATTTATATAACCTATGCCAGTCAAAGACACATGTAGCTACATAAATGATTTTTCAATCATTTTAATCCACCCTACTTGATTTCTTGAAGAAATATACTTACACTTTAGAAGCCAAAGAACCTTTTAGTGGTACATGGCCCACATTGAGAATCAATTCATAGTATTTCTACCATTGCTCTCCTTGCAAAAAAATTGTATAGCATCATTGACTTTGAAGCCAAACTAACTTAGACCCTTATTTGAAAATTGAAATTGGAGAACAAAAAAGGAACTTTTATGAACCAAATTAATCAAACTTTTTAAAGAATGGAAGAAAAGAGGGAAACTTGGGGACCCATGTTAGAAAGGTTGTAACCATTATGCCAGTCTCAGTCAAACTTACATAGGTCCCAACAAACATAGTATTCTCTCCAACCCAATATAAGCTAGGCATGTGAGAGATTTTCTCAAGGGTCTCTACCTAATGGGTTCTTGGCCCTAGTTGTGGTCTAAAAATAAAAGCAAAGAAAAGAAAAGTTTGAATTCTCTTGCGCGGTGGGACTAAAGAAAAGTATGGAAATGAGAAACGTAATTGGCTTATAAAGTTGGTTCCCCCCATCTGTCTTTTTCCTCCTACTTTCTTTTTCTTGAGGCTTTATTGGGACAACTACAACTACATGCTAAAGTTGAAAACTTTAGCTCTAAACGTATTTAAAAATGAAAATTCGTTTTGCACCTTTTAAATTTTAATTTCATCTTTCAGTTCATTGCCTTTTAAATTATGCCATTAGTGACAATAAATCAATGGAGTTTTCCATTAAAAGCAATGTTTTGCTCGAGTGGTGAATGGCTCTGTGGTTTCTCCAGAGGAAATGGCACCTCTACAAGCTGTCTAGAGGAAATTTGGGCCTTAAGAGATGGGCTTACTTTAGCCTCAAAACTCCACATTGAAAACTTTATTATCAAACTAGATGTTATCTAATGTTCAACTGAGGAAGAACTCTGTTGCTAACCAACTATTGGAACCACTGCTCACAAATTGTAGGAACCTATTGAGAACTATCTTCAAGACTCAGATTAAGCATATTTACTGCGAGGCTAACTAGTATGCTGATGCGCTCGTAAAATTGAGCTTTAATTTGTCTTGTTCTTTTGTGCATTTTGATAACCCACCACCTATGATAGAGAACTTGCTACCCCTTATTAGGACAGTTACTACTTGTAATTGTCTAGTTCTTGTTGTTGTCTAGCTAATATGTTAGCCCTTTCAACCTAAAAATAAGTAAATTGTTTTGTTGGAGTGACCCCCCTATATGGAAGACACTTTGGCCACTATAAAAAAGGTAATTAGTTCAATCTACAGCAATATCCCTTCATAGCTGAGGAAGTCAAGTATGCCATGTTCCATATACACCCTTTGAAGAGCCCTTAGTTCTGATGGTATTTTTCTTCAAAAAAAAAAAAAAAATTTGGCATAAGGTATTGTAGTGGTGCAATCCACTTTAAATTCCAGCTACATGTTGAGGAAAATAAATTATTCCCATATTGCTTTAATACCCAAGATCGACCGCGCCCCCAATTTGATCAACCCACACCAATCTTCAACTCAGAGTTGCCAATGGCAAGGTCAGAGAGAGAGAAAAGTGAGAGAGACAAGGGATAGCGAATAAAAAAAAAATAATTTTTTTTAGGTTTAGCGCCTTGAATGTGGATTTTTTTGTTTTTTGGAGTGCTAAAATAGCATTTTAGGAGTTTTAATGCTTCTAATGTAGGAGAAAATACATAATATATCCGATGTATGTTTCCTACCTCTCACATGGAGGTGGATCCTACCACTTCTATGTGATAGGGAAGATACATGCACCGGATGCATGGTATACCTCCTCCCATTGTTGATGCTCCCGTGTATTTGTAAGGTGATGAAAACGCCAATTGGTCAAACTCCAACCTAGGAATTTTTCCACCTTTCTTTGTATATAAACTAAGCCAGGCAACCAGGATGAGATATCATAAGCAAAGGACATGGGTCAGATGACTGAGATAAGGGGAAGACAACATGTGAGTAGGGCCTTAAGCAACAATCCAGAGTCCCCACACTAGCCACTATTGTTTAATAATAGCACTTTGTTATAAAGAATGTTTTTGGACACATACCTTTATTCTAATTCTTTTGAGAAGGTTATTGCTAGGACTGCAATTAGTATAGGACCCCATCAAAATTAACACTTGAAATGGGGGGACCCCTTACTTTACCTAGAGTTTTGAGTATTAAATTTGCTTTTATGGATAACTCTACCTATATTTTGTTAATCTAAAGATGGTGATATTGGGGAAGGGGACAAACAATCTTGGGCTTTGAGCCCCAAAGACACTAGATACTAGATTGAGAAACAAAGGTTTGGGTCTTGTAGTGATCACATAATCACAGCTATCACAGATGATAGTGAACTCTATCTACTAATGATCCTTTTTTTTTTTTTTTTGAGAAACTCTACTAATGATCCTTAATTGGTCGAGAAGCATATACCTTATCTTGTAAACTTTAATTAATTGGGTTTTATTCTGATTTGTTTTTATGTACTAGTGAGCCATACGGCCATGTGTAAGTCTTTAAGACTTTATAGCTTCCTACAATGGGAACCAAAGTTCATTAGAATAGTGCTAATTAATAATTACACTAGCTTCTTAGTGATGCTGATGCATTTGGCTATGGCCAGTGGGAAATTCTAGAAAGGGTTTTCTCCAATAATGGATCACCTATTTTACATCGAACTTTGTAACCCTAGAAACATTTGGTGAAGAGATAAAAATATTTTCTTATTCTCCAGGTGTTTTCTCATTGGATCACATCTCTTTCTGTAAAATTCCTTCCTTGCCTGTAAACTGAATGGTGACAAATTTCTTTCTTAAGAGAGAGAAAACTCCTTGAGCAAATTGTGCCAATAACTTCATGAGTGGTATATATTATATACACTCTTTCATACAAACTTATACACACATAAAGTACATTGAATCCATGATTTGAAGTCACGATTTTAGTGCATTTCACATGTGTAAATCTGGGTGAAAGAGTGTGTAATTGCATTCATCCTAAATTTGTCTCTATTACTAAAATCTTTTTCAATAGGTAAAAATTCTCAATATTATTAAATAGGTAAAAAAGAAAAAATTTATACACAATCTTTAAAGTGTAACATGTTAAGTTTTTTAATTATATTTAAATGTATAGTTGTATTGACCAATAAAATATGGATAATGTTATAATGTTCAAAGTATTGAACTTATCTTCCTTAATTTATATATATATATATATATATATATATATAGTTATTTATTGTTTAAGGCATTGTATCTTACTTAAGTTTTATCAATTTACTTTTTGGGTAAATTGTAAAGTGCACTCTTGAAATTTGGGGTTACTTAGATTTTCTATCCTAAAGTTTAAGAAATTTCATTTCTGTGTATTTAACTCATGGATAAAAATTCCTATATAAAAAAATAAAACTTATGTATAAAATTGTTTCTTTAAAAAAAAGTTATGGATAAAAATTATGAAACTCTTTCTAAAAAAAAAAAAAAGTAAATTGTAAAATATATCACTAAAGTTTGGAACTTATATTTTACATCATGAACTTTTGAGAAATTTGATTTTACACTTCAAAATTTAGTTTCGTTAACAAAATCACACCCTCAATTAATTTTGGCTATTAAATGGTAAGTCATCCACGCTGAATGTTTTTTTTTTTTTTTTTTTGGGGGGGGGGGGGGGGGGAAGGATCAGCCCATTAACGGAACCATTTTGCCCAAAACTCAAAACACAAACCGCAGATTTAATAAAACTTTTATTTATTTTTTCTATAAACCCAATAAAGTCGATGACATCACTGCCCTTTTAATTAGATCTCACCTCAACCTCAACAAAAGCAACATTTGTGGCACAAAAAACGGGTAGGAGTGGTATTTTAGGCAGATTAAACAAATACAGAAATACTACCAAAAAGAAATTCTGTTTTAGTATTCAAAGAATACTTAGGCTGGGTAGAGAAATTCCTTTTTTTAGTGTCCATTCTCTTCTCTATATTGTGGATTAGGTACAAAATAATGATTAATGTATGGGGTTCAGGGTCCTCTTTCATCAGCCTCAATAAATTTTTTTTTTTTAATGAGAACTCAGCCCCAAGATATACACCATTAAATATATAAATAATTTAATATTATATTATTGCTTAAAGACTAAATATAGGTAAATTATATATATATATGTCATTTTAACAAATTAAAAAAAAAAAAAAAAAGAATATGGGACCATTAGGGTCCATTTTTATAGAATTCTGAACCATAGACCTCTACAGACTACAGTCTATAGTATAGTCTACAGTCTACAGTCTACGCACTATTATCCTTTCCTTCATTCACATACGATAAACAATCTCTGCTTTGGTGAATGTGCTTAGCAAACCCATCTTTGACTCATCATCTCACCAATTTAAACCGGACGACCTTTTTATTTATTATTTCATACTCTTCTTAAAACAAACACATCCCTTTAAATAATCGCCAATTCACCTGCGAGGAATTCAAACTAATTTAAAGAATGTACAAATTATACACCTCATATAAATATCTCACTATCTGTAGCAGATAATAAAGGGCGCAAATGATGACGCGATTAGCGGAAGTAATTTTCAAAACAACATATAAAAATAATAATAATTGTAACAATCAATCAGGGACAGGTGAAAAGGATCACAACAAACCTCTTAATTATCTCATCTTATCCGTTCTCATGTGGGCTTTTCTACCTCGTATAGGAGCCAATTTTGCCTTCCTCCTTTTATATATTTTTCTTAATAATTCAATTTTTGAGAGAGGAGGATTTGAATTTCCGTTTGGAAATGCCAGTTGAGCTTAAGTTACAAGGTTCTTGTTTTTTTTTTTTTTTTTTAATATACATATATTAGTATTATATTTCTACACATTTTATTTTTCGAGTTTCAATGCTCTTATATTCATTATTTCTTCTTTTCTCCTATCAATTTCGACCTACCTTATTAGGGATGATAAAATGTCTCTGTTCCTTATTTTTTCTTGACTTGTCCCATTTTTTACAGTCAATTTAGTTCAGTTTTATGTTTTTTTTTTTTTTTTTCATATTTTACTAACTTGTAACTCCATACATATGCATAGATATACAATAAGATATACAATAAAATGCATAATATAATTCCTATATATAATTTAAATACCATTGATAGTCATTTTTATATTTTGTTAACTCTTTAAAAAAATTTGTAAGGATATTATTATGTATAAAATGTAAATTGTCCATTTTTTTTTAATTATTGTGAAGCATTTTTTTTTTTATGATTCATTTATTCTAGACTATTTGGTTTTTGTACTTAATAACTTATTTAAATGAATATTTATGATGTAGTCTCACATTTAATTCTAAAATTAAGAAATAAAATTCTTTATAAATAAATAATTTAGGAGACGTGGCGCAAAATTAAAATTCTAATTTGAGTTTCTCTCAATTTCATCTATTATTATATATATATATATATATATATATAGATTATAGGATCAACTTTATATTTTTGGGCATTTGAAAACTTGCTTTTCTAAGTGCGTTTTGCAATTGCAACTCGAAGGGTGCAATGAAAAAACGCGTAAAATCATGATAGTGGGGCCATTAAGTGCACTTATGAAAACTTACCAAATATCAAAAGGACAAAACTTAGATACAATACCTTAGGTGCTGTTCCTTAAATTCATTTCTTAAGATTTAGTTATGTGACTACTTAATTAAAAAAATATACTTCCATCCTATGAGAAAAAATTCACATGACAGAATTTTAAAAAGAGAACTTAAATAACAGCACCTAAATACTATACATAAGTCTTGTTCACATCAAAATATACATTTACAAAATGTTATTGTGTTTTTAGGCCAAAAAAGGAAAACCAAATTGTTACTTACCCTATGTGAGTTTTTCTTGTCTCAAAAAGGGACAAGGATGAGTCATCCTTGATCCAACCTTGCCCCATTCAATTGGTAAAACAGGACACCAATCTTGTCCAATAAAACCCTTCCAAAATTGGTAAAAAAGAGAACAGAGAGTTTTTCAGGATCTTTGACTATACTGATCTTTAAAACCATATTGTTATTTCGCATTAACCATGATAATAAATTTTCATAAAAATTGTATTCCATAAAGTGCCATCAAAATTCTTTACAAAATTATGAGAAAAATATAATAAATGTATGCCTTCAAATTAAAAAAGAAATAAACCTATTCCTACCTAGAAAACGAGGATCCATTAACTTATTAAGTATCATTTTAAATCATTCATTTTTCTGTTGATAAATGAAAAACAATTGACTTTAAAAATCTGATATCAGTAATTCCCAACTGCTCTCTGGCCTCTGCCTCATGAGTCAAGATCACATTGCACGGATACGAAAATCTGATATCATTTTCTTTCTCTTTTTTAATTATTGCAATATTTAATGTCATATACATTAAAAGTCAGTTGAATTTGTATCTGGGTTCTCCACATCCAAGCCTCATGCCCGTGATTATATTCGAAGTCAGTTGAATTTGTAACTGGGTTCTTCGCATCCAAACCTCATGTCCGTGATTATATTCGTCCTGATTTTTCCACTGTTCAGAATGAGTACAAATCAAACGATTGAATGCTCAAATTTCCTACCACGTACTGTTCAATCATAAACTTGGTCAATGTCAGCAATCAGCATACTGATTCCCGCCTTTTCTCAGTTTTACAATGATGTAATCTACCGAATCAAATACATTGTTTTTCAAAATTTATTTGTGAAAGAATCAAGTACAGCTTTTAAAGATGAAGTGAGACCGTTCTTCCATTTGTTTATTCATTGATTTATTTTACGTAGTCAACCAAGCTAAATCACCATTTCAAATCCACTTCATTTAA
Organism: Quercus ilex subsp. ballota; assembly: GCA_032727855.1. NCBI lineage: Eukaryota > Viridiplantae > Streptophyta > Magnoliopsida > Fagales > Fagaceae > Quercus > Quercus ilex. Next base: position 63,089,622 of record CM064912.1, on the reverse strand, counting down.
AGGAAACTTGTGTGTATAAGAGTATAATTATTATTTTGTTGTTGTGTGTGAGTGTATAAAAGTTCAGTTCATTAAGATTTTGATTACTTAACAATTAATTAATCTTGCATAAATAATGTCACGGAAGCCTGAAGAAAACATACACGATATTCTGTTAATGAAACAGAAATTAAATTATTATTTTCTGGTAGTAAACATCGAATTCAAAAGTAGTTTCTTGATTCCACAAGGTGATAAACTGAAATCCACCAGAAAAAAAAATTAACAAAATGTATTTTATTGATAACAATCTCTAAAAAAACGTTTACAAACTAAGAAACCTATTTACGAGCTCCATAAAACTTGACTAAAATATATATATATATATATTTTTTTTTTAAAAAATAAGTCATAATTAATACATAACCATAACAAGAACCAAATTTGACCTAAAAAGAATTAAAAACACCTAAAAACAAAGAAATAAATGCCCTAAACCTAAAATAACTAAAAATACTAAAAATAATAAATTGCATATATTAATTTGAAAATTGTATCCTACATCAACAAACCTAAGTTTTCTTTATATGTTTATGAACCCTAAACCAAGTTAGACAAAACCTAAAATAATATAAGAACCAAACTCTTGGGTCTCGTTGATTTGAGGAAGTTACAAACCAGGCTTGGATAATTCAGTCTTAAACTCAAGTTCAACTTGAACTCAACAATGATAAATAAAAAATAAAAATTGAAGAGTTTGAAATGCAAAGTATCAAAAAGAGTTGAGCTCATGGGAGCCACCAAAATTGTTGTTTTGATGAAAATATGATTTATCTTATATATCTTCATCAATATTGGTAAAAATAGGGCAAAAATTATGAATTAAGTTTGCAGCTTTCTTGAGCACTAAGGTATATTCAAGTTTAATTCATCTACATCATTGTTGAGTACAAGTTGAACTTGTGTTAATTTAAAACTGAAATTTCAATTTTTATTATGATTTTAAGTTCCTATTATTTTAGGTTTTGTGACTTTTGTCTAACTTGGTTTAGGGTTCATAAATGTATCAAGAAAACTAAGCTTTGTTCAAGCTAAATTAGACTTGAAATGCTCCAAAAAAAAATTAATAATAATTTTAAAAAATAAACACAATTTTGACATTAATTTGAATTTATTGACATATATAGATTTTTATTTTTATTTTTTTGAGAATCTCTAGAGTCAAGGTTATAAATTCTCTCCATTTTGGATGAACTCGTCACAGCCACAAAAGTGATCACATTATCTTCATTGTCTTTATTAAAGGATTATCCAAATTTTCTTATATGACAAGTCCATTCAGTTAATTAAAAACCTTAGCTTAATCATGTGTAGGGCCTCCCTCTATATAAGTTAATGCCTTGTAATCTCATTTCCTATTCTCATTATGGCTTTACATTTTCGCCACAATTTAGGATTCTAGTACCTTTAACGTGCCTTACATGATTCTCTATCAAACTCTGTTTAAAGCAAATTCATCCATTCATGCAAACTTGCTTCGATAGGTCACACTCACACATGCCCTTGGCCCAAAGAAAGTGCTTCTTACTAGCTTTTTGGGTTTTGTTTTTTTTTTTCCTAACATAATTTAAGGGTCTTTTTTGGCCGGCTTAATAATTCTGTCTGGATTTGCAAGAAACTCTCTAAACCGAGATGAAAAACCTTCGAAGTAAAGACTTTATCTTACTAACTTGTAATGAGAGTTTGTGTCACAATCAGAAAAAGATCATTGATGCTACTGGATCAAATTGATTTAAGAAAGCAGGTAAAAGCCCAATCAGGGAGTATTCTAAGTACTGAGGAGTATGGAGGATGAGTAATGTAGCCAAGTACATGAGCAAGTACTAAAAACTAGCATTCAAATCAGTCAATGCATAATAATATAAAGGATGAGAAATGTAGCCAAGTACATGAGCAAGTACTAAAAACTAGCATTCAAATCCGTCAATGTATAATAATATAAAGGGTAAATTTTGCACATTCAATTCAAAAAATCACTCATATCAGTTTATGTAAATTCATGTAAGAAATAAAAATAAAATAGATAATATGATGTGAAATGTTTTGAAAAATAAATTAGAGCAATAGATTTTGTATGAGCTAATGTGAATGTCCTTAAAAGATTTGAAAAAAAAAAGATTTTGGCAACTAAAGAATTTTTAAAAAGAAAACTAGGGGTTGCAAAAGAAGGAAAAATTAGAGCATTTACATAAGTTAGTGCAAAAATTTATATCCATTTTAACATAAAAACCTACATTTTCTATTTCACATAACCACTTTCAAAAATATTTACATTAAATTATTTATTTTACACTTCATTTCATTAAAATTGATTTCTTTATAAAATTTTTCTCTCAAATTATCTCTCTTTCTCTTTTGTGTATATGAGTAAATAAAGTATTAAAAAATAGATTTACATGTGAACAATAATCATATGTTTTTATATGGTTACTATAACAACAATGTAAATTTACACAAATTTAGCTTAACTGCTGTTGATAATTTTTAAGGTTGGACATGCAAAATCTTCCCCTTATTATGCTATTAGACATTGACTGATATGAGTGCTCTTAAAAAATGATTTTACATTAAAACAAATAAAGTCTAAAATACAATTTATTTTCACTATCACCAATTATGTACAATTTTTAGAAGCTTTTTTTTTTTTTAATATGATTATAATTTTACCTTTTTTAATTATTAATTAAAGCAATCCACTAAAATCAAGTTATTCGAAATGGAACCTATATTTTTTTTTCTCAAAAAAAAAAAAGTGAAACCTATACATATTTGAATGTAAAAGAGGTAGTAATAAATTATTCATACTAGGCGGCATAAAATTAAGCCTATTCAAGTTGAGGTCAGTCCACGAGAGAAAGTAAGACTTACTCAAAGTACCAGATGACAAAATCTAGCGACGAAATTTGACTAAAAATCAAATATAGAAAACAAGAAATGTGATTTTCATGGAGAATATTTTGCCACTAAAATAATGAGAAACTTAAACAGTTCAAACTTCAATCACATTCATATTAGGTGGGGGACTACTTACCCCGAAGAAAAACAGGTTAGGTGGGGACTGGTAAAAAGCAAATAGTCAAATAATATCCTCATTAATAGTGAAAGCAAAGTAATATGTGATAATTAAAGGAAATATAAGACTACCTCAACAAAAGAAGAAGAAAAAAAGAAATATAAGACTACTCATTTGGTTAACTTGATTGATTGATTAGTCTAGTCTTATCACACATTAATGATTTAATTTAATTTAATTTTTATTTTTATTTTTGGTATTTTATATGGTGGAGAAAGGAGATGCAATTTTTGTGATTGATTGATTATGATGATCCATTTACTGTGATCAGTTACCATACAGAGGAAAGTAAAATTCTACTTTTTATCATTGCCACTGTTGAGCACACCGTTCTAATCATTTCCACGTTTTCCTTTGTCTTCTTTCCAAAAGCAAAAACACATTTATGCCAATAAAAATAAAATATTAACAAATGCTTTATAAGAAAAAAAAAATTTAATAAATATTTTTATTTTTCATAAAAATAGTGTTAAATTTTTTTAAAAATAAATTTTTAATTGTTATCTTAAAAGCACTCATTTGTTATGACCTTAATAATAATAATACATTTGGCAAAAATTAAATGTTTGTTTGGTACATATATTTAAATATTAGTTTTTAATTTTTTTAATAATATATATGAGAGTGAAAAAATATGTAAAAATATATATAATATTATTTAAAAAATAAAAAAAATATATTTAAATACATGTATTAAACACGCCCTAAACGTTTTTAAACCGTCAGCTATTGGAATATGGTAAATTTAATCATTTAAGCAATACTTCTAACACTCCCCCTTACTGTGGGCCGAAACTACCTTCCTTTTAATAGGTGAGGCCTAATACGTGGGAATTGAAATGGGAGGTAGAGTGAAGGAGATAAGGATCGAACTCAGGATCTCATGCTCTAATACCATGTTAAATTACCGATTGTCTCAAAAATTTAAGGTATTGAAATATGATAAATTTAATCATTTAACCAATACTTCTAACAACAGACATAATATTATTCTCACACCCGATAAGTCCACACAAAAACACCGAAAACACAAAAAACACAAGGAGTTTAAAAACTCGGCAATTCCTCGGATGGTTGGGTTGTTTGGGTGGGGAATGAAGTAAAAATAACACGCCGACCACTAGTTTTTAAAGGTCGGCGAGTAGTTCCAAATCTAGTACCCCCAATAAGATCTTGCCACGTCACATGGAACACACCAAGGTGGACCCAGATGCTGACGTGGCGAGATCACAATAGGGGGTACAGAAAGTTCTACGCTGAAGATGAGGCCCACTGGATCAAACACACAAACCTTTGTCAGTGAAGACTACAAAAACAGTCAAAAAAAAAAAACACAAACATACAGACTCAAAACAAAGTAGCAAACGTTGTCTTCACCACCCCACTCTCTCTGCAAGAAAATCTCTATCTTCTTGCATTTGCTAAATTTGAGAGAGAGAGATCTAATGGAGTACGAGAGGATACACAAAGTTCAGGTTTGGCTTGTTCTTGCAGCTCTACTCTGAAAGAAAATATCATACACCCATGTGTTATTTTTCTGTCCTTCTGAAATTCTGAACTTTTTCATGTTAAAAGTGCTTTTGTTCTTGTGGTTGTGAAAAAGTATTGGTTTTTTCTTTTTCTTTTCTCTTTCTTTCTCATTGTTCTGTAGACTGTAATGGGGTGTGGAATGGAAATGGTTGAATGTGGGCATTAAACATGACAGAATTGCACTTGATTTAGTCCTCAAAAGGTTTTGGACAATATGAGAATTATAATTAGTTTATATTTTTTGTTAGTTTAGAGTGTCTGTGTGTATGGATAGCAGAATTTTCTCAATGATGGCTACGTGGAATTTGGTTATGTACAATTGAATTCTACATAAATTTTGCCTTTTTTTTGTTTAATTTTTCTAAGTTTTTTTGTGAATGACATAGTTTATCTTGTCATGATTATTCTTTTATATTTTTTTTATGCAGACTGGATGGTTGTGAATCCTGAGATGATATATAGATATATATATATTAATTTTTTTTAAACTGATTTTTGCTATTATTTTTGGTTGGCAAACTATTACTCTGCTTTATCACAGAAGTAAGCCTCAAGAATACAAATTTGGTATTTGAAATGGACAGATATGAAATGACTTAAGATGGTTTAAGTAATTATTGGGTTTACTTTGTTAAAAGTTTTGGCTTTGGAACTTTCTGAATGAGCTGTAGATTGACAGGTTATAGTGTTCTGGTTTCTTAATTGCAGACTGGTATAATTTCTCCAAGTAAACTGAGGATGAAGCTCATAGGGCCTCACCATCTTAGAAAGAAGGATGGATCAAACAGTAACTCTTCCAGAACTTCTCCTTCCAAGCTTGAGGATCATGATTTTGTGAACAGCTTGCTAGCCTCCAAAAATGGAGATTTTGATGAAGAAGGTCAGCAACTTTTATTTATCTTTCCTTCTTCTTTTTTTCCCAGTCAATAAACCAGATATAGAGGCCTTTGTGTAATGGCAAGTGCCTTCAACCTAAACTGATATGTGGTAAGTTCGATTTTAGGAATCAGCCTCTCCAAAAACAATTGGGGGTAAGGCTGCTTACCTATCACCTCTCCCAGACCCCGTAGAACTGGGAGCTTTGTGCATTTGGTTCAAGTTAATAAGCCAGATATTCTATGTTTTGCATTAGAACACTGGCAACAAATTAACTCGGGTTGGTTTAGTAGTGGTTAATTGTTGATTATGGATAGGTTTTGTAGCAATGAATGAAACATGTGTTTCGAACTTTTGTACTGACTTAGATATGCATATGTGCCTTTCCAGTTACATCTGCCAACTTAGAAGTTCTTTCCATAAAGTTATCAAGTGAGGCAGTCTTGAACTCCACACAAGGTGACCAGATTTGTTGCCAACCAAAAGAGTCATTGCCAAGGGAAAACGGTGACGTTGGTCGTGTTAAAGTGCAGCAGTTTCCAAAGTGTGAAAATGGTAATTCAAGCGCAGTGCACCCTGTGAGAAACATAATAGATGATGAAAATCTTGATTATGATAGCAATGCTAGTTCTTCTAGTTTTGAGTTTCATAAAGGGGAGAGATCAGTACACAATCCCATTACAAGATCATTTTCAAGACAAATGCCATCCAAGTGGAATGATGCAGAGAAATGGATAATGAATAGGCAAAATGTGCAAGCCCATTATTCTAAAAAGAATTGCTTACAAAACCAACCAAATAGGTTGCCAGTGTCAAATATGGTAAGGATTGCTCCAGAGTCTGCTAATTATGATCATAAGTTAACAGTTAGCAAAACAGCAGACACAAAGAGGGTTGATTTCTGTCAACCTGCGTCACAGATGGGGCTCGATAAGTTCTCTTTTGTTCCCTCAGGGAGTCACGCCATTTCGGGTCAAGCATATGGGGGGAATGCAGTGACTGATCCATGTCCTCAGAATGAGGATTTGAAGGGAATTGGTCACGGTGATTTACCCTTCACAAAACGTTCAACAGGAGATACGACAGGTATGTACAATCCTTCATTGTGTTTATGTTAAATGAATGGTTCGGAATTTAGAAACTGAGCAAGATGCTGATATGCTTTTGACAAATGCCATGCAAAAGCATTTCTATTCTATGAATGGATTTGCTCTTGTATATGGCTATATGCTGGACAGAGCTACATCTCTGCGCTAAAATCATACACTGATCATTTTCATGTGTGCAAAACAATTGGGTTGGTCATACTTTATGTAACATTCAAACAGCTAAATGATTATTAATATGAAAAAGGCTATAAATGATTTTGATTGGCAAAAAGCTTAGCAATCTAGGTCTGTTGCAAACAATTATGGCAATGAGGACCAACCATGTAGGGTTGATCTGGTCTTATTGATATGGTGGTTCAATACTAGGCCCTATTTATTGATCCTAAATTAGATATCAGACTTCAAAGTAGTGATAATATATATATATATATGTGCACTCCCTTGCGTCCTCTCCTCACCTTCACATTCTTTTATCCCTAGTTGACATATATGGATGAGTTAAATAATGTTGTCTATTCCTCATTATATGGTTATAGACTATCGATAAATGTCTTTACATTAAAATGGAAATGACTTCATGGATCCCTGGCAATTATTTATTAGTGTGCAAAATTTGATGATGTCTTGATCTAATTATGCAGGAATTCCTGCCATAAGATCAGTCTCAATGAGAGACATGGGAACAGAAATGACCCCTGCCACAAGTCAAGAGCCTTCAAGGACTGCTACTCCGGTTGGGGCAACAACTCCACTTCGCAGCCCAACTTCCTCAATTCCATCTACTCCCCGAGGAGGTGCACCTGCTCCAACACCTAAGGGGCACAGCACTGATGAGCAATCACAGAATCCAACAGAAAGAACCAAAAAAGAATTGTCAGAAGAAGAATTGAAGCTCAAAACAAGGAGAGAAATTGTAGCCCTGGGTGTCCAATTAGGTAAGATGAACATTGCTGCATGGGCAAGTAAGGATGAGCAAGAAAAGAAAAGGCCTTATAATGAAAGTATTGATATGGAGGAGCTTGAGCGTGTTGAAAATGAGAAACGTGCAGCTGCATGGGAAGATGCTGAAAAATCTAAACATATGGCAAGGTTTCTTCTACAGCCCCAAATACCTTTCAATAGCAAAACATTTTTTTTTTAAAGATAGAGGCCATGTATATGTTCTGCTGTATGCTTATCTCAATGCATTCTACCATCATAATCTGATAAGAGGATGTTAAATTTGCTCAGATATAAGCGTGAGGAAATCAAAATCCAGGCATGGGAAAGTCAGCAGAGGGCAAAACTAGAAGCAGAGATGCGAAGAATAGAGGTATTTAATTTTTTGAGTGAAGTAGAATTTGCGTTGTTGTCAAACATGAGACAGATTTGATCCATTCGTTGCTTATATTTCATCATTACAAAACCCCATAAGACACCCTTGACAGATAGAATTCTAGACTCTCCACCATAGAGAGGATGGCAGTACCAATCAACTGCATATGCCATGTTATTCGTCGTTCACTTGGAATAATAATCTTTCTACATGCTTGTTAGACTCTGAATACAATTTGGCATTTTTCAGGCCCAAGTGGAACAATTGAGAGTCCAAGCTCAAGCGAAGATGGTGAAGAAGATTGCAATGACAAGGCAAAGATCAGAAGAAAAACGTGCAGCAGCTGAAGCCAGAAGAAACCGTGATGCAGAAAGGACTGCAGCCCAAACAGAATATATTCGTCAAACCGGACAAATGCCATCTACACATTACATCTGTTGTGGTTGGCTGTCATAAACAATAAATTACAGATAAAAGGAAAGGCTTCGTATGGTAGCTTTTGCCGAAGTAGCCTTCCTATTGTAGTCTGTTTGGAAATGAATTCTTGACCCGGAGAGTGTTGTCCTGCTTGTTTATCAATCCTGTAACTAAGCAACCTCAGTGTTTTAAGTTGTTACATGAAGGAAATTTGCAATTTATGCATTAAAATTTGGTCATGGAATTGCTCATAGTTATTTTATGTTAGGAGCTCTTAAATTCAACAAGCAACCAAGGAAAAAAAAAATTCACAAATAGCAAACCAAGTAGAAAATTTGCAGGAGACTAACATAAATGCCCTTTGATTGAAGAAGATGGTGAAGATCGAGGAATGCATCTACTTTGACAATCATATTTTACTGTCACTCCCATACCACAATATGATGGTTAGATAATTAAATGACAAAGGGCTCTGCTGCTGCTCTTGCATCTCATGATGAATTAAGGGGTGGTTGTCAGAGGTCAGTCAAACGTATGGTGCTTGCAGGGTCAAGAATTTGAATATTCCAGAAATTGGTACGGGGTATTCAGCATCCAAAGAAGAAACATCCAATTTAAAATAATGGAACACCAATTTACTTTTCAAATATTTTAAGCATGTACAATTACTCTGCTGTTGTCATATTCATACTATGCCCATGACTTTCACGCCAAGAACCACCCTTTTTATATCTACTCCAAGGTAATGTAAAAAGTCAAAGATGCACTAAGACATGAATTTAAAAACTGCTTATATTAGCCATGCACTGTATGCACAAACTTGTTCTCTAAACAGAATAAAACCAAAAGAGTTGCAACTAAAGGATACAATTTTTTTATTGTTATTATATATAATTTGATGGTTACAACAATAGAGGAGAGAGAGAGAGAGAGAGAGAGAGAGCACCGATTCTTCTTATAAAAAGTAGGTAATATCATTGAATTACAATATTAACGGCTATAGTGGCACTCCACCTCTAAGCCAGTCCCTAATAAAATTGTTGAACACCTTGACTTGAAAATCACAAGAATTTGAGTTCAACAAAAACAAGAGTAATACTACATCTACAACAATTTCATAATAATTTCACAACAAATCCTATGTAGTAAGCAATTACTATTTTATTTTGGGTCCAAAACTGACATCACATTTAAACCTACCAATAACAGCTTGTTGTATAAAATTTATTGCGAAAATTTTGTGGACATAGCATTATTCCAAAAATAATTTTGGCCCCTAAACATAATCCTTAAGGCCTTAAACCCAAAAAAAAAAAAAAAAAAAAAACTTAATAACAATAATAAAAATTAGCAAAAAAAAATCCAAATAAAAACAACTTGTTGTATAAAATTTGTTGTGAAAATGTTATGGACGCAGTGTTATTCCAAAAATATTTTTGGCCCCTTAACATAATCCTTAACCCCCAACCCCCCCCCCCCCTCCCCCCAAAAAAAAAAAACTTAATAACAACAATAAAAATTAGCCAAAAAAAAAATCCAAATAAAAACAAAACTAAAACAAACGACAAGTGAACAAATTATTCAACAAAAAGCCTATTCGAAAACAAAAAAAAATAAAAATCCTTAATCTATTCAAATTTGTAATTCATTCAGCACATTACATAAAAATAATCTAGAATTTCATTTTTCATTTTCATCAAAAAAAAAAAAAAAAAAAGTACCAAGAAAAATATTGTGGTTGTGAATTCTCTCTAGTGACCACCTTAAAAAAAACTTCTAGAGTGGCCACCAACATCTACATATACAACGCTGTTTTGGGACCTTAATGAAGCAGCCAAAACGAAAAGAAAGCAAAGGAACGAAGAGGATGTACATTTCTTTTCTGTGGTCTTACTAAAAAACAAATATACCAGGCATAAAAATTAAAAACTTCTAATTCTTAGACCATGTAGACTTGTAGTAATATCTTAACTAATGTGTTTTCAGCAAGCCTACTGTGAGATTATACATGTCCTTGGATGCAATTTTGCCTGGACTTGCTAAATCGTATGATAATTAAATCTAGTACACTTGCTGTACAGCCCTAGATTTAATGATTACCGGGGTTAATCAAATCACGAGAATTAATGCCGTCAGTTGATGAAATTTAATTCTAAAACCTGGTTTTCAAGTTTGGTTATGTAAATTTCAAACCAATATACATTCCAGATTGTTGGAAATTGATATTGACGAGAACATATCATGGGGAAAAGCATGGAGTTTAGGGCATTCCTTAATGCAGCTGAAATACAAGAGCCAAAAACTTTGGGGGATTATCTCACATACAAATTGTAAATATTAAAAAGCATAAATGGACATAGATACATCCACTGTCACCAACACGGCCTAAGCTGGCTGTCCACACTAGGCTGCCATGGCCTAGGCAGCATGCACGCGGGCATGCTATGGCCTTGGCTACATGTCCACGCAGGACTATCATGGGCATGTTGCAATTCTCAAAGAAGAAAATATACCATGTATCGAGTGTTTGTATCTCCCCTCTCACATGGGGTGGACCTCTACCATGCATCAGGTTGTGGGGTCCACCCCCATGTAAGGGGGAATACATGCACCCAATGCATGTAATACCACCTTGACACCGACGTGAGCATGACACGAAATACGAGATACTAGTACTACAACACGACAATTTTCGAAACTTAATATAAATATTTAGGTTTTTTTTTTTTTAATTTTAAAAATAAATGATAACTATTATAATCATTTGGACAACAACAACAACAACGAAACTTAACCCTAACCCTTCCTTTCCATCTCCTCAATCTCCATCGCCGGAGACAACAACAAAAAAAATATAATAATAATCATTTGGAAATGAAAATATTTTTTAAAATAAAAAATACTTTCTTCCTCCCCCACACATCGAAGACAGACTCACAAGTCAGAAATTTTGGGGTGATACAGATCCAAAAAATTGTTATCACTTATCAGTACCCGGAGGTGGTGCTTCTTATAAGAGCAAGACATACTAACTTGACAACCTGAAAGCCCATTGGAGAGACACAGAGATAAAACATTAAAACCTTTGTATCCATTTCTATGTAATGAGGGTTCCATAAGAAAAACTGAGAGACAGGCTCCCATTATTTTCACGTACTGTATGTACTGGGCCGAGCCCACTGATGGGCGGCCCAGTTTTGGCCAACCTAAGCCCACTTAACACAAACAATTCAAGAGAGTAAGAAAATTATCCCTTTGTTTTTTAGTCATAGCCAGACTATAAATTTGGTGGATTTTTTTTTTTTTTTTTTTCCATTCACGTCCTACAATTCTGTAAAGACAATATTTAATTGGTTGCAGCAACTACAAATGAACCAATGCTGATTTTACTGAATTGAGATCCGGTGCAATAGCTTGCACTTTCTAATTAATCATGGGTGTGTAAGAGAGAAGTTAAAAAGTAAAGTGTAAAACTGAAATGGTTAAAATTATATGTTAAATTGTTTTTTTTATTCAAAGGCTGAAATTAAAAGAAAAGTGACTTTTGCAACTTTTAATTTCAATTATTAATTTCTTATTGCATTGTGCAATAGACCTAGCTATTACACCAAATCTCAATCCCGTTTTACTGGGGTAATTTTGCCGAGCCTTTTGTTATTGCATGTAGTAGCATCATCACTTGCACACACCATCATCCAATTTTGAATGAATTATTGCTTTCATTTTTGAATGTAGGTGTCACTGTCACTCCCAAGAGGCTGGCTCCAGTTCAATTGCTTCTGCATGGAAATTCTTTTATTTTTGCATCTAACTCATTAATGATGGGTATGAGCTGTTGCCTATTATTGATTAATTGCTGCTATTTTTGGTGGTTGTTGTTCATAAATGTTAGATATCTTTACTGTAGCAAAAAACGTGTTCAATTTATGTTGCGTGTAATTTTATTTTAACGATAATTCAATAGTTATAATGGGAAGAGAAAGATTTAAACATTTTACATCTCTATTGAAAATACCAAAAAATGTCAATTGAGTTACAAGTCTCTTAGTCAACAAGGGCTTAGCTGAGTGGGTAAGATTCGGACGCTTCGTGCAACACACCTAAATTCGAGTCCCGCTGTCCACAGGCTTTCGTTGGTGGGTAAATTTGGTGGTGAGGTGTACTCACAAAATGTGAGGTGACTCCCGCACAGGTGTGTAAAGAGCAGTCACACCTAAGAAGGGCCGCTGACTCGGCTGCCACCTGACTCCCTGTCTGGGGGTGTAATATGACCATAAAAATCCTATTTTACATTCTCAAAAAAAAAAGAGTTACAAGTTCCTTGACTATATATGACGATATATAATATAATTTCGGAACATTATTTTTATTTTTATATTTTGGCTAAATTTTGTAAGACAGTCTGTACTTTTTCAAAATTATGATTTGAGACTAATATAGTTGTGAATTGATGATATGAAATAATTGTAAGTCGGTCTTAACTTTACATTCCAAGGGCAGTGTAAAGATACCTTTCTACTAATCATGACTCATCACAAATTATGGTACCAGCATTGCTACTGTGAATATTGTGATTTTATCAGCCAATCAATAAATATCAATTCACGCTCAAAGTTAAACAGGTACGATGTCCTGGCTCCTAGGGGGTACTTGTCTTTAGTGTCTAGCTTTCTAGCTAGCTTTTGTTTATAGTGTCCGTGTATGATGTTTTTGGGTGTATTACTTGGTTCTAACTTATGTGACGTCTTTTGTCAAAAAAAAAAAAAAACTTGTGTGACGTCTGTTGTGTGTGTGATGTGATTTTGAATGAAATCTTCCTTTTCAGCAAAAAAAATAAAAAACAGGTCGACTTTAAATAAAATAAAATTGCTAAAATCACTATCATTTTTCTTTTTCTTCCTTTTAAAAGAACTTATAAGCTAATTAGTGTGAGAATAAATATAATTAATATCAATAAATGTCTAGGGTTTGAGAGATATCTCAATGGTTCCAAGCTTCCAGTGCGTTTTTTCTAGTGCTGAACACTAGAGTTCAAACCCCACTAATCCCCTTCCCTATTTACCTAGCAATAAATAAATAAATATTTGAAATTTTTTTATCAGTGGCACGAGTTTGAATGCTTGAATATATCTTTACTTTAAAAAAATAAAAATAAAAGAATCAAGGCATTAATGTTTTTATGACTGGTGATTAGATTTAGGGTAGACATGTGTCTTATGTACTAATACTTTTTTTTTTTTTTTTTAATGTCATAGTGGTCAGGACTCCCTCAAAAATTGTACTAGTGAAGCAATATCACTCAGATAAGCTGGATAGTCAGTCTTCATAGATTACAGTACACAGGCTGACCCCATTTGATTGCAGCAGTGTCTGAATTTGAGCTGTTCCAAGAACTTGGATGACTAACAGAGTTTAGAGTGTTTGGTCACTATCATTTTAGGTACTGTGGATATGTTAGCGTAGGACCCCTGAAGAAAATTCCAACCTTACGAATAGGTGCAAACCTAATAATGTAGGAGTATCATAATTCTTCTCACCACCTTCTAACTCTTTGTAGGTTCGCTTGGAATTTAAGCAAACCCCAAATTGTTGGTTTATTAGGCCCTAATAAGCTAACATGCCACGTTGCCATGCACATGAAACACTAAAGATTTCAATATACGAAGTACTACATTGGCTTAAGTTAAAAGTAAGAGAATAGGAAGACACAATGGCATATGTAAAATGAGTGAACTACATTTTAAAAAAACTAGTCAAATTATAATTGAAACTCTTCGAGATCACTTATTTAAGTTTAGTTACGATACTTTTATCCAATCAAATCCATATAATCAATATCACAAGCTTGAATGTTTTGTAACTTTTGTTGCAGCAACTGTATTCTTTGAGTTTAAAGTTTGTAACAGGAAATTGCAATTCTAGGAAATTCGAATTGTTTTTCGAGCGATGACTTGGAGGTTCATCAATACTTCAAATCTAAAATGCTATGCTGGAGATTTTCATTGCTTCTCTTCAGTAAAAGTTACTTAATGCATACTACACAAATAATATAGTGAGCAGGGTTTAAGAAGTGTTAGCATCCAACCCATGTTTAGCTCTGAGTTTTTGCTCTCACTTAGAAAACCATGGAAAAAAAATTATCTATCCTGTTTTACATGTAAAATGTCTGTAAACAGGCAGATATTTGCTGATGATACACATGTTGCACTTTCAAAGTATACATGTTAGGCTAGATATATTATCATAATATAACCTTTGCGCACATCTATGCACATATTATATATTGTTTTTGATAATTTTATACACATCCAACCTATTTTCCATTTTTCTATTCATCACATAGAATCAGTATCCAATGTAGTAAATATTTTCTATTCTTCACCTATTAGTATCCCATGTAGTATATATTTATTTAGCCAGCGAGCATGTGCACAGCACTAGACTTGGAATTGCCATTATATTTGGCACCCTAACTTGAAACCGGTTTCATATTCGACACCCCAATGTCACATAATCAACACGCCCAAGGCATGCCTTAAACTCCACCACTTGACTAGAAAGGAGAGATTCAAATCAATTTTTTATTTTGGGACTAGAGATTGGGGAGGGGAGAGGAGAATTTCCCTTTTTTTTTTAACAATTCGATAATAACAACAAAGAGTGAGGATTTAAACCTAAACTACTAGGAAGTGCCAACCAGTTAAAAGTTTCAATGCTCTTTGCAAGAAATTGGGATTTTTTTTTTTTTTTTTTAAATCTTGAATGTCTCACTTGAAAATACTAATAAGTGTCAACTAATTAAGCTTCAAGACTCTTCGCAAGAAATTGAGATTCAGTGTGTGGTTTAGGATTCACAAAGAAAAAACCTTGTGAGCGAAATTGGAATTCACCTTGTGGTCTAGGATTCACATGAAAAAGAAACCACACACAGTGAGTGAATCGCATCTCCCACATGCTAAACAAGAAAAATAGCAGTCCTCTTTGGTCATGTTGTGTTTGAGAGCTTTGGGGTCAATCAAAAATTTAAAGGTGAGGAGGAGGAGGTACAAATACATAGAAGCTCTGGAAAACGTCACCCCCACAAATATAGAGGTGGGGTTGGGGTTGTTGAAATGCCAACCTTACCTTTTATTGGGGTACTATTATTATTATTATTGGGTAGTGCCCTACCTTGTCACCATTCCATCCATCAAAAAGTCCATCTATTACTCATAGCCCCACAACATGGCATCAGAAAAATACACAAACCAACCTTCAATTTCACCTTTACACAGTGGCCACCTAGTCCCACACCCTGAATGAGATATATCTCCCTTGCCCCAAATTGATTCAAGTTCTATCCTCACCATCAAACGAAATATGGAAAATAGAATAAGATTGGATAGTGTTAAGGGGCACCGTAAAGTGCCGTTACCAACAACCTTTTGCAACTTTTTATAACATTAATTAACTTTTTACAGTTTTTTTTTTTCTTTTTGACAATTTTTAATTTTTTTTTTCTTTTTTAGTAACATTCTTAATAACTTTTTGTCCTTTTCATTAACACAACTCATTACGGGTACTCTTAACAAGCACCGCTTGTTAACATTTCCCTATAAAGTATGGGGGCAAGGACAACACGTGAGGCACGTGTCAGAGTTTGCAGACATCACTGGCCCCCATCTATTAGGGACACATTTTGGGCATCACATGACCATTCAGCTGAATATTATTCAACTTTACCCCCTCATGGAAAACAAGTCATACCCAAAACTATCTAGATTTAACATTCCATTTTTATTTTATTTTTTTACTTTGGGGTGTACTATACAAATCATTATCACATTTGATCCTATACAATGTCATAGAATCATGTTCTTAATAGGAAATATATGGAAAACCCACCATGTGGATTTAAAATATTCCCATATGCTTTTCCAATAATTTTCAACATTTCCATCTTATGCAATACAACTGTTTTTCAATTCCAATGAGTAAGTTCTCTAGATCAATCACTTTCAAAGTATCAAGTGCATGAATAAATATCTTGACTAAGCCTTATGGAGACTACCATCCATATTATCAATGGAGTTCAAACCTTTCAAATAATTTTTTAGTACTGCAATTAAAAGTTACACAATGGATATATAGAAAATAAAGCAAACTTAATGCACATAAACAACCATGCGTACACAACGTGTGCACGTGAAAAAAAGGAGTAGGATCAAGCACAATTGATGGATACATTGGGCAAGGCATATTTAATAAGATGATGAATTTAAAGCAAAGATGGGATTCTTCAATTTGTTTTTCAAAACTCAAAAACCCTACAACACACAGGCTGTTTCAATAATAACGGAAAGCATAATAGAGTTGTTTTCAACCCCTGGCTGATACAGATAACCATCACATAAAATTGAAGCCTTATGATTCTATCTCCACATGCAGAAAGTTATTGTCAAAACATAAGAAAATGTGAAGTTAAACTCAAGAAGATGAATAACACCTTATGAACAAGTGCAACATCTTGTATCAAATAGACTGCAATACTACAGAAACAAATATCTATCTTGACAAACATTAATTTCCTAATATATATATGTATAGTATGTATTCCAAAAGCATAGAAAAACATAGAAGTATATCATTTAATTACACTATTAGCTTATAAGAAGCTAGAACTAAGCATCAATTCTTGACCTCACAAGGCAGGAAGAGATGCTAATACTACAGAAGCATAGAATGGTTCTTAACTGGTTAAATAGTTTTAGTACTCAAGAGACCCCACAGACGTTATTCCAGAGCTCAAATTTCTTGAGTCCTGCCGGCCTGCGTAGTCGTCACAGCTGTTACTGGACAGCCTCTGAATTGGTACAGAATTCAGAAGCTCCAGACCTCGCTTGCCCATTTGCTGCACTTCTTGTGGTGACAGAATTTTGATACACCACACACTGTTTACAAACTCCCTGGTGTAAAAAAAAAAAGCATTATCTTATCAATCTTGGCGAATTAAGAGCAGAAATCAAGATAGAAAGTAAAAATCAGAGAAGACATTTGTATTGAGAATATAGACCTCCATGACCACCATTTACAGATGGCCCTAATGATTCAATTCAAGTCTTATGCTTTGAGATGCAAATCAATACTTAAAAGGCATAAATTTATGATATAAAAGACAATTTTTTAAAAATAATAATAATAATCCTGAACCTATCACAGTTTTATTTATAAAGAAAAGAGGCAAAAAAAAAGATGATGGAAACTCACGGCCAGGGGTCATCGCCAAGGAGAAGAACATCATTCTCCCGGTCTACAAATACAAGCTGCCAGCCTGATCTCAGGGGGTCCTCCAACTCGCCTTCAAGGCCAAACATTTGAGCCAACTCACCACGCAACTCATGGTAGCTACTAAATTTGGTGATATCTAGTGACCTACCAAAGGACCCTGACTTGTGAACCTGTTAATATTTACAATAGTCAAATCAGAAACAAGAAAGAATGCCGAAGATCATTATAAAAAGTTAAATATAATAGGAATATGATTAAGAAAAACAATCTATTGCACACAACATAAACCCAAAAAGGCAGCCCACCTTTACAAAGGTTCGGGTTGGTGGATTTACTTGGCCCACGTTTTCTGGAGACTGCAGGAAACCAGATTCATCAATGCAACTGGAAGGTGTTATTGCTGGATTAAGTGAGAAATCTGAGCCTGCAGTACTCATATAATTAGAAGAAGGGAAGGGTACGGTTGTGGAGTTGCTATCGCTGCCAACTCCCTTAAGACCTGACATCCCATTCTGCATTAGAAGGGTTGATGGCTCTATATTAACTCCAAATAGAAGATGGCTGTGAGGGTCAGTGCTCCCTTGGTCTATTGAGCACTCCCTCCCAGGAAAGGGTGGTAGAGAAATAGAATTTGAAGAGATGTTAGCCTGAGGCATTCCCAACTTCTCCGCCTGGGGCAGAACACAATGAGAAGCTCCAGAGGAGAAAAGAGGTTCAACTGCAGCTCGCTTAGATGGCCAGGTAGTAGAAGATATCAAGGAGCTAGTTCTGGGCAGGTTGAGAAGGTGGGATGATTCATCCTGGGGAAATGAACCCAACAGACTGTGTAGAGGAGAAACAATAGGACTAGTAACAGGATTCCCATTAGAATCAGAAAAACTCTGCTGTTGGCAAAGAGAAGGAATTGCTTGCAAGGATGGTGATTGGGATTGAGAGGATGAAGCAAACTGAGACATTGTAGAGACAGCACTTGAAATCTGTTGATGTTCAACCAGTTGCGGCTGCTGCTGTTGTTGCTGCTGCTGCTGCTGCTGTTGCTGCTGTTGCTGTTGCTGTTGCTGTTGCTGCTGTTGCTGCTGCTGCTGCTGCTGCTGATGATGATGATGATTATTGAACGAGTGTTGATGCTGCAAATGTTGCTGAAGAAGTTGTGATTGAGCTTGAGCCTGAGAGTGAGATTGATGCTGGTTTTCCTGAACACTTTGTAGAAAAGCCTGTTGAGATTGAGAGTGCTGCACCATCTGGGGCTGCATCAAAGCAGCAGACCTACTTTGGAGATTCTGTGGTTGCTGGAATTGCAGTAGGGATGGAGGTGGTGCTTTGGAAGGATCCACAGCTCTCATTTCCTGCAGGGCAGCAGCAGCCATAGCTTGATACATATCAGTTGGCAAACCAAGCATGGAAGCATCAAGCCTTGGTTGCATCCATGGAGAGACCCCAATTCCCTGAAAGTTCAAAGATTGGATTCCACGATCTCCATTATCTCGGAGCCACATGAGAGGAGAATTAACTCCCAGATCTTCATCCTTAATACCTTAAAGCAAAAACATCAACAAAGAGAGTTGAAACTTTAGCCTCGATGGTTTAAGAGAAGGAGAGTATGAGATGCGTTGTAGAATGTCAAAAGCCCTAGGTAGGAGAAGACAAGTACCATGGAAAGATGGAAGTCCTGGTGGCCAAGGTCGCTTAAGCCTGAGAGGAAATGGAGATGGATACATTGGGAATGTTGTCAATGGTTCAATCTCCCATAGTGACACTCTTGGCTGCCTATCCCCTGCCGTGGATTCATCCCAGCCAACCTGCAGCAATCATAACGACATTCACAATTTGATCTATTCATAATAGGATGGAGAATTAACCTGAAAGAAAATTAACCTAGACAAGGTAACATTCTACCAAGTTACTTGCCAATTCATAAAAAATAATATCACCGTTTGTTCTCAACAAACCTTGACAGAGCGCCAATGTGAATTTGGCCACTTAACAGGATCCAAGTCGCTTATGCCAGTTATTGTACCCATGTAGCTGAATAACATACAAAGATCAGTCCATATTTCACATTTAAAAGTTAATTTCTTGGGAAAAAATCCTTTGCTACAAAGATAACAAATAAAAAGACCACAATTTATCAACCACAAGGACATTACATAGGAGCTCAATCAAGTGTAACACACACTTCATGCCTATTCAATCCAACCACAATTTACCCAAAGAGCTTTGTTTGTATATTGAAATACCAAATGATTAAAATATCTCATTGTTCCCTACATTGTCACGGATTTTATGTTCAAAACATTGACCTGGATTTAAATATTCATTTAACATTCTCGTCCTTAAAATGTTGACAGTCTTTAATATATCACGGACTCTGTATAATTTTACTCCATAATATTCTATTTCATAGATTATCTGGGCCTGCTCACATGCTTCAGAGTGATCTATTAAAATATTAATTTAGGAAAACAGAAAGGCACAGACAAAGTGACTAACAAGAACTGGTTTGACACCTACCGACGGACACTTGATTCTTCTGTTTCAAATAGCATCCTAAAGCGCATCCCAACAGATACACGAGTATGATAGACTGCTTTAACATACTTGGCCAGTGGTATGACAAATTCCGATGGGCTAGCCCTGAAAGAAGATTGATGTGAATTTAGAGGAAGCTGGTCATTTGAAAAAATATATAATTTATACCACCATTGAAGAATTGTACCTTGGGTTATAGAATATGGTAAAACGGCTGTTGGTTGCAGCTGCATGAGCTGCAGCAGCAAGAAGACCCAAGTGCATGCTATCACTAGATAAAACTGATGACGGCATCACAGTCTGTGGTCGATTAGCACGTCGGATACCGAGGAGTAATTGATTCTTTTCATTCCTGATGAACAAGACGACATATCAGTCTGACCCAAAAAACACTATGTATAATATTTATCTATGTTCATATAACTTTAAAGAAACAAGTTAAATGAAAGAGTCAGATAAGTTGTAATCTCCATGCCTTGCACACACAGTATATGATGCACGTACAGAGGATTTTTCTCAGCAAGTACATCAAGCGAAGTTTTAGCTCAAAAAGGGCCTGATGGCCACACCCAAACATATTTTATATTGTGCTTTTCTCTAAACCTACTAAGATATATTTATCGACTTTCCAAGACAATGAATAGGTTACATAGCTCAGATCACCCAGATTAGTTTTCTAGGCCACAGGAATATCAATGGACAAATACAACAAGCAGTGGGAGAGATTCAGGAGAATGAGAAAGAAAAATTATTCTATGTCCTGATCCAAGTACAAGAGAGGTGAAAATGTCAATATCAGGGGATTAGCAAACTGCCTACCAGATAAAAAGCACTGAATCGCCAGCCACGAGTCTTTTAGCACTTACAAATACACTCCAGCCAGTTGTAAGAAGGTGCCTTTTGGGCTGGCCTGCATGAAAACAAAAAGGTAACAATCTTTAAGAGAGCATTTAGTGAATTTTGTAATGCACCCCAACCCTTGAACTCTGTGGAGAGTACAACACTACCTTCAATTATACATGATAAAAACCCTTACAGAGAGTGCAATTAGCTAGAAATATACCAACAAAACTGTAGACAGTTGGCTTACACTAATTAAAAGGATTCAAACTCACATCTCACCATCTACCACATTTCTTTACTCTAAGATTTTGAAAAGAAATTTAAAAAATAAAAGGTGACAAAAAGCAGCATTTTTCATAATGGTTGACTTAAAACACTCACCACGAAATATATGTCTAAATTTCCATTCATTATCATGCAGATCCCTTGCAATTAACTCTTGAGCAGGAGGCTGCTGGGAGAAGTCCTGCAGGTTGGAAGTATGATGTTAGAAACAACACGAGATTGTGAACCACAGGAGAATCAAAAATTGATGACCGTATCTTCAGTTTAAAAAGATTTACCAGTGGAGGAAAAACTTTTTCGGCTGCTCGGCGAGGAACAGAGAAACCTCCATGAGTGCTTGTGTCACTGGCTGTCAAAGTTTTACAAAAATAATTTGTTGGCTGTTTGCTGGGGGTGCCCAGCTCTGCTGGGAGGTAGGCATCCTTCTGTTCTTGCTGCAGATTAAGGTCATTATCAAAATGTGAACCAATCAATAAGGTCAACAAACCAAAATGCGAATAAATACACAGTAGTGTACCGGATTCAGAGGTTGCAAGGTCATCTGAGCATATACTTCATCTGTCTCAACATCTGCCTGAAGTTAACAAATTTGGATCCATCACGCACTGGCCTAAAATAATTCAGAAACCAGAACAAACAAAGCTAGAAAACCCTTACATGCATGGTCACGTTGTGAAGTTGACAGATAAGTTGCGGAGGTAAACTTGGGTAGTTAGGAATATGGGCATCAACTTCCCTGTTGGTTGATGCAGCAACCTAAGTTGAACCATTAAGATATGCTTTAGATATCAAGGTTGGTATATAATTATTATATCTCATTTCAATGTATATGAACCATTCAACTCCTAAGGATGAATCTGGCTTTAACAAAAAATAAATAAAATCAAAGCATGTTAATCTTCAACTATTAACATTCAAAAATTCTGAACTATGGACAGGCACCAATCAATCTACAGGGTTATAAGTTACAAATTAATATTTACTAATAGAAAAAGAATGCTAGACAGGTTGACATTGATTTTATCTCCAGAAAAAGAGAAATCGGACTAGCTGAAGCTAATGGAACTTGCATAATAATTGATAGATACACACGCGCACGCACATACGTGCACACAAAGGGGAAGATACATCTAAGCACAAAGAGTAATCAAACAGGCCAAGTGCATGCTTATATTTTCATTATCAAAATTAGTAACTCCAAACAAGGAACTCAAGAAAGGGGAAGGAGAAGAAACAAAAACTTCTTGATCTAAAGATATATATAGTTCCAATGCACTTGCAGTACTGTCTAGGTCATCATCAGTCATTATATATGTTAATTCAAAGGAGAGGGGAAAAGTTAATACCAAAAAAAGAAACAAAAAGCAAAAGGAAAATTTATGCAGAAAACAGCAGAATTTTTACTTGTCTAGAAAAAGTAGAACAATATTCATGATTCAATCTTTAAGTAGCAGGCAGAAGTTGACAAATTGGGTGCCCATTTCACAGTATCAGCTCCAAAATCCAATATTGCAGTCATTTACATCTCAACTCAAATATACTAACCTGTTCACTATGACCCTGGGGGAAGTAAACAACACGGCTTCCAACAGCCGGTAGTGAAACCAGAGGACCCGCACAGGCATGCCAAAGTTCAGAGTTTAGAACTCTCTGCTCACCTGCAAAATTTGTTTCTGTGACACAGAGTTCCATGAAGAATACATGTAACTATATATAAAATTTGGATATTACTTGAGAATTCCATCAGTATGGCTTCATGGCCATCCCATCATGGTAAATATCAAATTCAGGAACCAAATTAAGATACTAAGTGATGGCTACAACATAAAAAAACCAAACCCCAAAGGACAAGAAACAGACACAAATTCAGCAAGATGCAGCCAAATTAATATTTTGGACCTGGTTGCTCAGAATATGGAGGAGAGAGAAGAAGCTATAGCAGAAAACATTAAAAGTTTCAGGTGGGTGTCCAAGAAGCAAAAACAAAAGGAGGAAAAAAACACAAACATTAAATTATAGCTCTCTTGGATTTTCAGCATTTTTATTTTCCATCCCTATCATGATATTTCTCAGAAATCACAGTGAGTAGCCATTGACATGTTCCCCCAAAAAATTGATGAGAGAGAGACTCAGAATAAAAGAAATTACCAAATCTGCAAGAAATTAATTGTCATACCTTCCTGGGATTGAGGACTAAAACCTGCTGAAGAGAGCCTCATTCCTGCAGATATCCCGAAAGTAGTTCAAATCTAGTACTACTTTACCTCAAAACTAATTATATCCAAAAACCCACTCTTAATCAGAACTACTAAAGCACCAAAGTACCCCTAAAAAACACCAAAATCACTGAATAATCACTTTCTTTACCTCCTTCTCTTTCACTGCACAATACCATGTCTTTTTACCTTTCCCTCTCTCCCTCTCCTTTTAACAACCAAAACCTTTCAAAGAGACCAAACTTATAGACTAGGAAACTTCATGCAAAGACACCAAAAACCCAAACCCAAAAACCCACTTCGGAATCTTCAACCGAAACCGGTTCCACTACAAAGCACAGTGGATTTGAGCCTCATCCGCACCTTACAATCCTCACCCCCAACCCCCAAAGATTCAAACTTTGAACCCACAACTTCATGGTACAAAACAAAAAAAACTTCACCAAATAATAAACCTCAACATTACAGCTCCAAATCCCAACTCACAAAAAAAGAAAGCTATTGGCTTTTTTTTGCTTTGCTTGCAACTCCACAGTTAGGCTAGTTCCAAGACCTGAATTTTTTAGCCCCAAACTCACAAAACCAAGAAAACCCAGAAACCAAAAACACTTAAATATGCCACCAAGAGACCAGATCTCAGCTTCAATGCACCAAAGCTGGCTTCACTACAAAGCACAGATCCCAATTCAAAACCAACCCAGAAGAGAGCTAAACACAAACAGCCAACAAAAGCAATTTTTTTTTCTCCCAGATAATAAATTACTGATCACTGTTCAAAAACATGGGTAGGCTTTCTTCAAAAAGACCATATCTTTATATATTTGCATGGACTGGATTTGGGGTTTGATTGTGTTTGTTCTTACTTTCTACTAATGGAAGTGTAGGCTTGGTTGAAACTAAAAGAGTGTAATAGGTTTTGTGGTGATGGTAGTGGTAGTGGCTGTACTAAGTAGTCCTCTCTCTCTCTCTATTACTACTACTAGTGCTACTACTGCGTTTTTTGGTACCTCTGCTATCACTATTCACTATTGCTTTACCAGTTTCTCTCTCTCTCTCTCTGGTTTTTTTTTTCTCTCTCTGCTACAATCAATCAAAACACAACCGCCATTATTTCTAGCTGTCTTTTTTATACCAGGGAAAAAGCAAAGCAAAGACTCATTGAGAAAGACAGAGAGAGAGAGAGAGTGTGTGTCAGATTTTTTTATATATAGACACAGGAAGGTTTTGCATTTTTCGCTTTTCTTTTGTTTATGACTTTTCGTTCTCGTTTCAGAGTTTTCAGGCCACTTAGGAAAAAGTTTTACAAAAAAGCCTCGGTTCTCTACAATTTTACTAAAGTGACCCCTCCATTCCAACCCCAAGTTTTGTCCTTTTATTTTATGCTATGCTATGCTTTGCTTTTTCATTTCTTTTCTTTTCTTTAGTTTTATAAATTTTTGATTTATCATAGAGAGCTGCATTTATTTCTTTTCTTTTTTTTTTGGTTAAAAAAAATGAGGATTAACTAAGTTACGTCAGTCTCCAGACAAGGCGCTCAAGTTAAGATCAGAGGGTCAATCATTATAGATGCCCACCAACGAACGACTGTTAGCAGCAAAACTCAAATCTAAATGAGTTAGATGAAGTGCCCAAACCTTATCAATTGAATAATTTCAGTTGATTAGAGCTGCATTTATTTCTTTTTCTTGCTTTTTATATTCCAAAAAATTGTACTCTCTCTCCCCACATTTGTATTGTGAATCTGTGATGGACTCAAATGAAGTAAATTGTGGGAGTGTGAAATTTTTTTAGGAAGGTTGTTTTATTATTGATATCTAGAATGGGAAAGTAATGGTAATTAGTTTGAATTAACATGCATGAAATGATTAGGTGGCACTGTTTGCACAAAGGGTATGGTGATGGCTGTGGTTTTCTTTTTTCCAAGTAATGGTGATGGCTGTGGTTGCAACTTGCAGTTTGTACTCAAAGAATGTAAAGATGGGCCAACTCGGAGAGTCCAACTTATAAGTCTTTTTTTAGATTTTGCCTTTTTTTTTTCTTTTTTGATGATTAGATTTTGCCTATTAATACATAACATGACCCAGCTTCAATTTTGACCGCACTTCTTTTTTCTTTTTCTTTTTTAATGAATAATATTTTAAGAAGAAACTTCCAGGAAAAAAATCCAAGAAGAAAAAGAGGAGACGAACATGGGTCATTCCAGTTCAAAAGGCTGTCTAACAGGCTACATCGTGCCACAAAAAAATTGACATTTCTAAAAATAAAAATGAAGTCAGGGGTTGAGCTAGAACTTTGAATTAGGGATCGGTTTTATTATTAGCTGTGTGTGACGGTTTTAATCTCTAACTCTGTTACTTAGTAATTGGATTTTTTTTTTCTATGTGAGTAAGAACAAAATTATTTTTGTTTAGAATTTTTTAAAGGCCTGGGTTATTTATTTTGGATAAAATTAGTTAATTAAGCTTAATTTTTTTTAGTTTTACTGGTAATTTTTGTTGTTTAGCTTTTTTTTTGGGCTTGTATATTTTTTTTTAGATTTCAGATCTATAAATTTTTGTATGGTCACTAAAATGAGGAAAATATTAGAGCTATAAGTTTTTTTTTTTTATAAATTACTGATGTGATAAGTGATTATTAGTAAATAAAAAAATTATATGAGTGGTAAGCCCACGTGCAAACCAATAAGAATTTGCTACCATAACAATTTGTAAAAATGTTATAAAAAAGTTTGTGAGTATAGTATTACTCTTAAAAGAATCAATGATATTATTAAAGGAAAACAAAATGTAATTTTATAAAACAAAATTGCTAAAATTAGTACAATATATATAATAATATTTTTTATAAAAAAATTTGGGGGCAATGGTGGTTCCGTCCATGAATGAAGTCCTAACGGATCGCACTTCATATTTAAGCCCAATTAATTGGAGTTCATTATTTTTTTTTATAGAGTTTTAACATATAGTGTCTGCTTTTGATAGTTGTGTTCTTTATCATCAAATCAAGATAACAATCAATTTTTTGTATA
Organism: Quercus ilex subsp. ballota; assembly: GCA_032727855.1. NCBI lineage: Eukaryota > Viridiplantae > Streptophyta > Magnoliopsida > Fagales > Fagaceae > Quercus > Quercus ilex. The sequence goes on along the minus strand of CM064912.1, from coordinate 63,063,095 downwards.
AGCGAGAATTGAACCTCAAATCTCTTATTCAACCTCAAATCTCTTATTCAACTATCAAAAACTTTACTAGTTGAGCTGATTGAAACTCATAATTAAAGTTCATTCATGTCTAGTTTTGTTAATGGTGATAAATATTATTTAGTCTTTCTGAAAAACAATATAATACTTTCTCTACTCACGTAATAATAAGTCTCATCAATTAAATTTATTTGTGTAACCTTCATTAATATGAAAAAGATGGAGTACGATAGCACCATATTTTGGAATTAGGTGATAATTTTTCAAGAAATAGATATTATTACAGGAAAATTTATGTATGCAATTAATTAATGGGGTTAGAAGTTTTAAAGAAAAAACTTAATTGCAAAAGGGAAAAGGAAAAGGAAGTGGAGTAGGCACCTACGATCATGGTGTGATTCAAATTTGAAATCTAGGACATATAAAGGAATATGGTTTCAATGATTCACATGAAAAAGATGTAAGGATGTGGACTGGGGAGGTTCCATAGCAAAGAATGGAAAAGGGTATTGCCATGTTTGGCACTGCCTCTTACATGGTCTTTTGACTTTAACCTTTCCTATTCCTGATATGATTCGGCCATAAATTTGATAAAGATAATGAAAGAACCAACTTTGAGGAACAAAGGAGAACTGCAAAAAAAGGTTTTTTTTTTTTTAATTAATTAATTAATTTATTATAACTTAAAGATGTATAGAGGAGAATATGAGATATTTTATTAGATTGATAGGGGATGTAGTATTCCATCTATCTTTCATTAGGTCCACTCATTCCATCTATGAACTGTTTGGGATGACCCTAGTGTAGATTTTGAGATTATACTGTCCACCTCAATTAAATCGAAGGAAGATTACAACCTTTACAAGTTACAATGGGACCATACAATTTCAATTTACTAAAGTGACATTGCTTGATTTTTTGTTATCTAAAAATTTATCTTTTAGTATCTTTCTTTCTTGTTCTAGAAATGGTTAATAATTGTCTTTGATTTTTAAAATTTTTTTTTTCCCATTTAAGGACACAATCATCTCTCCTTAAGGGGACATAATCTTCAATAATAATTTGATAAACATCATAGTCTAAAATAATATTAGGGCTTTGTGTTGTATGACGTACCGAGTCCTTGAAATGGAAACGCTCATATTTCAATTTGATTATAAGTCTTTTATAATATAATAAAAAGTGGCACAAAATCAACTAATTGCTCGCATCCTAATCTAATTACAACAGCTGTCCAATTATAAGAAATGCTGAAGCTCGCATCAAGATATTTGGGTCATCAGCCACCTACATTCATTAATGGATTAAAATTTTATAGAGTACATATGGACACGTTGGGATGCAGACATGTCCAATACATCAATGCAAATAAAATACCCGTAACTGAACTTTCTATGAATCATAGTAACCACTAGTTCATCATCTAGTTCAATCTCAATATGACAGACCCAAAGGAAATTGCAAGTTGGAACACCATCGCCAAGACCCCACAGTAGTAAGGACAGTTGTTGCCCTTAATCAATTGATCTAGAATACCCCTTCATTCATGCACCGGGAGAATCAATCACGAATAATAACTCCACTACTAGCTTTTCATTGAATGTTTAAACAGAAGTAAGTTTGTTATGAACTTTTTTTTCTTTCTTCTTTTTGACTCATTTGATCAGTATCCCTAGGGATTTCTAATGATCAATGGATGATGTGCAATATATCACCAAAAAGTATTACACATCTATCCTCTTAAATTTTCAAGTAAAAATTCACTTTTTTCCTTCTTCTTTTTTTTTTTTAATAACTTTTATAGGTTTATATTATACTATCAATGTAAACTTATATTTTAGACACATAAAATATGGCAATTGTTGTACACATTTGCAATGTGACAAATTTTATTTGTCTACAATGTAAGTTTACATAGCTAATACAATGTAAACTAAGGTTTTTTTTTTTTTTTGGAGTAATTATGAAGTCTATTGATTATTAGAGAAACCTCGAATAGGTCGAGGAATAAGTATAGAATTGCAATCCAAATTTAAAGCCTCCATGACAACAAAAGAAGGTTGAGTACAAGAAATAAAAGGCTCAATTTGGCTACATCCAATTTTCGCAAGAACGTGAGCTGCTCTGTTTGCTTCTCTGTACCAATGTTCAAGTTTCACTTGCTGGAAAGCTTGAAGAATGGCATACATTGAATTAATTTAAAAATCAAAGGAGAGTGACTAATGCACTGCTAAGAAATAGTGAGAATTTTTTTTGATGGATACAATGGAAGTAATAAAAAAAATTAAAGATGTGTCAATTAAAGAATTAACAGAATGTATGACTTCAAAAAAGAAATAGAATGGAGGAAAATAATATATATAACCAACCTTAACTAATCTGTTGAGGATCCATAGCTAACCACAAAATTTTGATACTAAAATTTTCTTGTTGCTATTGTATATAATAGGGCAATGGGTTATATGTCAATCAGTATATTCCATGCTTGGTTGTGGCTTATGACCACAAGTTCGACCTACTAGTGCATGCAATCTAATTTATCATAACAAACAAAGAAAAAACAAAAAAGAGAATCAGTGCGCATGCACACACAAAAAGATGTGAGATACAAATTTTTTTTTTTTGGCCATATTAAGAGCCCTATAGTGAGAAATTGAACCCTAAATGTCTCCTATAAAAGACACTAGGAGGTACCACTTGAACTAAAATGCTCAATGGAAGTTATGTGACATATATAATTTGTAAATGTTTAGGATTATTATCACTTTGTCAGTGGTATCACAATATGAAATAAGCATGTGGTTGTGCGCATGTCCAAGCCACCTTATGGGTTATAATCCTCTATCTCACTTTTTATGTTTTACTTTATATTCCACCAATTGTGGTATATCACGTGTTGATTAGTGGAATATAAAAAAGTGATACAAAGGATTGATATTCTTTACTTACCATTTAGCTTACTCCTTAGTCAATTAATTAAAATGACATGATTGTCCATTTATATAAGTGAATTACATCATACATCCATGTGAATTTTTTTTTTTCGAGAGTAAGTGGCTTATTATCAAAAAGTGAGGGAGAAACCTTCCCCCATCTTCCCAATAACACAAATAGGAGATTCTCCCCCAAAAAAATATAAATAAATAAACTGAAAGCTTGGATTTGTGTGAAACACACGAGCTTGTTTAGACCCCCAATATTAAAATTACGGTTTAATTGCTTTTACTCTAACTTATCTAAGTGCGAGACAAGAGTAAATGAAGCGCAATCACTGGATCTACTCTCTAAGCCATAAGCAAGCAAGCAACAATAAGCATAAAGCTTAAAGAGTAAGAGAAGAGAGATGCAAACACAAGATAACACCAAGACGTGTTACCAAAGAGGAAACTGAAGAACTCGGCGAAAAACCTCTTCGCGACCCTCCAAATCGAAATCGATCCAGTAGAGATTAAAGTTGGAATACATGAATAACAAAAGACCCTCCAAGCCTTACCTAGTGTACATGAACCCTCCAAGCTCTTGCTACCAACAGACTTCTTGGAGTCATGTCTTCTCTAGCTTTTCGAATCCCGCAATACCGCCCGATTGCATCCGTTAAGCCTCACCGACTTCTTTTGTAAATCTCCAAAGCTTCCCAAGCTCCAAAACACTCTCTACACTCTGAATAGGTGTGGATTGTGTTTGGGTACAAAATCTCATCTCAAGGTATGACAATGGGAGAGGGAAAAAGAAGAGACTACAATGATTTCTCACTAAAGGATGAGTAGCTCTCTCTCTAAAAAGTAGGTGTGCTGTGTTGTAAAAACCTATCTAGGATTTTCTTTGAATAGCCTCTTTTACTTTTGTGAGTAATGAGAGTATATATAGTATGGGTGAAGGGTAAGAAGTCACATTTAAAATCCTCCAGACAGAGAGTTTCACGAGTACCTCGCGAAATGCAGCCTGGCACTTGACTCTTCAGCTTCTAGCATATGTTTCTCACGTAGCCTTTTCGCGAGAACCTTTACTTGCAAACTTCTTGCGAGCTAATTGCAAAATTGCACTGATCTTCATTGCATGTTTGATTCTTCACCAACTTAATACTAAACCCAATACAATAAAATCCCATGAAATAAAATAAAATAAATTAATGCAATTACAACACTTATTATCATGGAATAAAGCCAACACAAAACATAGTTGTAAATCACAACTTTACATAAACCAACAACACAACACAAGGTGATGAAGGGGTTGGAATAATTTATACCTTTTGAAAGACAAATACCATTTTACTAATAAATGAACTGGTACATTTCCCTCTCTATGAATATGGACTTCACTGCAAAAGGAGAAGGATAACAAGATTTCTCTAACATCTCTAATTATACTTTCAATGAGCCAATGGGATTGATAATTTGAGCTTTGAATTCGCTTAATTACAATATTGATCACTTCACTTTAGTATACAAATTAAGTAAGAGTGATACTTAAGGTACCGTCATAAATACTCTATCTTAAAATTGCTAATTTTGCATTTAGCTCAAAATTCGTGCTCAAAGGTGTTGCAACTTGCACATGCTGAGCTCAAAATTAAAGTTTGAGCCCAAAAGCAATGAGTCGGTTTGAGATCAATTGATACAGCCTGCTTGGCCAAGATAAAAAAAAAAAGAAAGATATTATTGGAGGACTTGATTCTAAACACATATTAATCAAATTCTCACCAATAAAAAACAATGAAAAGTGGTAGAAAAAAGAAAGAAAAAAAAATGATAATTTATACACGGCATGGGCTCCCCCCTCCCTTTTTTCTTCTATGAAATCCACTCAAAATCTCGACGAAACTTCATTAAACACCACAATGGCTGAAAGTCTTCGACTAGCCAACACCCATCACCATCACAAACCCATCATCAACCACAATTTTAGCGTCAAGCAACCACCCAAATAAGGCAAACCCATGAACCAAAAGCACCCAAATATCTAGTGGCAACGCCCTAACTTGTTGTCTATGGAAATGGGTTGTGTTTTGTTGTCTAAAATTTAAGGGTGATGATATGTTGAATAGAGTTGTTCATAATACAAAACCTTAACTTTTTAATCCTGATTTCTATAATTTTATTATGTTTTTTCTGTTTTAATAGTGAAGTGATGAGGTGGGTAACAAATTTCTAACTAAGCTGACCTTTAGGTTGGTAAAGTGGCATTTTTTAAACCATAGATGGTAAAGTGATAATGGACCTAAACATAAATAGATAATTTGTAATTAACCCTAGAAAATATATATATATATATATATATCAATAATTAGCCACAAGCAATATTTTAATGTAGAAGAAATAATGTATAAACCTATGTTTGTTCATATGTTCAAATCAATAACGTTTATTTTGTGATTATTTATTTTGAATCTATTCTATTCATGTTTTATTACTTTGGAAGTGCAATGCAACACCATAATAAAGAATTATTCATCAAGAAAAATATATAAATAAATAAACATTAGTAAATCAAAAAGTTTGAGAATTGAGGCTAAAAATTCAATCACAAATAATCACTATCAACCATGATGATAGCTTTGATATCTCTCTTTCTGGGGTCTATTGGTTCACCCTAAACCTCTACTATATTATTTTTTCTATTCATAATTTTTTTTAATATATCCATTAGTCACTTTGGTCATACCCATCATCTTAACGTTGAAGAATAAATTTCAGAATTCAGGGTGTTGAGAGCCGGAATAGTAACAGGATTAAGTTTCCTTATTGTGATAGAGAACCCGCTAATATTAACTCTACTACAAACAATTTGACGGTTTGCAGAAAAAATATGGGGAAAATGTACCAACTATTAATAATATATATTTTTAAACAAAACTTTGACAATGTAATAACTTCACCTCCTTTTTTCTTTTTCTTTTTTTTAAATGTTGATTCTGGATGTTTTGTTTATCTATGTGTTTTTTAATTTATTAAGGAAAGTTTATCTACGTATTTTATAACTGATATTTTCTTAGTTATATTCCCAAGTTAAATCGTTAACCCTTATGGGAGAAATTACTCCCCTTCAAAGAGCCCAACTATTCCCAAGTTAAATCTTAACTTTTCCAAATGAAATTGATTATTAAGGAAAGTTTATCTTTGTCCATGTATAAACATATGTATATACATTTTGAAGATTAAAACCTCATTCTACTAACATTAAAGTGCCTCAGAACCCAAAAAGTAAGAAACTTTGTACATATATGCACCATGATTTATAAATATTGATATTAAACTGATTATATATTTTATAATTATGTTGTTTAAATCATAATGGGTATTTAAGAGAAAAGATGAAGAGATCCACCCACACTTAGCAAGGCCTGAATCTTGGGGACAAGAATTTTTTTTAAGGGAAGGGGAATATTGTCTCTTAGGAAAAGGTTGCCATGTGTTCTAGGGACACAACAAATAGTTTAATATTTAAAAAAAAAAAACAAAAACAAAAACAAAAGCAAAAACAAAAACAAAAAATTAATGTTTAGCTAAGAAAAATGAAATTCATGCAAACGTCAGGGGCGAAAACAATATTTTGGCCATATAGTATGTATCACTTAATTAAATGTGGATGTGTGTGTGTGGTTTAAACAATGTGGATGTGTACTCTGCTACATAGTTTAGACTACATAACTGTAACATGTATTAACTTCCTTTTTAATTTTTATAATAGCTTCTCTTGATTTTGCCTTCATATTTTTTTTTTCTCCTCAAAATATGCATGTATATCATTATTTTTCTCAACCTTACTTTATCTAGCAACGATCAGCATTTTTAAAATGTCAGTCCATATATAAATCAGACGTTGTTCCACAATTCCACTTGTACAAAATGTGTAATGTTCCATATAAGGAATGACATTTCAAAATGATGGACCATTACCTTTGATTAGAAAATGGTCGGGGCATTTAGTTTGCCGTATTGTGACCTTAATTTAATGCACATTATTGTAATTATAATAATGTAACATTACAATATAACTAGTATTATTCCCGTGCATTGCACGTTTTTGGCCATAAACTTTTAGAATAATTTTATTGAGAAATAATAAATTGATAATTACTTAAGTTTAGATCATATAAATTGTATATAAAGTATTGTTCTTAAAGGCCTCAAGCAATCACTCAAAATATTATAAAAAAAAATATTCCTAAATTTAATATGGGTATGAATATTGATATTTGTAAACACCAAAAAAAATAATAATAATTACAATGATTTTTTTAAAAAGTTACATGATCATAATGTTAGACAAGCTCTCCACACGCATATAATATTACTAACAACAAAAATAGAACTAAGAAATAATGACATAAAAATTTTATTATTCAAGAAAATTAATTTAATCTAATAGCGCACATATAAACATAAAACAAATGCAACCCATAAATAAAAAAAGTTGAAACCTTAAAAAAAATTTATTAAAAAAAATGCAAAAACAAAGAAGAGAAATACATACCTATAATAGTGTGGATGGTAAGTTTACTAAAGTATTCTACTATGGATTTCACAAACATCGAATTGCCTATATAATAAGAAAAAAAACAAAACAAAACAATAAGTGTGTTAGATTTATAATCAACATAGAAATTATAAGAGAATGAGAATTATTGATAATGGGAGAGAAAAAAAATTGATATTAGAACAATACATAATGTTTCTATCCAAATATATATATATATATATATATATTTAAACAGAAATAATAAGCCATAAAAAGACGAATATATAAGTTGTGCGTAGGAATATATAAGAATACACTACTAAAAAACCAAAGAGAGAGAGAGAGAGAGATTTAAATAAATCTAGGAATTATAAGAGAATGAGAATTATTAGGAAAAAATTGTCACAATTAACTTTTAAAAAGTTAAAAATTAGGATGCATGTTTATCCACACAAAAAAAAAAAGGAAAAAAAAAAACACTCACAAAACATAGGGAGTTACTTTATCCAAAGAAAAAAGAAGAAGAAGTTGATGCTTTAGCAATTTTTAGGATACACACAAAAACTTAATTATTGTTATAATTTTTTCCCTTTTTTTAAAATAAAAATTTGATGACATAATTTTTTTTTTTTTTATTCCCATGACAATTAAGATTAAGAAAATATAACCACCTATTATTAATTGTCACACATATATTTTATAAAAAAATTTAAAAAATTGTGACCCATAATTTTTTATTATTTTTAATGTAGTTTTTTTAGGGGGTTTTTTTTAGGGGATTTTTTTTTTTTAATGTAGTTTAGGATAGTTACAAAGCTACCCCCCCCCCCCCCCCCCAACACACACACACACACACACACGCATGCACGGAAAGAGGGAAAAAAATTTAGTATCCACAATTAAGCTTTTGTATTTATCCAAAAAATTTATAAAAAAAATGGAGAAAAAGTTTATTAGAATAATTAGGTTGTGTTGTTTCTATTTGAAAAAACTACTGAAATTTTTTAGTTGATAGAGTTTAACTTAAACCCAAACTTATACTTTCTCTCTCATATTGTACGTTTAATTTAATTTTTTTTTTTTAGGGTATTTTTTTTTAGGGTATTTTTTTTTAATGTTGTTTAGGATAGATACAAAGCTATATATACGTGAAAAGAGGGAAAAAATTTGATATCCACAATTAAGCTTTTGTATTTATCTAAAAAAAATTAATAAAACAATAAAGAAAAAGTTAATAAGAATAATTAAGTTGTGTTGTTTCTATTTAAAAAATTTAACTTAAACCCAAATTTATGCATTCCCTCTCAAATTGTGCGTTTAATTTAATTTTTTTAATGTAGTTGTTTTTAGGATTTTTTTTTTAATGTAGTTTAGGATAGTTACAAAGCTATCCCTTAAAAAATTGAACTATATATATACACACACGTGAAAATAGGGAAAAAATTTGATATCCCCAATTAAGCTTTTGTATTTATCTAAAAAATTAATAATACAATAAAGCAAAAGTTGATAAGAATAATTAGGTTATGTTGTTTCTATCTAAAAAAATTATTGCAATTTGGTACAACCACTTAGTGCAACTACGAGTTTTAAGCCCAACTTTTATATATAGTATATGATATGATGTAGCATCAAGCAAACCAAATGCCACCTCAATGACAACATTAAAAAAAGAAAGTTGCATTACCTTCTACTACTGGCGGTTCATTATTAGCACTTCTACCTTGTGATTTCTCATGATTGCCATTTCCACCGGTTATCTTTAACTTTAAGTGTTGCATCAAAATTAATCTTAACAAAGTGGGGCTATTTCTCAATCTTGGAGATCTGCTTGATAAGTTGAATTGATATTGCAAGCTACCTGCATGGGCTCTATCTTAGCTAGAGTGCTCCCTCGACTGCTAGTTTATAAGCATCCATATCATATCACAGAAGACTAATGTGAGTAGTGATAAGTTTCTAGCTTTGTTTGGGGACACATTTATCTCTCTAAATTTTTGAATAGCTATGATGAGTTTAACCTTATTATTCTTTGTTAGAATTTAGAGTTAGCATAAGCACAATCACATGAATAAGGAATACAAATATTTACACAAGACAATAATATTTAACGTGGTTAGGCCAACTCCAAGCCTGTATTCACAGGCAATTCAACTAAAGTGTGGGTTTGGATAGAGCTGTTAGTTGTGGTGCGTTTTCTCCTGCGCGTTTTCTCTCTCTCTTTTTTTTTTTTTTTTTTTTTGCCCGCTTTTGCTAACTTTGTGGGACAAAAAATACTGTTCATGACAGTGCGTGCACTGTTTATGCACTGTTCATGTACTGTTCATGTACTGTTCACGCAATAAAAAATATTTAAAATGGGTCCCACGGCACTATTCACACATTTAAAAATTATTTTGCTACAGTGTTTTCAGCAACAATCAGTTTTTAGCAACTTTCAGCAACAATAAGTTATATCTAAACGGACACAAAATCTACTTTCAACGATAAGGATTACAGCCACTATCAATCAAATTTCACAAACATTACACACACAAACTCAATCCCCAAAACCCTAATACACTCAATAACTCTCTCACATAAATAATAGTAATATGTCAACGCATAAGCACGCGTATCTTTCTTCCCCATATGTTTGAAGAAATGCATTCACATTCTTCTTAAGAGTCTTCTCCTCTCCCTATATGGGAGAACCCTTAGACTAAAGCTACCAAACTCTTTACAACATTGGTTATATATAAAACGTTAATAAATATTCATTTTTAGACTAGGAATACTTTCCTTGATGGATAAGAAATTACTTCTTTAATAGAGAATAAATTTCCTTCCAAATCGGGAATAATTAAAAAACACAACTAAGTCCAAATTGGAATTTGAGTTAAACTAACTTTCTAAGGTGAAGAGCCCTTCTATCATTTGATTTGCCCCACCAAAAGTTTTGAATAATGAACCAATCTTGTTACATGTAACTTTTAGAAACCCTAAGGATGGCATGAAATATATAGATATGGTTGTTGCCACTGCTTTAATTAGATGAGTAATGTGATATACGTAAAAAGATTTACATTTTTCACAACAGTTAAGTTGGCAAGTTTCTAATGGTCCTTATTTGATCTCTCTACTTATATCACTTTTTTACTTATCACTAACAATCTGTCACATTGACAGTAAGTTTTGTCAAATTTTTTTTGTCTGTAGATTTTTTTTTTCTTTATCTCTAATTAGACAAATTTTCTCCGCTTTTAGGTCTTTTGTTTCCAACCTTGTACCTTTCAGTGCTCTATCAATTGATTGAGTGTCCTAAACCCATTATGGCATAGAGCAAGCCCTAAGAGCACTTGCATCCATGCTTGTATAATAGAAAAAAATGACAACATTTTAGCCAACTTAGTCCAAAATTCACTCATATCAAGCCATGCAAAATTGTATAAAAATACATAGCGGCTATAGTAATTGTATAAATTTACACTGACACTATTCATTTTGCATTGAGTATCAAGTCCTTAGACCCATTATGGCATAGAGCAAGCCCTAAGAGCACTCGCATTGGTGCTTGTATAATAGGAAGAAAAAATGACCACATCTTAACCAACTTAGCCCAAAATTCATCCACATCAGGTCATGCAAAATTGTGTAAAAATACATAATTGATATTATAACTGTGTAAATTTACACTAACATTATTCATTTTGCATTTAGATTTTTAATCTTTCTTTACATATACCAGCAATGAAGAAAGAGAGTGGATGATGTTTGTTGTGTGCGAAAAAAAACAATTAAAAAAATCAAGAAAAATTAATATTTCAATGAAATGTAGTGTAAAATAAACAATATGATAAGGTGTATTTTAAAAAGTGAGTATATTAAAATAGAAAAAAGTAAGCTCTTATGCTAAAATAGTCAAGAATTTTTGCACTAGCTAATTATGTGAATGTTGTAAATTCCTTGAATAGGTAGGTACAATAGGGATCGACATTTTCTGTTGAAAGTGATAGTGGATTTCCTGGTGTTTACTACATGGTTTGATCAAGATTGATATTTCTGCAACCAAGTTCAAAATGTGGCTTGACCAAGGTGTTTACTAAGTGATAGTGTATTTCTTGGTTGGATCCTTGGTACGATCCCAGACTACACTTGAAATTTCAAAATGTTGGCTCTCTTCTTGTGGATCCCAAAAATTTGACGACAGTGTAGAAACTTTCTACAATCTTTCCTTTTCATCTCTTGACCAAGTTCGTATTGGACCTTTTAAACTCTTCATTTATTTATTTATTTGTTTACATTTTATTGGGTTTTTTTATTACCATGTTTTTGTATCTTTTATATTTTTGTTTTTTGATTTTGTAATTTAAGTAATGATCATGGGTTTATTTTAAACAAATAGAGTCCAAAAAATCACAAACAAGTTCAGATAAGGTCAAACACAAACAATCATGATGCAAAATTACTTGGGACAGGTTATCCTAAAGGTAGGACCTTTTGGGCTAATACATGCAGGACAAGGGTTGGTGTTAAGTTCACCCATAAATTAGGATGTTATATCTTCTAACTTGTGACACTAGAAATGTTGTGTTATTCCAAACAGTAACTTTTAGTCCTTTAATACACCCATTCTGACCTATCACACAGTTGAGTAAAAAAAATAAAGTAAGCAGATGATGCATGTGTAAGCAATAATGACAATTAAGGGAAACTTTAAACAAACAAGTGACATTTTTTTTTAAAAGAGAGGAGCTTAGAATTAATTTACGGGTCCTAGATCTCTCTCTCTCAGGTGTAATTTCACTATTTAATGATCGGTTTCAACGTCCATATTGTACTAATTGTGTACTTTTTTTATCAATTAAAACACCTGCAATTATTTGTGGAGGTTGACCTAAAATCCTTCTTGCTCTTTAAGAGACATTCCACGCTCTCAAAACATCTAGATCTCTTTTTGCCTACAAAGTATTCTTTGAAAATTATGGTTAAAAAAAATTCTTTTATCTTTGTTTTTCATTTATTTATACAATTTAGCTTCTTTATTCAATTTAGTCATAATATGACAAGCTAAACTTATGCTAGGTGACTTTGTGCCTATCTTATAGTGTCATGCACATAGATGCACAGTAACATATTCCTAATGCTTTTACAATCATTTGCAAATGATTTGATGGTTAGCTAACTTATCCCAAGTCCAATCCAAGCAACTTTGAAGAAAATATTTTGAGGGCTTAAGTGCCCCTCCCCCAACTAACACTACCAATGCTGCGGGTGGTTTCGCGGCCAAGTCTTTGAGTCTTTTTAATTCCTATTAGTGAGCATATTAGTGCTTATTTTTCTCTGTGTTGCTCTAGTCGTGTAGAGGTTGCCACCCTCCTCTCTTATTAGTTTCAATTATTTATAAATTTAAACTATAAATCATTCCCAAATAATTAGTTTCATATTGTACTTTGAAATCATGCTATGATTTTTTAGTATTGATCAGACTTCAGCATTTTCCTTCCATCTAGGAATTCGTCGCACATAGACACAAAACTTGGTCCATGCAAAATAGTCAAGTGAAGAAAAAGCATATGGTTAGACTTCAGAGGATATTCTGCTTACTAGATGTGGAGTACTCACTGTCACTAAATATTGTGTTGTATGGTGACTCATTTAATTTTGTGCTGAAAAAAAAAAAAAAAAAAAAAGAAGCCTGAATCCTCTGCCACAGGTAGGGCTCTCAATTAATGATGCCAGTGCTCGGAAACTTTGAAAAATGTAGGAGAATGGAGATCTAATAATGACCACTTATTTGGCTTGGACGCTGCTTGTGTCTGGTTAATAGGACATAATCAGATGCAGACACGTTTCATTATGATTGAATTATGAAGCGGTGAAAAAACTTAAAAAGTTAAAAGTGTCCCAAACTCTATTAAAAAAAAATAAGGAATTTAGTAAGGAACTTAAATAACAGTTTTTAGTTTTTAAATAATATTATATGTATTTTTATATATTTTTTATATATAAATATTTTTTAAAAATATAAACAATATTATTAAAACAATATTACCAAACGGTCCTATGTTTAATGGTCTTCTCCACCTCTTCATAAAAGTCTACATTTTTTTCATTTAATCATGCTATATTTTATTTTATTTTGGGTAAATACAAGTAATTTATTGGAGAACTAGTCCATCAACATTAACAAAAACCCAAGTTAACTTTTATCTACACTATTTTTTACAAAAAATTTTTAATTTTAACAAAATAAACCATCACAAACAAACTTTTAAAATAAAAACTCTAAAAAATGAATTAAAAAACTCAGGTGCCCCTATACTTCAGTCAATCAATCATTACTCCTACGTGTGACGAACCTTTCCTAGTTGAGATCTGTCTCGTATTCGTAGAAGGCATCAAATACCTAAATTTAGGTAGTTAAGCTACCTTGTCCTTCCGAGCACTGTTTGCCCATAGGCCATAGGGATGCATGTTTTTAAGAGGTGGCCTTATTGGCCAGCCTATGCTTTCTACTTCAGCCTTTCATTAGAGGTTTCTGTAATCAACTAAATCTCCCCTGAGCCAAAACTAGTACCAAGAGCATTAGTATTTTCTATTTTACTATTTTAAAACTTTACTTTCTCATTATACCATCTAATTTTACAATACCTCATACGTCTCAAAACTCTATTTTTATTAAAATATTATTTTTTAATCTTCTTTTACTATTTCTTTATTACTGATATTTTTTTGTTCAGACTCATGTTCCTGCGCTTTCCAACCGTTTTTTTTCCTCTCCTTCTCCCTCAACCTCTAGCAACACAGAAGCCATCAACAACCACAGCCACGGCACCTCAACCCATCAACACCTCAACCCATCAACAACCACCAAAGCAAACCCATCAACAACAATTGCCGATTTGAAACCCACCGGAGCAAACCCACCAGCATCAGAGAATTTCTCCACCTTCCCTCAACCTCTACACCACTCCTCCACTTCCCAGTCACCACCACCGCGCCTCCACCACGCCTACCACGCCACCACTGCCCACTGCCCACCAAAATCCCACCGGAACAAAAACCCACAAAAAAAAAAAACCACTCCATGACCCACGCCGACCAAAACGCAAAACCTATACCTCGCCGACCAAGCACGACTCAAACCTCGCCGACCAAGCACGACACAGCAACCCACGGTCAAACATAGCAACCCACGGTCAAACATAGCAACCCACCCTCTCCGATTCAAACCTCTGTCAAACCCATCGGAGCCATCTCCAGCACACCCAGCCCACCGATCCACGCCGATCCAAACCCACCATCAACCGATCCCAACCCACCACCATGCCCAGATCAAACCACGAACCCACCACCACCACAAGCCATCTCCAGCACACCCAACCCACCACCACGCCGATCCAAACCCACCATCTCCGGTGCAAGCCTTGAACGAGAAAGAGAGATGTGAGATGAGAGAAAGAGAGACGAAGAGACAGAGTGGGAGTGAGAGGGAGAGAGGACTGAAGGAGAGAGGAATAAAAAATTATTTATTGGTTTAGAATTCTGCTACAGTGCAATTCTAAAGGTAGAATTGCACTGTAGCAAAAATTGCAAAAAATTTGCAATTCTTGCCTTTAGCATTTCCTGATGCAGCAGTTTTTAAGGGTTAAAATGCTAAAAACACCTTAGATATAGCATTAGCATTCTCTAATGCTAATGCTTTAATGCTTGGCATAATATGGTTTATTATCTTGCAGTGACGGCCAAAATTCTCACTTTATTGGAAAAGAAAAAACTATATGTATTTAGATCCGATTAAGGAGTGCATTTAACAATCCGTTTGTTTTGAAGTACAATATTCTCCAATGATATGTTGAACTTTTTAAGCAAACCACAAAAACTGATGGTTCAGCCACCCAAGTTAATGGTACTAAAGGTCTAGTGATTGAACTGCCAACATCGGTCGTTAGAATGGCAAAGTTGACCACCAGTAATCACCGCTGAAACAATGACTTCGGTTATCGGTCGCCATATTCGGCCACCAATCCACCAACATTGGTTGTCGGAGTGGTCTCTAGTGACCAATCAACAAACACTAGCTACCCAACCAAGTCGATCAGTGACCTAGCCACTAGATAAGGGGAGTAGAAGTCATTGTCAATTTTTGTAAAATATTTTACCTAAATATTAAAAGTATAAAACAAACGAGGCGTAGAGCATTGTAACTAAATTTTATAAAAATAAAAAAAGGGGGGGGGGGGGTGAATGTAAATAAGGAGTGAAGAAGGGGCAAATAATTGTATTGGAACGAGGTGAAGGAGCAAATCTGGAGAAATGAGATCCTATACGGAGAGTAGACGATGTGTACTGGAGGGAGAGGGCAAAAGAACGAAGAATCCATTGGGCAACAAAAGAAGAGGGTAGGTCCCACTAACTGATAGATGGGACTTGACGTGAACTACTGCTTCCCCCAATATTTAATCACTCTCAGACTCTCTCAGTGTACGGTGGAAAAACTACACTGCATACGCAATATATATTTTTCCCACCGCCCCACGTGTCTATATACTATCAGCCCACTGCTTTACAACAACGAGGTTCAGAATTTAAATATACAAAAAAGTGGATATTATGTCACTATCTCCTTCAATCCTCAATTCGTACCCTTCATGTGTTTTTTCTTCTTGTATTATTTTCCTTTTAATTCTAGAGATCCTTTTTCCTTTGAAGTATCATGAAGTTACAAAATTATTTGCAATTTCTCATTTCGAAAATCAATAAAATTGCAATCCTATATTTTGAGTGCTACAAGTTAGGTGGTGAATAAAATTGGCGAACTTTGTTGCTTTGACCTAAAAGATTATAATTTTTTTTTTCTCAAAATTGTTAGAATAATTATGAATTTGTTTATTATGTTTATGGGTAAATATTTATATTCCAAGTTGAAGATCCTTATGGATAACCTACGAATTTTTAGGTAAACTCTCCTGAAAATTTTGCAACAAAGAAAAATACATAATAGGGTTACAAAACTCTCCAACTCTATTCTTCTTGCGAGGTTACAAAATAGGGTTTTGTTTCCTCAGTTTTTTAAGTGCAAATTATGTAGTTTATTTTTAAGGTTGAATATAATTAAATCCTGTTCTTAATACATAATCATACAAACTGGCTTTTTTTTTTTTTTTTTTTTGAGGGTGATACAAACTGGCTTGGATCTTGCTATTTACAATATCAAGGATGCTGGAGATGTGGTTTTAATTATGGGTAAGTTAAAATATAAATATATTATAGAATGAATTATATATTTTTTTGTACTTAAAATTTGAATTTGCAAAACGTAAATAGGAGTAGGCATGTATGTATGTGTGTGTACGTATATCTACATGTATTTTTATTTTAAATGTTAGGGAACAAAAATTTATTCTAGTTGACACCTTCCATAAATTGGAACTCGATTTTCTGAAAACATGAACAGTTTTTAGATAAGAGTAAGTAACATTTGAGAAAGAGAATAATGGAGAAATGAACATGGCTCACCTTGTCAAAACTTAACAGACAATTAGCAATCAACCGCAAATATTCCACTCATCATCACGTTCCATGTGAATGATAAGAAGTTAATAACCACAAGTTGAAACATCCATGTCCAAAGAAACTCCCGATTGTTTTGGAAGTTGGCAAAGCACATGTAAGCATTTCCTGGTTGAAAGATTGATGCATTTATAGTCTCTCATCTTCAAATTTCAAATCAAGCAAACATCATTCCAATTTTGGTTAAAAGCCAAAGCTTATGTCTCATGAAATTATGGTAATACTGTTGGTAAATCTTTTTGTTGCGCAACACATTTGCTATGGGGTAGGGGTACATGGCCTGTCTTCTTCATCCTCAATTAAGGGATCTTAGTCTTTTCAATTATTCAATGTGCTCATGCCCCATTGTTTCGTTTTAATTGCATGAATGAAAATGTCAATGAAAGTTCCATGTGCTGGTCTTAGAGAGGGATGGTAGCCCTATTGAGGTAATTGATGCTCACATGCGATACTGTTGTTTTAGAGGAAGGCATAATTTGAATGACCTAAATAATCCCCTCCTCTTTCGGATTTATAGATGTGCATGTATCTTTACATTGAAAATCATGACCCTTGGAGGATTTGTGTCTTTTTCAAGGGCTGAAAGTTGCAACACATACCAAATTACACAATCAATTCATTATTTCTTTGGTGGAATAAATTAAGTATATGGCTCCATCATGTTATGGTGTGATCGCTCCACATATTTGCAGCATGTGTCAATCTGATTACAAGATAAAGTGATAAACTATCAC
Organism: Quercus ilex subsp. ballota; assembly: GCA_032727855.1. Classification (NCBI taxonomy): domain Eukaryota; kingdom Viridiplantae; phylum Streptophyta; class Magnoliopsida; order Fagales; family Fagaceae; genus Quercus; species Quercus ilex. Next base: position 63,045,327 of record CM064912.1, on the reverse strand, counting down.
TTCTCTCGGAACTTTAAGTGGATGAAAAATGACGAATTCAATTACTCAATCAATTTTCTAATGCTCACTCGCACATTTGGACCTAGAATTCCCCTTAATGAATGAGGTTAACACTTTAAAATTTGTGACTTGAATGTTTAATATATGGCTTGGAGACAATAAGTGGCCCGGCTCGAGTCTCCATTGGTTTCAATAAGAGTTTCCATTTGCAGATAATTGTGAAGAGAGGTCAAGTTGTTTGGTATGAACCCATCCTAGTCATGGGCTTGGGAATATGTTGCGAGTCTCATAGGTAAAGGTAGAGAAAGGAGTCCTCACCTAGTTATAGATATAGGAATCACCTAACCCCATGTGCAAAGGAACTACATGGACTAAGTCCAAAACTAAGGTGTGTTCTTAGGAAGATGTTAGGCATCTAGGACTATCGATCCAACCTTCACTTGTAATATTGGATTATAGCTAAATGAGCGTTACTAGCGAAGCTTAACTAATCACACAAATCCTAACCCTAAAACTCTAACTATGGTAAGATAACTCAAAAACTCTAACTATGAAAGGAAAAATAAGTCATTAAAGCATGTAAAATATGTATAATTTAGAAGAAAGCAAGAAAGGAAAACACTCAATCACATAACCAAAATTGTTTCTTGCTTTAATTACTTTGCCCTGTTTGACCTCAGATGCAAATTTGAACATATTGGGAAGATTTAATTAATTTTTTTACCTTCACTAATGCTAATCTATTTACCAAATCAAACTTAGAAATTAAATTCAAACATTCTCTTTGAAATTAATTTATAGGGAAGAATATTTTCAGACTCGAAATGAAAATGTCAACTATTATTAAATTTTGGATAAATTACCTATTTGGTTTCCATCTTAGATTGCGTGTCAATTTGTCTTCAACATTATAAATGTGTCAGCTTAGTTCCTAACTTTTTGGTATTGTGCCAAAAAAGTCAATGTCATTAAATAATGAATGGAAAACATGGCTAACAATCAAAATAAAATATAATTTTCATGCCACATAGATTGCCATGTGTGCTCTCTCTCTCTCTCTCTCTCTCCTAGCACCCACCTAGTAGGGTTAGTACACACCTAGCACCCACCCAGTCAAATCCCTCTCTTTCTCTCTCCACCAATCCATCGGTCACCCCAAACCCTCCCCTCTATGTCAGCGTCTTTCTCAATCACCATAGGAGGGAAGTTTCAAATCTGAATTTCGTCTCCAATGTCCACATCCTCCTCTCCAATTTTCCCAAACCCTCCCGTCTCCATGAGTAACCATAAAATAGACGGCGTGGTGTTGTTTACAAGATTTATTACAATTGGAATGATAATTGAAAGTTTTCATAATATTAGGTACAAAATGAAAATATTATAAATTAAGGTGAATTTTGTAATTAACTCATTTAATTTAGACTAAAATATTATTTTGGTTTTTACATTTTGCTGTCACTATCAATTTGGTCCCTATCATAATTTTGGTAGTAGTTAATTTAATCCAAGTTATTTTCAATTTGCAATCAACTTTAGTTAATGAGTTGTCGATGTGAACCAAATTACTACAAGTTAAAATAATATAGACTAAATTAACTGTTACCAAAATATATTGAACAAACTGATAGTGACCACAAAATATATAAACCAAAATAATGTTTTGGCCTTTAATTTATTTACCCGACCACTGACCCAGCGTCAAGAAGTTTCAAACAAGTTTCAAAGTTCTCTATCAAAAAAAAAAAAGGTTCAGTGTTTGTGTGCCTGTGACACCTAGGGGAAAGAGAGAGGATTTTACTAACGCGTGCTTTTAGGGCATACAATAGTAAATCATTTTAGGAAACTTATTATGGAAATATGAAAAAATTACTCACTTTTTTGACAATTTTTTCGAGAAATTATTAGATCTATCAGGAGGACTACTGGCGTAGTCCTTCCTGATCTCCCAACCAATAAAATGTTGTTATTTATGCAAATGTGATATCATATGATAATTTTTATTTTTTATTTCTTATGCTGATTAGAAAGTTTACTACACATACATTTGCATAGATGGTATCATCTCATTGGTTAGAGAGGACCACATTAACAATCCTCTCAGTATAAATAACGATTAATGTATACTTTAAGAGTATGCATTAACCGAAGCAAACCTGTGATAATGTTTTATATGACCTGTGAAGTACGTCGTTTGGACAAAGGCAGGGCTTTCATAGTATCCGCCATTGTGTGAATGAATGAAGCATCTATAACTATAAATTCATACTTTTTTTATGCAGCTGAAATCTGAAAATTCATACACTTTTTGTTAGTACAGTACTTCCTATAACGCAATCAGAAAAGAATGGTCCTGAAATTGATGGCATTTGTGTCATTAGGGGGCACATGTACAGTTGAGTATTCATCAAAATAAATAAATAAAAGTACAATTGAGTAGGCCTTTTTTCTTTTTAATTTATCTGGAAGTACCGTTACAATTACTCAATCTCAATCACTTTGAGTTGTCGACTGAAACTGATGGATGATGTAAATTTCAAAATGTACAAAAACATTTGAAATATAATATATATAAAAATTAATACAGGTCCTAAATGTATCGATTTAACAAAAGTTTTTAGAAATTTAGTTATAAAAAAAGTAATTGATTTTTTGAATAACTTTTTATATTTCTTACAAAAGTATCAATTTTTTTTTTTTTTTTTAAAAGTCCATTGATAAATATCTTAACCCCCATTAAATTTGATATGGTATCAAAGTCTGTATCAATCTCTCAACCCACATTAATGTCAACCACAAACATAATGTTAAATATTGCAGTGAATCCTATAAAGGATCCCTCTAATCCTAAACAAATTCTTGTTTCTCAACCCTTAAATCGGGGAAAACTATCCTACTTGGGCCAGATTAATGAAAATGGCATTGAATGCTAAGAACAAGTTAGGGTTAGCCGATGGCACCATCAAAATCTCAATGGCAACCGAGGCAACTCTGAAACAAGCTTGGTCCAAGTGTAATAACACAATTTCTTCATGGATCTTGAACTATGTTTCTCCTTAGATTACAGCAAGTGTAATCTATCAAAACACAACCTTCGAAGTGTGGAAGGTCCTTAAGGAAAGGTTTTCACAAGCCAATGGAATAAGGATTTCTTAATTGCAAAAGGAAATCTTAAGTGTTTCTTAGGCGATTCCTCAGCAACTAATTTTTTTCCACTGATTTGCAAGTACTTTGGGATCAATTACTCAATGGGATGAGATTCTTATAGCAAATACTGATGAGCAAGGGGTTCAAGAATTAAAAAAGTTCCTAGACTAGAAATTCAAGCTCAAATTTAGGAAGCTTAAAGTACTTCGTCGGGCTTGATATAGCAAGGTCTACTAAAGATATTACTCTTTGTCGAGGGAAGTATGCCTTGGAAATATTAGGGGATGCAGGTTACAATGATTGTTAAACTCAACAAGGATCAACGTGAGTTGTTAGTTGAGCCAACCATTTAAAGAAGATTGGTGGGAAGACTGTAATATTTGACTATTACAAGGCCATATCTAACCTTTCTTGTCCATAAGCTAAGCCAATTCATGGCAAAACCAAGGAAACCTCACTTGGATGCATATTGAAGAGGAGAAAAGCCACAATCATCCATGTAATGGACGGCTACAACAGATATTAAATGACTTTTCCATAAATGACACGGGTAACAGTTTACATGCTAGATAAGCAAAAGCATAACTGGCAGACCAACGGGCAAAAGATCATTGAAGTCTATAACGCCCCAGCATTCATTACCAACGGATCTAAAAACATAAAGATTTGCAGTTACTCCTATCCTAAGAGGTAGAGACCTATAAAAAGGCACAAAGAATCAGAGAAAAGTATGCAAGATATGCACAAACACTTTTGAGCCAAATAGTGACTCTTTGTATGATTGAGCTTTCATCTTTGTAAGTAGCCCATCGGAGACTCTTTGGCACACACTACACCGATGTATTCCAAGTCTGTTTATTCTTTTTGCGGGACGCCATAGCTACTGATTCCTACTTGCCCATCTGCATTTGACGAAGAGTTCAATTGACGAATTCACACTTCTTCACATATTATAGGGTATTGCAATATATAAAGGCATGTCCATGACATAGAATTTTCTTCTTATTAAATTCAAATTTGCATAGAAAAGGTGTTACAGATGCAGATTGAGCAGCTTGTGTTGATTCAATAAGATCAACTATAAGCTATTGCATTTGCTTGGGAGAGTCATTGGTCTTTTGGAAGTCCAAGAAACAATCCACAGTCTCAAGATCATCAACAAAAGTTCAAGATCATCAACAAAAGTTGAAAATCGAGCTATGACAGTGGCTACCTATGAGATAACTTGGATTTTGCTTTATTATTATAAATTTGATACCCCAAAAAAATTTTATACTTTGTTGTCCAATTTTTATGTTACCATAAATTATTTTATAATTTACTTTCAATTATGATTGAGTTGACTATTAATCAAGATGTATTCTTTTTAAGATAAAGTTGGACTACAAACTTGGTTGTAGCCAGTGGCTAGAACTCCTATTGAAAAATTTAACATGACTATATATTTTGAAAATTTAATTATTGGATTACATATTCTTTATGCTCTTAATATACGTGTCAAATTTTGTGTTAATCGGATATTATTTACTCTTCAATCCAAAATTTTATTTTTTATCTGTAATTTTAGACTATAAAAATTTCAAATTTAAACATTTGATTGATCTTATAATTATTAATCTTTAATCTTCTATAAATTTACAAGCATGGAGGATACAAGAAGAAAATGTTATCCAATGATGGATTTATCAAAATTCATATGCAATAAAAATATATTTAGTGAAGTTGTAGTCACTGGCTATAATTATAGCCAAACTTTTTTCTTGTTTTTATCTTTTTCTTAATAAAAGTGCAAGATTCTCATTATAGAACATCCAAATCTCAAAAGTCCAATTATATGAATTTTTTTTTTCCAAATCTTAAAAAAAAAGTGATTTTTTTTCCTCATGATAATTCAAATTGATCAAACTTCATGGAATTCCGCAACCAAATCTTTCTTTAGTGACTTCCTGTAGGGTAGGATTCTTTGGATCAAAATTCTGACCCACCAATAACCTTACAATTAAAGATAGCATTCAATCCGAGAGCATTTTATAGACAGAAAACGTAAATGTTTAACATAGACAGCTGATACTCCAACTTGATGATGATATGATTTCTAAGAATATATGTAGCTAGCACATTAATTAACTTGTGTATATAAATAAAACCAGAAAGAACTCTAATGGGAGACAATATACACCAATAGACTAAAAATGCAAAACCTTTAGACCGGATCACTATCATTTAAAACCAATGGTTAAGCTTGTAGCCGAAGACCAAAAGTTAAAGTGGAGGATAATAATGTCTCTTTCAAGCCCTAATCATTATACTAATGAAAGCATGTTTAGCTTTTAATATCCAATGAAACCAATGTAAGTTATTCGCACAAGTATTCTTTTTTTGTTATTCTTGTCCCTTTTATTTTATTTATTATTTGTTGGGCTCGAGCAAATAGAAAAGGACTTCTGTCTTGTAGAGAATGAGCTTGTTAATTAAGAATTCAACAATACTGTAGCAATAGTCAAAAAAATTTATTACCTTATCAATTAGGTGCCTACATCAAATAGAACCAAATGTGATATATCATACATATTAAGGCTGTGTTTGATTCCCGTAAAATATTTTTAGGAAAATAGTCTATTTTCTAGAAATGCTATTTTCGAAAAATGAAAATATTTTCAAGTGTTTGGTTGCATTATAAAAATTGTTGTAAAAAATATTTTCATGTGTTTGGTTCTATTCTGAAAATGATATTTTCCTACAATTTTTTCACATTTTCTCAGCTATTTTCTCAGCATCCAAACAAATTTTATTACAAAAAATTTCAAAATTACAGCCAATTCAACAACAAATTCCAGCAATCAAAAGCCACAACCACCAAAACATCACCACCACACCACCCCAACAACAACAAAAATCAAACTTAAAAAAAACAAAACTGAGAGATCGAGGTAGAGAGAGTGATCAAGCGGCGAGATCAAGGAGGCGATCGACGAAATCGAGGAAGAGAGACCGAGCTCGAGAGGGTGACGAGATTGTGCGGTTCGTGGCGATGGGTCTAAGTCTGGGTCAAAGGCGATGGGTCTGGGTCAAGGTCAAAGGCGATGGGTCTGGGTCGAAGGTCGAAGGCTCTGGGTTCGTCAGTTCGTGGGTCGAAGGTCGCCGGCGGTTGCTTTGGGCTTGGAGTGGCGGTTCAAGCTCGCAGCTCTCTCTCTCTCTCTCTCTGTGTTTTCCGGAAAATGATATTTGAAGTGAAAATAAAAAGGGAAAAGCATTTCACCCTTGACTCACAGTCAATTGAAAAGAATTTCCGGAAATGCTATTTTTCATGCGCAACCAAACACCCGCATTTACAGAAAAGCATTTCCGGAAGTAGTTTTCACCCAAAACAAACGCAGTCTAAGTTTGTTTATTTTGACTAATCAACCTTCCTCCACAATATTCAGGCACAAATTTTGGAAAAATTTGAATATAGTGACCAGTTTGAGTACAAACCCATAAATTTATAATAATTAAAATTTAATATAATTAAAGTGATTCTAACACTAAATTTAAAAAATAAATAAATAAAAATCTGTGGTCTACTTGTTTCATGGTTGCTTTAAGCTACATAAAACATGTACTTGGAAACAAGTTTAGTAGTCAATCAGCATCAGAAATATAATTATATAGTAGCCATAATTACATATGATATATCTGCTTCATACTTAACCATGTTTTAACAATCACGTCGGTACGAGAAAAATCTTATCAAAGATTTTATATTACGTACAACAATTATATAAGATCACCGACCCATTCAGCTACACCAACTGGATCATAATCTGAAATATTTAAGTTATTTTTCAGTTCTCTTTTGAATCAAATAAAAATCTTTCAAAAAATATAAAACAAAACAACTGGATATGGAGTTTTAGTAGGTCCCATGAGTTTTCCAGATGACCTGTTTCTTGTATGGGCCAATGTCACAAATTCAAGGAAGGTGTCCTACAAGTCGATCAGAACCTAACAAATAGTGGGTCCTTACCATAATGATTGATGGTATACTTATAGCATCAATATAATTTTCTGGGGTTATAATAAATCCATCTATTTATTTATTTATTTATTATAAAGAACAAAATCCTAAATAATAGTAGGAAAATGAGGATGAGTTTCCTCTCAAAATATCTTATACAGAAGCCTTGTGTACTCATGGAATTTGATCTTCCTATACTAATAATAAATAAGAGAGTTTGAAATTTTGAATTAGCAAAATAATAAGAGAGAGAGAAGAAGAGATGAAGAACAAGAACGCTTAAAAAGCCAAGTACCTTTACATTGAGACTTTTTTAATTTTTAATCATGGATTAACTACAGCATTGAATCTCTGCATGTGTTCATTACAGGCATAGGAACTTTCTGTCTGATTATAGGTGCATTTGTAGCTCTATAAGTATGTTTCTTTTTGGAAAAAAAAATCAAATTTGTTGTTGAACTCTAAGTCAATGTGCTAGCAGTTAATTTGCACTCCCTATGCAAAAGTGTTTAGGAGTTTAGAAGGAAAAATGATTCGAGCTGTGGGATTATTAGTAACATATTGTAACTATTTAAAAATAGAGTCAATGAGCAAGTAGTTAATTGTGTTATTTGGTAATGTTATATATAAATTGAAAAGCAAACTTCATCTACATCTATATATAGTAATTATAACTTTGATATAAATAAATTTTTAGATGAGAGATGGAAGATTCAAATTCCAGATGTTTTAATCGGAAATACCAAATTATTTCATTGATTTATAAGATTATTAACATTATCTATACTAAGAACTTCAATAAAATTAAAATTTTCAATATCAAACAAATCGTACTGAATTTTTAATGTCCATTAGACTCATATATGCTAGGGTTATCAATTTGTTTCTTCAGTACATCAACTATTTTAAGAGTACTTACCACCCAAAAAGAAAGTCAATATGCTTGTGAATTAATTGCCCTAATGCTAATGATGCATTCCCAAAAAAGGGCCAGACAATGTTTCTACAATTGGAGGAAAAAGATGAGATAATTAAACAATGTCATGCACACTTTAACAACTGTAATACTCTCTCTAAATTATTGAAAGCAAGCAATTAAACACAAAGTATAAGAAGAATAATTATCCATTTGATACAAGAATGTTTAACACTTTTTCAACTCTATTTTTTGGAATGTTTTAACCTTTTCAACTCGTACCCATGAAATCATCTTCCCTAGCTACCATATAACTCAAAAATTGTCTCTTTTCCTCTATTTTTTTACCCTCTATATAGATTCTACCAAATAAAGCTTTAATATTAGAAAACACACACACAAACACATATTAATTGGTTTAAATTTTTCATTTTTTTTTAATATATAAAAATGAATTATTATTAGAAGGGAGAGTCGGCAAGTCGAACAAAAACAAAAGAGCTGGGATTTGGTGAAGATATACGTCTCCATTTGAAGAATTATCACCGACCATGGCAACCACGTAATACACAAAAATGGACAGGGCAAAAAGCTGTACATTGAACAATATGTGTGTCTAATTATTTAGAAGGAAAAAAAAAAAAAAAGTGGGTGGAAGATAATGTCACACCTCCATATAGACGCACTTTTAATTTAAGTATTTGCATGAATCATCAACAGCTAGCTAGCTAGCTAGGCTTTCATTTTCGTACATTCTCTCTTCTCTTTTCTCTCTCTTTCACCTATATTTTTTCTCTTTGCTCACTTTATTTTTTTTTTCTCTCTCAGAGAGAGTGACAGTGAAAAAAAGCAAAATATGTCAAAAAAGCAACAGCTCATTGCTTGGATTTGTGGGACCTATGCAATTTCTCAATCTAGATTTCGTCGTCCCCTTTTTGACGGGACAGGTGGGGGTAGTGGCGTCAGATCGTATACCCTTTCGAGCCAGCCGATATTTATCTTGTGCTATGGATGGAGCCCCCCCTTGTCATCAGCTTTTCAGAGGCGCGTTCCCTGAGACCGGCCGGCGCCAAAAAATCATTTTCATTTTTTCTTAGAAGTCGACTGGTTTGGTAAAATGCAAAATTCACTTTTTTTTTTATATTTTATCAAAATTTATTTTAATATTTTTTAATTTCTTTTTTCAAAAATTTTTAACAAAAATTAATGTAAAAACCTTAATTAAATAAATCTAAAATTTAAAGAACTTAAATGAATGAAAACAAAATTAGAAGACAGAAATGAATTTTGAAGAAATTTAGAGGATAAGTTTTGTATTTTAGTCTTTTTTATTTTTTGGTAAATTAATTTTTTTTATTTTTTTATTTTTATGGTTTGGGGAAATGATGCACTATCCTAAATTTTAAGGAAAATAACACTTTCTTCCATTGATGTTTGAGAAAATCAGCATATCAATCTTTATATTAATAAAAGTGACGGGATATTCAAAATTTTTTAAAAAAAAATTATTGACTAAACTCTAACTATTGTTTGTGGAAGTTTATTTATTTTTATAAATATTGTTAATCTATCACCAAACTGTGGTTAGGGTTTTGTTCAAGAAATTTTTTTCAAAATTTAGAATATTATGTTATTGTTATCAACAGAATCACTAATATGTTGATATTCTCAAATCTCAAGAGAGTGGAGTGTCATTTTCCTTAAAGTTTGGGGTGAAAAGTGAGGTTGGTTGCAAAATGCCTTGGTTCCAAACAAGTGGAAACCCAATGATCAAGGAGGCCAACTCTTACTGGACGTCCTGCACAAGACAGAAGTAGGGATGTCATGGAGTAAAGAGCATCGATGACTCTAAAGTGTTGCACTAATCCTAGGGAGAAGGGTGAGTTAATTATTTCACAACAAGAACTTTGACTAGAGTTTCAGTTTCCTGAACTTGCATTGAAGAAAGTTGAATCAAACAAGCTAATTAACATCCTTAACATATTGCAAATCTAGGGGACATAGGTCGGCTGTATTTAGGGAGATGGTAGAGATAGAGAGAAGGTCAAGATAATACTAACTACCAAGGAAAGGATGCATGGCACCGACGGTACTTGCATCTATAAATTAAAAGTAGTTGCATTAGTAACTTAAAAAAAAAAGTTGTAAGATAATGACTAAAACTATCAATAGATTGATTGCTCTAGAAGAACAATACAAAATCAATGGTAGACCTAACAAAATTGTGAATCAATTTTTTTTCTTCATCTTGATATTTATATTAAACAGAATAAGAAAGTGAATTAGTTAAAACTTTATTAAAGTTGGTTAAACCAACAATCATTTAAGAATACCAATAATATAAACTACTGAGTCATTTTAAAATTTTGTAAATCTCCCTTTTTACCAAGTAGAAGAAAATGTCAATCAATTATTTTTCATCTTGATATTTACATTAAATCGATAAGAAAATCGATCAAAACTTCATTAAAGTTGGTTACACCAGAAATAATTTTAAAATATCAATAATAAATAACTAAGTCATTTTAAAATTTTATTCTTACATTCTATGATGTCAATTCTGAAATTTCAAGTTCGAATATCCAACAGCGTTAACAATACTCATCTTCTTTGTAAAAAGGAGGAGGTATAAGATTTTTTTTTTAAAAAAAAATTTATTGAGAAACAGGAGGTATAAGATTTAAAACATCAATGCAAGGGTATGAAATTCCAACGATTTATACAATATGTCATGCATTTGATTTTTATTTTTTTTTCTTTTTAAATGTTGGCTACTTTATAAGGGAAAAATGCGCAAAAACGCAATTGATAAAGTACAAAGATAAATACCCAAAGTGGAACAAACAATTTTGGTTCTTAATAAAGTTAGGATCATAACAGAAATTCACCTTAAAAAGTTGAATTAAATTCATTAAAAAGTGAACTAAAATAGAAAATTAAAAAAAAAAAAAAACACTAAAATTTGAATACAATTTTGGGTGGATGATTGGAGATGCTGTTATTGGCGTAAGTCCTAAGCTCACGCTAAAAAGAGATGTGAGATGTTGTGGATCTAGCTATATTTGATTGAGCTTTTGTTCGGGTAGTCTTCAGAATTAAGGAGATGCTTATCCCAATAAAAGGTTTAATTTGTACCTTTTTGTTCTCCATTTCTTCTAGTTATAGAATTTGAATCCATTGTGTACATTTTATAACAATTTTGCTTCTCCAATAGGTCAAGAAACTGGCAGTGAATTTAATCCAATTAGTAATAAAAATGAGGTACTTACTAATATTGTGGGTTAACGAAATTGTCTTCTATTTTCAGTATATATAATTTTTTTGCCTTCTCTTTGTTACCTTGTATTGTATCCTATCTACTAGGACTTTTTATTTTCCATTTGAAATCACCATAATAACTTATATCAAATGTGTCAAAGAATGTTCTCCCAACTATTGTATTATCAAAAAAAAAAAAAAAAATCTATATCATAAGCAAAATTCAAAATTTTGGGTTTCAAAATGAATATAAACATTGTTAGGTTTCATGATTTAACAATTAACAAAATTCCTCTTAATATAATAGCTTTGCTTGATCAAAAAGAAGTGGTCACTTAATTTGTTTATCCTTTTTGAGTAGTAAAGTTTTAGTTTTGCAAACAGTTTTTGTTGGCATCTTTCTGTTTTACTCCATGGACAAGATACATATTGAATGGGATACCTATTATTCAATGGCAACTGGGCACCTGCAATGACAATATCATCATCAAGTATAGAGACTCATATGTGGCCAATTTTATATGCATATCATGTTCGTGTTGAAAAGAAACTCTTTAGCACACCATTCAAATTTAAATGAAAAAACAAAAATGACATACTATTAGGTTATATATATTTTAATAAGATATAGGGGCATAGGGTACTGGGCATGTCTTGAGTCCTTACTAAAAGGATTTGTTTAAACTAAGCATATATACCGTACTTGAAAAGTTCTAATCCAAACTAGGATGATCATGATCTATTTATTCCAAATTTGGAGATTCAAAACATGAACACATGGCCCTTTTCTAACTGTGCACATGCAGCATCGGTCTAATTGGGTAGGGTTATACATGCTGAGCAAGACATTTAGACATTATCTCATGCTCAAACTATAAATAAAAGCTTTTGAGAAAATTCAAACATAGCCAAAAACCCAACTAGTTGTTTTATTGCATGCTTTGTCAGCATGGTTATCTCAACACACACACCGCACCCATATTCTCTCCAATCACAAATAGAACAATTGAACCAAGCTAGTCAACCAACACTATAGAATTAAGCAAAATACACAAACACTCACTCACGAGAACAAAATGCACAATACATATATTGACATTCATACCATTATTACGTAGGGAATCTTTTTTTTTCTTCTTCTATATTTTTAGTTAAACAGGTTAAAGCAAGCTTTAATTATTGCATGTTTTTTGTTATTAGTGTGCCTAATCCCATGCTTTAAGAAAACATCCTAATTAATTAAGAGCAGCCAACCATAAAAAGTGAAAAGCATAATTATGTATCAAATTAAGCTAGCTGCATGCAGGCTCCTAAGGAGCATATCAAATTAGCTTTTCACTAATTCCCTCAGCTTAATTTCCTTGATAGTGTTAATACGGAGTCAAAAGAAAAGTTGGGTGCGCGTTACTACCGTTATTTAACTTTCCAAAATCTTTCTTATATAGTGACCTAATTTTTTAATTATTTAATCACTATTTTTTATGTTGTACTATAGTACAATATATGTGTGTATCCATTTATTCAGAAAACATCGATAGGGATGAGTCTAAAATAAAATGGTTTATAGAAACCCTAGCTAGGTTAGTCAAGCCAAAAAACAAAACAAAACAGAAAAAGTTTGGTTAAATATGATGTACTAAGTTTTTCTAAAGTTTAAAACTGCTTTATTCCCACATTACCTGACTCAAAATTGGTAATTAATTTCTTTTATATTAGAAGATCAATATCCAGCCCCATTTTTTCAATACTTTTGTGGTTGTGAACAAATACAAAATTCAATAAAGTTAGGTGATTTAGAGCATATCACATCACTATGTTATAGGGATTTTTTATTGGAGCTGATCGATCAATCACTATATTATTACAAATTTCAAATCACTTTATTAATTATTAAACATGCATGATAAAATAGAGGACTTAATTTTGGTCAAAATGTTTCAAAAAATGTTTGGATACTACGTACTTGAGCGCATACAAAATTGGAAGCTAGTGAGAATTGACAGCTTTAAGTTTAGAAATATGGAAAAAATGAGCAGGTTTTCACAAATCCAAAACCGTGTGCTAATGCGTGCACGTCTCAAATTAGATGTGATCAAAATTGGTCGAGTTTTGCGGCGCATAATAATAAATTCATAATATACAAAAGTATAGTTTACTTTATGAACAATTTCAAAGCCACAGTTGAACTTATGTGTTATAAGTGCAGATAAATAATCCTAATTCTATATATAAGATCAAGAAGAAGCTAAAAACCAAGATTTGCTTTTGTATTCAAAAGTGGAACAACATGGATTTTAAAGAACAAAACAACACAAAATCAGTAATAGAAGTTTGGATCAGTACTGTGTGGAGCCCATTTGTTAATCATGTTAGTAAGCAGTGTATAAACATGAATAATTAATGACAAAGATAGGTTGAAAGGAGGGCCACTAATCATCATTATTAGCAATAAAAAAAGGGGTTTTAGTCATTAATAATGTCCCTTCTCAAACAGGTACACCTTGAGAGAGCATACAATGTTAGAGAGAGAGACACACACACAGACATAGAATCAAACAAGTTGACCAGATGTTTCTGTTTTTCCCTTTTGCTTTGCCCTATTTTTCAAAGGTATTTGTTGGGGGCATTGCAAAGCAAGAAAGCAAGCCAGCAGTGCTTAGATCTTGTCCTTGGTCATGTTCTGGGCGACATATGTACACATATAGAGTTTCCAACCAAAGAAAGAAAAGAAAAAAAGAAAAACCCACACCAACATAGTTTGCAAAAGTTCATTTTTTTACTAATTGTTAGTTGTTATGTTTGCTTCCTGACCACCCTCTCTAATCATTTGTATATCATCTGGGTTAGTGAAAAAGAACCTACAAAACACCACTAACCATATTATGTTCCTTGTCAAATCTCTACCATAATGTCCTTAACCCAATTCCTTTTCAACTCTAGTCTCTCTCTCTCTCTCTCTCTGCGTATCTTTCCCATGTGGTCCATGGGCATTGCAAGATTCAGGGTAATTCTAATTGACAATGTGAGAAACCCCAATAGGCTAGGCAATAGTATATACATATAGGTTCAATTTAAATGTAAAAATGTTACATGATTAGGTAAACTTCAACCATAATCAACTACCATCGCGCATGACTATAAAGTATATTATACATTGAAAAGAACGACCCAAATAATACAAAAAACAAGTTAAAAGTAATCACTACTCGAACCAAGATTGATGGCCAAAAATGATCTGATAAACCCATACTTCTTCTGGGGATAATTGATTCCTGCATGCAACTGATGCAAGTTCCATTAAAATTTAGGTAGTTTTCCCAATGATATATTAGAATATTTGAAGTTCAAGAAGGAATCTATCTATGCATTATGATCGAGAGTTGGGTCCACTTCCAAAGCACGTCAATATAGGTCTACAAACTGTAGATATGTTTTAATAATCTTAGGCATTTATTTTTTGTTATCATATTTTTTATTCTTATATAGGGAATAATGAGCATTGAAAATTTATTATATAATTTTAATATTTTGCACATAGGATAATGTTTACATATGTATATATATTTATTTATTTATATAAACAGCTAACTTTGTTTTTTTTGCTTAGTAAAAATAATGAAGTTTTCGATGTAAACTCATTAACCTCACGTTATGTGACGTCAATAAATAATACCACGTTTACATTGAGATCTTGAGGGGGCTAGTTATCATCGTGGACGCAACACATTTGTCAAAGTACTGTTATTCAAACCGCTCAACTCTAATCAAGTATCATATGAAGCGATATGAGAACTCCTACCACTATATCGCGCCTCTATGATGGTATAAAGAGCTAGTGGCTTTTGTGATCTTGCAAAGGCATCACTTAGATAGTGTAGGCCAGAGGGGAATAAATTACGGTAGACGGGAGAGGAAGAAATACCTCTGGACTACTTTGTTATATTTTAGAATAATATGGTCCGGAAGTCACTGAGGGCCAAAAAGAAAATCTGGGCTATAATTTTCAAAAAGGAAAAATCTGTTTAAGATAAGGAAAATCCTACTTAACGCCAAAATCTTGCTCTAATCTAATTCTTGTATACGATTCTTTTAAGACTTTTTCTGCCAAATCTCAAGGTATCAAAATCAAAACTCCTAATAATTGATTTTTAAAAAGAAAATTACTTTTTAATTGGTCTGCCTTTAAAGTTAAACTTCAATTTACCGTGTAATAATGAGAGAGAGATTATTCACTTACAGTCAACGTAGACTTCTTTAATCTTGTAGAAATATAAAATAAAACAAAATTACAGCTCTTGCTCCATAGTTATTGAAAATTATTACAAGATATCCAACATTTTGTAGGCAAATTAAATCACAATTTTTTTTTTTTTTGGGGTAAACAATTAAATCACAAATTTGAAGCTACAAACTCCACTATATATATTTGAAACTTTTAGTTCCTTTTGTCAAGGTAATTAAATCGTCATTTGTGAATAAACTGTGAAGGATTAAAATTAAGAAATTAATTTCAAACATGTAGTTATGATCTGAATAAGTTTCCAAAAAGAAAAAGAAGAAATTCTTAAACTTTTTCTTTTCAAATAATCTGCTTAAATTTATGACTTGGATATACTATGCAAACAATCCATATGAAATATGGCCTTAAATTTCGTAACTTTAGTGTGACTAAAATGATTGCAAAATGCTCAAATAAATTGGATGCAGCCATCAAGACCCCATTGGGTTGTTGCAAATTGCAAGTAACTAAACAATCTCTGTCACTTTACAGAGACACAAAACTTGACCAAATTATCACAGAGTAGTACAAGTTGTCGGTGATCAAGATGAATTCAAAGAGTTACTAGTGTTGAGCATTGAAGTTCAACGAATTCCTAAATTTTTAACCTACTTTAAGTATTTATGAAGTGCCCACATGCATAAATGAAGAACTTAAAAAGCTAGTATTTATAGCCCACTACTTTTTTTAAGTCTCATTTAAGCTTGCAAGAAGTCATCGTTTCCCATGTACTTTTGCGGTTTTGCCTATCTGTTAAGCACCCACACTAGCTGCCTTGCATATTGGCCACACAAAAAATCACTCTTTTGTGGCACGTTTTGTCACAACTTCATCACGACATACTGTAAACGATGAAAAAAAGAAGAAGTAATAAATTCATGTGAAAGTGACAAACAGTCAGTCATAGTCTACTCAATGAGATCATTATAGAAAAGAGTGTGGTAAATGTTGTGGTCTTAGAATTACTCCCAAGCCCATCTCGTCTCATATGCAGTTATATAATACTGTTGTTTATCATTGTTCAAGACTTTTTTGGGATATAATATATTGGGCTTCAAAGCCTGAATATACAACAGATAGAACCGGGCCTTTCTAGGCCACGGGTCCAACTTACTACACAAATACTGAAAAGGCCCATAAACCTAACCCAAACCATGAATAAGATGGGGCCTCCATAAGGCCACCCTATTCAGAAATCAATACACCAAATGCTTAATTTCAGACATAGTCCACTTATAAAGCCCATGCTCGGAATTTAAATTTTATACTACATAATAAAGTTATCATATATGTTGTAGATGAACAAAATGGAAGCCATCTCCCTTTTATTTATTTATTATTTCAATTTCAATTTGTTCAATTTTTTTTCCTTCTTTATGTCACGTGATGCTATAAATGCATTAAGTTACTAATATGGTCCTCCAACTATAGTGCAAAGTTCAATTAGGCTATAGTTTCTTTGAGTGAAACTCTATTGCCAAAGTTCCAAAAAGTTTGAAAAATATTACTTCAATTAAAATTCTACTACCAAAAGTGTTTAGAAATGTAAAAGAATTTTCATTTTTTTTAATAGTTTGCCATAATTTTTTTGTATTAAGAATAAAAGCTCGGTCATACACGACGTGCTTACACTGTGTGGCTTATCGTAAGTATTACAGGTTTTACGACATACTTTCATAATTTAACTCATCATAAGTGAATTAAAATTATTAATTTAAGTGAAAATCTATTACCAAAGTTAAAAGAATAAAAAAGAATTAAAAAAAACAAAAAAAAAAACTACTTCAATCAAAACTCAATTGTCTTTCCAAGATGTGTAAAACGAGTTTCATTACTTAAAACCGCCCAATTCAATAGCATAGGAAAACCTCCCCTTTGGTGGCTAAAACCAAGTTAACTTAGCATAAACTGTGTTTGTAAGCCAAGGATAAAAATGTAACAAGCTCTTGAACCAATATAGTTTACTGCTCATGATGAAAAAGGTTTCTGATTATCTATCAGCATAAGTAACATATCTTCTTAACAAAGGATCATTAACCACCACAAAAGAGCAAGAACTTGTATAAGGATGGGACAATCACTTCTCTTCCTAACCATCCTTTCAGCAAATCCCAAAACATACATTCATCAAGAAAGTATTTGTAGCAATTTCTTGTCCCTTCCTAACTCACTCTCTCGCGTGCCTCATTTCTTAATTTCAATTTACTAACTCCAACTTATTGCTGGACTCATTAATTTGAAAATTTTGAATATGTTATTAATTTGGGCTTGCAACAGATGTTAATTTGGTTTTGTCAAATATGTTAATTAAGCCTTGTGGTTCACGGTTGTTTGACCTTGCTAAAAGCAAGTCAGTGTACTCCATCACTTCTTCCTGTGTCTTGTTTGTAGGTTGGGCTCGAAGTGCACAAGTAGCAGCTAACATGAGGTCTATTGGCAAGAGTTTTAGGCTTCACTCTGAAAAGAATCTGAGTTCAAAGACCATCGAACAACCGCTTGACCCATGACAACATAAAGAAAAAGGACCTCACAAGTTCTCTTGGCATCCTATCAAATATTTGGAACCAAATTTCGCTTTCATAAACGATTGAAATGATATAAAAGTGGGAGAGAGTACTCATCTCTTTCACTCTAGTTATGAAATCAAACTTCTAATCAACCTAACACATAGATATATACTATTCTAAGACCCCAAAAACAACCAACATAAACTATAAGTAGCGTATACTAGTACAAGCCATGAGCAAAAAGAGTATGTACATCCAAATTGGTTGCATGCATACCATTAAGACATTTACCATTTTTTAACAAACTAATAGGACATGAGCTACTACAATACAGATCACAGCCCAGATTTGACCAGCTGAACCCATATTCTAATGGAGGTCATTGATTACAATCCCCCTCTCCTTTCCCTTGAGAGTTCATTCGTCCAAAAGAAGAAAACCTTTGCAGCTTGCTCTTGGCTGTGAGAAAATAAAAAGTAGAAATATTTAGAGAAGCTTGAAAGCAATGTCCTAGGCCCCTCACCCTAAGCTTATTTTAATACTCAAGACCAAGTTGGTTGAACCAATCCCATGTTCTACCCCATAGCAGTCCATAGCACAGCCTTTTAATTAAAATAAGACCTTCAAAGTTCTTTCATTCTGTGTGTGTGTGTGTTGTTTTTTTTTTTGGGGGGGGGGGGGGGGGGGGGGGGGTGGGGTTGGTGATTGTTTGAATCCAAAGATAGTGACATAAAAAGGTAATATGATTTTCACATAATGAGCAAAATATTAATCTATAACAATTAACGGTTTTTTTAGGACTAAGTGGGATCATAAGTATACTCAGTAATGATCTTATCTAGTGGTTTTAAAAAAAAAAAAATTACATTATGTTATTTTTTACTAATGTAATTATTTTCTAGTATTAGAGTATTTGCAAATGCATGTGGACAAACAATTCTTATTTCTGAGGACAGACAGCTATCTTGGTTTTTGAAACAATAAGTTTCTATTTGGTTCATAATGTTTAAGAAGTTGCAATCAAGTTATTTTAAATTGTCTGAATAAAGTCTTTTCATTAACCTCTCCCAAATCCTGCAGAAATAGTTTTGTGCATTGAGTACTACCTTTTTAAAGTCTTTCATCAACCTTATTCTCAGTAACAATTTTAGAACAAGTCATCGACCTTACTCAAAGAGAAATAGTGAACACTCTAAGCATATATTTGGTGAAATGTAGCAGTAGAATAATTCGTAAAATATTATTAGTAAATTGTTTTCTCTGTTTTTAATAAATAAAAAATAAAAATAAATAAATATTTTTATTGAGAGAAATTCAACTTCTTGTAAATTTCAAAAATCACCTTGAATTTGTGAAGCTCTGGAGTACTTTTCAACCTCACTCTCTATTTCTGAGACTTGAGAAAATCAGTTGTCTTCTTCAAAGTCCAGTAGAAAATCAGTCAAGTTTTCGGAATCATCTATGGCTTCTTCCAGAGACAAGGGTTCCTCCTTAGGTTTGTGCTTCAAGTTTTAAGGAAAAAAACAGACCAGATTATACAGCTTGAAATGAAAGAGAATTGTTAAACAAAGAGCAATATGAGAGGCAGAGTATCTTCCACAAGTTAGTGATCTAAAATTTCAATTTCCATGTCCTTTATCTGAGAGAACTTGTTGCTGCTATCTGGTGGATGGTATTAGTTCAAAAAAAAAAAAAAAAAAAATTCATTGACACATTTTTTATCAATAAGGGATCCAACATAACATTTAACCATGTTCATGCAAGTATTAAGGGAAGATGCACATTCATTTCAACTGAGATATTTTCCTTGCTGCATATGAGATCCCACCTTTCCATTCTTGCAATTGTAGCTTCATTATATTTCTGTACCTTTTCTTTTTCCAAAACGAGATATAGGTGAAATTTGTGAATTAATATTTATCTCAGAAAATCAACCATAAATTATGGAAGCCTGCAACAGAAACAGGATAGAATGAAGGATGGACAGAAATTCAAAAAAAATTCACCTTGGTTTTGCGCAGCTCAGGAGTATTTTTCAAGACACTCCAATTGCGTGTAATTTTCTCCTCCCCTTCTTCCTCAACCTCAACCTCAACTTCACTATCCTCTCCATCCTATTGCAAATAAGTCAAAAGGGAATGACATTACTTAAAGAACAACCATTAGTGGCTTAGAATTCTGATCAAAACCAAGGGCGTCAGCATGAATTGAAGATGGATGAGAAGGATCAGAAAAGATGAAGAAATGAAGCTTACATCATCTTCACCAATGTCAACAGCTTGTGCCATAGCATCATCCATAACTGTTACCTGTGTGTATTGCAAATATTCAAGAGTCAAACAATTAACAATTTAGGGTCAGAAGCTATATAAAGTTCAAAATTTTTTCCTTATAGTGAGATTTCTTAATTTTTTGATAATTAACCTACTTAAACAATTTATATAATATTTCAAGTATCAAAATCCATCACAGGTCAAATGATTCTTGGATAGATAACTTTATCAATAGAAAACAATTTCATATATGATTGTATCAACTTTGAAGTTAGGCAAGAAATTTCACATTACAGATGTTCTTCAAAATGAAAAGAGGGATAAAAGGTAAAAGTGCTAGATGGTAATGAGGAATTGACAGCATAGATAACTAGTATGGATGGTCCACTCATTGCACCATTTCGTAAATGTGGTAGACACCCCCACCCCACCCCACCCACCCCAAAAAAAAATTTCCCAAAAAAGCCTACCCTTCTTTATGATATATTTATTTAGGTAAAAATCAACTAGATCAAAGACCATGTTAGATGGTTTTTTAAAGGCCACAACTCATAACATTATTGTGAACATCCAAATGGACTTTAAAAATGCACCTAAACATATTACACTTTTATTAGTACAAGGTTACGCTATATAATTAAAAAAGAGTTTGATACACAACAGGTTTAATCAGATTGTCTGTCAAGTAGCAACATTACTCTACTAGGTTGCCAAAATGAACTCATGGGTGAGTGAAATTCCCCAATGCAATATCTAAAATGGAAGAAAAAGAAAAGGACTGATACAGAGAGAACTGTTGTGCCAGGGCTTCATTTCAACATAAAATAATTTAAAATGTAATCAGAATTAGGGGCTTACACTTTAATATCTCATCCTTTTTCTGTTGTTTGTCTTTCTCATCAAAAAGACAATACCACCCTCACTAGATCAATTCACCGGCCAAATTAGAAAACCAAATGATTAAGAAATTGGATCCTATGTACCCTCAAAAAACTATCAACAATGGACACAAACACAAGTTAACTAAGCACTAGACTACCACTAGATCCTATTTCCATTAAACGTATCAAGAATATTACTCAACCTCTCTTCCTCTCATATAGTTAATACCATAAGAAGCTTGAAGAGATTTAAAATGAAAATAGCAGACAAACCACATATTCCAGGAACTACGTCCACAAAAAAGCTGGAATAGAGAACAGTAGCAACTAATTGAGAAAATTTGAAGTTCCTTGAATTCCAGATTAGATATGTGATTTCATGTGACTCGAGAGTTCCTTAAAAAAATAGAGAACTGTGGATAATTTACAGAAAAGACAAATTATTGTAACAGAATGGTGCTATATGTGTAAGAACTCTGGGGAATCTGGATCACCTTCTGCTTCACTGCCCTATAGCTACAGAATTGTGGAGTATGGTTTTCAGCATGTTTGGGGTTCAGTGGGTTATGCCGCTAAGAGTTTTGGATATGTGCTCTTCTTGGCGAGGTTGTTTTGGGCTTCATTGAAATAGAAGAATATGGGAAGTGGTCCCTCACTGCCTTATGTGGTGCCTTTGTCGCAAACAAAATGCAACAATTTTTAGGACAGAGAAAGAACTATTCCAGGACTGAAGATGATTTTTTTCTTAATTCTCTGTTTTCATGGCTGCCTTCATTGGGCTCTTTTTCTTTTTCTTCTCTACACCATGATTATGGTGGTCTCTAGTATACATCCTGTATACATTGTCTTTATTCTTCAATAAATTATATTATTTATAAAATAAAAAATAGAGAACTGCCTTTGTGTAGAGAGAGACTATGGATGGGGCCTGAAACGAGAGGAGTTCAATGAGAGAAATAGAATCTGACAGAACTGCAATGGTGGTTGCCGTTTGGACGGGAAGCAACACAAAATTACAACCAAGTGAGATAGAAAACCTAGGAATCAGCACCTTGGGTTGCTTAGAATCGCCATTGGAGAAATTCCAACAGAAATTTCATTAACCAAATCAGGCGATTCCCATTGGAGTACAATAGCACGCGTACATCAACTACCAAGACTAATACCTAATCCTAGTTGACTTGGATAAATGCCCAATTATTAAATTAACTTTGACTCTAGGAAATTAAATAAAACACTAATAACCTAATTAGCTAATAAAATCTAATGGACCAATAGTAAAAATACAATTGACTTAATAAATTTTTTTAAATTAAAAAAAAAAAAAAAAAAAAAAAAACCTAAATTAAAATAAATATGTATTTATGCTCCCTGCATCAGTGATGATCAGTCATTCTCCAACGTCAACCTCTAACTGGCCAATTTTATGACACAACTTAACATAGAAAAGAGATGGAACATGTATTTTTCTTCCCAATGCTCATTTTAAAGCAGAAAAAAGCAAGGCCTAAACAAGCAAAGAACAAATTGAAGGACAACGATAAAATTACATGTCACCAGATCCTACATATATATTCACAGTTTTGATCTTAGTGAAAATATAGTCTACCCAATTTGAAATACAAAATAAAAAACAACACACAAGTTCATATGTATTGCTTCAAACCTCGAGATCTTCAGTCTTCTCTTTTGCTAAAATCTTTTCAAGCTCCGCCCTTGATATGATTTTGCCATGCTAGTAAAATTGAGGGAAAACCGTTAGAACTCAAAATAAGACAAATAACTACAGGTGTCGTAGAAAATATTTAAATATTCTACTTATTGACACACACACACACACTCTCTCTCTCTCAATCGAACAACCACATCAGGCCTTGATGGAAACTCTATTTAAAAAAAAAAACAAAAAATGCCACCTATGTTTTCATTTATTCCCTCCATCCCATTTTTTTGATCTTTCTCTATCATTCTAATTATCTAAGGGAACATCAGATATTTCTTAAACTACATCACACTTATGCTTTGACTTGGTACTTGGATATAATGAAGGTGGTACGTGCTAGTAAATCTCAGCTTTACTTCCCATATAATTTGCCCAAATGCAGAAGTAATTATTGTAAGTATCTAAGCCCAAGTAAGCGATTCAAACCCAAAGACATAATAACCAGATGAAAAGAATTATTTTACCCATTGACTTCTTCAAGGCAGAAATGAGAAAAGTAAAATTAATCCTGTGTCCGAAAATAGAGAGACTGTGCAAATGGCACACATTTTAATGAAACAAAATAAACATAAAAATCTCCTAAATTGCCTTTGGTGGACCAAGAAAGGTGGGTTCAAATGTAAGGATGATATAGCAAGTAAATGGATTAATGCTTTCATTTTTGTAAACAAACATTTATTTTGGGACAGCCCAAAAAGAAAGCATCCCATCAATTTAGTACCAGGACCCATCAAGTAACTGGATGGTAGAAAGTTAAAGTTGTCAGTAATTTGTCAAGTTTAGTCCATGGACCTATCAATCTATCCACGACCCTCTGTAAGCCATAGACTGGTCAATATATTACAAATTCCAGTCATCTGGTGAATGCTCCACCATTGAGCTGTGTCATTGTCACCCAAAGAAGACAAAAAATTATTCCCTTCCAGTTCAGCAACTGAAAATTTGTTTTATTAAGAGTATGATTAGAATGTCATCAAGACTGATGAAATATGATGACTTGCTGCCTGACAATAAGCCTCTCTGTAGTGTTAGAGAGAGAGAGAGAGAGAGAGAGAGAGAGAGAGAGAGAGAGAGAAAATGAATTTGAACTTCGAGTGTTTACCTCCTTCAGGTGAGCCAGCATATTGGGCGTGGGTTCATGAAAATCTGGACCTCTGAAATCAATCACTTCATCAGGATCTTGAATGTAGTTCACAGTTGGGTAGACAGGATCTCCACCCCATACTGCAACCACAACAGAGTTCTCAATTACCAAAACATAATAAAACAAATATGGCAAAAGAGTAATGGATTGAAAATTTCCAGCTTTGTTGCTTTAACAGAATAATTGTAACTAAAAATCAAATCTGACAGTTTTGAATGGTTAATGGCACAAAATATGCATAGGCAATGGTGACTGTCATTGTATAAGGCACCATGATAAAAGCACAAACATGAAATTTGTAGGTCAATTACATGACCAATATAGAAGAGATTAAAAATGAAAAAAAGACAGAAGAATCCATGCAAACAGATGTTTATTATAACAATAAACCCAATCACAAAATCGTAGAACTTGTACTTATTCATATGGAAATTAAGATGATCAAGCAATTTGATTAAAAAATGAAAACATAGAAATAACGCACAAAAGTATTAGCTTTGGAGTAGATACTTTGCTTTATTTGATCCTCCCGCATTCGCATTGCTAGAGGATCCCTACGAATACGCACATCAGTCCCCATCATTATGCGATACTCTCGATCTGTTTGATGGCAAAACATCTCAATCAGTTGGGTGTTTTCATCTTCACCAGTCTCTTCGAAATGTTTCTGAACAGCTTCAAGTGATGTGTCCCTTTTCCATGCTTTTACCCATTCGGAGTAGTATGCTATTGGACCTATTCTGTCTAGTCTCTCTTGTTCAGCTCGAAGCCTACAAAACCAAGAAAGTATCTTTGTTCATAACACTACAATACAACTGCAATTGTTTGTGATCAAAAACTTTCAGGTGGCCAAGCAATCAGGAATTGTAAATTAACGAAAAAGAGAAAGGAGGGCAAGTAGAAATGGATTCATTTCTTTTTATCACTCTTTATATCAAGCATCATACTAATGCACAGATACTTGCATAAATTTTTGCACAAATATTTAACATATAGACATAAGAAGTTAAACATGTCCTTTTACTTCAAGAGATAACTAAGCTGCATACATCAGCAATTAGGTTTGTTGTACTTCCATGCTTACATCTCCTGAAGTATCATTCAAACCAGGGTTCATTTAGCAGGCATGTTGAAAGAGTATGAACTACGATTTCAGTTGACATACATCTCTTGCCCGAATTCTAATATGTACAACAAATGGAGAGAAGGAAAGAGAGCATAAGTTTTTTATTTTTATAAGTAATGAAAATTTTATTAAAAACCAAAACAAACCCAAGTACATCGCAGATTTGGTGCCTAAGAGATTAACTAATGATGTAGAGGAAGGTTGAAATGGGGGGAAAATAACCCTATGGTAGAAGAAAATTGTGTGTTGTATATCTACCCAAAATTACATAAATCTACAAAATCTAAAATAGCAGGTATGTCAAGACCACTCAAAGCAGTCCTCCATTCAAACAAAGACAGAAGGAAAATGCGCTTCAACTCGATGATAGCCATATGTTCCAAATAATAAACTGTGGAATAACATCCCAAACAGATGCCGACCTATGTCACCCAGCACCTCTAAACCAACAAGCAAGCAAATCAACGACTTGTTTAGGCATAACCCAGGAAATACCAAGCAAGCTAAATACAAAGGACCATAAATCAGAGGCAAAAGGACAATGAATAAGCAGGTGGTCCACCAATTCCCAATCATTTTTACAAATACAACACCTGTTAACAACACAAATATTTCTCCCTTAAATTAACCGAAGTTAGAATCCTCCCTTTTGCCACTGTCCAAATGAAAAAAGCTACCTTAGTAGGAGCTTTCACCTTCCAAATACTTTTCCAAGGGACAGGGTGATTACCTCTATCAGATAAGATTGAATAGAACGGCTTCACTTCAAAAGAACCACTCCAGGTAGCTACCCATACAACTTTATCTTCCTCATTCCTATCCACCTTAGAAAAATAAAGAAAAGCAAAGAAAGATTCCAAACTTGCTAGATTCTTTTACATTATAACAAGAAAGTTAGCATTAGTTAACGGTATGGCACATTGCTGGTGAGCAAGCAAGGTGTGAGAATTGCTCTTATTATTTTTATATTAGTTTGCTATTTTATAAGCGTAGGGCTATTCTTGAAATCTTGCTATATCACTCTAAAATAAATATATGCTCAGGTGAGGGACTAATTGATTAAGCCTTAAGCTAACTCTCTCTCTCTCTCTCCATGCTTCTCTTCTTTGTTCTCTCTAACCCCTAATTCTTTCATATTTTACAACTCAACTCAAAATAAGCCCTCAAGCACTTCGAATTAAAAAGGTTTTTATCTTGTTGAAGTGGACAAAGAAAACATTTATTTTAAGGAAAGAAAGCAAGCTTCATAACATTCTATTCTTAAGGGTCCAATTGTTTTGAAATAGAACATTTTATTGCTAAAAGTATGTAGTGCAAAATGCCCATGAGCTGTAGCTCAAATGACTCCTCCACCTGTGAGCACGCACAAGGTGGAGGTGAGGTCATGGGAGCCACTGGATGCATGTATTACGTTTTTAAATGTAATAAATTTTATTGATGTGAAAAAAATCCATCAAGTATAAGTTATCAAAAGGATATGCTCCTATTGCCATCATCCACTCCAATAGTGTTTGGAAGAACTGCATTTTTACTTCTAAGATAGACTGTGAACACCCCTTAAAATTCTAGCATTTCTTTCGTGCCATATGCACCACATCAAGCAGTGAGGGATAGCCTTCCAAATTGTGTTGTTTCTATGTCTTTCAACTCGGCCTTGCCAACATGCTAATAAATCTACAACATCCCTAGGAAGCACCCAATGAACCAAACAGCCCCAATACCATATCCCATAATTCTCTAACAAAAGAACAGTGCAAAAGCAGATGAGGCATTGTCTCCCTGTCTTTCTTACACATACAAAACCAACTCACCAAAATTATATTATTCCTCCTCAAATTATCTGCTGTTAAAAACTTAAAATTCTCCCCAAGGATGCAGTTCAAACAAAGAAGGCAACTTTTGAGGAACTCTGGGTTTCCTAATACTCTTCCATGGAAACTTTACAAATTGATCATAGATATACCAACCTCTATGCCAATTGATCAATAATAATAAGTAATAAATTAATATAACTACATACATGGATCTTCATCGTGCATAGGCAAGCCGTCCTACTTGAATGTTTCTTATCCTCAAGCAGGTCTGTCTCTACCTTCTCATGACTCGTTCTATTTGCCTTGTCTTGCCAACCATCCAAGTAAATATCCTCACTTTAGCCACAAATGTTTTTCAAACATGTTTACCAATTGCCCACTATGTACCATAAGGTATATTACAATAATGGTGAAATGATTAAATTTACATTCTATTAGCTTAAGTTTTTGGAACAAGTGGTAATTTATCATGGTATCATAGCAGGTAGTCTTGAGTTTGAACCTTGTTTCCATTCTACCTTCCACTTAAAAAACTTAAATTTTCCATATATTGAACCTTGTTTCCACACATGAAAGGGAGTGTTACAATTATGGTTAAATGATTAAATTCCCCATGTTCTATCAATTTAAACATTTGGGACAAGTGGTAATTTATCGATATAGCTAGCCTTTTTATCCTCCTCTTCCTGTCTCTCTAGATATGCCATATCAAGCACAATGACACCACATTCCATATTCTATTCGTAAAAGTTTCAGGAACACGACGCTAGCAATGAAGCACTTTACGTACTTTCTTTGGAATCACCCATCTCACCCCAAAAAGTATTAATATAAACACTGATAGTGATGCAGGGAAGTATGATGGGCTGATATGATTTAGAACTAGATGGATAGTGAGATGCTTAGAAAAATTGATAGGTGGTTAGGCGCCTCTACAAAGAACACACAGTTCTCAAAGAAAAGCTCTCAAGGCTTAATTTCAATCAATATCCAAAACTGATTTACAAAGTGCTTACTTTCTGGTACCATACTAGTTGTTTGGCATTGGCAGCCTTCTAGATGATTGACCAGTGTCTATATCCTATTGTTCAATGCTTAAAGAATCATCCAACTAACTATCTAATTAGTTACAAGAGGATTAGGGTGGCTACTGCAGCTGAAACTTTGCTGCTGACTTAGCTACTGTCACTACAGGTTGTGTCAAGGCTGCAAATGTAAACAGCCTCTTGAAATGCCCTGCATCAAATAGTTCCCTTGCTATCGAGCAACATAACAACAAATGATCAACATACTCACCATGTCTCACACATACACCACAATTTACTAGAGACCTACACCATTTAATTAGATTGTCATTAGTGATTATCTTCCCCCATGATATAGAACACAAAGAAAGCTATTCCCAAAGGAAATTTCATATGCCATGTTGCTTTCCATGGAAATTCTACTAAGTCAAACCATCTTAGCACCCTGTAGTACAAGCGAACACTAAAGCACCCTTTTTACTTAATTTCCAGAACACCTTACTTCCCACCTCATAACAGTTGGTACAGTCATGGATATAGCTGATAGCCCCTAGATGGCACCTTTGGTTCTTATTTTTCCTGTGTATTTTTTACTCCAAACCCTCCATAATCCCCAAACAAGCTTTCTTAATCATTAAATCCTAATATCTAGAGCCTTTTAGCCCATTCATATAGATTTTAGGACACCCTAATCTCTAGATAAAAAGACCACTGGAGATCACAATTAGTATACGTCCTTAATTAGTTCCTGGCTTGATAGGAATTATAGTACATATTCTCTCTCTTTGAATAGAAACGATAGAGAATTGTGTGTGTGTTGGGGGGGGGGGGGGGGGGGGGGGGGTGGTTATATAAATACAAACATGCATATGTTTTTATATAGACAGAGAGAGGACCAAAAATTAGTATAGATGTCAATAAATGCAGATGGAAAAAAAATTCAAGTTTAAAAAATTAAATAATGATTAGATTTACCTTTCTTCCTTGAAAAGATGGCGTCTAGCTCTATAAAGAGAAGTTTCAGTTAATGTTGGATGTTCACCGTAAAGTTTTATTTGCCCAGTCTCGGCCATTGCTTTAAGAAAAACCTGCAAAAATTATTATAGGCCTAAATCAAGATAAAAGGCCACTTATTGTATCCTAGGGATGTCTTGGATTTTGTATAAAGTGTGACATACACATTTCAACCAAGTAATGCACAATGCTGATGTGAACATAATCCATCATGCAACTAATGCATAAAAGTGCAGAACCCACTAATGAAAGGGTACCAGAAAAGGGATTATCTAATTTGAAAACCAATTTAACGGATGGATTTTAACATTAGAGTTAATAAAACACTGTTAAATCACAAAGCTCAAAAATGGTCTAGCCATTCTGACTCTTTGGTTTGACCTATAGATCCCTCGTGGTGGTAATTTCACATGTATGACATGTGGGTGTATACATGCAGTACATAATTTAGTGCCATCTGACCTTTGGTCACATTAAGTACACCCTTAAGGCACACATACTTTATGAAAACATTGAGAAAAATGAGTTGAGATGACAAGATCTCTAGGGTTAATTTAAGCATAGTTTAACAAACACATATTATTGATACAAGATAACATTCCTAGGATTCCATTAAGTATACTCAATCAAACACGTTTTTAAGAAAACATATGACGAGAAAACATTCGAAGATGATGTACGAGATGCTTTAGAACCAAATATTGATCTCATTAAATACACACCAGCTAGCATTGGGGTATATATCAAAAGCACATGTCATTTAGATATGTTTGCACTAACCCTCTCTCTCTCTCTCTCTCTCTCTCCATTAAATTTTTGATCCATGACAATGCAATCACAATCAACATCAAGTATTGCACTTAGGTTGCATCATTTTTTTTTCCTTTTATGTTTGCACTAACCGTCTCAGAATCAGGTCTCCTCCTTTGCCACCTGGACCATTGCTCTTTCTCTGGCTTTCTCCAGTTCCACCATAGTTCTTCACTAGTAAGCGGATCCTCTATAGGCTTCTTCACTTTTGGATCAACAAAGGGATGAGGACGTCCAAGTTTTTTGTCTAGATCAAATCCAGTTTCTTCTTGCACAGGTTCAGTGTCATAAATAACATAATCGGACCAGGAATCTTTAGGCTCTTCTGTTGTGTCCGCTGAACTTTCAGGTTCCAGTGGATCACTTGATTCTAAACTCACACTGGAAGATTCAGGAGCAGCAGCCGATGTTTTGTACTTTTTTCTCCTACTGCCAGGATTTTTTCCATAAGATGGAGATCCTAATGATTCACCAGTTGGTTCAGGAGCCCTGGCAGCCCTAACTTGACTAACTGTGCCTTCTGGCCAATACTCTTCCTCTAGAATACTTGCACGAGCACCAGAGGCTGGTTCCATCTTCCCAGATGTCGAGTCAAAGTAGCTATAGTAGGGTGGACGCTCAACAGATACTTCTTTGTAGGGTTCATCTTTCTGCTCACACTTTATACAAGGAAGTAGAAGAGTCCTCTGTGAATTATTCAAGCAATGTCTAACTTTCAATGTTCCTGCTGGAAATGAACCTATAAATGATGACTAGATAGTTCACAGAACATTAAACAAGTTAGTACCAACAAAAACAATAAAAGAAGACAAAAGGAAAAAACAAAAATGAGGCTAAGTGATTTGAGGATGAAGCATCTTCAAAATAAAACAAACATATTTTGTAGTTTGGCATCTACCCTTTGATACATACTCATTGAATATGATCCAGTATACAATGTATACACGCTGAACAAATCCTATAACTCATAAACAAACTCTGAAAAAGAAAATGGACACATACAAGAACTATATGGCCCTTTTTCAAAACTATAATTTCTATAAGTAAAACAATATAATATTATAGAAAGATTTAAACTAGGCTAGACACAGAGAGAGAGAGAGAGAGCCATAGAAGCCCTAAACAAACTTGATAAATTTCTTACATCTTCACATTTGGTTTGCTTCACACCAATTATAATAACTCTTGAGCATATTATTCTAGATGAATTAACTAAAACATGATGTTTCTTCAATATCTTTTTCCAATTACATTTTTGTTTATCGTCAACTCCCTGCCATGTCTATATTTTACAAGTACCCCATTTCTTGATTCTCAATGCTATTTAGAGGCAGAGTATAATATTGAGTAAGCATGATTCTGAATTTCTAACTATTGTTCTATCAGCAATTCTTAAACACGGAAAAATCTTGGAAAAAGGAAAGAAGGAAACACTTGGAAGCAGACTTTTTGCCCAAAATAGAGAAAACCAAATCCCAAGCTAGACTCCCTTCCTTGCGGAATGGAATGATGAATACAGCTCCACATTAAGATTAGATAAAGATGTGTATTTGTTTTGCGTAGGTCTGACCAACAGAAAAAATTGACATATTAATGAAGACTGATATAGGCCATAAAGAAATAGTCCGGCATATAATGTCTGTCCCAAATCGTGCTTTGGATTTAATCGTGCTTTATTTATTTTGAATTGTGGTTAGTAGAAGAAACATGTTCTAGTTCAATTTACAATTCAACTTTCGTTTATATTTGTAGGCCAATAAGTCACAAGAAATTAAGAAAGACATTGTTGAATTTGTGCTTTTCAAGCTATCTAGCCAAATTCCAAACCTTATAGCTGTCACTTATCATATTCAAGTGAACCAATTCATTAAAAAGCACAACAAGGGGTGCAACCCTAGGAACAATGTACAATTTGTAAAGTATGTCTCCATTAGGAGACCTAATGTGGCCCATACAGAGTATATTTAACTATTAATTAGTAGTTTTTTTTTTTTTATATATATAAGTAATAATGATTTTATTAATAGAGAAAAAAAAAAAGTACTCTAAGTTCATGATAATGAACACAAAGTACATGAAAAGAAATCAACCAAATCAATTAGAAAGGTCAACTTAAGACTGAAAATCAAAAATCAAAGTAAATGCGTAAACCCCCAAGCCCGAGACCAATCAAACAAAGACCTGATAAGCAAAGACTTCATCTGGTCAATAGATTTCACAACATCCTCGAAAATGCGGCTATTTCATTCCTTCCATACTAACCGCATCACATCAGACATGCTAGTAGTTGTTTTATATTTTATCCTTTTTATTTAATGGGTGATAAATAAAAACGATGGCAAGAGTTATGTTTTAAATAAAAAAAGGGTATGGATAGCATTTTTTTTTTTGATAGATAAATGTATGGATAACATGGATAAACAAACCTTCAAATAATTCGAATATGGCTTCCCAGCAGCAAAGCCATCTGCAGAAGCTACGCCTCGAAATCCTCTGTCTACCATACACCCAAATAAAATTAAAAAAATAAAAAGAATTATCATTTTCAAATTTAAATTAAGAATTAAGAAAATAAAAAAATAAGAAATTCATGTATGTAACAAGAAAAATAAAAAAACAAACCTTGGTAGAACCAAAATGCAGAAACAGATGCCATTCTTTCTAATTCAACACATGGGTATCTGCAGAAATGACCAAATTCAAACAAATCAATCAGCTTTTTTCACAAATCACAGAACCCCATTCCACAACACACACACTCACACACACACACACACACACACACACAAAGTGAATTTTGTATACAGCAAAGTTTCCTTAAATTTTGTTACTTTTTTTTCTTATCACTCTTAAGGTTTCATTATGTCAAAAAAAAAAAAAAAAGGAGAATGAAACCAAGTAAGGGTTGAGACATGGAAAGCACCGGTTGTTTGGTGAAAGATTTGCAGTGCTCCAGAGTTGAAAGTGAAGGAGGAAAAAAGGGGTTTATATGGTTGAGCCGTTGAGAGTTGTGCTTCTGAGAATGTGTGAGTTTGGTTATAACTTAACGATAAGATTTTTAACCGAATTTTGGGATTTCAGGGGTTTAAGCTGGAACTGGGTTTTGAGCTTTCTTGGGGTTTATCTTTTTCTTTTCTTTTTTCTTTTTGAGAAAATTCTGGGGGTTTATCTAATGGAATTTTCACATTTTCATAACATTTTTATAATTATTATTGGTTGTAATTTGAATTTACTGTTTAAAATTTCTTATTTGTCTGCCCATATATGTTTAAACATTTTTACAAAAATCATATATTATAAATTATTATTGAATCTAATTTGGATTCATAATTTAAATTACTTTTTTGCCCTTCCATATTTTTAATGATTGACAAGTTAATGAAATACATACAAAACAACTGCGTACCCTTAGCATGATAATCACTTTATAGATACAAAGTTCTTATGGGATGTAAGGAGGAAGAGTCAGGATTTAAGTTTGCCGCTTCTGACATTGGTTTGATGCTGACCTAAGTATTCCAATACCAAAATTAGCAATGATTTTATTGAAAACACCTTTTGAAGATATTATGTATTAAAGTTTTTTTGTTTGTTTTTTGTTTTTGGTGATAAACCAATTTTCTTTGTTGATTTCAGCTCTTAGTGCTACACCAATTCTCCAATTGCATTCCATTTGCTTCAGTATATATTTTAAAACCAACCAACACACACACACACACACACATATATATATAAAGATAAAAATATAACTTTTCAATTGCAAAATTGCTTATTGTATCTATCAGCTATAACAAAAGAAAGTGGATGACCACTTTTTTTTTCTTTTTTTTTTAATATTAAGTATTTTAACACACACATGGGAGAGAAATGAAAGTTTTAAAGAAACTGACATTGGTGTATATTCAAAAAGCATTAACTCTTTGATATACAGCGGAGAGAGAAGAATGTCTTAAAGAAATTAACAATGGTGTATATCTAAAATGACCTAACTCTTGGATACACTGACTTTAAACCTCTTTAACTCACATTTATTTTCTAATGTGGGATTAACAAATTGTTTTTTCTTTTGAGAATACTAAATATTTTATTTTATTTGTTATGTCTACTACTTCCTTTTATTTTATAACAAAAAGAATTTATTCATGTACTTATTTGATCAAATGGTTAAACATGTACCCTGATGAATCCACCCACCGTCATAAAGTCATAATTGAAACTCAAGGTAAAGTCATTTGTCTTACATCGGAGGACACCTGAATGGTGGGCTTAATCAACTTGAAGGATGTGTCGTAAATTTAAAAATCTCAAGTTTTATCTATTCTATATATAGGTATATACAAGGATAGATTGTAGTAATGATGTTTGAGTTTGGAGAATATGGTTTCATAAAATGAAATTTCAAGTTTTGGAATTTTTAAAGTAAAAATTCAAAAATCTGAATTTTCTGAAATTTTCTGGTGGTTGTTCAAAAAGGTTAAATAGGTTTCAATCTTTATTAACCGTTTTATGAAAATATAACTAACTCTCTATACGTACATTTTCATAAATAGAAGCTTATGTTCACTTGAAAAATAACTAACTCTCCATACGTGCATTTTCATGAAACATAACTCTATGAGTATAAATAGAGGCTTGTGTTCACTTGAAAAATAACTAACTTCACAAAAGAGTAAGTTTAAGATAAATACAAGAAATCCTGTGGTCATTCTCCAAAATTGTTATCTGTAAAACTCAATATCTTAATTATATCCTGGAGACAAATTTGCGATAATCCTTTAGCAACAAAAGTGTGGGGGGTAAATATTGTCTAAGAAAAAAGATATAGTGCCTCAAAGTTATCTATTTTCTGTTTGTCTTTTGTGTTAATCTTATTCTTCCATTATTACTGTGTGTAACATCCCTAACATCATCCATAATACTATCGATTTATAAGATTTTTCAAGTGTCTCATGGTTAGACAATGATATATGTATGTGTGTGTGTGTGTGTGTGTGTGTTTGGATACATTAGTATTTTTTTTACAATGAACGATGCATTAGTATTTCAAAATTATGACATTTTCTCTATTATGATTGATTTTATTATTACCAATTAATTTTTAGTGTAAGTGGGGATCAAGCCTTGGATATCTTATTCGACAATAAGAGGCTTTCACAATTAAGCTAACTTGATACTTTGGTGAGTATATATATATAATATGTAGGACAAAGTTTGGCTACAACTTGACTCGGTATAATTTTTATTGGGTGTGAATTTTGACAAAGCAACTATTGTACTACATTTTCTTCTTATAAAAGCTTGCAGGATTTCCAGAAGATCAAATGTCAATAACAATATTATCAATCAAATGTTAAAATAATTTTAAGTTTTTATAGTTTAAAATTATACATAAAAAAAAAAAAAGTTTATGAATTAAATAGTAAAATGACTGGGGATTGACACGAAATTTGACATTAGCATAAAAATCATGTAAGTGAAAGTTTGATTTTCAAAATGAGAAATGCTATGTCTACAACATTTTCACAATAATTTTACATAAATATTAAGTGGTAGGTTGTTATTTATTTTTATTTTTTTGAAGAGAGTGGTAGGTTGTTATTGATTGGTCTATAATAGAAGTTTTTATTACAAGCTGCTCTATTACATACAAAGTACACAAAAATTTTGTGATTTTTGTTTTTTATCATCAAATCAAGACACCAAATCGATTTTTTATGTAGGCAGAGATTGAATCTGAGATCTATTTATTTAACTATCAAAAATTTTATCAATTGAGCTAATTGAAACTCACTTGCTTGTGTAACAAAAAGTGAGTAATAGCAACTAGCCTAAAATGTATCATTCCTCTTTTATACGTGGGTTTTATTTCTTTCTCAACTGCTGCAAGTTGTAACTTCACATCGATTTAGTTTTTAAAAAAATTATTTAAAAAATAATAATTTTCCCATCGTTTGAAATTTCTTCTTGCAATTGCTGAAGGGTTCAGTTCAAACCCATTTGGTCCAAATATGTGATCCTAGGTCAGATTACAAAGTATTGGAACAGATTTTCACTATTCTATCAAATATATATTACGAATCAGATGCTTAATTATATTGTAGCAAAAACTTTAAAAAGAGAGAGACAATGTTTACTTAAAAAAAATTAATTGAATGGGAATGTGTTGATTTGTTTGTCTCTAAAGCCATAAAGTTTATGTGTACTTTGTATATAGTAGAGCACACTGCTATTCTAGATTTTATACTGTAGCAAAAACCTTAAAAAGAGAGAGACAATATCATGTTACTTCTCCTTTGTTTTTTTTTTTTTTTTTTTTTTTTTGAAATGAACGAGAATATGTTGATTTGTTTGTCTCTAAAGCCATAAAGTTTTTGATGAACCAATATAAAGGTAGGTTTGAGTAAGTAGTTAGTCTTTAACATAATCACTATTAAAAAAGACAAAAAACAAAGTCATAAAGTGCTCTGTAGCTTCCAATCTTCTTCTTCTTCTTCTTCTTCTTATTTTAAAAAACTCTCCGCCCTATTACACCGAATCCGATGGTACATAACATTGTGCTTTTTAAAAGGAACTCAAGTACAGTATTTATATTGATCTTTCCTTCGAGCACAAAAAAAAGTACATTATTTATATTTAATTATTTATCTGTATTTATTTTTATGGAAATTGATCAATTACACTTAATTGCTTAAATGTCTCATTAAAGTCTTGGGATTATCATTAGTAGGGGGGAAAAAAATCCAAATCAAGATGGAAAATGCTAAAACTATAATGCATATACTAGTAAAAATTTGCCACATTCGATGTTAACATATTGCAATTAATGTATATATTGACAAAATTTTAGTATGGTGGGTATAGATTGTGTTTGCATGACTAATGAACCACTTATCATAAATTAACTAAACAATAATTTCCTCAAAAAAAAAAAAAGAAGACAATTTTGATAGATAAATAAAAAGGGAAAAAAAAAATGCTATAATGAGATCTCTTTCAAAACAAACTCTTGTGAGTATTCCCATAAAAAAATAAATAAATAAAACTCTTGTGAGTATTCAATAATTTACTTAGAGGCCCATAAAAAAAAAGAAAAAAAAAATTACTTAAAGAATGAAATATATCTATTTTTTGGGTATGAGGTATATATCTCCAATCCAAATCTCTTTGTTATATTTAAACGAGTTGTATAGGTTTCCAATTTAACTCTCTCCATTGAAGAGAATGGAAGATGTCATTACTGATCATTAGGTTAAAAGATTGTTAATGAATGAAAAATTTTATACTAAAATAAGATGTGCAAGACACTTAAATGATATTCTATGCTATTTAGAAATCCTTTGAACAAAATAAAGCCAACTTTAATAATCATATCATATACATCATTTTAGTACACTTTTATTCAAAGGTTACATTATTATTATTGTTGTTATTATTTTAGTATTCAAAGAGTACATTAGATGATAAGCAAGCCCTCCACTTATTAAAGTCACAAACTTTCCCAATACGAATGAAGATGGAATTTAATATATAATTAATGCCAATGATGCTTTCAAGCACCAAAAAAAGAAGAAGAAGAGGAGAAATAGAAATGATGCTAAGTAAGCTCTAGTAACTAGTATGGTGAGAAGCACCTTTCTTTTGTTGGTTAACACAGGTATTTATGAATTTAAATAGCCTTTATTTTTTAAAAATTAAAATAACCTTTAAGAAAGGTAAACACCTAACTGTTTCTATATAAAAAAATAAAAGTAATTGTCTCACATTGCTTAAGAGAATATGTAATGTATAGTATAATTTATCACATTATTCTTTGAAAGTTATCATAACTATTGAGCAGAGTTTGAGAAGTGCTTTTATGTTAGAATCTCGTTCTTTCTCCCTTTTGTGTGTGTTTGTTTTTCAAACAAAAATGAGAATGTGTTATGTAAACCCATAATTGTCATTATTAATTCGGTATTCTAATTATTTGGTAAAGTGTAATTCGGTTTGTTAATTGTTTCAATTTAGTTTTCAACTTTCAAATTCAAATTTTCCCTTAAAAAAGAAAAAAAAAACTTTCAAATTCGAATACTTTTGGGCAAAAATATCTTTTTTCTCCTTATATTTTTGTAGCAATTAATTTGGCTCATGTTATTTTTTCAACTTGCAGTCAATTTGGTTCGTATTGTTAACTTACTGACAAAAATTGATTGAAAGTTAACTATAATGTGAGAATAACATAGACCGAATTGACTATTACTCAAAGTAGTGACTAAATTGACAATGACTCCAAAATGATATTTTTGCAATAAATAAATAATAGTTCATATTGATTTGAGCTCGAGATTGTTACACTTTTTTTTTTTTTTTTTTTTAAGAATTTCAATTCTTCCTCAAAAAAAGAAAAAAGAATAACCTTTCAATTTGTGCTCCATTTGTCACATGACTCACATTAACTAAGTTCATTCAAATTTAAATGGAGTCTAGATTCAAATATGGAATTGGCTTATTTTAGTAAAAAAAGAAAAAAAAAAGGAATTAGCTTAATTTTGAAAGTTGAATAATTCTTTTTTCTTGGTATTTGCTATTTGGTAATTCAATCAATAAATAATCTTTATTCCTAAAAAATAAAATAGGGTTAAAATTGTAATTCAACAAAATTTAAAAATAAAAAACTACCCTAGAAACTTTTTTCTTAAAAATTAGTAAATACTCTCTATATAAATATATCTCACACACATTTGCTCATTTTCAAAATTCAAAATTTTAGTTTCTTAAAAATCCAGTCCCCTGTAACCTTATTGACAATAGACAAATTCAAATTGAAAATTATGACATTAAACTAAAAAAAAATTTCATTGCACGTGTGATGCGGCTAATTATTACTAGGGGACTAAATTGATTCTAACAATAAATTTTATTTTTTAATTTTATTTTCTTGATATTTACTATTTGGTAATACAATCAATAATTTTTTTTTTTGATGGGACATACAAATAAATACAATCAATATAATTGATCAACAATTATCATTTATCACCCAAAAAAGGGGGTTAAAATTGAATTAAACTTTACCCAAATTATTAGACCAAGTTAGTGACTTATTAGCTTTTATTTTATTTGTAAGTAAAGCGAAATCATATAAATTGAATTATTAGACCAAGTTAGTGATTTATTAGCTTTATTTTTAAGTAAAACCAAATCATATAAATTGAATTTCAAATCCCCCAAAAAATTAACTGCTTTTACATTTCTTGGAGTTACCTACCTGATACCTCCATCTCCTATCCAACACTGTGAATTTGCGGACTTGGTGTTGCGTGCACATACCATACCCCCACTACGCTCTCTCTCCCCTTTTCCCATTTCTCTCTCTCCTCTCCTCTCTCTGTGTTTATTAGGGTTTTTGCTAGTGGGTCCCTCTCCACCTTCCCTAACATCTTTCACCAACTTGATCTTCTGCAATTTTCTTGGGTCGGTTTCTTTGGAATGCGGAGGAATTCAAGAAGGCTGCTTTTTTTCTTGATGGGTATTTGCTGCTGAATTCTGACATTGGCTGATTTCTTTGTTGAACTCTGAAATCCGTGGAGGTTTGAGGCTTTTTGTTCTTTAATCTCACTTAGTTTTGCTTCACAACATTGCATTTCATTGATCGGTATTGGTACATTTGATAAAAGGGCTTGTCTGCTTTTTTTTTATTTTTTTTTTGAAGATTTTGTTGATTTTGGTTCATCTAATTTGAGTGCTTTTGTGGGGTTTTGGAGCTTGTTTTTGGATTCCATTAGTCAATTGGAGAAATGGGTTTGAGATAATTTTGGTTATTGTGAAGTATTTTTGTGGTGTGTGTATATATATATATATATATATATATATATTTCTTGGTTGAATAAAGATGAAGAGGCCGAAAAGTGAGCCTCCTGGTTCAAGAAAGTTCAAATGGTCCCATTTATTGTTGGGAATAGCGGTTTTATACTTAGTTTTTATAGCCTATAAGTTTCCAGAGTTTTTAGAGATTGCAACAATGTTGAGTGGGGGTGATACTGATGTTGGAATGGATGGGGCGATAGGAAAGGAGTCCGAAGGTGCAGATTTAAGAAAACCAATCTTTAGTTCTATTTATTTTAAGGATGCATTTCACCGTAAATTAGAAGATAACCGAAACCAAGATGCCCCATTGATGCCTAGTAAGGAACCATTGGAAGAGAGGAAAAATGGTTCTCGACGTATAAAGCCGCTGCAGCACAGATATGGTCGAATAACGGGTGAGATAATGAAGCGGAGGAATAGAACTATGGATTTATCAGTGCTTGAGAGAATGGCGGATGAGGCTTGGACGTTAGGCTTAAAGGCATGGGAAGAAGTGGATAAGGTTGATGACAAGGAGACCGGAGAAAGCACTTTAATTGAGGGGAAACCCGAGTCATGTCCTTCATGGATATCAATGAGTGGGGAAGACTTGCTGAAGGGAGACAGGTTAATGTTTCTACCTTGTGGGCTTGCTGCTGGTTCTTCAATTACGGTGGTGGGAACACCCCATTATGCACATCAGGAGTATGTGCCCCAGCTTGCGAAGTTGAGAAAAGGTGATGCCTTGGTTATGGTTTCACAGTTCATGGTTGAATTGCAGGGGTTAAAGGCTGTGGATGGTGAGGAACCACCAAAGATTTTGCATTTGAATCCTCGACTGAGAGGAGATTGGAGCAAGCGGCCAGTCATTGAGCATAACACCTGTTATAGAATGCAGTGGGGAAAAGCTCAAAGATGTGATGGTTTACGATCCCAGAATGATGAAGATATGCTTGGTAAGATTTATTATGCTTTAAATATATATTCATTTTATTCTTATTCTTTAAAAATTGGTATGTAACTCATGACCTCTGTGGGCATTGAAACCAAGATCTCATTCATGACCCCATACTTATTGGGGATGGAAGTGTGATTCAACCCAAAAGTGATTGACTCCTAATTTTTCTTTTATAAGCTCTTCCCATTCTACAACAGGGATGAAAACTGACAAAAATATGAGAACTCTACTTTTTTTGCCGTGATTAGAGGCTCAAGAGAAATGAGTTGTGGTACATTTATTAGGTTCATTTGACCTGATATTAATGCTTTGATTTATTTATTGATAATTCGATAATTGGGGGAGGGAGGATTTGAACATGTCTCATTTAGAAACACCAGGAAGTGCCAACAAATTGAGCTACAAGGCTTGAGTTTTGGCAGATATTCATGCTTTGATGTTTGAGTTATTCTTAAAATAATGGTTCAGAAAAGTTGCGATCATGCCTTGGGCATACCATGTGGTGAGACTCAAGTGAACAGACTTGTGACACATCCATCAGGCTCAGTTCATCTGAAACTCATGCCTTGAAGTCTTACTCTTTTTTTTTTTTTTTGGTTGATGTAGAGTTCTTTCTAATTCTTAAGATGCTTTTCTTCACAACTTAATTTATACCTTATGTCTCAAGGTGTGCAGCATTTAAGATAAGTTTGTAAAATTTCTTGAACAATTTATCAGTACTGGTAAAAGGCCAAACACTTATTGTAGACCTCTCAAGTTTTAGCATATGACACGTTTAACTTATTGATTCTTAGACCATTAACAAATAAATGTGCAAAACTGAAAAAATATTGATATATATAATTTTGTGGTCTTCATGGACATTAGGCTGGTACTTCATTTTGTGGTTGTAGCATAGGTTAGCATTAGTGTCATATCTGGTTAGATAATCTATAACATGAACTATGTAATGCAAACATCTCATTAAGTTGCCTAAAAATCAGGCTTTAACTTTCTTAATCTTTCTCTTTGGTGGAGATAAAATATGTCATAACACATTTTGGAAATACCGTGATGCATATGTTCTATATTTAAATGCATAAACATAAACTTGTGCAGTGTGATGTATATGGTTCTATATTTGACTGGTAAGGGACTTATCAAAAAAAAAAAAAAAAAAGAAAGAAAGAAAAAGAATTTGACTGTTAAGGGTCGAATTTTCAACTTCTTTCTAGAAAAAGAGATAAGAAATAAATTCTTCATTCTCCCCTGGACCTCTCTATTCTTCATGATCTTTTTGATCTGTTAAGGGGTTGAATTTTCAAATTATTAGACATTGAGAAACTAATATAGCATTTATTTCTTATCTCTTTTTCTAGAAGAATTTGACTCCAGACTATCAATTTAATCATAGCTTGAGCATAGATCTTTTGGCATATTAGTGTAACTTATTACTTATCAGAAAACCTTAGCATATTAGTTAGACTTTCTTCTTTATTTGAATGGCTCTTGAGCTGCCAAATTCTGGTAGTTACATTCCAGATCAGTAACTGCCGTAATTCCCTCCATGCTAATAAGATTCTTGACCTAGCTATAGTGTTGTTGTGTGTTAGACTGTTAGTGGGGGGTTTAAGTGATAGTCCAATGGTAATGGCATATTTCACCTCCCTATTGTCCACCTATAAAAAAAAAGAGGTATTGGTGTGTGTTAGTGTATGGGTTTAGGTACTAGTTTGGATAGTTAGAGCTTGATTTGGGCAGTGTCATTGAAATGGTCTTGCTAATCTGGTTTCTTGCTTGTGCATAAAATTGGGTTATTAGGCTATAGCTGACCTTCTTTGTTTGAAGTTCACCTGTAATGCTGAGTATGCTGAGTTTGCTTTGTAGCAGCTCAAATATGAAGTCACTGTATTTTGATTGCTGATCAACTTTGTTGACATGCTGTTGTGAATATGATTCAATAATATACGTGTAGGTTTCTATTAAGAACCATACATTCACTTTCTGAATCAATGTAGGAGATTCTTTAACCTCGATTGCAATCAGCCTCACGAACTTGCTGTTTTGTTTGTAATTTTGGTATTCTAGGCTTAAAACCTTTGTTAGCCCCTACTTATCAAAAAAAAAAAAACCCTTTGTTAGCCCCTATAATTGCACTGCATCACCTTGAGTCTTTCTCATTTAATAAATTCTTGTCAGTTGCTAATTCCCTTTTTAACTCTCCT
Source organism: Quercus ilex subsp. ballota (assembly GCA_032727855.1). Taxonomy (NCBI): domain Eukaryota; kingdom Viridiplantae; phylum Streptophyta; class Magnoliopsida; order Fagales; family Fagaceae; genus Quercus; species Quercus ilex. Next base: position 63,002,429 of record CM064912.1, on the reverse strand, counting down.
GAACTTTCCTGATTGTTCTGGGCAACAATAACATGCGTACTGTGTGAAGGATGGGGAATTTTTATGCTCCTAAGAAACTAAAATTTTATTTATTTATCTTGCATGTAGTTGTTTATGATGTGGTATGACTTATTTTCTTTTCTTTGCTCTCCATCCTCTCAACTTTTTAGGTACCATTTAAGTTGTAAGGTTTTTCTTTTCTATGTATTTTGCAGTTGATGGATTTGGGAGATGTGAAAAATGGATGCGGAGTGATATTGTAGACTCAAAAGAGTCCAAGACAACTTCATGGTTTAAGCGATTCATTGGACGTGAGCAGAAGCCTGAAGTGACCTGGCCATTTCCTTTTGTGGAAGGTAGACTGTTTATAATGACCCTGCGTGCTGGCATTGATGGGTACCATATTAGTGTTGGGGGTAGGCATGTGACTTCATTTCCGTATAGGACGGTAAGTAATGTGGAAAAACTTGTGACATTTACTACTTATGATATCTGTTTTGTACATGTCCCATGGAAATGGTGAATGCTTGCCTTTGAGATCTAGAGTATGTCATATTGCAGTGTAGTTTGGGCCGTTGTGCTTTATAGTGTCTCTTTCTATGTTTTTTTATTTTTAACAGTGGCTTCCATTTTACCCTGTCGGCCTTTCCAATTTAATTTATGATGTTGTTTTTTCCTTTTTATAAGATTGTGTTTCTACTGGGTATTCTTTGGCCTTGTTGATTTAAAGATACTGTGGGAGATGCTTTGCTGATGGTTTTGCCATAACTTCAGGGGTTTACTCTTGAAGATGCAACTGGACTAGCAATTAAAGGAGATGTGGATGTTCACTCAATTTATGTTACTTCTCTCCCTACTTCTCATCGGAGTTTCTCACCTCAAAGAGTATTGGAAATGTCGGAGAAGTGGAAAGCCCGTCCTATACCTGAGGGCAAGATTAAACTCTTTATTGGAATTTTGTCTGCTACTAATCACTTTGCAGAACGAATGGCAGTTAGAAAAACGTGGATGCAATCTTCTGCTATCAAGTTTTCTAATGTTGTAGTTCGATTCTTTGTTGCATTGGTAAGGTTTCTGCATATATCTTTACCCTGCTTAATTATGGGTCAAGAAATTGGGCTGATGAATTACTTTCCAGGATCCATGAGTGTAATGAATAGAACATGGTGATATTGATTATTGACATGCTTGAAACATAGAGATGTTGATGCTAGTGTTGCTATCTATTAAAGTATGATAGATAATAGCGAACCATAACACTTTCAATGAAATGTAAATCCATAGTAAAGGGTTGAACAATGTGGAATGCTTATGTAAATTGTTTGTGGTTTGTAGGTGCAAAAGTTCTGTTGATGAACATTTAGGATACCAATCAAGAACATGCCAGATTTAAGATAAATTGGGGAATTATCTACGTGTGCTTGTGGTGGGTTAATATCTCAAGAGGATTTTGGATCTAGGATTTAGACTTGTAGAAGAAAGGGTTAGGGCTTAAAATTGGATAGGGTTTGATGAGCTTTTGATGGCTATTTGATAAAATACTTGAGGTTGTTGGGTTTTTGATAGGTAAGAGCAAGGGCTTGACTTGGGTTGTAAGGAAGAAGGAAAAGTGAGAAATATATGGTGCTCAAGGGTTCTATGAACAGTATTTTGTATTTTGTATTTCTTCATTTTTCTTGTTCTATTTCTGCTGCTTTGTGACATTTTCATGTAGTCTCTCTCAATAAAAATTTTCTTACCTATAATTTTTTTTTTTACCATTTTATTTACAATGGAATGGTGAACACTGTTGTATTACAAAATAACCAAGAGGGAGGGGTAAAAGGAGAGAAGAAAATGAAAAAGCATACAATATTGGGGTGGAAAATGACCTGAGCTGTCCATAAGCAGTTTAGACTTGGGAAAAGTTTATTTACGTTCTTCAGCAAACAAGCCAAGCTCAAGTCTAGGTTTAAACGTGATTATTAAATGTATTAAGAACATACAAAATTATGTGTTTGTGAGCAAGTTTGTAAGTATAGAGCTCGATTTAAGTATATATAATATTATATTTTTGCTTGTATACAGGTATAAAATATAATATCATATCTCCTTTCCAAAGAGGGTTATCTCTTCTATTTTTAGCTCAGCTATATTTCTATTGAAAGAATCTCTGGCCAAAAAACATCTACATTATACCAATCATTCTTCTGCATGTATCACAAGTTTTTATAAGAGGCTATTGTGAGTCAATTTTAAACATAATGACTTAAGTAGGCTATATGGTATCTAGAGAAACTATTAAATTTTTATTTTTTACTTCAACTGAAGTTGATGACTTCTGAGATGCCAGAAGCGTTTAGGACAGTGTTGTCAACCTTGTTACAAATAACTTTGGACTGCGTTATTCCCAGTTACTGTGTTGCAATAATTAAATGGTAGGGTTAATGACTATGAGATATTATGTGACGCTTTTTAATCCCTGTGAGCAGATGACATGAAATCAATTTCCCTGTGACGTGTTTAGGTATTATATGAGGACCAATGTAAGTTTTATGTACTCCAATCCAGTAGACGGGCTTGTTTTGTTTGTTTTTGTCCTTATGATTCTTGAATTCAGAGATTTGGAATAATACATTGATATATGATGTATGCATATGAGCTAACAAAGTTTCATATGATATATGCCGTGCTTGTCTGGGTCTGTTATCTTTCTATTTTTAATTCCTGTGGACATTCTTCACTGGCTATTTATGTATGTGTTTCTTTTTCATTTTTCCATTTGAAAAATATTCTGTCTTCCATTGTATTATGATTGGGTTTTTGCTTATTTGGTGTTGTTACTCTTTACAAAATCATCATGAAGAATCCAAGGAAGGAGGTGAATGCAGTGCTGAAGAAGGAGGCTGCTTACTTTGGCGACATTGTGATTTTGCCCTTTATGGATCGTTATGAGCTTGTTGTTCTAAAAACTATTGCTATCTGTGAGTTTGGGGTGAGTTTTTGTATTATAATCTAGTTTGTCTTTCATTGAACACTTTCCTGGAGCTTCTGTTGTGTTGGGTTCCCATGCTGAGTTGTGTTATATCCTTAAAGTCCAAACATTCTCCATGCAGGTTCAGAATTTGACAGCTGCGTACATCATGAAATGTGATGATGACACGTTTGTTAGGGTGGACACTGTCCTAAAAGAAATTGAGGGCATCTCCCCTAATAAGTCCCTTTATATGGGCAATCTCAATCTCTTGCATCGCCCTCTCCGAAATGGAAAATGGGCGGTCACCTATGAGGTATGCTAGTGGGCTGGTATGTTTGTTATTTGGACTTGTTGCCTGCTATGGATCAAAAATCTATCCTTATTGAGTTCTGCCTTTTGGGCTTTTGATTTTTCCACTAGAGCTCTTTTCATCAATCAGACACTTCTGGAAATCTGATACATTGTGCTTGCTTGCAACGACGATTGGAAATAAGAAGAGAAATAATTTCTTCTCATATTATCTGAGCTTATTACTGTTGTTTTCTTCTAAATTAAGAAGTTTGTGTTCTTGGTTGGATAGACCTTTTTGATTCTCTTTGCATTGTTCCTATATCTAACGAAATTGTGTAACGTAACAGGAGTGGCCAGAAGAAGCATATCCTCCATATGCCAATGGGCCTGGATATATAATTTCCATTGATATTGCTAACTATGTTATCTCGCGACATGGGAATCGAAGGCTAAGGGTTAGTTATATTATTTCTCTACTGCCTTCCTTTATAGGAACCTCCAACCCGTTTCAGCATTTGGTAACTAAAAACTACTGTTTCTTTTTGGCTGCAGCTCTTCAAGATGGAGGATGTGAGCATGGGAATGTGGGTTGAGCAGTTTAACAGTTCCATAAGAGCTGTCCAGTACTCACACAACTGGAAATTTTGTCAGTATGGGTGCATGGAAAACTATTTCACGGCACATTACCAATCCCCAAGGCAAATGATCTGTCTTTGGGACAAATTGGCGAGAGGTCGGGCTCAATGCTGCAACTTTAGATGACAATGCTTAGGTCACACTCATCTTACTCTTCCCTCCCCCACTTTGTATTTTTCATTTTTTCTCACCAGTGCTGATTATCATCTGTCTAGGTGGATCAATTTATGAACTCAAACCATTAATTATGAAAATTAGCCCTCCCCAAATGAGTTATCAATGTATGATGTGTTATATAAGCGGCTTTTGATGATTGATAACGTCTTCCACGTAAACCATTTTTCACTAACTCATGGAATGAGGTTGTGAACGTGAAATTAATATAAATTTCATATTAATCCACCTAGGATGTAATATGGTAATTAGCAAAAAGCTGCAGTCATATATGGTATTTGGAAGTTTGGAACACAAAAAATAAAGGGTACATTTTCAGTCCTCCAAGAACCCAAAAATAAAAACTAAAGTTTTCAACTTGCATGGGAGATAAGAAACAGATCTTATTATAAGTTACAACGTGAGATTAATTGAAACTGTGTACTTTTGGGTCTTCCAAAAGGCGAAAATGTTGATGTACAGTCGATTCTTGGAGGACCAGAAGTGACGGATTTTTTGGGCTGCATTTTCAATTCCTGGAGGACCGAAAGCGTCTGCTTTTTCAATTATTTGCGAAAAATAGCATAAGGTCAAAAATTGGCACAATCATTCTTAAAAAAAAAAAAAAAAAAAATACCCACATTAGTTTATGTATTTGTTGTGTAAAATGAGATTTTTCTATGGTGTTTGAGCAAATATACAAGTCCATGTAACTTATGCAATTTTTTTTTTTTTTGGTGCGTGCGTTTCTTGAGGCTAAAAAAAGAGTGTAGATAGCAGTTATTATGTACGAAGAAAGAGACAATTAAAAAAAAAAATTGATATATTAATGAAATAGAGTATATAATAGATGATCATATGAGTGTTTTGAAAAATAGTTAAATAAATAGAAAAAAAAGTTTTTTATTTTAAAATGGTTAACTAAAATAGAAAAAAAAGGTTTTTAAAAAAAAATAATAATAATAAATGGTGATTTTTGCATAAACTAGTAAGAATGTTTCTGTTTTTTTTTTTATTTAATTTTTTTAAGATTAATGTTCTGCTTAAAATGACTGAAGCCTTTTTGCCAATCAGCCATTCCTATGTGGAAAAGTAGGTCACGTATCACACCAATTTCGGTTTTCCATGGATCACAAATGAACCAATCGATAATCAAGTACTAGAATACTTTTTTATTTTTTTATTTAACATTTTAACAATATGGCCCAAGAAATTACGATTTGTAATTCCCGTTGGAACCTGATCCTTCCATTTTTTTAAAGGTCCAACTGTAAACCTGTAAAAGTAAAATACCTAATAGTTCCAGGATTTTCAGTGCAACGTGGTTTTTAACTTTTTGGATCAAGATAGGCCCTTGAATAAAAGCCACTCCATTGTCAACTATCATTTCTAGCTGAGGATGCTATATCTTGTAAAGTTATTCTTACATGAGCCCATAGACACAACATGTTTAAAAAAGAGCCCATAGACACTATGTTTAAAAAAATTTCTTATGGTTAGTGACATGATTTGTGTATAATAAAAGCAGCGTTAATGATGTACCCAAATAAAAATAATGTTATTCTAATTATAATTCATAACATACTATTTAAGCAATTGTAAAACAAAATGAAAAGAAAAATATTTTGTGCAAGGATCATCATTTGTTTTTATGGGATTAAGAATTTAAGATCCAGTGCAATATTTTTGAATGGTTGATATTGAAAGATAAATTTTAATCTCAATCCTTCTATAAAAAAAAAAGTGATAAAAAAAGATGAAAGGGTAAATAATTAGAAAGTGAAAATTATTTATGAGAAGGATGAGATGAGAGGCATTATCACACCCGGTATTGCTATTGCTGGATCTCAATCTTGCTTTTACTTTTCAGGCCTAATAAAAGGCTTCAGTGGCTTGTTAAACCTAGCTAAAAGCAGGTGTAAAACTGTGGAACCATGAACTTGTCACGCTGAGGGCTAGGGATGGAACCAAGATTTCTTCTTTGGCAGGCTAGAGTATGTGCAAAAAATTTGCAAATAATATAAAGATTCAAGAATAAATTAATACACGAGAATAAAATTTATGTTTATTCAATGTTAACAAAAAAGAGACACTAAAATTATGTTAAAGACTATCAATAACAATTAGGGAAATGCTAACGAGTGCCCTTAGGACACTCGCTAATAATCCATTTAAAGAAAATTTTTTATAGGAAATGAAAAAAAAAGTAATTAATATTTTGACAGTTTTTTTCATTTCCCATAAAAGTGGTATTAAAACTTTCTTAAAATGAATTATTAACGAGTGCCCTAAGGGCACTTGTTAGCAGAACCCATGAAATTATTATCTATGAAGATGTACTAAATTTCCCTGACTCTAAAGTTAAAAGCTACCCTAAATTCCCTTATATAAATAATAAATAATATTATATTCTCGTGCCTTATTTGTCAGTTGGCACCTAATTCCAAACTCAAAAAATAAAAATTATTTTTTGTTTGGTTCATTGACCTTTGAATTTGAAGTTCATCATTGTGAATTATTTTCAAGCCTCGCATATGACAAATTGACAATTGATACGAACCCACTTCTACCAAAATGGCAAATCCAGCTTATGACCATTTTTATAAGCCATTTGGGTGAAGATTTCATGTGCTAAAATTAAATTGCTCACTCTCTATCTCTTTTATTGCATTTGGCTTAAACTAGTTGAATGGTTAAAATGTCTTAACACTTAATAAATCCAATAAGTCTACAAAAATCCTATGCAGTTTATTACGTGTCGAAATTCAAAAAATTGCGCAAGACCTAAAGAGTTTAAGTCAGGAAAACTCGATTAATTTCTAGAGTTATCGATTAGCCCTCTTTTTCTTTTTTGAATTTGTCAAGGACAAAAGTAGAAATGTATACCATGTACCACACACAGGCTGCAAATGAATTTCGGATCACTTTCTTCCTCATTGTAATTGAGCATTGTGTAGAACAGACATAGATATTTAAGTTGTAATTAAGATAAGAATTTCTTTCTTCATGCATTAATGTGACCATGTCTCTTAGAGACAATTATGAAATCTTAAATATCTAAGTTTTAAAAAATCTATGGGAGTTGTGTTGTCATATTGAAGCTCACGAATAAAGGAATCTCTTTTGATTTCACATTTGTGTGTCAAAAATGTCAAATAACGTATTTGGAACTTTGAAAATAACTAATATCAGTTACGAATACCAATTGGACCCACTGTAGTCCTAAATTTTCTATTTTCAAAATTGTCAGTTTTATTGCATGAGTCTTGTAGCACAATTGAAGGAGGTGGGAAAGGGTGGAGAAATTCTTGTATGAGTTGGGCGTATAAGATATTTGTGAGACTGACATGTGAGGTCCTACAACTAGAATTGGGATTAGCGTAGGGAGGGGGGTTGAGAGAAATTCTTGCATGATCCAGACATATAAGACATTTGTGAGATTGACATATGGGCCCACAACATGTTTAAGATACTTTCCTGAGGAAAGTTTGTCCTTGGGGGGCTAACTCTTAAAAATATGAATTGGGATCTACTATATGTATATATTTTTTCTAATGAATCAACTAGAATCTTAACAACTAGCCGGTAAGATATTCGGGTGGCCTAGTTGGTAAGATATTGAGTCAATAAGTCTTAGGATTTGGGTTTGAGCCTCAATAACTAGCTATGTGTTGGTGTTCCTTCTATCCCATTACCATCCCTAACGATTCAAAGAATAATAAGTGAGTTTCTCATAGACCAAGAGTATGGGGTCTCGCTCGGGAATAGGGTGCTACTATGATTACGCCTAGGTAGGGAAGCCACATTAGTCGCCTCCCTCTACCCATTTTTTTCTACCAAAAAAAAAAAAAAAACTAGAATCTACTTGTTATTTGCTATTAGAGAGATTTTATAAATATAGTTTTGCCCCTGTATGCTGTATGTAATAACACCAAAATTACCATCCTACAATTACATGATTCATGATGGAAGTAACATGTTATATTTATATGTTTCCGGAACACCTAGAATAATTTTAGGTGAGACCCATAATGCATTTGTGACTTTTGAGTTCACAATCAATGCATTTCCCATATATCCCCAACTCCTAGCTAATAAAACTAAGTGGGTCTTTTTTTTTTTTTTTGAGGAACTAGTGGGTCTTAATTACCCAAAATATATAGGAGAGATATTATATATGTGCATTCTGGCATGAAGCAGCAAATGAAATATTCCTTCAGTGACATCAATAGTATTGAGAAAACTCTCTTAATTCATAATAGGCTAAGATCAAAATCTGTATCAGTTCAACTAGTATACATACACATCAAACAAAACAAAGACAAGTTTGGTATTTTTCGGAATTTGACATATATATTATATTATATTATATTATTATCATGAGAAACTTTATTGCATTGGTGTAAACTAATTGAATGGTTAAAATATCTTATCTCATAAGTCTACAAAAGATGTCGGGTTCATTAAAAAAAAGGTTAAGTCTACAAAAGATCGAATGCAATTTATTACGCGTAGAAATCCCAGAGCATATATTGAGTATTGAGCAAGGCCTAAAGAGTTTAAGCCAGGAAATCCAATTAATTCTTAAGAGTTATCCATTTGCACTTTTTCCCTTTTGAATTTGTCAAGGTCCCAAGGACATATGTAGAAATGTGTGCAGGCTGGTAATTTCGGCAAACTTTCTTCCTCATTGGACTCATTGTGTTGAAAGTTGAAACAAACTTTTATATATATATATATATATATGAATTTCCTGCTTCATGCATCAATGTTACATGCTTTCTCGCTAGTTTTAGATGTATAGGTAGCGAATATAAATCCTTTGTACCATTTTTTGTGTTCCACCAATTATAATTTGTTATGTATTTGTTTAAATTTTTTTATAAAATAGCCAAAGTTTAAAATGAAAAAAAAATAAACACATGACCAAGTGTGATTGGTGGAACATAAAATGGAATACAAAATATGGTACAAAAGATTTGTATTCATTGGTAGCTAGTGCTGAGCATGTGAAAAGATGCATTAAGTTGCTAGATGCATTAAGTAATTTAATCTATAACATTTGAAAAGGTGATATTAAATCATTACTTAAAGTTTAAATACTAATTTAAAAATGCCAATACGAAGTTCAAATAATGATAAGAGTCATTTACAATATTTTAGTAAAAAAGAAAGAAAGAAAAGTAAAATCATAAATATAGTTGTGATCAAACCTCTAAGCAAGTAAATCAAATTACTTTTCTATTTCTTTTGAGAACCTGTCATTGAAGTGGTTGAATGGCTGAGTCCATTTGAAGAAGAATTAGTTACTTTAGTGAGAGAGACCAGAGAAATATACTATAGGTATTCATTTGACTTGTTATAGTAGCAAGTAGAATTTTGTCGTGTGAGTATTTTTGGTCTTTTACTTGTTTGCTACGCAATCACTTAGCCAGATTAATACATATCCTTTTCAATCTTACTTTTTATATCATAATCGATTGATCTAAATTCATTAATAAGACACTTACTCACTCATTGAATCGTTCATTTCATCTCTCACACATGGATACAAATATTTGGTACAAACACGCCTAAATCCTTACTCTTGTGATAGAAATTTAATACTTACAAATGTGATCAACACGGAAACTTCGTAAAATATTGAAACTCAAGCATATTATGATGAGTACTTTGTCCTTAAGGTCCGTTTGGTTGAAAGAGTGGAAAAGTGGGAGGATAAAAAATGGTGGAAGGATGGAAAAGTGGGAGGATATAAAAAATTTTATTTTCTCTCCTATTTGTTTGGTTGAGAGTGGAAAAGTGGAGTGATGAAAAAAATGGGTTTGAATAAATTTACTCATATACCCTTGTTAAAGAATGATGCCCAATTAAAATAAAAAGTGACAAATAACCACAAAAGAAGAATAATCTCTCAAATTTATTAAAAAAATAAAAATCATGTCCCAAAAAAAAAAAAATCACCTCTAGTTAAAAAAAAAAAAAAAAAAAATCACGCCCAGCCCATAGAAAATCAAAAGAAAAAAAAAAAGAACAGGAAAAAAAAAAGAAAAAAGAAAGAAAAGGCAACTTTCCTGCCAGAAGAAGAAAAAAAAAAGAAAAAAGAAAAGAAAAGAAAGAAAGGCACGCCCAGGCCTTAAAAAAGAAAAGAAAAAAAAGCAACGTTTTGCCCAGAAGAAGAAAAAATAGAAAGGAACAAGACAGCCTAGAAAATCAAAAGAAAAAAAAAGAAGAGGCAACATTGCCAAAAAAAAAAAAACATCAAAGCAATGGTTATTGAGAAGAGGCAAAAGTCATCAGGTCATGAATAAAGGGAGGGGTAGGTGAGAGGGCATTTGTGTAAAATGTATTTCTTAAAACTTTTCTCTCCCCATTTTCCTCAAAAATTGGGAGGATAAAAAAAGTGGGTCCGGAGGGAAAACTTTTTCCCCTCTTCTATTTTCTTTCTTCAACCAAATAATGAAAAATGACATTTTCCACCATATTTTCTATCTTTCCTGTTTTTACCCCAACTAAGCACACCCTTCAAGTTTTCCATACATTTCAACCTCACCCTACATTACTCTATCAAGACAACAAAAGCCTCCTCTATATATATATATATACACACACCTAATTTTCTCTCTCTCTCTAACAAAAGTGAAAAGCCTTCTAGCTATAAGCCCCAGCTCTCTCTTTCTCAGTCTCAATCTCTCTGTGACACCTATACTAGAGCAACATGAAGTGGAAAACGGCTGGTCCTTCAGAGTACTTAGCCATCACAGGGTGGAGCATCCCTGACATAAAGCTAGCCAAGAAGGAATGGATATTTCCAGGGCAGAAGTGCACCAAGTTCGACGTGTCTCCTGTCAACTACACCTTCGAGGTTCAAGCCATGTCTGCTGAGAAACTCCCTTTCATTCTCCCAGCAGTCTTCACAATCGGCCCTCGTGTCACTGACATGGACAGCCTCCTCCTCTACGCAAAGCTCATTTCTCCACATGACAAGCTCTCCAACCACGTCAAAGAACTTGTTCAAGGTGTCATCGAGGGAGAGACTCGTGTGCTTGCTGCCTCTATGACCATGGAACAGGTATTTAAGGGTAGCAAGGAGTTCAAGAAAGAAGTTTTCGGAAAAGTTCAACTTGAGCTCGATCAGTTTGGCCTTCTCATCTACAATGCTAATGTCAAACAACTTGTGGATGTGCCTGGCCATGAGTATTTCTCATACCTTGGCCAGAAAACCCAGATGGAAGCTGCCAATCAAGCTAAGGTATACAAATTTTGTTTTGATTTTGCCACTTTTTTTGGCTACAATTCTACACACACACATATATGTTCTTTCATTTTAATTTGGGTATTTATGTGAAAATGCAATTCTAAATTATTAATTTATTATTATTATTATTATTATTATTAACATCATCATCTCATTTTGTTCGTTTGGTTCTAAATTTATGTTCATAATCAATAATTCTCAATGGTGATAGACTAAAACTCCTCAATTTTTGTCATTATTAAGTGAAATTACAGTCCTAAATTATTATTATTATTATTAGATTGTAAATTCAGTTATAACTTTTATGTTCATAATCTATAATCCTCTATGGTGATTGAGGAAAAATTTTAATTTTTGTCATTAACTTCACAATGATATGTATATATAAATACTGTTTTTTAATACATAAATTAGCATTTTCATCAATTAACTATTCTATTTTTTGTCACTAACAATAAAATTGATAAAATGTTGTTATACATATGTTATAGATTGATGTTGCTGAGGCTAAGAAGAAGGGTGAGATCGGAGCAAAGGAGAGGGAAGGCCAAACCTCACAAAATGCTGCCAAAATTAATGCAGAGACCAAGGTGATAATGACTCAAAGGCAAGGAGAGGCCCAGAAGGAAGAAATTAGGGTTAAGACTGAAGTTGAACTGTTTAAGAACAGGAAAGAAGCTGAGTTGGCCGAGTACAAGGCTGAGCTGGCCACGAAAAATGCCGGGTGGTCTCAGGCGTCTCAGCTTGCAGAGGTGGAATCCACCAAGGCAGTGACCTTAAGGGAGGCTGAGTTGCAAACTGAGGTGGAGAAGAAGAAAGTATTAACTCAGACTGAGAAACTCAGGGCCGAATTACTAAGCAAGGCAGCTGTGGAGTATGAGACTAAGGTATATTTGATGGTGACACTAATATGTTTAGTTACACTGGTTAATTTTTCTTCTTGTTCTTTGTGTTGTTTGCTGCTGAGCTGCTCTACTTAATTCAGAAGAGTTCCTTTAACATACTCTGAAGATAAGATTTACTATTAATAGGTGGAATACTAATACAAGTAGGCAAAAGGATATGGACCAAAATTTTACATTGAAAAACAAATGGGCATTCCATAAGGCTTTAATTGCTTGAAGATAAAGACTTATTATTAATAGGAGCAAAGACTTTATAATATTCCTTTTTATTTATTTATTTATAATATTCCTTTAACATACTCTTTGTCTCGATAGAATAATTAATAGTATAGTGTTATTTTCCATGTTGTATATCTCTTTGAATTATAATGTGACCGATATTTTCATTTCATTTCTTTGTAAATCACTCTCACTAATGTCAATATTGACATTATTATTATATGATAATAAGGAATACAAAACGTTACTTCCACAAATACAAGGCATGCATTTAACTTATCAATAATGCTAGAGATACAAATTTTTTTACAAATTTATAATGTGGTGAGTGGTTATTAATAAATGAAAACATGATGTTAATGGTGGGTATATATGAAAACCAATAAGAAATTGGACATATCAACAGTTTGTAAAAATGTTGTAAAATAGTTTGTGCCTGTATACTCCCCAGTCCCAATTTGTTTGTCCTGTCTGAAAAGTCAGATTTTTTAAGGAAACGTTATTTATTGTCTTGTTTACCTTATAAAAATGTACAAGTTTACAAAACTACCCTTAAATAAATTTATTAGGTTTTTTTTTTTTTAAAGAGTTATTCTTAATGATCGAGCACCAATTAGATTGATTTTTTTAAATATTTGTTAGTTTTCTTTTTAAATAGTTTTGAAAATAAAGTAGGGGTATAATAGGATCATTAGTAAATTAATAACTTTTACTTTTAAAAACAGGACAATATTTTGAAATATCCCAAAATGGAATAGAAGACAAACAAACTAGGACAGAGTGAGTAATAAAAAGATATATAGTGAAAATACTTGATGGTAATACAGGTTGCTTTGGTTTTAACACATTAGTAAGTCGGTTCACTTTATGATTTTATGTTTATATTTGTATCTTACAAGTCTTGTACACAAGCCAAAACCCCATGATAAGCAATTGGTTTTTTATTAAAGGATTGTTAACCAATGCCTCAAGGGTACTCGTTAGCATTTCCCTTTTATTAATATAACTGTGAAATATTGATGATAAAGGTGCAAGAGGCAAATTGGGAGCTGTACAAGAAACAAAAAGCAGCAGAAGCAACCCTCTATGAGAAGCAGAAAGCTGCTGAGGCAGAGAAGGCAGGTGCAGATGCAAAGTTCTATGCATGCCAACAAGCTTCGAATAGTGCACTGTATGCAAAGAAGAAAGAGGCTGAAGGAATTACTGCACTCGCACAAGCTGAAGGCTTTTACTTGAACACCCTATTGAAACAACTTGGAGGAAATTACACTGCACTAAGGGACTACATGATGATCAACAAGGATATGTACCAAGAAATTGCCAGAATTAATGCACAGGCAGTGAATGGATTGCAGCCCAAGATTACTGTTTGGTCTAATGGAAAAGGTGGTGAAGATGGTTCAAATGGGGCAATGAAGGATGTTGCTGGGGTATATAGCATGTTGCCACCATTGCTAAAGACTGTGCATGAGCAGACTGGGATGCTACCACCTACTTGGCTTGGCACATTGAGTGATGTTACTCCTTAATGTGTTTGGTTTTTTAAGTATAGTACTATCAAAATAATGCCATGATAAAAGTTACGTACTAATGGTTGTTTAGTTTGACTTTCATGTAGAGGGCAGGGCACATTGGGTAAATATTTGGTAGTTTGCTCTATAATATCAGTTTGTTTAATACTAATTTCATTTATGCTTATTGGATCAGTAAATTTGTTGTTTTCTTTTCTTTTCAATATTACTTACTTTATTAATTATTATTAACCATATCTCCTTTTTTTGCATTTGACCATTTCATATTTTGAATTCCTGTAATTTTTATTTGTTAGATTCCTTATAATGTGTAATCGTTCTTATAAATACAATACAAAGCACTCAATAGACTGTGAGAAGGTTACTACAATTAAATATGCATATGTTTCAATTTGGTATCAGTGCAATTTTTTTTAGAGCACTCATGGCCTTTGACGCTTCTTCTTTACCTTCTTCTGCTATCAAAAAAACGCTGGTGTAGGACGAGTTTTTTGTATGGCCATTACCTTCTTCTCTCCCTTGTCAAATGCTCATCATTTTCTCTCCATTTATCTTACCTTCAATAGTTATCTATACTAGAAAACCCACTTGCTTCCTGATCTTGAATGTCAAGAGATCTTGGACTCATTGATGGTTCCAACTTGTGCGTAGCTACCTTCTACAATTTGTGTCTTGTCAACAATGTTACAACCCCAAATCTGGCTTGCCTTTCTTGGACTAGACAAGATCAACTTCTCATAAGCCTTCTCATTTCTTCCCTATTATGAAATCATACCTTGGCCCCTCTTCTTCTCAACAAACACGGACCACTGAGCTGTGCAAGGACAAGAAATAGACTAGGATCAAAGAACTAGTGCAAGGCTAGCCAAGAAATTTAGTTTGTTTGATACAAGTAGTTGAATAAGTTCTTAGTTGGTTAAAGAACCATCTTTAGCTTTTCTTTCTCGATGTTAGTTTGATAAAATATTAGGCACGCATGTACTTATTCTTTCATTATAAAAGTTGATGAAATTCTCCAACTCGATCTCTATGCTCTCTTCATAATCCCCAATCTTTTCTCTTGGAGGTTGACTACCCCCATAAACTCTCCATTACATCCGTCTATATGTTTTGAGTCCTATCACTTTACTACCCTTTTGCTATTCCTTAAAACAAATAAATTACTCAAACTAACTCAATTTTTATTCTAGATAATCGGAAGTTTTAGTTCTCTAGTGCCTGTTTGATAATGTTGTTCTAGTAACGTTATTTAAGTGTTGTGAAAATATGTGCGGGTAAAAAAGTATTATGAAAATACGTGTTGTGTTGTTAAAACAACTTGTTTAAATAATAATACCAAACACCCCCCCTAAAATTCCAAACAACAGAAGCTGCTGGGCATGAGCAAAACTGCTTATCCCATTAAGGGTGAATGCCTTCTGGATTGACATTTTTTGCTCTTTATGCTATTTTTGCAAGCATATTCATTATATGGCAGAAAACAAATTAAAAAAAAAAAAATTATGAGATCTATGCTATACTAAAACTTGAGCTATAAAATATTTGTTTTTTGAAATTTAACATGGAAAGAACGCAAATCTAGCATACAAAGTCAAGTGACTATTTAAACCTAAATACTCGAATGTATAAATTTTAAATTATACTCCATAAATTGAAACTTATATGAATAAATTAAGATAAATAAAAGTTGCAACACACACTTTATTATTGCAAATATCTATTTTAAAACATAATTTCTAACATAAACATATATTTAAACATGATATTTGAATGAATTATATTCTCATTTAAAAAGAAATTTTATGATGTTGGATTCCTATCAGAGTTTAAAGACAAAATTTGTTATGTTTGTTCTAGTTATAGTTGCTTAGAGGAGAGAGACACCGAAAGATTTAAGGGTAGAGTTTGAGAGAGACACATTTTTTCTCTACTCTTTTTAGCTTAATTTGTTTCAATTTTTTTTTTAAAATGAGTCTCTTAGCTGTAAAAATCTAATGTGGATGTCAATATTAGATGGTGTCTCCTTTTACACCACACCCTTGTTGAATTTATTGGCTTACAGTACTGGCTAATCTATTATTTTGCATATCCTTTCTCAAGTGTAAAACATTTCAGGAAAGAAAAAAAAAGAAGTAAATTATAATTGTACATTATCTTTAAAAGATTGTTCATAGCACCTATTGTCAGTATTAGCGAATAGCGATTGATATTATACATTACGCAGTACTGAATTAATACAGGAGTGCACCATTAATTATAATAATGAAAACAATGACACTTATTTAATGTGCTGGTTTTCCTTCCCCATTTGAAAACTTGATAATGGACTTAACAAAGCCTCTAATAATGCACAGAAAATCATTAGACTGAATGCTCCGGGCTTCAATGGGCTTGTGGTTGCCTAGAAGGCCTGAAAAGAAAGAAAGACAAGATCAAAGGTGACTGGGGTGAACCGGCCAAGAACCCTCCGATGCTTAAGTTAGTTTTCTCTCTAGAACTCAGGAATTCTAACTTTAGGAGTAGTGAAAACTTACTCTCGTTTGATATTGCCGAGTCCTTTTATAGTTTGTTTTGTAGTGATTACTTATATAGTAACTTCCTCAATGTAGATGGAAGTTAGAAGGTTCAGACTTAACTTCTACAACTGCTACCAAAAGTTAAGAACTTAGTGGGAAGTTAGAGCGATAAATAAGGATTTTCCTCATACTTCAGAATAGTAGAACGTGGTCCTAATCATAAGTTTTTGGATAAAGATTTTCTTTGAGGATTTCTAAGTGTTGGGAGGTCGTCCAAGTGAGTCCATGCTGGAGGACCTTCTTGCACTTGGATGACCTTCTTGCATTGGGACAACCTTTCTGGTCTCGAACGACACTATGGACGAACTAGAGATGGTTCAATTTTTGGTTCACTATCAGTTGCCCCCTTTGTCCAAGGGTCGTCCTAGACACTGTGGCAGAACTTTGATTCACTGTTTGCTTTTGACACATGTCAATACTTCAATGGGCAATTGACGTGTCATGTGACGTCCTCGCTTTGGCTGAATTTTATCGTCTCAGATTACGCCACGTGTCACAATCTTATTGACTGACCCGTCGTGTTGATTTGTTTTTCGAGGGACATGCCACGTGTCAATTTTTGGTTGGTTCGCGTCGTTTCATTGACCCATCCCTGGGGCCTATAAATACATATATTCTCTCTCTTACCCTCTTACTTTTATGATATTTTCCTTTTTGCCATCTCATCCAAGAGTCTCGTCTAGTCATCCTTGTCCTTAGTCTCTCGTCAAGTACTCTCTTTTCCTCATTCTTAGGTTTTCGTCTTTAGAAAATTTTATATATTTTTATAAATATGTCTTCGTCTAGTGGAAGTATTGAGAGAGAGATAGACGAGTACCAGGATGAGTCACCTAGTAGTAGTGGTAGTTATGAGAGTAGCAGTGAAAGTAGTGACAATAGTTCCCAAGACAATTATTATTCGTTTGGGGTCCCTAGATGTTCCTTAAAGGATTTCCAGGAGGAGATGCAATGTAGGATGACTTCTAGGACTGAGGCTAGCTTGTCCAAAAGAAGAAAGTCGCCTAGTCCCCTTCAAGTCAAGGAGGAGGATGAAAATGTTATCTATAGTTGTGCCCCAGAGGTTGCGTCCATCCTAGATGCGAATAAGTTAACTACCCTTGTAAGTAGATATCAAATTCCCCTGAAATTTAAACCTCGTTTGCTTGAGAGTGGAGAGTGGTGTTGTTCTCCTCTCTCTGGTTTTGGTGTATATGCTTCCTACCTGTTAGCAGGTCTTAGGTTTCCCTTTAATTCTTTTTGTAGAGATCTTTTCCATAGGTTGGGTATTGGACCAAACCAGCTCAATTCTAATGGATGAAGGATGATAGTAGCCATGCAAGTGCTATGGCGTGAGATGTTTGAGGGGAACCGTCCAATCACAGTGGACGAGTTCCTCTTTTATTATAAATCCTCTAAAATTAAACAATCTGTTGGTTTTTATCAGTTCTCGTCTAGGGGCCTCCAATTTAGTTTGATTAGGGGTTGTAGTTCTTCTGATAGGTCATGGAAGAAAGAGTTTTTCTTTATTTCTAGAAATTGGGCTAGGAACCCAAGTAATGTAAATAATTCCCCCTTTCCTCCTTTTACAGTGCCTTAGGTCGTCTTCGTCCCGAGGGTATGTCTTTCATCCTTTACTTTATCTTTTCTATTTATTTCTTTCCTCGTCTAACTAAGTTTTTTATTTGTACAGCCATTACTCGTCCACATTTGGACAAGTTTTACTTGGAGCATATTGACAGAGCTTGTGCTCATCCTGAGAGGTCCTTCCATAGCTTGGTGACCTTTCGTCATCTTGTTATCTGGGGGCTTGGTCCTGAGCCCACTGAGGAAAATCTTGCACACGAGGAGACTACTCGTCGAAGTAAGTGTCGTCCATCATCTTTCATTCATTTTTTTTAACCTTTATCTTTCCTCATCACAGGGTTAGCCACCATGGAGGAGAATAAAGTGAAGAATGTGGCAAGTAGGACTGAAGAGGAGGGATACGTCCAGGTTCAAGATGAGCCAACTCCCTTGGCTGTCCAGAAGTTTGTCGTCCAGGCTACTCATTTCCCTGTTACTAGAAACCAAACCCAACCCAGAATGGTAGAATCTCATATTTGATCCCCTTTCTCTATCACCGAAATCACAGAAGACAGAACAAAACAAAAATGACAAAACCCAATTATCGAAAACACAAATAAAAATTTCTATTAAAAAAAAAACTCACTAATCCATTACTAAAAGAAAGGTGCTACATCCATAACATTTTTATAACAAATCATAAGTGGCAAGTTGTTATTAGTTCAAATTTGAACTTACCACTGAGATTACCATTTTTTTTCTTAATAATAATAACCAGTAACAACTTGTCACTTAAGATTTGTTATGAGAATGTTGTTAAAATGTTGTGCACATAGTATTTCTCTTACTAAAAACACAAAACAAAACACAAAACCCATTACTAAAAACACAAATAAAAAATTTCTATAAAATAAGATCTTGCCCCATGTATGGCGGTGACGACTACCTTGTTGTTTGACATGGGCGTTATCGTTGCTGATGGCGATGAGGATCTGCTTGCCGGAGAACTACTAGGAATCTCACTGGATCTTTCACAGATCTTCAATTCAAAAGAAAATAAGATATATATTTTTTTAATTCATTTCATTTTAGTGCTGGATTGTGTGGGTATTGCATGTAAAAGTACTGTTGAAATTTTAATTCATTTCATTTTTTAATGAGATCTTGGCAAGCCTATTTCTCTTTATTTATGTGCGTTTGGATAGCAAGAAAATGATGGGAAATTTTGAGATTTTCTTTTTTAGGGTCTAATAGGTAGGAGGATTTTTGTTTTTGTTTTCAAAACAATATAAAAACAATTTTCAAAAAATTGAACTTGAAACTAGTTTTTAGATAATAATTTTTATATTTTATATGTTTGGCTCTCACTTTTAAGAACAATTTTCAAAATACTAAAAATAAAAAATAATTGTTTTGGAGATCATTTCTGTAGGGACTCAATTTGTAAGGCCCCAAACAATACATTTTTAGAGAGTGAGTTTGAAGAAATTGACTCTTGCAAGCCAACGGAGCCCAATCATGAACTTGTCGCCTTTGAAGGCCAATGCTCCTCAGTTTCTTCTCAAAATTGCTCCTCGGCCTTGTGCCGAGGAGATCCCCCCCTTCTCTGTGCTGTCTTTGTCCTTCTTATATAGCCCTATCTTTCCATCTCTCCCCTTCATCTGTTGATCATCCAAGCGCTTCCCCATCTGAACGTCCGTCCCATCAGCGACACTATCAGTACTCAAGTGATTCACAATAATCAAGGTCGCCCTATCTGAGAGTCACGTCTTCATTAGTGCGACCTAAGGATTAGGTAAACGCATTTAATGCGGAGGTGACAGCCTGTCCTGGGCCTGCTTCCCCATCTGAAGCTAATCTTGGTCCGCCGAGGACAGGGTTATTTTCGGCGGGATTTCTAAAATGTATGCACCCACGAATCCTCCTCGGACGAACCTTCGTCCTTGGAATGGGCCATGGGCCAGATGTCAGGTGGGCCGAGGTTACCAGGCCCACGGGCCCCACAATTTCTATTTTTGAGATTTAAAAAAAATATATTTACAAAAAGTAACGTGTAAAATCTGTAAATTACTTTTTTTTTTTTTTTGTGAATAATGATAAGGGAATAGAGCTCATTATGTACTTTTTTATATTTTTATATATTTTATAATATTTTATAATAATAAGTTTCAAATTTGAAGGGTGTGAATTCTTTTTATGATAAAGATAAATTCCTTAATTTAAAAGATAAAATATTTTGGACAAATATGTGGGGTCTACTGTTTTCAATTTAATTACAACTATATCATTAAAAACATTTTCTGTATTCTGAAAACACCCCTTTAACTATTTTCAAAGTTCTATTTTAAATTAGGAAAATTGGATATAGTTTTTTGAAAACTGTATTTAAAAAATATTAGCCAAACAATAAATTCAAGTGTGGGACCCACTATTTTATGGATTACCAAACAAAAAACTATATTAAAATACTCTTATAAAAAAAAAGGCTCTTATTCATTTTATTTTTTCAACCAGATTTTTGAGTTTTTATGCTTTTTTTTTTTTTCCTGACTTGCCTTTTTTAGTTATTAAAATGCTAAGGTGGCTTTTTAAATATCATTTTATTAGCCACATAAATTTCAAGTATGCCAACTGTGTAATCAGTTGGCTATGTTAGCATTTTCCATTAGTGAGTTAATGGTAAAGACTAGATTAATTGCTAATTGAAATTACAGGGACCAAATTGATTGCTACCAAAATGTAGGAACTAAATTGATAGTGACTCCAAAATGTAAGGACCATCCCTCTCTCCCTCTCAACCAAACACCCTTAAAAAAGTTCCCCCTTTTCATTTTTTTTTTCCAATCCTCTCTAAAATCTACTCTACCAAACACACCGTGAGATAAAAACATAGTAAATTTCATGGCCCCATGATTCAATTCTAATAACATTAGTATTTTTTTTCATCAGTTCAAAAAAAAAAAAATTATAATATGGCAATTTTATCTTGATCATTTCCAATAATTCCAATAAATAGTGTACCAAGATATTATTGTGAAAATATGACTCTTGATTAATTTCGAAAGGAACATTTATCTACCCCAAAGAATTCTCTCTATAATATCTTGTGTGATTTCTAACACTTTTGAATGGTGAAGTCTTAAGCTTGCATAATTACTTTATCCAACTCAAAGAATTCTCTCTATAATATCTTGGGTTTTCTAATACTTTTGAACGGTGAAGTCTTGCACTTGCATAATTACTTTATCCAATTCAATTTACGCTCCATTTATTTTGAAGTAAAATATTTTACATGTACGCTCCATTTTTTTTTTAATGTAAATATTTTTCGAAAAATGTTTCCCATTTTTAGGTGTTTATTTGCAAGTAAAATATAATCAAACTTGTAAAATATTTTCTTCCATTAATCGTAAAATCCTTTATAAAAAAATTGTAAAATTTTTTTACTTTGAAAATTTGGTAACAAAGATTGCTTCAAGAATTGAAGTGCAACTTTTAGAAGCCTTCCCATATCAGGTTTATTTGCAACTATTAGATACAAATTGTTTGGAGCGCATCTTATGAAGAAAAATCATTCTTTGACATTGAATACAAATTAGCACCCCAATATTGTCTTCACATCATAGGAAGTAAGTCTTTCTCTAACATACATTGAACCCTCAAGATGTGATTGACACCAACAAACCAGTAGACCAAGGTCCCCAAAGAGCAAGCACTCAGCAACAAGTCGCAACGAATACTGAATCATCTGTAAGAAAATTAAAAAGAACTAGAGGGAGGAGAGAGGAGATTTCAATCACCCCAAACAATATTTAAACAAAGGAAAACTAAAGAATTAAATAGTAACCCTTTCAGATTGATTAGGTATTCCAAATTACATAAAAATATAGCCAAACAAAGACAGCATGAAGAATATTTAAAATGAATTCAATGTGGCTAAGAGGTTACATATAACAATTTTCAATCACTAAAGAATTAAATAGTAACCCTTTCAGATTGATTAGGTATTCCAAATTACATAAAAATATAGCCAAACAAAGACAGCATGAAGAATATTTAAAATGAATTCAATGTGGCTAAGAGGTTACATATAACAATTTTCAATCAATGTTTTATAAGAATTAAATCGATCTAAAACAAATTTCTGCATACAAAAGAAAAAATATTGACCAAAATATATTTTTAAGATATGCAAATTTTGCCTCCAAATATTCACATGTTCAATTATGAATGAATGAAGTCACTAATCCATTTCTTGA
Organism: Quercus ilex subsp. ballota; assembly: GCA_032727855.1. NCBI lineage: Eukaryota > Viridiplantae > Streptophyta > Magnoliopsida > Fagales > Fagaceae > Quercus > Quercus ilex. The sequence continues at coordinate 62,980,102 of CM064912.1, read as the reverse complement.
TACTTCTTTCTTTTTACTAGAAAAGACAAGATAACCTTCAATTATTATTAAATAAAATATAAAAAGAAAAGAAAAAGAAAAAGGGATATGATAACCTTCGTGTTGCAATCTCATCATCACAACCTAGAGTTAAATATTTTATTCCAAATCACATCTCACATTATTTTTGATTCTCTTCCACATTATAATATGAAAAGCTGAATGGAGATGACACTTCTTCTGATCATACACTTATTTTTTATAAGACCTGGTTGAAATTTTTCCTCACAAGCTTCATTGTGCATCAGAGGACATATGTTGGCATTAAAATTAATTCAAGGGTCATCGTAATGAACAATGCATTAGTTCATTATTTGTATTCATTGTCTCAAACGGATAGTCAATAGCATATAGTAAGTGACTTTCTGATTTCTCCACAGCGTTTGATTATCCCAAACACAAAATCAATATAAACCATATTATATAAGCAATGTTCCTCATAGATAGACAAGATGGAAAGAGAAGTACAAAACTATTGTTTTCCCAAAGATATACGATAAATCCACTTAAATAAATTGGAACTATTGTTTTCACGAAAACATATTATTGTGATAGATTGGTTTTAAATGTGCAAAAGTCCTGAGGAGTCTGTGGATCACCTTTTGCTTCCTTGCCCTATAACTTCAAAATTGTGGAATATGGTTTTCAATTTATTTGGTGTTCAGTGGGTTATGCCGCTAAGAGTTTTGGATATATTATCTAATTGGCAAGGTTGGTTTGAGTGTCACCAGTATAAAAGAACTTGGGAAGCAGTTCCTCATTGCTTAATGTGGTGTTTATAGTGGGAACGTAATGCTAGAAGTTTTGAGGACCGTGAAAAGACCATCCCTGACCTGAAGTTGTTTTTTCTGAATTCCTTATTTCACTGGCTGCCATCTTTGCGTTTCTTTTCCTTCACTTCTCTTTTAGATTTTATTGATCATTGTAATTTACATATATGACTAACTATGATGGTCTCTAGTGTACTCCCTGTATACAGTGTTTTTCCTTTTCAATAGAGTATGTTATTTATCGATTAATAAATAAATTTGGAACTAAAAGAAGGTTTTTGAGAATTAATTGGCTAACTTATGGTCGTAGATGGGTGCACAAGAAACATACATTCACGCATCACAAACAAAGGACTAAAGTTTTTATTACAGTAAATAAGACGTCACATCAAAGTAGTTCATCAAAATGAGTTTGTTCCATGTGTATCTTGTATAGGTTAAGTGAGATTCAACCGCTGAACAAAGAGAGAGAGAGAGAGAGAGAGAGAGATGATTTACTCATTGTATGTATTTGGGGATTTCGCCTTTTCTTAGAAGGGAAAGAGAATACTCAGCAGTGTCAATAAGGTCTTCAATGTTATGCAGGGATGTCTCTTCAGAAGCCAACAGGAAGATAGCACGAACCTCTGCTTTCTTAGCCAATCTTGCTGCAAAAGTGAGTGGAAGCTTTGGGGAGTTGATGCTTCGCAATATCTGGCGATAAAGAGAGAGAACTCGTCCTCTATTCCTCGTCAAATCCTCTGCTGTAGCCCATATGAGACCTTTTGCCATTTCTCTGCACTGGAAAAAATTTACTATGTACTTGTTTTCTAATAAATTGGTGGGGTTGAATTCACCCAATACAAAACGAGTAAAATGTTATCACCATTAGAGAGAGATATATATATATATATATATATATATCTTCCTTTAATTTAATGCAGATTATTAGTGTCCCTCTTCCGACAGAAAGAACCTTCACATAGCAAAAATAGAAAATTTTAATTGTGTAGTTTTTAAGAGACATCCAAAATCACAGTATAGTCCTCATAGATATGGTGATGAAATTAATAAGGCATAACAGCAGAAGCACTGGCTAGACTACAAGCATAGCATCAACATTCAAGATATGGAAATTTACCCTTACAAAGTTATCATTCAAACAAAAAAAAATGAACCAGCAATGCCTCAAAGCATATTTGACACACACGGTTGAGAGCAAGAGGCACCAAATACCAACCCCCCCCACCCCCCCAAAAAAAAAAGGTATCATCTGATTATCACTCCCAAATCTTGCAAGAAGCTATAACTAAAAAGGACAAATAAATCATCAGTTTTTTTTTTTTTTTTAATAACGTGGAAGGGCCCTTTGGACCCTCTCCTGGGGAGTAAACTACTGATAAATAAATTATCAGCGATGAAGAAAGAACAAAAAAATCACACCTGTCCTCATTAGAAAAGGCACAATTACAAACTATATAATGTAGGGCCAACAATTGCTAGAAGAAGAAAAAAATACTCATTGTTTTAACTGTACATATCAATAAATAAGATAACCCATCACAATTGCTTTTTCATTGACTAAACAAGATTTTCAACTAATGGTAATATAATTTCTTATTTATGATAGTACAGGTGCATGTGGTGATTGCTGAACTATCTGTCAACCAACATCCACATGGTTAACAATACGGCCTTGGAGTCAGTAACCCCCACAGTCTAACAGGAAACAACTATCAAATGGCGAAGAGGCTAATTTTCTACATGGCCACCTGATGAAAATAGTGCACCACAATGAGATAATATTCTCAATTAAAACATTCAAAAGAACATAAACTTCACCTCAATACACACAGCGAATGCAAATTTGAGTATTTTTTTTTTTTTTTTTTTTGGGTTAGTTTGCACCCCAATCAATGGGACACACTCCTATGTGGAAATGAGGTAAAATTTGAGCTAGAACTCATTGACTTTTCTCTGTTTTTTTCTCAAATAGATTGAACCAAAAAAATTGCACGGACAAAACATCATGGACAAAGTATTCAGAATCACCAACTCTGATCATTGCTCAAGACATCATGAGTAAAATGAGCAATAAATTCCTCATAACAAATCAAATGCAATTTGAACAATAAGATTCTAAAAACATGTACACACTTAAAATGCCTCATTGAAGACGTTCATATACAACAACAACAACAACAAGAAGCCTCATCAAAGACATTCATATACATGTTAAAATTTAGCTCATCCCACAAGACAAGCATTCTTTGTAAAATGTATAATTATTAAAATCTTCCACAATGTCATAACAAGATACTTACAAGTAGCTCTCTTATTTCATTACAAAACAATAAGTTTGAAAATAACTATTGCTGCCTTTAGGAAATCCCAATTAAGAAAATTCTACTTACCAGTTACCTCGCAAGGTCAACCAAGTTCAACTCAAGTGCGCCAAGTGATGTCAACTTGAACCTAATGAACAATAGCACAACCCTATCAAAAAGACACAAGACTAAAACTAGCTCTACTGATGGGAAATTAAATCCATAGGAAAATAGAAACACATCTATTCATAAGTATATGATATAAATGCTTAACCCTTCAAACCCATTAAGACAACCACGAAAAAGATCCAAAGCAGTACTCAAACTCCACTTTTAGTCCCTCAAAATCCTCTATGTCTTAACTACATGATTTCCCAAAATGACACGCAAACAATCTTTAAGCTTCCAAAATAAGCTCCCATCACACCCCTCTAACCCCAGTCCTAAAGACCACCTAAATAAAGTCTTAGAATGTGTCTTTGGAGTTCAAATACAGGGCCGGCCCTTCCCTTAGGCGAGTTAGACAATTGCCTAAGGCCCCCAAAATTTTAGAAAAGAACCGGGTAGTTTCAAATGAATTTCAAAAATAATCTGGCACATCCTTTTAACCAAAAAAACAAAAATTTTGGTAAATCCTATTAAACATTGGTTCTAAACAAAATCATTGACCAAAAATCAACCAGATAAACTACATATCTGGTCTAAGAGATTAACCACAAAACAATCACAAATCAAAACAAATAAATCCACTCAAAACCCTTAAAAATTTACCTTTCTCTCTAGTCTCTAGTCTCTGCTCTCCGCCTCTCTCTAGTCTGCAGTCTCCACTGTTCAGTCTCCAGCTGGACCGCCTCAGCCTCAGCCTCTCTCTGATTCTCTGCTCTCCGCCTCTCTCAAGTCTCAACTGCTCACCTCACCGTATCAGGTTCTGAGGTTCAGGAATCAGGTATAAAATTATAAATATTTGGGCACAGGGCACTCCATTTTATTTGTTAAGAACTTAAGATAACTTTGTTTATTTGGGCCCTCCCAGCTGGCTGGTTTTGTAACTTTGCCTGTCGTTTAGTTCACGTAAAATATTTTTTTTAAAATAAATATTTTTAAAAAATATTATTTTTGAAAAAGGAAAATGTATTCAGATTGTTTGTCTGTGTAATGAAAAATAGTTCAGAAAATAATTTTTGGTATTTAGTAATATTTTAAAAATACTATTTTCTTACAAATTTTTCACATTTTCTTAGTCATTTTCTTAGCATCCAAACACATCTTGTTATAGAAAATTTCAACCCACAACAACCAAAATTTATACCCACCACCGAAACAACACCAAACACCACCGAAACTCCAATTCAACCCACGATGGCAAACTCCGGCAATCAAAAGCCATAAAAAAACAAAACCAAAGAAAAAAAATTATCAAATCCGGTTAGATCGTTGCGGTGAGGCAACTGGGTTTGAAGGCGAAGGCGTGTGCGGCGACTGGGTTCAATCGGCGCGGTGCGACTCGCTGGTGCGATCGGAGCGGTGCGACTCGTAGTTCGTGGGTTCGCGGTGCGACTCGTGGTTCGTGGGTCTGGGTTCACGATCTCGGGTTTAACGATCTTGCCGGTGGTGCGACGATCTTGGGTCTGGGTTTGCAATCTCTCTCTCTCTCTCTCTGTGTTTGCGCGTGAGTCCTTTCTCTCTCTCTTTCTCTCTTTGCGCCTGGTCCTTCTCTCTCTCTCTCTCTCTCTCTTTCTCAGTTCAGAAACCATTTGAAGTGAAAATAGAAACGGAAATGAATTTCCGTGGTCAAAGCTTATTTTTTAAGGTCAACTGAAAAGCATTTCCGGAAAAGCCTATTTTCAAAACCAACCAAACAGCCTATTTTACGGAAAATAATTTCCTGAAACCATTTACACCCAAAACAAACGAACCCTTTGTTTATCACTTTTCAGTTTATCATTATGGCTGCCTGGACCCACCCTGGACTGGGCATTAAGTTTGGGCCTTCAAGTTTTTTTTTTTTAAATCCTGCATTTTTTTTTTTGTTATAGATAGGATTTGTTTTGTGTGTTTTTTTTTTTTTTTTTTTTTTTTTTGGGTGGATCTTATTAATAAGTCTTGTGTCAGTGTTATGGCCGTGCTTAAATTTTTGTTATGCTTGTACTTAATTTTTTTTTAAATTTATGCAAGCTGAGATTGCTAAAAACTTGTTATTGTTCAGTGAAACTAACAATACTTTTTTATATAAATCATGTTCTATTTCTCATTTGCTCTACACTTGAAAGTTATTTTTTATTTTAGTCTTTATAAATATATTGTTTGATTAGAAATGTCTACTAGAAAATATGCATCTAGATATGAAAAACTTAAAAAAAGAAAAAAAATTAATTGAATCTCAAAAAGGATCAATGGATAAATTTGTTATTAGTAATAAACAAAATATAACACAAAATTTAGATGAAAATATCATAAATAAGCAAGAAATTCACCAAAATAATTTAAAAGAAAATGATGTTCAATTTTGCAATACAACAAATCTTGATAATGAACTTCAAAATAATTTAGAAGAAAATGAAAATAATGATGAAAAATATAATATAAAAATATTAAATAAACATTAATTTAATTAATATATAAGTATAAAAAATGTCCCATTTTTAGTTCTCGCCTTAGGCCCTAAAATGTCTAGGGCCGCCCCTGTTTCCCTCTCATCCTTTCTCTGCCTCAACCCACGTCACACCGTGCTCCATGGCTGATCACCAAGCTCTCCTTCTAAACCTCCATGGCCGGAGCTTTTCAAGTTCATCACCTCCAACCACGCACCATTGCCGAAACCCAGCCAAAATCAAATCATGACCACCACCACGGCCAAAACCCAGCCAAAATCAATTCGCAACAAAAACCCAAAAGCCCACCAAATCACAAATCAAATCACACCCACCAAAATCAAAGCATAAAACCCACAAAACAACCAAAATCACAAAATGAAAATACTGAAAGTGAACCCACCGTTAAAAAAACATATATTGGTTTTGTTATTATATTTTAGAAGAATAATTATCTTGTTGAACTAATTTTAGATCTAAATTAATCAAACACATACCACAAGCAAGAATGATAGATTGAAAGCAAAGCAAAAAAAAGGATATTTTCTAGAAAAGTGTTTTAAGAAAATAGAAAGGGTAAACAAAATATAAAAACTATTTGTTTCATAATCTCAAATAAATAAATAAATAACAAAAAATCACACACCATAATCCAGTAAAGTCTCGTGAGCCACAATTTCACCTAAGAGGATCGTCTGAGTTGAGAGGAAGAGATTTTCATAGTCTTTGACTTGGCAGCACAATCTTCGATTTTCTTTCTTGACGTGGCTTTCGCTAGTTCCTCTCCTGTTAGCCTAGGCGATGTATAAAGAGAAATAAAAGGAAGAATAACAAAATACTGCATAAAAAAAAAATTTGTGAGAGAAGAAAGACGGACTAAGATCAGGTGCATTGTCGTAGGTATTTTTTTTTTTTACATTTTTTTTAAAAACTTTTTAACTCTCCTTTAATATATTTTATTTAATAGTTAAGATTGAAAGTTGTTTTTTCAACTTTTAATCTCAGCCATTAATTACAATTGCATCAGAGTATTGCACCTGAATCTGAAAAAGACAAAGAGACCTACACATACACATACACATACACATACATAAGCACACGTACACATACACATACACATACACATACACATACATATACATAAGCACGCATAAACACATACACATACACATAAACATACATAAATATAAGCACGCATAAACACATACACATACACATATATAAGCACACATATACATACACATACACATGCACATACATAAGCAAACATACACACACATACATACACATGCACATGCACATACACATACACATACAAATACACATAAACATACATACACGTACACATAAATATACATATACATAAACATAAACACACATGCACACACGCATAAACATAAACATACACATACACACATACATACAAATACACATACAAATACACATAAACATACATACACATACATATAAATATACATATACATAAACATAAACACACATACAAATAAACACGTATAAACTCACATAAACGTAAACATACACACACATAAACTTAAATATAAACATAAACACACATAAACGTAAACATACACACTCATATACATGCACATACATAAACACACACACATACATAAACATACATAAACATAAACACACATGCACATACACATAAACATACACATACACACATATAAACCTACACATACACACATATAAACATACACATACACATACACACTCATACACACACACATACATACACACACATACATAAACACACATACACATACACATACACATACATTTTTAGTTCTCGCCTTAGACCCCAAAATGTTTAGAGCCGCCATTGTTCAAATATGATTTCTATGGCTTATTTTGATTTTACAAAATTGTTTTACTAATATTGCACTCAACACAAGACCTTTCTAAACCTAAAACTTAATTCTTAGGAACTTCATACAAATATAATTCTAAAATTACTAAACTTCTCACTAAAAATCATTTTATACTCCACAAAAAGTCCCTATATACTGTTTTTGAATTCCCAAGCTTTCATCATGAACACACCAATTTTTCGACATCTTAGAGACCCATTTTGAGAATTGTTGGCCAGCTTTAATAGGAGTATAAAAACCTTGTTTTTATATTAAAATGAAAAACATCCGAAAGTTACTCATACCCCAACTAAAAAGCTGCTACAGCTAAAATGTATGTTTAAAACTATGTACTTTTGGTTTCAACAATCTCATGGAAGGCTTAAAATTTTAATTTACCAAACACATTACAGCAACATAACTCAAAAACAAACAAAACTCTAGTTTTTTTCTAGTTTTCTCAACACCAATCCAAGCAATCTAAACCAAAATTTGGTATTTTTATTTTGAACCCACTAAACTTTTTAACTAATCCAAACTCTTCACAATCAACTCATAATAATCATAATCAAACCATTTTGCCTTTTCAATGCTTAATTTGTTAGAAATATGAATCTTACCTTAAAATTTATTGGTTGGCCGAAAGTCGTAGGATCTTTTCTTCCTAAGTGTGTTTTTTTTTTTCCACAACCTGCGATAGGAATGAGTGAAGAGGAAAGGATGTGTGTGTGTTTTAAAAGGTTATTGGGCTTGGGTTTTACTAGTCGCCCTTATCGAAAGCTTTTTAGCCCAAGTCTTATAACAAAGGACATTGGACTCCAAATAAGATGTATTTCTGAAAATCCTTGTACAGCTCCAACATAGACTTTGTTCTTCATTGTTTCAGCTCAACCGTAGACTAGGTAATAATATTTTACCTGGTGATTTTCGTCTGAGTCTCTGAGATGTACGAGGGACAAGAGATTTATAGACATGTGAGAAAGAGAGAACAACAGATTCAAATAAGAGAGAGAGAGAGAGAGAGAGAGAGAGAGAGAGAGAGAGAGAGGAGAGAGTATGAATTTTTGGGTTTTTTTTTTTTTTTGGCTGAGATGAATATTTGGTTTTAACTATTAAAGAACCCAACAGAGTTATTGAATTTTTTTTTTTTTTTTGGTAATCGTACTTGCCAGTATTAAAGAGTTAAAATATTTTAATGGCACAAACGTATTGAATTTTAAAGATATTGTTATATTGATTATTGTACTCAAAAGTATTTCAAATGATAAATATTTATTTAAAATTTATAATAAAATGAGAAATGTTATATTCACAATATTTTTACAATACTTTCACAACAAATTTTAAGTGGCAGGTTGTTATGAGTAGGGATGTAGACGTAACACTTCTCGTAATAAATTGCTAGAAATTTCATTTTGTTTTTAAGCCTCCTTTATACTTGAATCTCTTTAGATATTTTTAAATTTTAATCAAGATTGTTAATTTGTATATATTTATTTTATTTATTTCATATTAATTAATTACTAAATTTATTATGACATTATCCTAGTTCAACCTCGGTCAAACCCAAGTCCAATCTTAAAATCCTGGAAGCTTTTTTTTTACTGGTTCTTTGAACAGTTCGGGTATGAAAAACCATGGTATTTCTATAGGTTTTCTTTTGCCTGAAAAAAAAAAATATTACGGAAAATATTTTCTTTTTTGGTGTTTGGTTGCATCTTGAATTTTTTTAATAATTTTTTTATGTGTTTAGCATGTTGTAAAATATGATAATACAAAAAACTCTAAATGGAAAAACATGTTATGGAATTTGGTTTGGTTGATCAATTGTGTGGATTTCAATCAGCTCAACTTGTAAATTTTATTGTTGTTGAACAAGATATTTGAGATTCAAACCCATCCTACATAAAAAACTAATTAGTATTTTAATCAGATGATAAAGAATAATTATCATGGAGCAAACGCTATAGGTTAACATTCTATCGTACTTAGTGTGAGTTTGGGATGAGCTGAATTTTTCAGCTTATCTCTACTTTTAGCTTATTTTTGCTACTATTTATGGGTCTCATTGTACTATTCAGCTTATTTTTTAACATTTTTTCTACATTTTCAATAAAAAATTTTCAATTTCAGCTAAATAAGCTCTTCCAAATGGACGCTTATTTAAACTAAAAGAATGTTGAAACAAACAAGACTTTATAATTTGTTTTGCTTGATGTGCGCAATTTGTGATTGGTTGAAAATTTTTCTCCCTATTAAAAATTTGTAACCTCAAAATTTTTAGTTTGCAAAATCGAAAATGATTCACAAATGTAAATTTGTATTGATGACAAAGTGGGTATGATCATTTGCCAAAAACAAATTAGTGTCTTGATCTGATGATAAAAAATAATTATAATGAAGCGAAAGCTATAAGTTGAAATATATTGTGCTTATTTAAAATATAAAAAATGTTGAAACAAACAAGACTTTATAATTTCTTTTGTTATGATGTGCACAATTTGTGATTGGTTGAAAATTTTCCTCCCTGTTAAGAAATTTGTAAACTCAAAATTTTAAGTTAGCAAAATAAAAAAAGATTCACAAATGTAAATTTGTATTGATGACAAAGTGGGTATGATCATTTGCCAAAAACCAATTAGTGTCTTGATCAAATAATAAAGAATAATTATCCTGGAGCAGACACTATATGTTGAAATTTTATTATATTTATTTAAAATATATAATAAAAAAAATGCTGAAACAAACAAGAATTTCTAATTTCTTTTGTTATGATGTCCACAATTCGTGATTGGTTGAAAGTTTTCCTCCCTTTTAAGAAATTTGTAAACTCAAAATTTTTTGTTTGCAAAATCAAAAATAAAAAAGGATTCACAAATGTAAATTATTATTGACAACAAATTGGATATGATTGTTTTCTAAATATTAAATCTAAAATCATGAGAAAACATATGATTGAACTCATATTAAAAATCCTATCTTAGTCAATTGAAATGAAGAAAAAACAATTTAAATTATTAAAGAGCAACTACTATAGGGAAAATTAGATCACATAAATAATACTAATAATCTTTAGCAATGATTCATCCTCAACCTTAATTAAAAATGTAGCTCCTCATAGTATTTGAAAGAAAACATAAAAATAAAATACTAAAATTTAAACTAAATAAATAAATTTTAAAAAATAACTGTCATGGAGGAAAACTACAAAAACAGCCGCCATCCGCGGCTCCTCTGCCTCTCTATATGTTCAGCCCTAGCAGTCTCCAACCTGCTTAATTTTCTGATTTGCTCCTCTTTTACGCATACATGCACTCCGACCTAAATAAAAACTCCCAAGCATATGTGCCGGTGAAGAAATAAAGAGGCCCATAAGAAACATGCAACCAAGAATTCTGACTCTAAAGCCCACAATGCTGACCTTTCCTAATTGTTGTTTGAAACTATATTTGAGGTTTTGCTTCCTTGGCAAACTTTCTACGTCAATATGATTCTTGGGCCTAACTCGTCTTTTCTTTGGTTTAATCTTTGTTTTCACTTTTTCTTTGGTTCACGCATAGCTCTTGGATCTCTTAAGTGGGCTTGGCAATTGACCCACTTTGTAATTCCACATGGTCACATGCACTTAAACTGTGAGGATAGCTTCTTTTTTTTTTTTTTTTTTTTTTTTTTTTTCTCTTCTTCTTCTTCTTCTACTAATCCTCGTTAGCATGTAAAGCTTTTATTACCTATAAAACAAAGATAGTTTATAATCAATCACAAATTAACATAAAAATATGGCTAAATATACAAATATGAGAGTACTTTATTGTATATATTTCATGAACATCAAGAAGAATGTAAATAATATATATATATATATATATTTCTTTCATAGGTTTAAATTTTAAAATACAACTTTATGTTTAAGTATATGTTTGCATTAAAAAATTAAATTCATTAAATATTATCAATAATTAAATGTAAGTTGATGATTTAATAATTTTATGTTACTTGTAAAAATTAAATTCTTTGGTATATAAGGCTATGTTTTTTTTTTTGTTTTAATTTTTTTTTATGTAAAATGTTTTCAGTTGTAAATATATGAGGAAAAAAAATGTTTTCTTTTTTGGTTTCTTTCCTGAAAATGATACAAAAAAACATTTTTATGTGTTTTGATTGCAACGTAAAATGAAAAATTTTGTGATGTCTCACAACCTATCTACCAACAAATCTACACAAACAACTGACTAGCTTAGATGCGATCTCCAACTTACTAGATCTTATTTTTTATTATTATTATCTTTTTTTGTTCCTAAATTTCTCTTAGCATCATGACATGTTTCATTTGCAACTGTCCAATCAAGAACCACGGAAACAAGCGTTCTAAAAATCTCTTGACTACAATCAATTCCAAAGCAAGAGTAACATTTGGTGTTAATGAAAAAAAAAGTGTATAACATATTACCAACAAATGTGTATAGTCTTGTACAAAAACGGTGTACATATGGAATGAATATAAAAAACAGTTTAATTTCTTTGATATAAATATTTAAAGTAGAATTTTCTTAGAAATTTTTTCTTTACTTGTAAAATTTGAAAAAGAAATACATTATGTAACTTACATTTTGGTTTTACCATAAAAAGGTATCAATTTTTTTTAATCTTTTATGTGTATAGCATAATACAACAAATATGCTGATATGGAATAAACGTAAAAAAAACTATTTAATTTCTTTCAAAAATTTAAATATATGTTTAAGTAAATGTTTGTTAAATTCATTTAGATTAATAAATAATTAAATCCAAGTTACTTTATAGTTTGATTAAACTAAAAAAACATAAACTTGTTTTTCAACACATGGAAGAAATTAAATAATTTTTTGCTTTCATCCCATATGTGCATATTTTTGATACCATGGAAGTAGATATTTATTTAAATTGATGTACTCTATAAAATGTTTAAATTCTTTGGAGTACTTTCATTTGTTTAACATACAAGTTTATGTTTAGGTTATGTTTACTTTAAAGAAATGGTCAATAAATAATTAAATGCAAGCTGATATATAAGGATCCGTTTATTTAACAATGTTGTTTGATGTAAATGTTTTCAACTTAATTTTTTTAAAATAAAAATGTTTTTTCATCCCGCTATTTGGTTTCATTCCTTAAAATGATGGAAAAAACATTTGCATACACCTATTGAATTCAAGAATTGTTATAGTATTCTTCTTTAGCTATAAAATTGAAATCGCAATGATTGAACTCAAGAACTATGGAATATATGTTAATATCCTTTCTTCTAATAAGTAATAGTAGCAATTTAGTTATTAATTAGTGACACACACAATCTCTCGTCAACAAATTGAAGCAATTGGCAAAAATGCTTGGTCATGCTTTGGAGAGAAGTTCGCTCTACCAAAGACTCAAATTTGTATACACCTATTTAAGGGCTTCAGAAAGTGCACCTTCTCATTTAGATTCTCAAAAAACACAAAAAGAAAACAAAAGAAAATTCACATTCTTCAATCCATGGAGAATTGGTTTTTTTTTACAAGGGAAGGATTATTTGAAGGGGTTAGCAATAGGTTTAAAAGTATATTGACATGTGGCACAATGTATCTCTTTCTGCTTTCATTCTATTGTCTTCTTCCTTGCTTACTCTAGTGATGTGTAACAATAAGCTGGGTTTATTATGCAACTCAACAAGCTTTTTTTCCTTTAAAGGCTTAGGGGTGGTTTTGGTCTTATCGGGAGATATGGCATCGGTGATGTTTCCAACATGTTAGATTCTTATAACGATCGCTATAATTAGATCCATTTCATATTTTGTTACGTGGATGGGGGTAAAGAAGGTCACTGAGTTAAATCTACCAATCACGTGCGTTCTAATTTTTGTAGAGGTCAGTTCTAAAATCCTCATAAGGAACTCGTCAATAGACAAACAAAGTACTAGTCCGTCTAGTTTTCTCATAACTATTTAATTTCTTTCATAAGTTTCAATGCATGTTTAAGTAAATGTTTATGTTAAAAATGTTAGTTAAAATTCATTTAGAATAACAAATAATTAAATGCAATTTAATACTTTTATAGTCTGAATTATATTACATGTAAAATTCTAAATTCATAAGTATAAGTTGAACATCATTTGTTGTAATATATGCCTCAATTTCTAAAAGATTTAGCTAATGAAGGGACATTTATAGTGAGCGTTAGGAATAAAATGCTCTAATGTATGTGTAGAGAATTGAGTACAAATAAAAGTAGATATGAAAATAAATTTTAAAAAAAAAATAAACATGCACTTAAACATAAACTTGTTTTCAACACATGAAAGAAATGAATTTTTTTTTTTTTTTTTTTTTACTTTCATCCCATATGTTCATATTTTTGATACCATGCAAGTTGATACTTATTTAATTTGATGTAATTTGTAAAACGTTGAAATTCTTTAGAGTACTTTCATTTGTTTAAAGTATAAGTTGAGTTATGTTTACATTTTAAAAAAATGGTAAATAAATAAAATAAAAGTTGATATATAAGGATCTGTTTGTTTCGTTGATGTTGTTCAGTGTAAAATATTTTTTCTTAATTTGTTTTTGAAAAAATGTTTTCTTTTCTGGTATTTGGTTTCACTCCTTAAAATAATACATAATACATAAAACATATTTCATATGTTTGGATTCACCACCAAATACAACGCACCAAATCTATACACACACACACATGAGTGACATGACCCACTATCAGTGATAGAGCCAGAATTTTAGTTCGGGGGGGCAAAATTGAAAGACTAGATTGAAAGTAAAATTAATCTAAATATTACTAATCAATATAAATAACAAAATAGATAAACAATTATATACTAGTGTAATTGTCATACAAAACTAAATATAATATAAACTTTAATTTATATTTTCATCATACCTAGTTTAATTTACTCAATTGGAAGATTAGCAAAATATACCTCGATACAAGTTCGTTTAGAATTTGATTTGAAAATCATTATTTTGATTAGGCTTCGCCATAATCTCAATTGCTTACAAGTACACATTTTATATAATTAAAATAAATAATTCACTTCATAGTTAATAACAATCGAATTAAGAGATTAATTTAAAGACATAGAAGTTAAACATGTGATTTGATTCCTTAAAATAAATCAATGTAAAAGTGTTAAGGTTATAGAAATATACCTGCGAAGTTGTACTTTTTTGGCCTTGAATACTCTTAAAAAATTATGTAAAATTCAACATTTCTTTCTCTATTCTTTTAAGTGATAAGAACTAAGAAGTTAAAATTTTGGTCTATGGTAAAAATAAAGTGTTTGAAACTGTGAAAAAGTTAAGATAGAAGATAAAACAATTAGGAGGCTAGGGTTTTAGTTTGATATAAAATGTCTTAAATATTATTTTTTATTATTATGATGATGTGGATACCCTAATTCAAAGGAAATAATTGTGTGACAAAGGCGCCGGGGGGAAAAAAAATTTGCAGTTGCTTAAGAACATGTGGCAGGAAAAAAAAAAAAAAAAGGAATATGGTTTTAAAGTGGGACCCAAAAAACATTGTTTTGTTTGAAAAGACAAATAAACTAATGGAACATTTGTGTTATTTCTTATGGAACCTATATATGGAAAAAGACAAAATAGTGTTATTTGTTCTCTGAGTATGGAATAATCACTTAAAAACTTATTTTTCTTCTTGTTACAAAACATCATTTTTACAAGTTTCAGGGTTAAAAATGCCCATTCTATAAAATTATACATGCTACTATTATCAAATATAATAATATATTAATAATTCAAGCAAATAACTATTATCAAATTTAAATTTAAAGATGATTTTTTTTTAGAAGAGCGATAGCCATGAGCTAAATTAAAGATGATTTTTTCCCCGTATTTGAAGGAGTGCTGACTTACAACAACTAGGAGTTCTAATTTAGGGTTTTTGGTCTCCAAAAAAAAAAAAGTTGGATTATGGGCCAATGGACAGATGCCCTTTTTTTTTTTTTGGCTTCTTGTATATAAAATTACTTTTGGGGTTTTTTTTTGAATAGTTAAAATTTAAGTGTATTGCATAATAAAACAAATATGCACGTTTTGGATGGACGGAAAGTACTATTTAAATTCTTTCATACGTTACGAGGAGAAAATGGGCAAACGTCCTTTTTGCGCAAACAAAGCAGCATTTTGCCCCATTTTTCAAACTAATTAGGGAAATGTCCCTCTTTTGAAAATCGATTTTCTCAAAATTGAGTTAAGTCTTATAGTTGCATTTTTAAGAAGCCTATAGTAACGTTTTAAGGATCTATAGTGGCATTTTTTAACTCGAGCTTCATGAACTCAAGTTATAGGTAAAAAAAAAAAAAATTGCCTATAACTCAAGTTCATGTAGCTCCAGTTACAAAACGCCACTATAGGTCCTTAAAACATTACTATAGACTCCTTAAAACGCCACTATAGGGCTCCATAATTTTTTTTTTTTAACTCAATTTTTAGAAAATCAAGTTACAAAAGAGGGGCATTTCCCTAATTAGTTTGGGAAATGGGGCAAAATGCCACTTTGTTTGCACGAAAAGGGCATTTGCCCATTTTGGCCACATTTACGATATATATTTAAGTAAATGTTTATGTTAAAATTGTTTGTTAAATTGGTTTAGATTTAAAAATAATTAAATACAATTTAATACTTTTATAGTTCGATTATTATTACATGTAAAAATTTAAATTCTTTAGAGTATAAGTTAAAAATCATCTGTTGTAATATTTGCATCAATTTCTAATAAACCTAGCCAATGATTTTTCTTTTGATTTAATATATATTTTTCCTAATAAAGGGACATATTTAGTGAGTGTTAGGGATAAAGTACTCTAACGTATGCATAGAGCATTGTGTATAAAGAAAAAGAGATTTGAAAATCAATTTAAAAAAATAAACATGTACGTATGTGTTTTCAACATATGTAAGAAATTATTTTTATTATTGTTTTTTCATCCCATATGTGTAAGACAAAATTCAGAGTTGCAACGGAAAATAAATAAACATAAATATACCTTCAGCCATAGTTGTTTAAGTGTTTAGAGAAAAAGAAGACTTACTATATGATAGAGTATCTATAAAAGGTGTCTTCAAGTCTATGACCTTTACCTTACATATTTCCTTTTTATGGAGACAGGGCTACATATATAGGCTAGACTAGGGACCCTTTTAAATTAAGATTTGTTCCATAACCTCCTTTCTATCAAGGAGTTTAAAACTTGTAACTTCAAAATGTTTATTAACCAAATGAGTTATACCAATTGAGAGTTACTTAGAAATTGTTATTCACCATAACGTTTCTCATGAATAAAATCCTTAAGACATGAGTTTTCATTTATCCTTTAAATGTGGGCCGCATAAAGTTTTCTTAAAATCTTACATTCTCCCACTTGTCCCACTTGACATTTAAATTACTTGATAAATGATATTAACTTTAACATGGCCTTGATATTACTCATGTCAACTAGTTGTGAAATACTTCCACTCAAATAAAGAATCCAATACATGAATCATGGCAGTAATACCCTTAATTATAATGAGTACTTCCTTCCATGTATTTTAATGTATAGTTATCCTTACTTGAGTACTTTATGAGCCATTAATTCTTTATGAATAGACTAACTATTAGCCATTCGAGTCCTCTTTTATACATCTCCACAAATATATCATCCTTATATATCTCTATAGATATATCTAACTTAATACGTATACATTATGTGCACAAAATAAAATTCATATATTTTCTTCTCCAAAACTAACAAAATATGTGTTTAAAACATCTAATAATTAGAGAGAAATTAAACACCAAATGAGCTAATAAGTTCCATATGTCCAAAAGACTTTTTTACCACTTTACCGGAAAACCTTTAGCTATGAAATTAATATACATTAGCTCAATAATTTTAACTCAATGGACACTTTCAGTTTCTTAAAATTCTCTATCAGATTGAGTTACTTTATGTCGATATGTTTATCTCGGCTTTCACATTTATTGTCCTTAGAAAAGAAAATTATAATCGAGTTTTCTTTGAAAAAATCTTTAAAGATCTCATCATAAAATCGACAACCTTAAGAACTATCCATAATGCCTGTCTTATAGCTTCATAGCATATAGGATATCTTACATGACAAAATCAAATCACTACTTCCAAGTAGTATGTCATTCATATTTAGGCGTAAAAACAATACATTTACTCCCACTGATCTTAAGGTATATATACCGACTAACAACGTGCCCAATAAAACCAAATGGCACGACAAAGTTGGTGAACCTTTATATACCATTAGTGGGATGCCTATATGCCTAACTTTTGCAATATAAAACTTTATTTGGGAGTCAAACCTTAATGGATCTTGTAAACTAATATAAATAGCTTTCACAAATCTTTACCTTAAAGGAATAAATTCCCAAGTTTTTACTCTTGAGCAATTAGATCACTCCCACCCTCGTATTTTATTTCTCATTTTAACCTATTTTATTCAATGAGATGGGTGATTCATCCACGAGTACCAAAACATAGATCCACAAACCCAAAGAAAATAAACTTTAATGCTATGAAACTTAAACTTTAATTCTAAATTAACCAATGTCAATTTAGTAGTAAATTCGACCCTCCTATGGGCAGAGGCGCATCATGCATGAGTTTATTATAAAACTTTATTCATAAAACTACTAAATATAAACTCTAAGAATCAAATTTTCCATACTTATGGGCGTAGGAAAAATCTCATCTTAATGCTACATTCACCATTTTATTCCAATTAAATCGTAAAAATAATAAACTCCCTATGGGGCCAAGTCATTATCTTCATAAATTAATTGCCACTTAGATGACTTTATTCCTAATGAAGTCTCATAAAAATTTATTGGTGTGATTATCATCATGGCTTAGGATGCTATGGCTACTCCCATGTCGTTTTGATATTCGCTACTTCATATGGCATCATAAAGATCAACCAATCCTAATATTGATCAAGTCAATTAAAATAAACCATAATATGATATTTAAAGACAAGATAAGTGTAAGAAACTGTAAATACACTAAAAATATCATATATTTTAATGATGTAATGATCAATTTTTCATATATAGTCACAAACTTTATAAAATCATTGCACACTATATGCAAGTCAAACAAGATAAGTTTTGCTAGCCCAAACCATGTTTTATTTCTATCAAAGAAACATAATAATCTATATACAAGAAGTTATCATGACAAATATCCACTTTCATGAGAAGCTTAAATTTGAAAAACCAATCATTATCTTCATAGAAACATTCAGCCAAATGCAAAAGGAATAATTTTTCATAGATAGTCGCCTCTATCCGATAACTATCCCATATTAAAGCCATTCAGCCCAAATGACGGTATATGCTATTTCAGTGATAAGTTTCAACACTATATGTTATGAACCATACATGAGATACATGGCATAAAACTTAACATTATTCCATGCCTCTTAAAACTGAGTTTGCTAACGTTGTTAAAAGACTAGATTTTGATGGCATAGTTAATTTAGCTGAAAGCTCCCAACACAAAAGAATATCCAATGCAAATATTTTATATCCTTAAATCCATATGTGCATTGGAAATTTAGCCAAATCATAGACAAAACCTATGAATGAAAAATTACTAAACAACATAGCATGAAGGAGGCTTCGATACCAAATGTAAGACAAAATTCAAAGTTGCAGCAAAAAATATATAAACATAAATATACCTTCAGACATAGTTGTTTAAGTGTTTAGAGAAAACAAATGCTCACTATATGATAGAGTATCTATAAAAGGTGTCTTCTAGTCTATGGCCTTTACTTCACATATTTCTTTTTATGGAGACAGGCTACATATATAACTAGGGACCCTTTTGAATTAAAATTTGTTCCATAACCTCCTTCCATCAAGGAGTTTAAAACTTGTAACTTCAAGGTGTTTATTAACCAAATGGGTTATACCAATTGAGAGTTACTTAGAAATTTTTATTCACCATAACGTCTTTACAAATAAAATCCTTAAAACACGAGTTTTTGTTTATCATTTAAACGTGGGTCACATAAAGTTTTCTTAAAATCTTACAATATGTGCATATTTTTTATAATTGGTATTTATATAATTAATTTAATGTAATCTATAAAAAGCTTGAATTATTTAAAGGTTGAACATCATTTATTATAATATTTATGCCAGTGTCTAAAAATGATAGCTAATGATTTTTCTGTTAATTGATTATTTTTCTAATAAATGGACATTTTTATGAGTATTAGTGAAATATGTTAGATCTCGTTCTAGCTTAACAAAACCTTTAAATCCATAAGAGATTCTTTGAATCCACAAATTGATTATTCATTGTACATATTGTAGGCCTATTTAAAGACTCCAGAAAACATATTTCTGAAGTAAAAATATTCCTAAACCTATCCTAATTAATACCCTACCATAATAAGACTCAATTTGACTTTAAAAAAGAAAAAAGAAAAAAGAAGAAACTCTAATTTGAAAAAGAAAGCCTCAAAAACACCTAAAATCAAGGAAATACACTCCTAAATGCTGAAATAAGTAAAATTACATAAAAATTCAGAAACTAATAAACAATAAAATTAAACCCCACATCTTGTCTTACATCAAACCCCTCCATTGGAATGAAATTCGTCCTCCAGTTTTCATATGAAAATTGAATTCTTTTACGCCAAATAAAACAATACATCAAATACTTCAAGAGTTTGATTCAATTCTAAAACTTACACTCTTGAGATAGTGTAACATAATATTTATTCTCATTTGCTTTCAGTTGTTCATAACATCAATATCAAAGGATTGAAAAAAAAAATCAAAATTTTATATTTCAAGAAAATCAATAGATTGTGTAATCATCTTCAACAAATCAACCAAGTCCTAAGAGTTGTGGTTATGGACTCATTATCATATCTGACTTTAGTTGGCTCTTCCACAATATTCCTACACTACAAAAAAGTGAGCTTTAGCTGCGTTTTTTTAAGCGGTGTTTACAAAAACGCGGCTATAGACTGACGTTTGAGTTGCATTTTTGTGGGTTGGGCTTAGGTCGCGTTTTAAATACGCAGTTATAGACCCATCCGATTTTTTTTTTTTTTTTTTTAAATATTTCTTAAAGCTGCATTTAAAAAACCCAGCCTAAGCCCTACCTAGAGCTGTGTTTTCTATAAATGCGGCTACAATTGTATACCTAAGCTGCGTTAGCTAGTAATTTCCACCTTATGATTTCTGCCATTCTCCTTAGTTAACTTAGTCTTTTTTTTTTTAATATTTTATTTTATTGTTATCTCTTCACCAACTTCTTGAAGAGTATTATCTTCAATTTTCAAATTGTTATCTTGTTGTAAGTCTTGATCTTTTTCAACCACTTCAATAATATTTTCAAAATTCGGTTTAATATTGTTCATCCGCAATATTATATCTTCTCTTGATGGTGGAAGGTAGAGCTCATCAATATAATTTATTAAGTCTAAACTTTTTGACCAATAATCTTGCTTTATATATCACAAAATTACACCATAAGTCAAGAAAAAATTCATGAAATTATGTTTGCAAGCTTCTTTTTTATTCTTGGCCATGAATGAATTTTGTCTTTACCTTATCAGATTTTATGAAATTATGTTTGTTCCCACCAATCTAAGGCACACCGACAAAGGGCATGTTTAATATGTTGTAATAGGTCTTGTAATAGAATGACAATTCATGTAGAATAACTATTCAATTATTTAGTTGCATATGTATTATAAGTAGTTGTTATTATTCCTTAAATTGAGGAATAATTGTTCCCATCTAAAAATGTTGTAATAGTTATTTCTTAATAGGTGTAATAATTTTTTAAATTAATATATTTCTAAATATACAAAGTTTCCATATGCACATAACTATTATAAAAAAAAAAATTCATTAAAAAAAAAAATCCTCTATCTCAATTTTTTTTTTACATGGATTTTTTAGGAAATATAATTGTATAAGTTAGATATTTCCTAAATATAGATATTGAGTTTTATTCTAATGTTATAACTTACAACCAAACGTATGAATAAGTTTAGTTATTCTATTACAACATCTTTTATTCATAGAATTAATGATTGTCATTCCTATTGTAATCTCCATTTTGAGTACCAAACATGGCCTAAGTTTATACATAGCAAATTTAACCTTTCTTTCCTTATGAATATTCATTTAGTAAAAGAAATCCTCTAGATTAAGTAACTAATCAAGGAAATCTTCCTTACATAAATGCTAGCAAGCTCTAATATCAATGAATGTATAACGAAAATGTGAATTGGGTTAGATCTTATTCTAGCTTAACGAAACCTTTAAATCTAGGGATGGCAATGGGACAGGGTGGGTCCGAAGGATGGAGTCTTTGCTCCCGCACCGCATGGTTTTGTTTTACTTCATCCCCACCTCGCTCCACATGACGGGTAAAATTTTCTTGCCCCATTCTTACCCCTTGGAGCCCCACGAAGCCCTGCCCCACCTTGTAAAACTCTACTTCTTGTTAATTTTCCTACAATTATTACAATTGTTTTTAATAAAACCTATTTTTTTTCATAAAAATATACTTGAAATTACAAATAAATTTATCCCATCAAATCAAACTAATTTTTAGCAAAAATTGAATAATATTATTAAAGTGTTTAACAAGACAATATCACAACAAAAACAAAAATATCATAATACAAAATCAATTTTTCAATAGTATATAAATTTGTTTATAATAAAGACAAAAGAAAATGTTAAATTGGTACCTTATTTTCAACCATGCTAAAAAAAAGGGTAGAAAGCCTTATTGGGTAGAATAATATAAGTTGATGACATGTTTGTTTAAATAGTAAGGTTTTAGGGTATAAAAAATTTACGTACAATTTAACCCTTATCAATGTGGGGTGAGGCGGGGTGGGGCAGGTTGGATCTAAAAAGTCTAAACCCATTCCTGCCTCACTCCGTGGTGCAAAACTAAAATCTCACCCCATCCCCGCCCCACCACTTTTGTAGGGCGGGAAAAACCTACATAAGGCGAAGCGGGGAGAGGCAAATCAAGTGGCGCGGGGTAAAATTGACATCCCTATTTAAATCCATAAGATGTTTCTTAAATCAACAAGCAAAACCTAAAATCCACTAAAAATAGAGAAATACCTCTCTTAAATTTTATTAATGAAATCTTGAACTTTTGAAATATTGCAGGCCTATTAAAGGTTCTAGAAAACTTAATTTCAAGTAGAAATATTCTAGAACTAATCCTAATTGATACCCTACCATGCACATAAAAGTTAAACAATATATAAATTTTTAAGTTTACACAATTCATAGCTCACTAATAATATCATCATCATAAAAAAACTAAAAAGAATACTGAATGTTGTGGACCATAAAATGTTTTTCAAGTATAGTATATTATCACCATAATGATCGGTAAATATGATATGTCTGTGAAACTATGAAGAATAAATATATTGTACTGTTCCCATTTGAATTGAATTGTGAAAAAAAAAATCACTTTACGTATTGATTGAGTTTAGGTTAGGTACGGGTTGACCCAACCCAAAATCAATCAAGTTGGATATGGGACGACCCGTTTTAATTTATTTATTTCGGGTCTGAAAATTATGGGTTGGGTGTCCATGTCCAATTTGGTCAAGCCCACCTTTTGTATGTCTTTTTATTATCGTAATTGTAAAGGTCATTAGTCATGTATAAAACTACATCGCTTAAAAAATCATAACATATCAATTATCAAAGTTCAATTCGTGAAAATTTGTTTTACGTTATTGATCTTATTGTTCTCCATTAGATATTGCCTAGGTGTGCAAGGGGTCCCTGCGAGGCTGTGATTGTGACTTGTGTTGTGAGTAATAACTAATAACATGGGATAGCATGTGAGAGCAGTTTTTGTTTTTGTTTTTTGTTTTTATTTATTTATGGACATACATTATTCCGCAGGACATATTGCACATGATGCAATTATAATTAATGATTTGATGATATTAAGCATTAAATAAATAAAAAATGTGATTCTAGGCCGTTTTCAAATTATACTCCTAAAAAATTTGGAGGTATTTAAATTTTGTACTATAAAATTTCAAAATGTGAAATTTAACCCTGTAAAATTCAAAAATATTTAATTTTTACCGGCACATGGTTTCAGAATTTAGATTTTTTTTTAAATATTTTGGTATATAATTCCAAACAACAGTTTACAATGTTTAAACACTAAAAATTGTGGTTCTAAAAAAAAAAAACACGTTTGGTAAGGGTTTTTTTTAGGAGTGTTTAAGTTATGTTGCTTATTTTAAGGTGTTTAAATATTGAATTTAAAAAACTCATTTTACTAGTTTTTAAATTTTAAATAACATTGTTTAATGACATTTTTATAAATATTTTAAAAAATATGGAGTTCACTTGATTAGACAACACATAAAACTTCATGCTTCAATTCCAACTAAGAGGCCCAATTGTCAACTTAAAAAGAAAAACACATAACAAATGCACAATTATATTTTTTCACATATTTATACATATTATTTGAAATATGATACTAAATATATTTTTTGTTTTATAAATATTGTAAACAAATATTTTCGCAATGTTTTTTAAACCACAATTTTGTATAATTTTAAACCACGAACAATTCCAACCAAACAGCCTACGGTTTTGGCTGCCCATGGTCCAGCTCAACTGTTTTGTACGTGACAAGGCCTACACCCTGCTGTCTAACAAACACGTAACCAGTCTGACAACCGCTTCTCACGCTGCTTCTTTCCCCCAAATATCCGCGTCGTGATCGCGTTACACAGCCAAGGGGACCAGGAAACGGACAAAACAACTGGTCTCTGAGTCTTCGTGAATCGTGAGGCCCAGTCAAGTAAGTAAGTAAAGTAAAGTAAAGTAAAGCGTAGCGAAATCAGAGCCTAAAAAAAAAAAAAAAAACAAAAACTAACGGTCAAAAACTATAAACGTTTGTCGGCAGATCCAGAGAGCGCCACGTGTCCACATCCAAACTTTGCCTTTTCTCGATTCTGCTCTGCCACGTAGTGGAAAACAGGATTAGCTTCTTTTTCGCTTTTGTTCCCGGTGTTTCCTCGAAGCTGCTAGCAAGTGACCACCAATCACTCGAGCAAGTGCAAAATTTCATATACTCGCAAAGTGTATGTGCCACGACATCGTTTTTTCCTTTCCTCAACATGTCGGCATTACCTTTTTTTGTGTAAATGTATGGTTTGAAAGTAGCTATCTATAAGGTACGGTCAGATTGGTAATTTGGGAATGGGAAATGGATGTCCATGTACATTGATTCAGCCGCCCACTAATCCAGTACCAAAAAAAGTACACAATTCTTGCTAAAACGGTTTATATGATAGATTGTGTTGAAAAAAAAAGCAATGTGCCTGTATAAAAATGACAAATAGTCAAATGTAATAAGAGCTCAAATTTGTATATCGAGGTTTGAGGATGTGGATATGCCTGAAAATGAGCAAATAATTAAGAGAGACCTTGAAGTTGAGAATTATGCAAGTAAAGAATGGAAGAATATAGTCCAAGGAGTATCTCCTTCTCGGATACAATGAATATCGGTCAAGCACGTATTTGGATAATTTAGATGACCTTTCAGAGAGTTTCAACGATCAGAACGAACCTCAAGTACGTACAAAAGTGATAAAAACACAAAAATATTTAACAGAAAAACTGCTACTACTGTATTAAATGCACTACAGTAACTTTTTTAACCGTATTTATGTGGAGAAGACTCCTGAACAGTGTAGTTTCAACTACCACTATTCACAAAGAGCCAAAGAAGATGTCTGATGAAACATGCACTCCAGTGAAGGTTTAGATGATTAACAAGTGTACGATCATGATGGCCTGAAAGAAACTATATAATGTAAAAGACCTCTCATAATAGGAGGACGGAAGAAAGAAGAAAGAAAAAAGGGAAAAGAAATTACTGTACCAATAAGAATTGTATTAACCTTAAGAACTATTGGATTAATTCATAATCTATCTCCTCAGATAATCATTGTATTGAAGTTTACGTGTATTTCATGCTAGATCATCTTTTGAAATCCTTATTAACCGTTGTCCAATCCACCACAAGTCCAGCTCTTTCACCCACTCTCTACAAATTCATTGTACTGAACTTATTGGGCTCATATCCTATATCTTTTGGGCTTGGGCTACGAATTGTGACCTTGTAGTCAATTAAAATCTACCACGTAGAATAATTATAGTAAAAATTGTGGATTCAGATCCTCTAGATTTCTTAGAGTACTTTATCAATAGATTTCCTTAAATCTTAACCACTCTTTAATAATTTAATGGTCTAGATTATACAATGTTAGCATTTTACTAACAATATTCTTAAAATAATAAAATAATGTTACAAATAATACAATTAAGATTATTTTTAGTAGAATACTGACATAGCAAATTTTAGATCGTTAAATCATTAAAGAAATCTATTTGGTAGAGTACTCTTGAAAATCTAGAGGATTTGAATCCAAAAATTGTAAGAGAATTGTAATTCAACAATTCTATATGATAATAGAATTATCTCTACCTTTTATATCTCTATATATTAAGAGAATTTAGAAAATTAGATATGATTTCAATTCAAAAAATGTCAAAAATACCCCTAATCTAATTAGATAATTTTTATTCTTAAAAAATAAAAGATGAGGTTAGAATTGTAATTCAACATGATTAAAAAAAAAAAAAACCCTACCAGAGAAATTTTTTTCCCAAAAATTAGCTCACTCTCTATTCAATATGAGAAATAATATGTCTACAACATTTTTACAACAAATCCTAAGTGGCAGGTTGTTACTAGTTGTTATTATTGAAGCAAAAAAATAATCTTAGTATTAGATTCAAATTTGAACCTATAACAACTAATTACCTATGATTTGTTGTGAAAATATTGTAAAAATATTGTAGACGTAGCATCTCTCATTAAATATATCTCACGCACATTTGATACATTTTTTCCTAAAAACTAGCACACGCTAAACCCAACAGTTTATTTCATTTCAAATTCTAAATTTTAGTTTCTTAAAAATTAATTCCTGTGTAACCTCACTAACAATAGATAAATTCAAATTGAAAAATTATATTAAACTCAAAATAAAAAAACGGCATCATCGTGCGTGCAAAATACGTGTGATGAAGCTAGTTATTATTATTATTATTATTATTTTGATAAGATAAAATTATTCTTTTCACATGGAAGAGGAGCCCTTATTTTTCCTTCCAAATTGTCAAAACTAACATTTTTAGGTTTTAGTCGTAGACCACTTATGAGTTATGACTTATAGATATGTATACACACTTTCAATCTCGACATTGTAGTTGAATTATGAACGATATAGACGCATTGTATTATGATTCTTTGCATTTAAATGAATGAAAGTTAAGGTCATTTTCAAAAAAAGAAGTTGAATTATCAAAGATAATGTTAAAATACCGCCAAAGTAATATCCAAATAAATCTTAAAGAGAGATGCTAGATTTACAATAATTCTACAATATTTTTACAACAAATTATAGGTGGTTAGTTGTTATTGGTTCAAATTTGAAATTAATATTAAGATTATTTTTTTGCATCAATAATAACAACTAATAACAATCTGCCATTTATAATTTGTTATAAAAATATTGTAAAAATATTATAGACATATTATTTCTCAATCCTAAATAAGTGTTGAACTTGAAGTGTTACAATACCGTTGACACCCCAATTATGAAAGATAATGGGTGTCAACATTAAATGATTTTTTTTGGCATTCAATATTTATTTTTAACATTTTTTATTTGCATTATCCTTTTTTGGCATTCAATATTTGCACTATCCTTTACTACAACTGCTACTACCTAAAAAAACACTACGTTCAATTCACCATGAATGTTATTGAAATAAATAACGGTTGCATCAATAAAATTGATATGATTTGATACATGGCTCAATAATGGTATTTGATTATTTATTACTCTAGCCTGTCCCTTTGTTGCCCTATTTAGTGAGGCTATTTCAACTTTATAACTTCAATTGATAACAGCTGACATGACAGCTAACCAAATCACTCTGTTGGCAAGTGATTTTATTTATCTATTTATGATATAAAAATTTTACTTTAGGTGTATATGTGCGTGATATTTCTTTTTAGGTATTTAAATTTTGACTTTTAGCTTTTACATCTCATAAATACTTATATTTGTAAAATGACTATTACATTAAAAGTGTGCATCAGTTGACGAATAATTTCTTAATACTTATAAGTTATAATCCTCATTGATTTATTGTTATGACTTATAATGTTGCTAACAGGTGGCACTAATATCATTGAAAAAAAAATTGATGTTTTCAGTTTTCACATCACCTGTTAAAAATAATTGAGAATTCTCATTTAAAGTCATTAAATTTAATCAGTTTCATGAAATACGAATATAAAATATCTGATTGGATTGATTACTACCATTTGAAAATATTAAATTGATTTTTGAAACGAGAAGTTTTAGAGACTAGTATCAGCTTTCTTTCTTTCATTTATTTATGAGTAGTTCAAGTAAGAATAAAAAATATTCCATCACTTAATAGTTGGTGTGATGAAATTTAAATCCAAAACAACATTGTTGAAAACACTAAAAAATGTTAGTTAAGTTACAAATACTTATATTTGTAAAATGACTTTCGCATTTAAAGTGTGCAGTAATTAACAAATGATTTCTTGATACTTATAAGTTATAATCCTCATTTATTCATTGTTATGACTTATAATGTTACTAACAGGTGGCACTAATATCATTGAAAAAAAAAAAAACTTTGATGTTTTCAGTTTTCACATCACCTGTTATAAATAATTGAGAATTCTCATTTAAAGTCATTAAATTTAATCAGTTTCATGAAATACAAATATAAAATATCCGATTGGATTGATTACTACTAATTGAAAATATTAAATTGATTTTTGAAATGAGAAGTTTTAGAGACTAGGATCAGCTTTCTTTCTTTCATTTATGAGTAGTTCAAGTAAGAATAAAAAATATTCCATCACTTAATGGTTGGGGAGATGAAATTTAAATCCAAAATATCACTATTGAAAATACTAAAAAATGCTAGTTAAGTTACAAGACTCTGGGTGATAATTCGATAGTTGGTGAATGAAAAGATTTAAACTTTAGATATCTTTATTAAAAATAATAAAAAATTTTAATTAAGTTACAAGGCTCTTGCTTAATATCCTTGCATGATATATCAAATCACGTAAAAAATTCTTCTCCAAAAAAAAAAAAAAAAAAAGTCACGTACAGAATTCAAACTTATCTGTTCATGTAATAATTTGTTGCCAATTGATCATAAAAAAAAATGTTGCCAATTTCTTTTTTAACACGTTTCACTTCGTCCTTTTTTCGTCATCATTTTATACCGCATTTGTATAAGGACTTAATTGTGAAAGGGAGAAAATACACGCTAGGATGCCTTTTGAGATTGAACGGGCCGCATATTGTCCACAGACGTCAGGATGGGCAAGCCCGTCATTTGCATGGGCCTCCAGTGGACGAATCTCGTGTGGACGGACCGGATACGGACGGAGCGAAGGAAGGTGGGCTGGTTAGCCATGGGCCTGTTGGACCCCTTAGTGGGGATATTTTGGCCCACTCTCATAAGGCCCTAAACAGAGTCCTTGCGCTAGTTGGACTCCGGAAATCTTATATATTTGGTAAAGATCTTCCCTATAAGGAGGAGATCTGTCCATCACGTTTAGGATTCTACAAAAAGAGTCCTATAAGGAAAAGACTTCCGCACCAAGAAAGAGATGTCAACCCTCTACTACTATAAAAACCCCAATACTCTCACAAACCAAGGTACGCATTATTTTACCCTCTCTAGCACTCTAGAGTTGTGAGAATACTTTCTGACTTGACCTTCGGAAGGTATTTGGCCGGCACCACACCGGCGCCCTTTGATAGCTTTTCTCCTTTGCTTTATGCAGGTTAACATATAAGCGAAAAGGGCATTGTGCGACTCATTGGTGAACTTCTCAGCTTCATCAGTTGGCGCCGTCAGTGGGGAACACGTAAGAAGAAAGCAGTCAGACGTTGCTTCATCCCTGAGACAGAAAAGTTGCATGGTGCTCACTCGCTCGATGGCAACAACCAACGACATCCAAGGAGAGGGACTACCCACGACCGCACTCGAAAGACAGGTTCAGACCCTCACCGCGGCCGTGGAGCGTCTCACCAAACAAAATCATGACCTAGAAGAACAGCTGCGTCAAAGAAACACAGCACCCCACAACCAGAGGGAGGATCAGGAAGGTACCAGCGCCATGCAAAGAGAACGAGAAGGGCCTGAAGGGAGTAACGCCCCAAGCAGGCCAGAACGACAAAACATGAGCCTCCCATCCCTCACGGATGCGACGACCCCGCCTATGTTCGCAGAGATGCAGGCGATGAAAGAACAGATGGAAGTCATGATGAACGCCCTAAAGGGACGAGTGTCCAGCGATCTGGACGACCTAGTGAACCGGACTGACTCTCCATTCACCGGACCCGTCATTTCCTTCCCCCTACCACACAAGTTCTGGATGCCACAAATAGAGAGCTATGATGGGGTCAAGGATCCCCTAGACCATCTGGAGACATTCAAGACCTTGATGCATCTACAAGGGGTACCGGACGAAATCATGTGTAGGGCCTTCCCAACCACACTGAAGGGTCCCGCGAGGATTTGGTTCAATCGGCTGACACCGAACTCCATCAGCACTTTCAAAGAATTAAGCGCTCAGTTCACCTCGCACTTCATAGGGGGACACAGGTACAAGAAGTCCACAGTGTGCTTAATGAGCATCAGGCAGAGAGAAGACGAGACGCTAAGATCCTATATAACCCGCTTCAATAAGGAATCACTCTCAATTGATGAAGCCGACGACAAGATACTGGTGGGAGCTTTCACGAACGAAATGCGGAAGGGCAAGTTTTTGTTTTCACTATACAAAAACGACCCCAAAACCATGTCAGAAGTACTCTACAGGGCCACCAAGTACATGAACGCGGAAGACGCACTACTTGCACGGGAGGAAAGGCCCAAGAAAAGGGAACGCCAGGTGGACGTGCGTTAGGATCAAGGGCAGAAAAGACCAAGGACAGGAGACAAAAGGGACGAAAGGCGCCCTAAGCCCCCGAGCGGGAGGTTCACAAGTTTCACACCCCTGAATGCCCCGATTGACCAAGTTTTGATGCAAATCAAAGACGAGGAGACACTAACATTCCCGGGAAAACTAAAGAGCGACCCAAGCAAACGGCCGCGAGACAAATATTGTCGTTTCCACCGAGATCATGGCCACGATACAGTCGATTGCTACGACCTAAAGCAGCAGATTAAAGCCCTCATTAGACAAGGAAAGTTGCAAAAGTTCGTCAACAAAGAGAAAGCGGATCATAATCGCCAGGAGCCGGCCCCCCGACGGGATAACGAGCGTCCTAGACCCCCATCACAGACATAAGAATGATAGTGGGAGGGACCGCGTCTACCGGTTCTTCCAAAAAAGCTCGAAAAACGTACCTCAGATCGATCCTGAACGTCCATCTAACAGGCTCAAGGCCTAATACCACACGGGTGGAGAGCCCTATCATTGGGTTCACCGAAGAAGACGCAAGGAGACTCCATCATCCGCATGACGATGCGCTGGTCGTCAGCATACGTGTGGGGGACTACAATGTCCACCGAGTACTAATCGACAACGGCAGCTCAGCAGACATTCTATACTATCCAGCATTCCAGCAAATGGGGATAGACAGAGCATGATTAACGCCGGCAAGTGCCCCACTCGTCGGCTTCGGAGGGACCAGGGTATTCCCAATAGGCTCTATCACACTCCCTGTAACGGTGGGCGATTACCCGTAAGAACTCATTAGGAATGTAATGTTCCTCGTGGTGGATTGCTCCTCCGCTTACAATGGTATTCTCGGACGACCCACACTTAACTCATGGAAAGCAGCAACATCAACATACCACCTAATGATCAAGTTCCCAACGGACTATGAGATTGGGGAATTACGAAGAAATCAGGCAACCGCCCGAGAATGCTACATTGCCATGCTGGAAATGGAAGACCATCATCAAGCAATGTGCATAGAAGAGTAGCGGACGGTCGCAGAATCGGTTGAAGAGCTGGAGGAGATAACGCTCAACGAATCCAAACCAGAACGGACAACCAGAAAAGGAACATTGGCCTGCCAGCCTGTACGCCAGGCCCTCATAACATTCCTCAGGAGGAACCAAGACGTTTTCGCATGGAACCACGAAGACATGCCCGGGATCGATCCCTCTGTCATAGTACACAAGCTGAACGTGAACTCTTCAACCCCACCAGTCCGGCAGAAAAAGCGAGTGTTCACTCTCGAACGGGACAGAGCAATAGCGTAAGAGGTCGGAAAACTACTCGAGGCGGGTTTCATTAGGGAAGTATATTATCCGGAGTGGTTGGCGAACGTGGTCATGGTCAAGAAGGCTAGTGGAAAGTGGTGAATGTGCGTCGACTTCACGGACCTTAACAAAGCATGCCCAAAGGATAGCTACCCCCTCCCACGGATAGATGCACTGGTCGACTCCACGGCCAGACACCAGCTCCTAAGTTTTATGGAT
Source organism: Quercus ilex subsp. ballota (assembly GCA_032727855.1). Lineage (NCBI taxonomy): Eukaryota > Viridiplantae > Streptophyta > Magnoliopsida > Fagales > Fagaceae > Quercus > Quercus ilex. The sequence continues at coordinate 62,947,846 of CM064912.1, read as the reverse complement.
GCCTTCTCGAGCTATAACCAGATCAAGATGAAGGAATCTGATCAGGAGAAAACATCCTTCGTCACCAGCCAAGGCCTCTTTTGCTATAAGGTGATGCCATTCGGACTCAAGAACGCTGGGGCGACGTACCAAAGGCTAATGGACAAAATGTTCGCGCACCAGATAGGGAGGAACGTACAGGTCTACGTCGATGACATGCTAGTCAAGAGCCCATTCGAAAAAGATCACCTGAACGACCTCCAAGAGACGTTCGATACCTTACGGTCATACAACATGAAACTGAATCCGGGCAAGTGCATATTCGGGGTAACAGCAGGAAAATTCTTGGGTTTTATGGTGTCCCAAAGAGGAATAGAGGTCAATCCAGAGAAAATACGGGCCATCATGGAGCTTGCACCGCCGAGGACAGCAAAGGACGTACAGAGCCTGAACGGCAAAGTTGCCGCTTTAAATAGGTTCGTCTCAAAAGCAACGGACAGGTGTCTACCGTTCTTCCGCATCCTAAAGAAATCATTCGAATGGATGGAGGAGTGCTAGAAGGCATTTGAAGATCTGAAGAAATACCTTGCCTCGCCACCTTTGCTCAGCCCCTCCAAACCAGGAGAAGACCTCTACTTATACCTAGCAGCTTCGCAGGTGGCAGTAAGCGCGGCCCTAGTAAGAGAAGAGGAAGGGACTCAGCGATCTGTCTATTTCATAAGCAGGTGGTTCCGGGGGGCTGAAGAAAGGTACCCCCATATGGAAAAACTCGCCTTCGCACTGATAACCGCAGCCCGAAAACTGAAACCATACTTCCAAACCCACAGCATCATCGTCCTGAAAAATCAGCCCCTAAAAAGAGCAATGAGCAGCCCCGAAGCAGCCGGACGAATGGCTCTATGGGCGATAGAGCTTAGCGAGTTTGACATCCACTACCGACCGCGAACCGCAATAAAGGGCCAAGCAGTGGCTGACTTCATCGCCGAATACACGCAAACGGAGCAGCAGGAGCCACAAGCCCTCAGACCATGGAACATCCACACGGATGGATCATCAAACAGGTAAGCCGGAGGCGCCGGGGTAGTAATTCAAACCCCTGACGGGGATAAAATCGAGTGCATGATCCGATTGGACTTTCCGACGACCAATAATGAGGCCGAATATGAGGCATTATTGGCAGGAGTAGACCTGGCAAAGGCAGCAGGCGCCGAGGCCATGGTTGTACATTGCGATTCGCAGGTAATAGTCAGTCAGATTAGTGGCGCCTATAAGTGCAGGGGGGAAAAGATGAAGAAATACTTGGAAGAAGTCAGGAGAAGGATCGACCCCCTCCAGGTCACATTCGTTCAAATCCCAAGGGAGGAGAACGAATGTGTTGAGCGGCTCGCGAAAGCCGCCTCCGCAGAGGTCATGACGGCCCCCGACAAGGTGCTATCGTTCATCCAGGATTCCTCAATCATTGATAGTAGGGCAGAAGTGCAGGAAGTAAACCCAGAATACGATTGGACTACGCCACTAACAGCCTACCTGAAGGAGGGCATGCTCCCAGACAACAAAGACGCAGCCAGAAAACTAAAAGTCCGGGCTTCGCGGTTCATAATAATCAATGATGTCTTATACAAAAGGGGATTCTCACGACCATACCTAAGGTGTTTGGACCACGAGGAAGCGGACTATGTAATGAGGGAGGTCCATGAAGGTATCTGCAGAAATTATTCGGGGGCGCGGTCTTTAGTACACAAACTGATCCGGGTAGGATACTATTGGCCTACAATGCAGAAGGACGCACAAGCCTACGTCAAGACTTGCGACAAATGTCAAAGGTTTGGTAACCTAATTAGGCAACCAACCGAAGAACTGACACCCATGACGGCTCCTTGGCCGTTCGCCCAATGGGGGCTAGACATCATGGGCCCTCTCCCGACAGCCGCGCGACAGCTGAAATTCTTCGTTGTAGGGATCGACTACTTCACTAAGTGGGTCGAGGTGGAAGCCCTGGCAACTATCACGGAGAAAAACATCAGAAGTTTCGTATGGAGAAATATCATATGCAGATTCGGGATACCAAGGGTCCTTATCTCCGATAATGGGAAACAGTTTGACAACAAGGCATTCCAAGATTTCTGCTCGGAGTTAGGCATCAGAAATCACTACTCATCACCCGCACATCCGCAGGCGAATGGGCAAGTTGAAGTCACGAACCGGTCCCTGCTCAAAATCATCAAGACCTGGCTCGAGGGGGCAAAAGGCATCTGGCCCGATGAATTACCAAGTATCTTGCGGGCATATCGCACAACAGCAAGAACACCCACGAGAGAAACACCATTCAGGCTGGCATACGGGAGCGAGACTGTCGTTCCAGCAGAGATAGGTTTTACAACTTATCGAGTGGAGAGCTACAATGAAGACAAGAACGACGGGGCTTTGCGGCTACAGTTAGACCTAGTCGACGAAGTCCGGGCTACAGCTAAACAAAGGATGGCCCTATACCAAAACCTCATGGCAAAATACTACAATTCCAAAGTCAGACGCAGAGAGTTCTAGATCGGGGACCTTGTGCTACGGAAGGTAATGGGGGCAGCTAAAGATCCTTCACAAGGAAAACTTGGCCCAAACTGGGAAGGACCTTACAAGATCTCATCTTGGCAGAGAAAAGGGACCTACCACCTCGAAACCATGGACGGGCGGAAACTGCAACACCCATGGAACACAGAGCACCTACGGAGATACTACCAATAAAGACGACATGAAGGGGCATCAACCCCCCCTCCAAAGCATTCCAGCTTATTTCTAAAGTTTTCAGTAGTTTTTGCTTTGAGCAACTATTTTTATTTATTTTTCTACGCTTTTACTTTGAACAAATCTCTCTACCAGTGCTTTTTTAAGCCCAAGGGGGCAGACACCTTTTTCCTATAAAGACTTCTTTCAGACTTTACTAAATTTTTCCTGCTTAATCTAGTTAATTCAATATCATACAGTCAAAAAGACTGTCCACAAGATGGACGGATCATCCCGAGAGGATGAAAGCCTAAGTCTAGATAATGGACGGACCTGTAATGTTGTCCACAAGATGGACGGATCATCCCAAGAGGATGAAAACCTAAGTCCAGATAATGGACGGACCGATAAGACTGTCCACAAGATGGACGGATCAAAACCAAGTCCAGATGATGGACGGACCAATAAGGCTGTCCACAAGATGGACAGATCATCCCAAGAGGATGAAAACCTAAGTCCAAATAATGGACGGACCGATAAGGCTGTCCACAAGATGGACGGATCAAAACCAAGTCCAGATAATGGACGGACCAGTAAGATTGTCCACAAGATAAACGGATCATCCCAAGATGATGCAAACGTTAAAGTCCAGATGATGGACGAACCACTAAGGTTGTCCACAAGATGGACGGGCCATCCCAAGAGGATGAAAAACTTAATAGTCCAGATGATGGACGGACCAGTAAGACTGTCCACAATATGGACGGATCATCCCAAGATGATGAAAATCTTAATAGTCCAGATGATGGACGGACCAGTAAGACTATCCATAGGATGGACGGATCATACTAAGGATGAAAACCTTAAGTCCAGATAGTGGTAATAGTGTCCACATAATGGACGGATCACCCAAAAAGGCTGGTACATAAGTCCGGATAGTGGACGGACAAGTAACAGCGTCCACAAGTGGACGGTTCAACCTAAATGGACGGTAACTACTAAGTCCACATAATGGACGGACCCAGGATAACGTCCGCAAATAGGACGAATCATCCAAAGGGGATGGAATAAGCAAAGTCTACCCAATGGATGGGGTCAATAAGCTAAGCCTACCTAATAAACGGACCATTCAAAAGCAAATGGTATTTCCATAGTCACCCTAAGAGATAACGACCTTTGGTTAAGCGATTAATGAACGGAGGAACCATATAAGCGGAACAGAGTTCATTTTAACATGAAAGTACGCTTTAAAAATAAAAAACATGCATTCCACAAAGATAAAACAAAAGGTTAACAGACCTTGCAGAAAATAAACATACTGAACGGTCAATGTATATACAAACCCCACAAACATGACGGGTGTTAAAATTGTTTCACACTTAAAAAAAAGAAAAAGAAAAAAAAAGGAATAATCAAACAAGACTAAGTTATTACAAGTCAAGCTCCATCTCCCTCTTCAGTTGGACGGTCCCCAACGTATTTGGCCTGGCTGTCCGCAGCAGTTTGATCCATAGGAGCTTCGCGGACAGAGACGTTCTCGTCGAAGAGAGCATCAATATCCTTCGACTGAACGGGCTGGGCGGTTGACGGCTCGGGGGCAGTGACGGCGACGGTGGATAAGTCTATCTCTGGGTACAACGCCCTCACCTGACGGAGAGCATCGTTGAACCCGTCGTTAAAGACAAGACTCAGCTCCGCAATAAGGGCGTCGGAGTCGCGGTACTCGCGTACGACATCCTCCTTGGCCTGACGGACTTCATTGTCTTTATCCACCAAGTCTCTCTTCAGATGGTCCGTTAGCTGGATGGCCTCATCCCGGGCCGTCTCGACCATCTTTAGCTTTTTCTCCTGGACGGCCTTCCAGGCCCTGAGATCGAGCAGCTCCTCCTCCATCACTTTGGCTTTCCCACAAATCTGGCCAATGGTTGTCTCGTGGTTGAGACACCGTCCCATCAAGCCTTTCATCATAATCATAGCCTGAGGGACAACGAAGATGCATAAGTAAAATATTAAGAGAACGATGAACGGATGGAACAAGGACGACGAGGTAGTTACTTGAGCAATGTTGAAGAGGCCCGTCTCCCCCATCGCCTCCGTCGAGTGATTCCCAAGATCCTCGTAGTTGTCGGTGGTAATGATCGACGACAACCTCTCCAAGGCATACTTGGAATCCTCACGGAGCAAGACGGGTGGCTTCTTTTGCTTGTCAGATGGACCCGTCATCAGCCCTTTGCCCGCACCGTGCTTTGCCGGAGTGACTGACTTACTCCCCTCAGCCATCAAGCCGACGATCGGCTCCAGGGGGACTTTGGGTTGCTTCGGTGGACAGTCACCCTTCACGGGCAACTTCCTCTTTAAATTTTGCTTGCTGGAGCCCGTCCCCATGGGGTCCGTTCCAGTTTGTTTGTTCTTCGCGGCCTGGAGTCTTATGGCTACTCGCCTCTTTGCATCCTCCATCTCTGAAAAAGGTTGACGGACTAAGAAATAATAATAATGACGGTAAAAGAAAAAAAAGAAGTCATAAGGGTCGACGGACTCACGTAGAAGGGTCTGCTTCTCGTACTTTAAAGCCGCCGGGGTCGGCTCAGGACCGTCACAATACCAGTGGATTGTGTTGAGGTTGACGAGCTTGGCCCACGTCTGTTCCTCGGGCTTTGTCTTTGAAAAAATTCTCTCAAGGAAATTGAATTCCTCAAGTGTAATTTGGGGACGTCGTCGAACTGCATCAAAGAGGACAGATGTTAGAAACATTATAAGAATTATTAAGCTGCACGGAGTAATTTATGACGGGCCATACCAGATGGGTTTAAAATGCCTCAAACTGTGTCGACGGGCATGAAGTCCGTCTCCCCTGGATAACACATCCAATCATCTCCTTCTATGAAAAAGTAACGACTCTTCCAGTCTCTATTTGAGTCCGGGGTTTCATAAATTACTTTCAGGACGGGGCTCCTAGGAACGAAGCTATACATGCCCCTTGATTTGTCTATCTCGTCCGGACGGTAGCAATGGAGGAATTCTTTTATTGTAAGCCTTTTCCCACCGTCTGACATGGCTCCGTACAGAACGTCCATCGCGATGAAAACTCTCCAGGCGTTAGGGGACACCTGGCTGACGGATATACCTAAGTAGTTTAAGAGTTCGCGGTGTAACGAACTCAACGGAAATCTCAGGCCAGCTTTAAGCACCTGTTCGTACACGCCTACTCTGTCAACTCCTTCGTAATAACATTTTTCTAACTTATAGGGTAAACGGAGTGGGATGTGGTCTGGGATTTGGTAGCGGACCCTAAGTGTGTTAAAATGGCCCTCCTTGATAGTGGATGTAAAGGCGTGTATCGTCCACTCTAGGGGCAAGATGAACTCCCTAAGTCCATCAGCTCCCACGACGGACCTAACTACTTGCTCTTCATCGTCAGCTGATCCCTCTTGGATTTCGATCATCTCCAGGCCCTCATGTGTTGAGGACGAGGAGGATGATGACGGACTACTCTCGTTCGGGACGTCGTGGTCTTTGGGACCTGACGGGTATACCCCTTCGTAATCCGCCCCGTCACGAACGACTGACTGATTACTCGACGCACTAGACATGGCCTACAGGTAATGACAGAACCTAAGACTCTGACGGGTTTGGAAAGAACGACGGGCACATGAAGTAAAGAAATAAATAAGAGCTAAAGAAAATTAAAAGAGGACGGATATGAAATAACTCACCAGAAGATTGAAGCAAGATGTGGCAGGCGACGGGTATGTGAGTGAACGGACTGTTCTCTGACAGGTGTGACGGACTCGCTCTGACAATTTCTTCCAGCAACAAGTGGGGAAATGAGGGGGGGGGGGATTGATATTTATAAGGGAGGTGCACGGAAGACGAAGCGACGCCTCGTTCCAAAACAACGGCCATTGACAGGATGACACTTGGCATTATTAAAAACCCCAATACCCTCACAAACCAAGGTACACATTATTTTACCCTCTCTAGCACTCTAGAGTTGTGAGAATACTTTCTGACTTGACCTTCGGAGGGTATTTGGCCGGCACCACACCGACGCCCTTTGATAGGTTTTCTCCTTTGCTTTGTGCAGGTTAACATATAAGCGAAAAGGGCATTGTGCGACTCATTGGTGAACTTCTCAGCTTCATCAGAAAGATTTAAACTTTAGATATCTTTATTAAAAATAACAAAAAATTTCAATTAAGTTACAAGACTCTTGCTTAATATCCTTGCATGATATATCAAATCACGTAAAGAATTCTTCTCCAAAAAAAAAAAAAAAAAAAAAAAAGTCACGTACAGAATTCAAACTTATCTGTTCATGTAATAATTTGTTGCCAATTGATCATAAAAAAAAAAAATGTTGCCAATTTCTTTTTTAACACGTTTCACTTCGTCCTTTTTTCATCATCATTTTATACCGCATTTGTATAAGGACTTAATTGTTTTTGTTTTCGTTATAAATGAAATTGTAATGAGTTGTTTCATTTTTTCTTTCATCATAGTTTGTTCGTTCGTTTGTTTGTTTGTTTGTTTTTTTTTTTTTTTGGTGTGAGAAAAATAATTATATAATCTATATAGAGGATTGGATTTTCTATCAATTGATTCATTCCATATTTACTTTAGCAAGCAAGCAAAATGGCAGACACTAGACAGCAGTTATGTGTGTTTGAATGAACTTATATATTTTTATTGACTTAATTTACTTAAAAAATAAGTGGGGTAAAAATAAATTGTATTTAAAAAAAATTGAGATTTGATTTAAAAAAAAAAAAACTATCTTTAAGTCAATTAAGTAGGAAAATAAAGTTATCCAAAACCAGTTGTTTTTTATTGGCTTTTAAAAGTTATTTAGGTTTATGAAAGTTGAATTTTACGAGGAAAATCACATTGTCCTGCTCCCCTTGAATGAAATGTATGTCATTATTCTCAATCTCTCCGGGCGGTATTTGATGGTTTAACGCTCCATATGATTGAAACAGTAGGAATCAAGGTCTTGGTGGCTATATACTTCACCAATAGTGACATTTGGATTTGGGTGGATCGAAACTATATATGTAAAATTGTAAATAGAAGAAGTGCTTGATTTTCTTATCATTATTGTTTCTTTATATATAATGCAAACCAATTAATAAAATCCCTATCATTTCTCTCTTTTTTCTTAAAAAAATCTGTGGTGGAAAATTGTAAGAATTAAAAAAAAAAAAAACCCCTAAATCCCGTGTGCTAATCAGTTGTCGTGGTCATGAATATTCCATTAGTATTAACTATTCAAAAACAGATATGGTAGTATCTTTTGATTAAGGTATATTTTAATGGGAGTACATGGTTCACCATTCACGAAGATCTAAACAAGTAGCCTATTCCTATATACAATGTAACTCATTTTTAATTCATCCTATAAAAAAATTGAATGTTTGTCTTGTGCCAAACACTTTTGTAGGTGGATTAAATTTTGGAAAAGAGATGGAACTGTAACAATGATTTTGACGGTGATTGAATGGTAGTGGATCCTATCTTTATTGAAAAAGAGAAGCCTCAGTTCAACCCTGTTGGTCAGAGAAGCTTTCATGGTCAAGTCGGTAAGTTAGGGAAGAGAGTGAGATATAGTAATATGACAAACTAGTAGTTCTAGAGCTCTTGCTTATCTTAATAAATGAAATGAGATGTTGTTCATCAAAAAAATGAAATGAGATGTTTTCAAAGGAAAATCACCCTAAAACTAGGTTGTACGCCCGCCTGTTAGGGGGATGTGTCTCAAAGTAACAACCCCAATTTGTATGCGATGAGACAAATCCAATAGCACTGGAAACTTTGTTAGAGGATCACCACATTATCTGTTTTGAGATTTGTTTATTTTTCTGAAATTAAAAATATTTTATTGAGAGTACTATAAATAAAGATAAATGTTAGTTGAAATAGTACAGTAGGACTCATGATGAGTATCAAAAAATGCAGTGAGACTTATGAATAGTAGCAAAAATAAGTTGAATAATAAAATAAGTTAATAAGCTAGCCAAACAGACATTGAGAGGAAGATATCTCATGAGATTGTGTTATAAGTTAATTTTTTCTATACAAGGCTATTTGGCCATTATGCTCAATTATGGTCCTCGGTAAATTTTTTTTTGATCACTATGCTTAGCCATGGTCCTTAGACTGTTTGTATTCTTTTTGGATTATAGGCCTAACCTCCCACATTGTTAAAGTATTCATATAAGTAGATGTAAAATAGCATAAGCCCCAAATTTTGCCAACTAACGCCAATCACTCGTGTTAGCTTATGCATCTATTTTACTACAATACTCGTGCAAAAATATACACCAGCACAATTGTTGTGCATTTCTTCTTCTCAAGAAAAGAACAATCCTAGAAAGTTGGTTGGCAACCAATTATCACACTGATCAATCTTTGTTATTATAATATGTGACATAATTAGAAAGCGCATAATAAAGAATGATTACATTCATACCAAGCCAGATCAACCATAGGCTGTATCCCATGACCAGCTTGCATGACTTAGCTGATGCTTTTTCCTTCTTCATTTTATTGGGGTCAAGCAAAATGAATCAATTTTTTTTTTTAAAATTTTTTTTTGGCTAAGAGGTAAATAATGCAGCCACCTACAACAACTTAACTCAATTCATTTTATTTTATTTTTATTTATTTTTGCTTGAAAGGAAAGATTGAAGTACAAGACTACACAAGTAAAGATTAAGGTCCCGTTTGGTACATGTATTTAAAAATTAAAAATTATTGTTTGAAAATATTTATAGAAATACGTGTGAGTGTGAAAAGTGCATTAAAATGCGTAAAATATTGTTTAAAAACTAAAAATAATTGTTTGAAAACTATTACCAAACACCCCCTAAGACCTTATCAACAACATCCTTTGTTTTTCTTCACTACCTCACCTGAACTGAACCAGCACCAACAGTTGCTTCATGCGTCAGAAAGTCACTTTTTATTTTATTTTATAATAATTGTTATTTTTTATGTGTTTGAGAATCAGAATTACCCCACCATATCCATATCTCAGAGCTCACATGCCCATCGCTCACATCTGGCCCATAAAAAGAGACCTATAATCAATTGTTATAAAAATCCATGCCCAATTTTGTCCTTTTAAAGTCACCCTTTTTTTATTATAAGGAAAACTTGTCACCCTTTTTTACTCCCTATTCCCCCGCACTTTCAATCTCCATCCAAATCCATTTCCACAGTACGCTCTATCTCTCTCTCTTTGTGTGTCCAATGCGTGTGTGAGTGAGCATTAAAAGAATGAAAACGGAATCACAAAAACTTTGAAATGAAACATTGAAAGAGCAAAATAAAAGCTTACCCCACAACCAGCTAATCACTCCTCCAGATATTTATTACACACCTTTTCTCTTTCAAACAACCGAAAAATAATTGCATAATTTGCTTTCTTTTTTTGTTGTAAAAAACGTAACTACCAACCAATCTTCATTCACATTCACATTTTTTCCTTCATCATCTCCTAACGGTTACTTTTTACTTTCTCTCTTTCAATGATCCCATTAACCCTCTCTTTCCATTTCCATTCCTATATGCTTATTCTCCACTCCTAAATATACCTTCTTTTCACAGTTTCACTCACTCACTCAGTCACGCTTTTGTGAGAGAGAGAGAGAGAGAGAGAGAGAGTTCTGGCATAAACTGAGAGAAAAAAGAGAGCTTGTTAGAGAGAGACCCAGATGGATTTTAGTTCGTTTTTGACGTCCTTAGGGACATCCTTTGTGATATTCATAGTTTTGATGTTGGTGTTCGCATGGTTGTCGGGTAAGCCTGGGAACAGCGTGATTTACTACCCGAATCGGATCTTGAAGGGTTTGGATCCGTATGAAGGCGGGTCCAGGACCCGGAACCCGTTTGCGTGGATCCATGAGGCCATGTCCTCAACGGAACAGGACGTTATCTCCGCCTCAGGATATGACACTGCTGTCTACTTTGTGTTCTTGAGCACTGGTTTGTCTCTGTCTCTCTCTCTCAACCTCAATTTCTCTGTCACTTCTGCTTGTAGTTTTGGTAAAGTTCTAATCTTCTTGTTGTGCTTTTTCATGGATTTAAAAAAAAAAAATTTTTTTTTTTGAAAACTATAATTGTATTGGGTTGATGTTATTCTAGTTCTGGGATTTCATTCTCTGGAAACAATTTTTTTTCCTCCTTTTTGAAAAAAGTGGGTGGCTTTTAGATGTTGTCATACTTGTGGGAAATGATTTTTTTTTTTTTTTCCTTTTTTTAAGTCAGGATGTTGTTGCAATTGATATTTATGGAGGAGTCAAGAGTGTGCTCATATGTGGAAAGACATTTAATGTTCTAAATTGGATTACAAGATATAAAATTTTGATAATTGCCCACAATATTGTTGCTTGACTGTTGAAATTATTTGCAAGTTTTACTTATCAAAAAAGAGAAAAGAAATCAGTTGCAAGTTTCACACAAATATTGGGGATCTGTATTGCTATTTGTGGGAAGTGACTTTTATTTTTTATTATTTTTTTTAATACCTTTTTTTGAGTATGGAAGTTGTTGCAATTGATGCTTATGGAGAAGTCAGAGTGTTCTCATATGTGGAAAGACATTTAATGTTTAGATTGGATTACAAGATATTACCTTTTGATAATTGCCCACAATATTGTTGCTTGTCTGTTGAAATTATTTGCAAGTTTTACTGATCAAAAAAGAAAAAAAAAAAAAAAAGAAATTATTTTCAAGTTTCACACATATATTGTGGATCTGTATTGCTATTTGGAATTGGAACGACAGAATAGATTGTACAATGCAACTTTTTGTATGTAATTTTAAAATCCTCAGTATTTGGTTATATTAGAGATCGGACTTGGTGTGATTGCAAGTACCCTCTGCCCAAGCTATGTGCATCAACCACCTTTTCCAAACTTCACAGAAACAAGAATCTTTTATATTGGGTACAACATATAGTATTTGGTTATATTATTATCTTTTCAAATGAGAAAGCGATAAAAGAATTTCATTAGTGGTTAATAGAATCTTTCATTTTTGAGAGGCACTATGTGCAGAGCCTCATCCATTCAAATCACACAGTAATCACCCACGTGGACATGTCTAGACAGTTTATGTGTCACTATATTCGTTTTTGGTTTTTCCATGACTAATGCTGCACCTTCTCAGCACCTTTCTGATAAGGTTTGCATCCTCATTGATTAAGTCCTTAGAAGAGAAGTTAGGCTTTGCGGATTGTAATACATTTATCAGAGATAGACTGATGCAAGTGTTTTGTAATCAAAGTGGGGGAAAATACGATGATGGAAGAGGGAAGGCTGTTTCAAGAGAAATTGTAGCAATTTGGCAAGATTACCTATTGGAACTTGCTTGAAGAGTTGAAATGATGTGTATAGACTTTTAATTTGTATATTTTATGGATATGCTAGTTCATCTTGGTACGATGGCAAGTGCCTTCTACCAAGAGCGATAGGTTGTGGGTTTGAGTTTGGAAATCAGTCTCTCCAAAAAAAAAATTGTGGAGATGTCTTGATCTATTAATCTGGAGAAATGCTAAAAAAATCTTATATTCTCTTTTTTTCAATTAATCTGCAGTGTTGGGAATCTTGGTTTTATCTGGCTTAGTGCTGCTGCCAGTTCTTCTACCAGTTGCTGCCACTGACGAAGGTGTAAAGATTGCCTCAACCACAAGCAATGGGACTTTTAGCGACCTTGACAAGTTAGCCATGGGAAATGTTAAGGTATTCCACACTACCTTTCATAATCTGGATCGATAATTCTATTTCTTTTATTCTCTCAATACATTAGGTTAGTAAGTGATCAGGATGGCTTAGATTTATTAGACTTGTCAAAGTGCACGTGGTAAATTATCTTAACCACCAAATAATATCTCATACATATCAGATGAATATGTTCAGGGGCACAATTTACAGAGCTGATGGTGCTGAATATATGATTTCTGTGTCATGCTATTCAACTAATATATCGTTTCTTGATGAATCCAAGCTATTAATGGCTTTCTATTTTGTTTGTTTAAGTTAGCTATCTTTGCCTGTTCATTTCTTCTGAATGCAGTTTTTCGTGTTTCTTTGTAAATACAGGAGAAGAGTTCTCGCTTGTGGGCATTCCTGTTAGCCACTTATTGGGTTTCATTTGTCACATATTTCCTGCTATGGAAGGCTTATAAGCATGTCTCTGGACTGAGAGCTGATGCTCTTATGTCTCCTGAAGTGAGAGCAGAACAATTTGCCATTCTTGTTAGAGACATACCTCCAGTCCCTGAAGGTCAAACAAGAAAAGAACAGGTTGATTCTTACTTTAAAAGGATCTATCCCGAGTCGTTTTACAGATCAATGGTGGTCACAGACAACAAAGTGGTAAGGCATTGAGTTGCTATTTATACTTTTTTTTTTGGTGCATTAATTTGACCGTTAAATATTGCACAGTGCTCATAGAATTGTTTATATCTATGCACTTTAAGTGATATATTTGTCCGAGAAATTTACTTTATCATAATTTCTCAGCTTTTGATGATACTAAATTATTATTATAATGCTTGGATATATCATATTTGAAGGTTCAAATTTAAGACAATATCTCATTTGAAACTGAATTGTGTGAGCATTCAAGATGAATTAGAAAAAATACCATAGGTTGGATATGATTATCTCATTTGACTTGAATGGTTTATGGTGTGTTTTTACATTTTTGGTGGTAATATATGCATTTATAACATTGATTGATTCTGTTAGGTGAACAAACTTTGGGAAGAATTAGAAGGGTACAAGAAGAAGCTTGCCCGTGCTGAAGCAGTATATGCGCTGTCAAAAAAAACTGGCAAACCAGAAGGAGCAAGGCCCACTAATAGAATTGGCTTCCTTGGTCTGATTGGTAAAAAAGTTGATAGCATAGAGTACTATAATGAGAAGATTAATGAAGTAACCCCAAAACTGGAATCGGAACAAAAAGACACTCTCAGAGAGAAGCAGCAAGATGCTGCTCTGGTCTTCTTCTCAAGCAGGGTGGCTGCAGCTTCTGCAGCTCAGAGTCTACATGCTCAAATGGTTGACAAATGGACAGTTACAGACGCTCCTGAATTTCGTCAAATGATATGGACTAATCTTAAAATCAGTTTTTTTCAGAGGCAGGTGCGACAATATGTCATCTACATTGTTGTGGCCTTGACGATAGTTTTCTTCATGATTCCAATTGGATTTATTTCTGCTCTCACAACACTGGAAAATTTGAAGAAATATCTACCATTTTTAAAGCCAATTGTGGATATGGATGCAATCAAGACAGTTTTGGAAGCTTACCTCCCTCAGCTTGCACTCATTATTTTTTTGGCTTTGCTGCCCAAGTTCCTTCATTCTCTCTCCAAGGCTGAGGGAATACCCTCTGAGGGTCATGTAGTAAGAGCTGCTTCAGGGAAATATTTTTATTTCATAGTGTTAAATGTTTTCATTGGAGTGACTGTGGGGGGAACATTGTTCAGTACGTTCAAGACCATTCAGGATAAGCCTAAATCTATACCTGACTTACTAGCGGCTGGCCTGCCAGGCAATGCCACGTTCTTCATAACCTTTGTGGCTTTGAGGTAAGATTATGATTTTGCATTTTTATATATTTATGGTTTCTTTTCTATTCAGTAAACCAACCCCCCCCCAAAAAAAAAAGGTTCCTCTTGATGAGAATGCTGTTCTTTAATTTGATCATGATCTGGAGTGATGACATTTTTCGTGATTCAAATCTATAGGGTGGATGTGCACCCTCAAATGATATGGGAAATAAATGGAACTATATCATTTCTCTTGGTGCCATACACCCTTTGTATCAAAATCTGGCTTATCCCATTTTTCCTGATCAGGATTTTGATGATATAGCTTGTCTTCTTGTATTTTTTTTTCTTTAATATATTATTTGGTCTTTTATTTTTGTTTGCTATCTGTTATTAAGCAGTCACTTTTAATTTAATTTAGTAATTCTTTGTTTCCCAGGTTCTTTGTTGGCTATGGTCTTGAATTGTCCAGATTAATTCCTCTAATTATATTCCATTTAAAGAGGAAGTATCTTTGTAAGACTGAAGCTGAGGTGAAGGTAGCTTGGTTTCCAGGAGATCTTCGGTATGGAACTAGGTTTCCTGGTGACATGTTGATCGTCACAATTGTCCTCTGTTACTCTGCTATAGCTCCTATTATTATCCCATTTGGTGTGGTTTACTTTGGTTTGGGTTGGTTAATTCTTAGAAATCAGGTAAAGTTCATTTATTTTTATTGAATTTCTGAGTTTTTGTTTTACCAAGCTCTTTGCTGAGCCTCTAGCATGCTCAAATATTTGCCCCCCTCTTTTTTTTCATGTTAATTTAGTTTTATTTCTTATGTTTTATGTGACAGGCACTGAAAGTTTATGTTCCAGCTTATGAAAGCTATGGAAGGATGTGGCCACACATGCATACACGCATCCTAGCAGCTCTGATATTATACCAACTTACTATGTTTGGTTACTTTGGGGTGAAGAGATTCATCTATGTACCACTCCTACTTCCAGCCATCATACTGTCCCTCATATTTGGCTATGTCTGCAGTAAGAAATTCTACCGATTTTTCCGCGACACAGCTCTGGAAGTTGCTTGCCATGATTTAAAGGAAATTCCTAATATGGAACGAGTTTTCAGATCTTACATCCCACCAAGCTTGAGTTCTGACAAGATTGAAGATGATCAGTTTGAAGATGCCTTATCACAAGTTTCAAGATCAACGTCATTTGTTTGATGTACATTCTCGTATTTCCACTGGATTTATGTTGGTGTGTATAATCTGGTTAGCAAAACTTTTTCATGTTTGTTTACATGTTAAGCATTGGGAATCATGGCAATGGGTTGTCTGTAATATATTACGTTCATTTGCACCAGTTGTGTGGATTTATTCTTATTATATTACTGTTTAATCTTTTACTTTCAAATTAAAATGATATCATTGGATTGTCCTGCATTCCAATTTACACAATTCATGATTTTTTTTAATAGAAGGAAACGATGCATATTTAATTAGTAAATATTAGATTCTCAAAAAGAAATAATTAGTAAATAAATAAATCAAGAGTTAGATTTAAAGAATTTTCTAAGAGAACTTATCTAATTTAATTATAATTTGTTTAGAATATATTGCCTCATATAATCAAAATTTTGTTTAGCATTGGTGTTATTATTTGACATTATTAATAGAAGTTAATAAAAAGTTACGATGAGGCTATTATATACGAGTCCAAATTTTCTATCTCACATTTCTTGCTTCATTATATATTCTACAAATAAAAATATGTCACATGTCCATCTAAGTTACTAAATACTAAATTTATACATTCTATTATTTCAATTACTTAAATTAGTATGTAACCCCGTGTTACCGCATGGGACTGGTTAATTGTAATGATGTTATTAGTCAATTTTTTTTTTTTGTTTTTGTTTTGTTTTTGTTTTTTTTTGAGTTTATCATACGGATGATAGAATTAAATCAAACAATGAAAAAAATATATTGCAATTTATTATTTAAGTAATGCTATTGGTTTTTTTTTTTTTTTTGGTTTATCGTACATAGGATAGCATTAGATAAAATAATGAATAAAAAAAGAGAATATTGTATTTTATTATTTAAGTGATGCTACAGTAAAGGCAAAAGAGAATGTTGCATTTTATTATTTAAAATATATAAAGGGACATTAATGGAATTTTTTTCAAAAGTTTTTAATAAAATTGGACATGAATAGCGTATTGGAATTGAAGTGTGTTGCAATTCATAGTTTTTAGTGGAGATGTCATCAAATAGCACTTTTCCCCTATAGACATGTCTAATACGCTGTTCTTGAGTTTATTTTGAGTACGTTTCAAGCCGAAGTCAATATTGTTGTCTCTTTTAACACTTCAAATTGCCATTGATCAGTTTCACAAAATTAAATTTTATAGAACATTTTATCTTCTTGTTTTTTCAACATCCGAAGGTTAAATGTTTCTATTAAAATCCAAAAGTTCACCTAACTAAAAATCAGATACACATATCTTTCATCAATTGTTAATAGCTCTACAATCTATTTATGCACTAAAAGCAATGACTAACTTGAAAGAAGAGAAAGATTACATGTAAGCATAAACTATCACTTCCAAAAGCATCATTAAGCAAAGATTAAAATGAAACTATAATTCAAAATAATTCCAGCAGTTGCCTATGTCCCAAATTGTAAGCTTCAATCTTCTCCCACCAATTGTGAGCAACTTAATCTCAAAATCCACACCTGAAAATGATTAAAACAATAATGAAAGTTCATAATACAATCTAAAGAATGAAAATAGTGATCCCTACAAAAATAGAAATAAAAGGACATGAAAGCTCTTGGTGCACCTAATAATACAGAGACTAAGGAAGCTCTTGGCCACCCTGATTAGGTCTTGGGTTTTCTCAAACCAAGATAATATTGACTATTTATGTAACGCCCCAAAATCATAAATAATAAAAGTCTATTTAATTTGAATAATCCATAAAAATATTAGATGAAAGAAACCAGCAATCTAAAATGTCATCATAACTGTCAGAGCTCTAATTCACCAAATACAAAACATCCTCAAAATAATTCTCCAATACAATGTTCAATGCCATAAAATAATGATAAAATCCTCAATTCAACTAAATAGTTTGTAACTGCTGTCTCCCAAGAATCTCTACTCCAATAGTCCCTCTAATGTGTCTGTAATGGAAAATAAAAGGGGGGTGAGATAACTCAATAAGTGGAATTCACTAACATTGGGGTGTGGGAACAAACCTTTCAAATAAATAATTTTTACAACAATTTCATAACTTGTAACTCATCAATATTCATCATCAAATACTTCATATATATAAAAACAAATATCTTTATATTGTGAGCCATCATAATATATATATTAATATCATCACATAAACAATTTCCTAGGCTTTTCTCGTGGTCAACGTTTACGCCCCGTTGACAGGGTTGTGCTGTCCCCCTTTTTGGGACTGGAACCTCCTTTTCATCCCCTTTCTTAAGGATGGTTCCTTTGGAACCTAAGGGTGCACTCCCTTGCTAAGGAGCTTCCTTTTTAGATCCTCAATAATATACTCCCTTGCTAAGGAGCTATCAAAGGTGCACTGTCCCCTTTTCTGGGACCGTCCCTTGCTAAGGACTAGCTGCAGTATGATTGTCCCTTGCTAAGGACTAGATACCATACTGAGCTTCTATTCACGACTTGCCATAGGTTTCCAAAACACATTTCAATATGCTCACAAAAATAATCCATTCATAATTCTCAAAAATATAAAGATATATTCACACATACAAGTTTAAATACATTCAAGTTGTCCCACAAGTTTTTCATAAAACGAATAGTCAATGTGCACATCAAACATTTATAAAATATCAATTCATATATAAAATATTAACATGTTTCTTTGATATAAAATAGTTGAATAATCAACACTGCTTTGGGAAAACTCCCAAAATTAGTAAACACCACTTACCTCTTAGTTGCAAAAAAATAAGGAAATCAACCTCCCTCGAATCACACAATTCAGAAGAATTAGAACCTAGCAACACCAAAAATAGGTTCGTCAATACACAATTTCTCACCAAAAAATCTATTTTCACACTTAAATGGTTTTATCCTAGACAATATTGATATATCCAAAACCTCTATTAATTTACTTAACTATCCAATACACTTTCAGCTTTGATCAGATTTCTAGACTAAAAAAAATATTGCTGCCTAGTCAGAATCCACTATAAATTCCTAGATTGGGATTCATCAAATACCAGCTCTCCTTTGCCTCAGGCACATTTATGGTATTCTACACCGAAGGTGATCAAAGCCTTAAGACTTCTAATTGCTGCTGGGAATAAATATAGGTATGACTTGGTGGACATAATTAACACGGCAAGTACTGTCAAAGCTAGCAACCAAGAATTTTTGGATGCTGTGACTGCTTTTTCAACAAAAGGATTTAAAAGCTTTAAATCTTCATAACAAGGATTTTATTATATACATTTATATTCAATCTAACATGAGAAGCCACGTACAAGCCTTACCTATCAATCTAGTTGCCTATTATCCCTTTAATGCCGCTGGACAAGTTTTGAATCTTGGCAGGTGCGTGAATAATAGATTGGGAACATAGATAGATAGTGCAATTATGTAGTAAACCATAAGTAGCTTTTCCTCATTCGCATGGTGACAAACCAATTGATAAAGTCCAAACCTATTAGATACAATTTCAAAGCTTCTCTGACATACAGTGTTCTTGACCAATCCTAATCTAATATAATAACAATATAGGACATCTTTTCCTTAATGTACGGATAGGTGGAAATTCATGAGACCCACGTCTCTTAGTTCCTTTCCATGAGACATGCCTATATGCACTTGCCTAGTCTAAGTATGATAACAAATTAAGGAGTCCTATTTCCATTAACATAGTCATAGAAACCATACCTGTAGTCTCTACTCCCAACCACAGTGACGGGAAGCAAGGTTTCAGCAGTCGGCTGAAGTAAAAAAGATTCCCATCCGCAATTACACATGTGATTTAAGAGAAAAAGGCTAGGGTTATTAAGGCCTATATGTTTACTCATGCCACCTCATTTGGGTTTTCTATTCCATAGTATTAATCTTATTTTTTTTAATATCTTAGGCCCACTTCAATTTAATCCATTTAATTGTAGGCCTCCTTTATAACTTATGAATAATTAATTAAATTGGTGTAAAAAAAAAAAAATTATGGGGTGTTACAATTTAACTCAAACGTTCGGATAGCACACAATGCAGAATTGTGACTAATGAAGTTTAAAAAAAAAAAATACAATTACATGAACTCCAAAAAATGAACTTAGCTCAGCAAAGCAAGCAATACCTTACCAACATAGTCTAAACTTGTGATAAGCAAGAATCCAATGTGACAAAGTGGGAATCGAGACTAAATATTACTGTGGGTACTTGACTCCACTCAAAGGATTTGTTCGCTTTGGGGAGCCAGACCCTCACGAATTTGTCATCTTTTACCGAGTGCAGGCAAGCCGAGGAGGGTTTCATAGTCTCAGCCCCAAGACCTGGAATCCCACATCGGAAAGAGAACCCTCCCACTAGCGCTTTATATGCTTCTGGAGCTTGCACTAGTGTACCACTATGTTGCCAAGCATGCCTAGGACGTTGCCATGCATGCCTAGGACGTTGCGAAGCCGTCCGAGGACGTCCTAGGACGTTGAAGGACATGCCAATGATGCGGTGTAAAAGGCTACAAGGCAAAAAGCCCTTGGCCCGAAGATCCGTACATCCTAGGTCCCCACAATTACATATCACATGTCTAATGAAATTTCACAAAACACATGTAATAATAACTAAAAAATGGTCTTCCAAGTGGGATAACCTAATGAAAGGTTGAAAATACTTTTTATAGTTGCAAGATAACTCCTAAAAACCTAACATTTTAATTGAAGGCAGATTTGGCATGTCTCTTTTGTTTATAATCTCTACAACAGTTCAAAATTTTAGTATTTTGCTTACCTTGATGGGAATGTAGCAACTTTAGAGAAGCATATATCATGACAAATTCCTACTCCAAAATGACCAACATCTGCATTGAACTCTTGCTTATCAGTGCCAACCAATTTTGAAGAAATTGCTCTTCATTCAATAAATCTAAAAGATAAATTTGTGTTAACTTTCAATATAATTATTTTCAAATTTTTTTTATGCCACAAATTCTCACAATTGGTCTCAAATGAACCTCCGATGATGGCACCTAGTGACACCTTACAAAACCACATCCACTTTATCTAAGTAGGCACAGAAGGAACAAAGCCAATCCTCTTAGAAGTATGGATAATACACATTTATGGTGCATAATTTCAATACAATCTTATCACAACAAATGGTAGTTATTTAAAGTTTGAGTCTAAATCATATACACCTATGTTTGGCAACCCAAATTTAAAAAAATCTAGGATAACTACATAAATAAATAACATATTGGAATTTTGTTTGTGTTTGTGTAGTAAAGGGAAAACAAAACCCATAGGGTATGATAAGAAGAAATATTAACCTAGTATCAACTATCAATTTTTGAATAAAGAAACTCTATGCTCAAGTGCATCACAAAAAACAAAAAAATCATAATGGCATTTAAATTATGGAAATCTTACTTATATACTTCCATTCAGGCAGTCGACAGTACAATCAGTATGAAATGTAACGAACTTAGAGTCATTATTCACTTCTCCAAAAACACAATCCTTATTTACAAATCAAAGCAAATGAAAAAAAATCAGCAATAAAAGAAGAATTTAAGCTACCATTATGTGATGTTGTTGATAGTCTCAGACAGCCTTAAAAACTTTAGTTTTGTTGCCTTATTAACCCAAAGACACACAAAACAAAAACCTAAGACAAACACATGGAATGGAAATGAAATTTTCTCAGAAAGCATAGGATACCTTACGTTAAGTTTTGTGAATGTGATACCTTATGTTTTGTTTAAGTGAGGGTCAGATTTGATATCATTTATAAGCAAATAGATATCAAACGTAATCTGAAATAAAGCAAATAGATATCTAACTATCATAAAAATAATAAATAATAAAAAATAAAAAATCACATGAAATTAATACAAACTTGCATAGTTATTAACAAAAGATTGTGTGCACTATTCCTATGCTTGAAGCCTGTCAATGAGACAGAGAAATTAGGACAAGAAAAAAAAAAGTAAGAAGCGAACATCAAATTTAATATTTAGTATTAAATTTTAGATTTAGCGTAGAAATTCTCACCAACAAAACCCATCAACAGAATTTCTTAACCAACCAAATAAATAAATAGAGCAATACAAATTTTGTTAGTTTTAATAAAAAACAGGCTAATTTACCGGAACCAAATATTATATCTTAAAAAATCATTGCCTTTGAAGGATCTTGGAATCTGGTTGCTATCAAAATTAATCAATCTGTAAGTCCATGAGAGAATACCAAGAATCTCTTTGATGCAAATTCAACCTTTTTCCTCCTGCCACAAAAAAGGAAACTTGAGAACTATAAAACAAAACCTAGAAAAGTATTTGAACTCTATGATTGATAACCAATTAGATGGCAGATTATGCAGAGAACAATCAGCAAGGAATTGTTACCTTAGCTTTCTTCTACATAGAATCAACAAACTTCTCCTCATAACTGGCTCTTCTCTTATAAGCCACAACACATTAAAAGAATAAGACATGAGATATTTCCAAATAAACCAAAATAAAATAAGTTTGTTAGAGAGTGGTCACTCTTCTATGGCCACTGATGGGAATATATAGAGGGTTATATATTCAAAGGAATCTATATTAGGTTTTGACTATACAAAATCTAAACCAATTTCTTAAATCAAAACCAACCAACCAAAATAGCAAAACCTAAATCCTATTAAACGCACAAAATTAACATAAACAATTTTACCTGTAGCAGTTCCAACGATCTGATATTAGGTTGGTTGTGAATATCAAAACCTAATCACAATTAATAAACAAACTTAAATCGAAGATAAAAACTCACCGGTAGTGGTTCCAGCCTCTCTCTATCTTAACAAATTATTAAATTTCAGAAAAGCAACTAAATAAAAGTGCAGAATAAAAGAAAGGTCTTACCCTTTAGTGCTCCTTCTTTCTGTAGTAGTATGTGCCTCCCCTCTCTTTATGCCTCCATAATCCTCTTCTTTTATAGTGAAGAACCCTAATTTCTTGTTTGCCATTAACAGCGAGAGAAAGAGCTGTCAAGGATTTTAGAAAGAACCCACCTCATCTCTGTAGAGAAAGGAATTGACAGATATAAATCCAAAATACTTGAAATCAAAAAATACAAATAACCAAAAAATATTAAATAAGAATAGTCATAGCTGAAAAGCATTCATTATTGATCCTGAGAGATGCGTTTCAAATTTCATAGCATTCATTGAAAAAGAGGGAATGGGCTATGAAATTGAACAAAAAATGAATGACCCATTATCAAAATCATCCATAAGATAATAAAAATCACTTTTGGATCATCTGCAAACTCCATCTACTCACAAAATAAATAAATAAATAATTACTTATGAATTATGATGCAGATAATGAAATTGGCATTTTTCAATTCACGATTAACTCCTATCAACTCCCTCGCTTCTATGAAGATGATATGTCATAAATCAAAAGAGAATCATAATAACAATAAAAAGCTAGTGAACTTAGCCCAAAACAACCCTTCTGTTTAATAAAACTCCAAATTTGATGTTTATAACTTTTCCTTCATTTTCTCTCAAGAACCAAACAACGGCTATGAAATTGAACAAAAACCGAATAACCCAGCATTAAAATAAACAATAAGAAAATGTAAAAAAAAAAAAAAAAAAAAAAAAAAATGCTCTCAGACCATCCACAAAAACCCATCTACACACTAAAATAAATGAATAAATTCACAACATTTAGATAACCAAAAAAATATAAAGAGTATCCAAATTTGATTTTCACATCTTCCCCTTTCATTTCCACAGGAACCAATCAACTTCTAAGAAACCCAACGACCCAGAATTGAAATCATCAAGAAGAAAACAAAAAAGAAAAAAGAAAAAAGAAAAAGCGATGGATTAGTAAAATACCAATTGTAACCAAATGCGGAGGTACCGTAAGTCGTTTTTGTAACGGCGATCGAAATCGAAGGTTTGCGCGCACTTCTGCAAAAACCGTGGCAGCTTCTCGTTCAGTACTTGCAAAGGCAGCGAATCCTTCATCTTTCTGATCCCACTGTAAATACAAAATGCCAAACAATCTTACTTTTTAAAACCATTAAAAGAGCTACCCACAAAGAAAGAGAGAGGCATATCGGAGCCATGGGAGAAGAGGGTCGTTGCCAGAGTAGGATTTGATGTCTGAGATCAAGGAGGTTAAGAGATCGGTGTTGTTGTTGTTGTTGGCTTTGGCAGAAGGGCTCAAAAGAGATCCAGATGTTTTTGTTCCTCCATTTAAATCCCCTAATTTTAGTGGGTCTAGATGAAGATATCCAAACATAATTTTATCAAAAAGACACGTGTGCAGAGAAAGTCAATTGTAATGGCAGAAAATATCTTGAAATGCTTCCTTGGAAAATAATAAAAATGAGACAAAGCTTCAGTAACAATAATATAAAAAATTAAATTTCATAAACTCAATTTAAACCCACAAAAAATGAGAGGAAAACATACATAAAATACAAATTTATAATAAAGTATGGAGCAGTTGATGATGGTTTTTGGCCATGTATGGGCTCCAATATTGACGATGGAGTTGTTTTCCGAGGATCTATAGTCTTTTTGGGCTTATATCGGTCCTTCCATTGCCTTTAATGTCTTGTATCTTATCATATTTAAAAGACAAATTCTATTAAATTAAAGAAAATCTTCAAACGCGTATCCATTAAAAAGAACAACCATAAGCTAATAGCGTGCTCAAAGGTTTGCAAAATTTTTATCAAACAAAATAAGGTTTCAATTTGATGTACAGTTTCGTTGACAGACTTCCACCAACAATTCCAAATCCTTCAACATAACTTTGAACCCATGTATTCTCAAAATCATTATAAATGCTCACATTAAAATTTGAAAACACAAGAGAGAGAAAGATTTACCAGAAGAGGCCGAAAAAGAAGACCTAGAATAAAAATTTAACCTTCGCCAGAGGACCCAAGCACTTCAGCTCTTCAAGTTTATGTGAGAATAACTGTGTATGCTAGATGGGGTGGCAGGATCATGTAAGTTAAAACTTCAACTATATTCATTGGAAACTATGAAAACCTAAGATTAATATTCATAGAAACTGAACAATAAATAGAAGCGCTTTACTTTCCATTGATTAGTAAGGGGTATGGCAATTAGTATCATGTCTAAAATAATATGTACGTAGCCTCTGCTTCATTACATGCATATCCTCTCTCTCTCTCTCTCTACCTTATAGACCCTCTCTCTACGTCTATCTCTACTTTTTTTTTTTTTTTTTTTTTAAAATGAATATCAAACTCAGTGCATTTCATCCCTATAAAAATAGTCATGTGTTACCATCTTAATGGCTGGATGCATTGTACCAAAGCTAAGTTCTTATTGTAATCTCTTTGGCTGGATGCATTGTACCCAAGCCAAGTTCTTAATGTAAACTTTTTGGTTTTCACATTTAGCAGCAAAATTAAGAAAACTTAATTGATACAATGATATATAAAGAAGAGCAAAAGGTTTTATTTAGCCAAAAAAAAAAAAAAAAAGAGCACAACATTTAAATGTAGAACACAGATTTCTAGAAGGGGAGGTGAAATTGGACTCCAATTTCTGATTTGAATTGAACAATTAGAATGATAAATCTAGACACTTGACACAAAATTAGAACTCTAATTGGAATTGCAATTTGAGATTCTCTCTGCTTCACCTATTATTATATATATAGATGTGATGGGTTATTTATTTATTTATTTTAAGAAATTGAAATAACAGAAGGCATAAATTTAGCATTTAATAACTTAGATGGACATGTGACATATTTTTATTTGTGGAGTATATAATGGAGCAGGAAATGTGAAACAGAAGATTTGGACTATATAGTATATACATATAGGGACGGAGAAACTTTTTTTTTTTCCTTGTTTTTCTTAGAGAGCTATCTAACATATGATATTTATACTAAATAGCCAATTGTGGATTTTTCGGAAAAGTATTTAGGGAATTTTAACTTAATTTTGAGTAGAAATATGATATTTTGTGGGATGTGGCTTTTGTCTAGTGGCCAGTGCCACTGGACGCGTTGAATTCGCAACATGTGTCCAGTTTGAGACACGCGTCACCAATCCAACGTGTCCAGTGGCCACAGGCCAGAAGCTGAACCCTATTTTGTGAGCAATAAAAATTATATGCCTACAACATTAATTAAATGAATTGATTGATCGTAGATCATAGAACAACAAAAATTATTTCTTCCATATGTGACTGTGAATTGTTTACATGTGAAAACGCATGGTTTTAAAAACTGGGAACCGGCCTTCAATCCGGTCTGGTTATGATTAAAAACCGGAAATCACCGAATAATCGAAAAAACAGGGAATTTGCCAGTTCAACCGTAAAAACCGAAAATTGGTATGGTTGAACCGGTTATTGGCCGGTTTGCTTAAAATACCAAAATGCAGCAATTTTGAATAAATAGGAAAGATCTGAAAAGGCAAAGCAACCAACCATGACCATCCTTTGCCACTGAAAAAGAAAAAAGAATAGAAAAAAAGAGTAGTTGAGGAGAGAGATTCTTCAATGGAGGCACCATCTGACTATCTGAGCACACACAAGAATGTCGACCAAGACAACTTAAAAGAAAAGAGAAGAATCTGATCTAAGTTGAGAGAGAAGGGAGAAATAAACTTCAATAAAAGAAGTGGAGACACCCAGAAGTTTCTGGCCAAAAAAAAATAACAAGGAGAAAAAGAAGAGGGGTAGATTGGAAAGTGGGGTGGGTGGGGTTATTAAGAGGCTGTTTGGATGGGCAAATCTCATGACTCAATTCTCAGTTTTCATAACTCAATTCTTAAAAATGGTGGGACCCATAACAAAATACTTGTTTGCCTACACCAATACTCTATTTCCATAACTCTGTTTCCAATACTCAATTCTTTACTTTTTGAGTTATGAGTTATGGAAACTGAAAACAACTTTTGACTGTTTTCAGTTTCCAATTCTCATAACTCAATGGCATTTTTGTAAATAACACTATATGAGGGACCCACTGCCATACTTTTAGCCACAACTTTTGACCATCTTTTTTTTTTCTTCTTTCTTTACTGGGGTTCACCGTCTCCTTTTTTTTTTTTTTTTTTTTTTTTTTTTTCTTCTTCACTTGGGTTCACGTCTCCTTCCTTTCCCCCCCCCCCCCTTCTTCACGTGGGTTCACGTCTCCCCTGTTCTTCCGTTTTTTTTTTTTTTTTTTTTTCCTGGGTTCGGGTTTGTGGGTACTCTAATAAAAAAAAAAAAAGCTGCAGTGGGTGACAGAAATGGGGCCCACAAATAGTGTGAAAAATATTGAGTGATGAGAAATGAGTGATGGTGCCAAACAAACATAGTATTTTAGAGTGATGAGTGATGAGTAATGAGTGATGGAAATTGAGTGACGAAAATTGAGTGGCAAAAAAAAAAGCATCCAAACAACCTCTAAATGGTTAATTATTAGAGTTTTTTTTTTTTTTTTTTCCTTTTTCAATGTTGTCTTGTAGTCTAAGTGCCGTTCTTTTGTGAGGGTGTGTTTTTTGCTTTTGGGCTTTTGGCAACCTTTGGGCTTTCATGAACTTTGGTACGGAGGAAAAGAGCTAAGTGACATGTTACCTGCCAATTGCCAATTTTGATCGTATAAATAAGTAATAAATAATATATAATAAATGTAGCCAAAGTATAATATATATAAAAAAAAAAGCACAATAATAATCCATATAAATTTAGTAATAACTAACAAATAATAGTAAAATTTTTTTTTAACAATTACTAATTTATTATGTATTGTTAATTTCGTGTAAATATTTTTAATACTATATAAGTTGTGGATTTGATATTTTAATTTTCTAAATATAATATGTGATAATTAAACTCACATTTAAAAAAAAAATATATTTAAAACTAAATATTCTTAGTTTTAATCTTATTACATATTTTATTTTTTTATATTTTATAATTTAAAATTATTAATTAATTAATTATGACATACCGGTTCGACCATCGGTCCAATCACGATCCGACCTTAAAACCGAAAATCAATATTTTTCCTATCCTTTAACCGGTTCAGTTTTTAAAACCATGGAAAACGTCATTTAAAAAAAAAAAACAAAAAAGAAAGAAAGAAAGAAAGATGTGTGTAGTTGGTAATCTAGCTCAACAATATTGCTAGATTGAAACAAAACACTTCGGGATCTCTAGCTTGTAGCCTTATTTTTAGAATTGATATATATATATATATATATATATATATATATATATATATCACAGTTGCAACAGATACATCACAATTATTCTTCCTAATCTTCCTGATCTATTTGCGAAAAAAAAAAAAAAAACCCAGAATTTATAAATAAAAAAATAACAAAATTTCCTTCTTTTTTCTTACAAAATCCGAAACAGAATATAAGTCAAACTAAAGAACAAAATTAAAATTTTATTAGAATTCAATTAACAATGGTAGATGAAGGTATATAAATTTTTTTTAGACATCTCATATTACTCCTTTGCATTCACCTGGGCCCTTTAAGTGCTTATATAACATTGTGCCTCCAATTCATCACTACTGTCAATTACTCCAGCAATCAATCTAATCACTGTGATAATCTCTTTCAAAATTCAATCTTATTCTTGTCATTTTTATTTGCAATGAGGATCTTTTATTTATTTAAAATTTTGGGTTTAGTGGCACAATTTTTCATTTGTCCCAAATTGAAGTACTTTGGTTTCCTAGCCTTTTGGTATCATTGATATTGTTGAGTCCATGTGCAACTCATCTTACACGTTGCAATGTCTGAAAATGAAACAAATCCTTATCCAAAAAACCCAGTGGTTGCAACTCTGTATTTTTAAATTTGATTAGGAAAAAAAAAAAAAAATAGAGAAAGGACAAGAAGCAATACAAATTACTAATATCTTTTGGGAAAGTAATTTGAGTAGATCCATTTTCAGAATGCACTAAATCAACCAACGGTGATATTGCATCATTTAAACACAACAAATTAATATTTCATGTGGGTTCCACCTTCCAAATTCCAATTAGCTCAAAGCGACTTGAGATTTAATTCTCATCAAAACTAAAAACCAATTGATGTTTTGGCTTGAATATAAAACAATTCATCATGAACAAATTGAATCTAAAATTAAAGCTCCAAAGAATTTAATAGATTTGTTTACTTTTTTTTATAACACTCAATAGAACAAAGTAGGAAAAAAAAAAAAAAACCCATATATTAAACTAAAATTAATATTCAAAACAAATATAGGTTGGGTTTGGATAGCAATGTGTTTGCGTTTTTTGGCTGGCTACCGTGCACTGTTTATGGGATCCGTAAGTATGGAAAAACGTAAATCTAACTTTAAAATTAGGGTCCCACAGTACTATTCACACTTTTAAAAATTATTTTGTTACAGTGTTTTTAGTTTTTAGCAATAAGCGGTATTCAAACAGACCCATAGATAACAAATTTTTTTAAAGATGAAAGTAGTTTTAACAAAAGCCATTGTTAAGGAAGTTTGAAATTTTGAAAATTTTGTTTTGTTTTTGTTTTGAAGGAAACGTGGGAAGAAATTTTATAGTAATTTTTTTTAAAACTTTGAATACTAATATATATTTAAAAAAATTGTATTAACAGATATGTTTATCCAAATATATATATTTTTTGAGATAGTTTCAACTTATAGCGTTCGCTCATGATTATCATCAGACTAAGACATCAATCAATTTTTGGTGTAGGCCGAGATTGAATCTCAGATCTCTTATCCAAAAACTATTTGAATGTATTTGAAAGACCATGCCCATGATTTCCACAATTCTCTATTGGAGGGTTTTGTAGTGGGTTTGTAGGTTTTGTAGTGGGTTTGTAATTGTATGTGGGATTTGAATTTTTTTGAGATTGTTTTGGATTTTTTTATTTTTTATCTATCTCTATTTATTAATGAATTTTTTTTTTGAGAAAAAAGTCAATGCTTATTGTATGGTCAGTTTTTGGCGGCCCAAGCCCAAAGTATGGATTCAGCGCCCACTGAGCCCAAAACAATAGATTTTGTAGAGAGTGGGTGAAAGAGCTAGGCTAATAATGAGAGTAACAGTATCAGACAACTACACCAATGGGAGAATTTGGATTAATATGTCCTCGGACTGATAGAAATGCCATGTCCGAAGAGATGCCTTTCATTGATAATTCAATATTACAATTCTTGGAGCTACAATCATCAAAATATCTCCCCCTCCCTTCCTTTTTCTTTCCTCCCCTTATATAGTACTGCCCTCCTACATCTTCTCCGTCCACTTGTTCATCATCCAGGCGTCCATTTGAGTGCATGTCCCATCATCCCACTCTTAGCCTTATGTGAGTGGTGGTAGCTGAGAAAGCACTGTTCAGGGGTCTTATCCACATAAATGCGGCCAGAAAGGTAGGTGCAGTGCATTAAATGTGGTGGCTGAAGTATGCCTCCTTGATATTTTTCGGTTCCCATTATCTTTACGCGAGTCTAAGGTTCCTTTCTCTCTTAACACTTGTCAAGCAGGTCGCTTGAACCTCCCAAGCTCGTGTTGGATCAAACCTCTTCGGATCCGAGGAAGTTGGACTGCTCGGACATATGAACATCTCCTCGGATAGTACACGTTCATCTCTAGGCATTCCCCTTTGACATGGGCCGGACTGAAGACCTTGCCTCCTCGGACGAAAAGTGTTCCTCATTCTGGGCCTTGGGCCCAATAAGTTGGGTTGGGTTTTTATCCCCCCACAATAGCCCCTCAAAATTGTATTTTTTCGTTCGTATCCGAAGAGAAAAAGTAGAATTTTGACTTGCCATGGAGCAAAGGCCTGCAAACAGGTAGATTCGAACTGGCACGTGCATAAATGTAGGAACTGTCGCTTCATTAATGCCGCTGCGGTTTCCTCATTTCCCAGGCGCTGCATTAATTGCACCAGGTGGCGCTTTGTCCTTCATATCCAATGGTAACTGATTAATCCAACGGTTGCGGTTTTTCTTCGAAATTTGGGCGGGAGTGCCCCTGTCCCTTCGTTTGACCCCGTATAAAGCTTCAGAAGTCATTATTCCTTCTTCACTTTGCGAATCTCCAGACGCTCCAGAGAGAAACAAACGCGCCGCTCCGTCCAAACTTCTGAGTTGCTGCTTCCAGGTCTTCCCAGAGTCATCAAGAACCTTTCTACAAGCCTTAAATCTTCTTTCCGATTTGGTCCCGGTGAGTCATCGTTCATCAAGCCATTTAATTTTCTCTTCGGCCAACAGTTTCGTCTAAGCACCATGGGAAAGCTTGAGTACATGGTGGATACCCCTGAGCGACTAGAGGCATTTAGGGCCACGTATCGCATACCTCCCAACGTGGGTGTGAGGTATTGCCCCCCAGAAAAGATTTTAACAGACCGGAAAACGGGAGAGGTGGTTATTCCCCTTATTGCCTTCAAAGAAGGGGGAATGACCATTCCCATGGGTCCTATCACCATTAGCTATCTCCGAAACCATAGGCTCACTCCCTGGCAGTGCGCACCCAACATGTTTAGGATTTTAGGGGCCATTGAGGACCTTAACCTTCACCTAGGATTAGGCCTCACCTGGCTCGACGTAGTACATCTGTACGAATGCCATAGCCAGCGAGACGCGGGATATTACCTGAAATCCCGGTCGGACGTGGTCAGGCTCATCTCTTGCCTCCCCAAATCCAACAAAGGGATGAAAGACGACTATGTGATCGTCTCGGGCGCATGGCATGACGGCCATCACTGCCCAACCAAGCATGGAAAGCCAGGTGGGCCATATTAGATTTAGGCACATTAACTATAGGCCTAGGGTCCTCGTCCTTTAATCGTTTTTGGTTTCCTTTGTACTGCTATTTGCGAGCCTCTAACATAGCTTTGCTGTGCCTTGGAACAGATAAAAATTTCGTAGCTCCTCGGCTGAGTCTTACGAACGTTGCTGCCCTCAATTTCCTGTTGAGATCTGAGATTTTTGTGAGCGAAGACGGGCAGCTCCGATCAGCTCCTCTCATTCTGGGCTACACAGGAAATCCAAAGGGTTTCCAACCAGTCGGCAACGCAATTGTCCAAGGAGACCGCCGCCTTGCCCGTATTGACGTCGGTCAGAAGGGTTTTTTGGCGTCATACGATCTAGAGCCCGTACCACATCCACGCCCTCAAGCTATACCCCCTCTCGTCCAACCACTCCAGCAAGTCCCTCTCGGACAAGCAGCTGAAGGCGAAGGGGTCGGTTCTTCCACCTCCTCGCTAGAGGAACAGATAGATAGATTCCAGTTTGGAGGTGAGGGTTCAAGAGCCGATCGAGTGATAGAGGTTTCGGACGCTGAGGAGGATACCGACAAGCAATCGGGCATTCACCTTAATCTATTAGCTGCTCATTCCGAAGGCTCTTCGGACAATAATATGGACCTGAGGGTTTTGATGAAAGGCAGGGGGAAAAAACCCGAGCAGAAAGACGCTGGGTCGTCAAAAGTGGTAGTGACACTGCCTCCTGCGCCCACGCAAGTTCCTGACCCAAGTCTGAAACCCATTCCAGACTTAAAGAAGAAAAGGCCCCACGTTGAGGTTGGGGAAAAACAAAAGCTGCCAGATAAGGGGGCCAAGCAGCAGAAGTTGGCGGACAGCCGAGCCTATAGGGCATCATCCACTGAAAGCCGAGAAGAGGCTTTTGTGGCAAATGTACGCCGAGGGGGAGGACCGAGAATCTGGTCTCCCAAGTTGGAGCTGGAGGGCGCTCCAATCCTGTGGGATACCTCCCTCAGGAATTATGACGGAGGGAGGGCAGGTTATGTCGCCGAAGCCTTGCAGCAACCACTCCTCCTTCCCCACGACATGGAGTCCTACAGGCGCTTCAACCAGCAGGAACTCTTCATGTCTCTTAAGAGGGACTTAGCCATGGTAAGTGCACCCTTTATGAGTTTAAGTTTTATACTTGATTGGCATTGTTTTTCTTCTTAATAGTGAAAGTGTTGTCATGCAGATCACTCAGCAAGTCTATGTGGCTGAGGGGTTGAACAAGGAGTCTTGGGTCAAAGCCCAAGCAGCAATCCAGTCCCAGCATGAAGCAGAGGCATCCCTTGGAAAGCTGAAGGAGGAGCATTCTCGGATATCCGAGGAGCTTAAAGAGGCGATCTCCCAGAAGCGAAGCCTCGACGCGGGGCTTAAAAATGTTGAAAAACAGGTCGAGGAGCAGCGAAAACTGCTGAATGCCTCGGACATTAATTTGGCGACCGAACGAGAGCTGGTGAAAGGACTCAGGGCCGAGCTGCAAAAGGCTAGGGATAACGCCAAAGCAGCCGAGCAAAAGGTTCAATTGGCCAAGGAGTCAATTGAAACCGAGAAGAAGGCAGCGTACCAGTTGGGGGCAGATGTGACGGCGCGGGAACTCACTGAGCAGTTCGCCTCTGTTTGTCGCGAGTACTGCGACAAAACCTGGGAAAGAGCCTTGGACGCAGCTGGGGTACCCTCGGACTCTCCCTTGAGGCTACCTGGGAGCATCTACTATGATCCTAATATCCAAGATATCCCAGGGGATGATCCCTCTGCCCCCCAGCCTCCTGAGGCTTCTGAGCCAAACCAGGCCGACCAGGCTCCTCCGTCCACTCTTGGCGCCAGCAAGGAAATTGGTCAGCCAGGCGCTAATGATAAGCCAGCTGAACCAGCAAAAGGAAAAGACCAAGGGTCAGGCGGAGAGATAATTTCTTCTGAGCCCAAGGAAAAACCTGCTGAAACTACTGCTCGGACTAGCCAGGCCGCTGACCCCGTGCTTCCTCCAACGAAAGAGTAGATATATAGGGTTTTTAAGAACTTGTAGTCCTTTCTTTATTTAAGAACTTGTAATCCTTCCTTTCTGGTTTTGCTGACTAAGTACATACTTTTCTTTGAATGGAATGGCCCCCTATTTGTCTTTT
This sequence comes from Quercus ilex subsp. ballota, assembly GCA_032727855.1. Lineage (NCBI taxonomy): Eukaryota > Viridiplantae > Streptophyta > Magnoliopsida > Fagales > Fagaceae > Quercus > Quercus ilex. Next base: position 62,914,466 of record CM064912.1, on the reverse strand, counting down.
GAAGTTTTTGATACATGCTTTATCACTTACTACTGCTGTACATACAATCATACATTGCAATAGCGACATGATAATACAAATAACTTGACTGATACATCACAATGGTGGTATGAGTAATAAAAATTAAAATTGAAAAAGATAGGCCGAGTAGGAGTTATTGACGAGAAATGATTTGAATAAGTGCATACGCGAGTTTCGCATGTTCTTCCAAGTAAAACATAAGTTATTACCCCTCGGTTTCACGCTAAACGTAACGGAGGAAGATATTTATAACTTAGAACCAATTTAAACTCAATCAGGAATTTTAGCACTACAAAACCCCAGTAACAACAATTGCGCGCGGGGGGGGGGAGTACCGACTAACCTGTCGCTTGGTTCACGGATCCCGGGGTTTGACTGTATTCGTGTGTTAACCTACCCTAATCACCTGGTCCGAGGACTACATGCATGATTGGATTTAAGTTTAAACCCTTGAGAACTGTAACTGAGTGCTAACTAACCCAAATCATCTGGTCCGAGGACTACATGCATGATTGGATTTAAGTTTAAACACTAGAAATGTAACTGAGTGCTAACTAACCCAAATCATCTGGTCCGAGGACTACAGGCATGATTGGGTTTAAGTTTAAACACTATAGAACTGTAAATGAGTGCTAACTAACCCAAATCATCTGGTCCGAGGACTACAGGCATGATTGGATTTAAGTTTAAACACTATAGAAATGTAACTGAGTGCTAACTAACCCAAATCATCTGGTCCGAGGACTACAGGCATGATTGGATTTAAGTTTAAACACTATAGAAATGTAACTGAGTGCTAACTAACCCAAATCATCTGGTCCGAGGACTACAGGCATGATTGGATTTAAGTTTAAACACTATAGAACTGTAAATGAGTGTTAACTAACCCAAATCATCTGGTCCGAGGACTACAGGCATGATTGGATTTAAGTTTAAACACTATAGAAATGTAACTGAGTGCTAACTAACCCAAATCATCTGGTCCGAGGACTACAGGCATGATTGGATTTAAGTTTAAACACTATAGAACTGTAACTGAGTGCTAACTAACCCAAATCATCTGGTCCGAGGACTACAGGCATGATTGGATTTAAGTTTAAACACTATAGAACTGTAAATGAGTGTTAACTAACCCAAATCATCTGGTCCGAGGACTACAGGCATGATTGGATTTAAGTTTAAACACTATAGAAATGTAACTGAGTGCTAACTAACCCAAATCATCTGGTCCGAGGACTACAGGCATGATTGGATTTAAGTTTAAACACTATAGAACTGTAACTGAGTGCTAACTAACCCAAATCATCTGGTCCGAGGACTACAGGCATGATTGGATTTAAGTTTAAACACTATAGAAATGTAACTGAGTGCTAACTAACCCAAATCATCTGGTCCGAGGACTACAGGCATGATTGGATTTAAGTTTAAACACTTGAGAGAAAACTTTACGCAGAGAATTTACACGTCGGTTGAAGAAGAGACTTGGTCAATAAAAGTACCTCTTGAGGTTATTTACATTCCATGGGCGCGGTATTACATGACCATCTAGGTCTTCTAAGAAATATGCCCCTATGCCTGCTCCTGAGGTGATACGATATGGACCTTCCCAATTGGGTCCAAGTTTTCCCCAAGCAGGGTTTTTTGCAGTGCCTACAACTTTCCTCAGCACTAGATCACCAGGCTCTAGTGGCCTCAGCTTTACGTTAGAATCATAGCCTTGCCTGAGTTTCTGTTGATAATGTGCCAGCCGAACCATTGCATTCTCCCTTCTTTCCTCAATCAAATCTAGACTCCTCTGTAACTGCTCATCGTTATCGGCCGGACTGAATGAACTAGTTTTCATCGTTGGGAACCCGGTCTCCAAAGGAATGACGGCTTCAGCCCCATAGGCCATTGAGAAGGGTGTCTCCCCAGTAGATCTGCGAGGCGTAGTCCTGTAGGCCCAAAGTACGTGCGGCAGTTCGTCTACCCATTTGCCCTTTGCATCATCCAACCTCTTCTTTAAGCCATTTAGTATGACCTTGTTGATGGCTTCTGCCTGCCCATTACCCTGAGGATAGGCTGGAGTGGAGTATCTGTTCAAAATTCCCAGCTCACTGCAGTAGTTCCTAAATGCCCTGCTGTCAAACTGAAGACCGTTGTCCGAGATGAGAGTGTGAGGAATTCCAAACCGGGTGACAATATTCTTCCACACGAATTTTTGCACATCAACGTCTCTGATATTGGCTAAGGGCTCAGCTTCAACCCATTTGGTAAAGTAGTCTGTTCCGACCAGGAGGTATTTCTTGTTTCCTGCAGCTTTGGGAAAGGGTCCCACAATATCCAAACCCCATTGGGCGAAAGGCCATGGGCTAGATAACGGATTAAGTTTTCCCCCTGGCTGGTGAATGTTTGGAGCGAAGCGCTGACATTGATCACACTTTTTAGCGTATTCGTGTGCCTCCTTTTGCATGTTAGGCCACCAATAGCCTTGGGTGAGGGCTCGGTGAGCCAAGGACCTGCCTCCAGTGTGGCTCCCACAGATTCCTTCGTGCAGCTCTTCTAGCAACGTCTCAGTTGCCTCGGGATGCATGCATAACAAGTATGGCCCCGAGTAGGAGCGTCTGTAAAGTTTCTGGTCCTCGGATAACCAGAACTTAACCGCCTTTCTTCGAATTTTATCAGCTTCTCCCTTATCTTCAGGCAATACATCTTCTTTGAGAAATCTGACTAGAGGGTCCATCCAGCACGGCCCGGCTCTGACCTGGTGAACCTGAACTACCCCTGACTTCGCCTCTGTAGGCTTGTGCAGATCCTCGACGAGGATGACCCTCGGAAGGTCTTGTGCCGAAGAGGTGGCAAGCGTCGCTAGGGAGTCAGCATGTGAGTTGCCACTCCTGGGGATATGCAGCAAACTGAAAAAGTCGAACCCTGACTGCAGCTGTTTAACACGACCCAGGTACCCCTGCATTCTTTCGTCCTTTGCCTCGAACTCGCCTTGTACTTGTCCAACTACCAGTCTTGAGTCCGAGAACAATTCCACGGACTTCCCCCCCATCTTATGGACCATCGTCATCCCCATCAGTAGGGCCTCATACTCCGCCTCATTATTCGTTGCCGAGAAGCCCAGCCTTAATGACTTCTCGATGATGATTTTCTCGGGGGATATCAGTACCAGCCCAACTCCAGATCCTTTTTGGTTTGCCGCGCCATCAACGTACACTTCCCAACGGGAGGGATTCTGTTGGGAGACCAGGCCAACTGATTTTTCATCCATGCCTGACGTGGGCTTTACTTCTTCTAACTGGGGCTCCGCGAATTCAGCCACCAAATCTGCGAGGACCTGTCCCTTGACCGAGGTGCGGGGCATATATCTTATGTCGAAAGCCCCCAAGATCGTACCCCACTTGGCAATCCGACCGGTGTAGTCAGCACTTCGGAGTATAGCTTTGAGTGGGAGTTGTGTGAGAACGATGACCGTGTGGGCTTGGAAATAGTGGGGCAGCTTCCGTGTGCCCAGCACTACTGCCAGGATGGCCTTCTCCAGAGGCAAGTAGCGAATCTCGGCCTCATGTAGCGACTTGCTTACGTAATAAACAGGCCTTTGCACACCAGAATCTGATCGTATCAGCACCAGGCTTACTGCATAGGGAGCTACAGCTATGTAGGCGAACAGTACTTCATCAGGCTCAGGACTGGACATGATAGGTGGCCGAGCCAGGTAATCCTTAAGTTGCTGGAATGCAGAAGCACACTCCTCAGTCCATTCGAATCCTTTCCACTTGTTGAGTAGGGAGAAAAAGGGACGACACCTGTCTGCTGATCTAGAGATGAACCGATTGAGGGCAGCGGTCATTCCGGTTAGCTTCTGAACCTCCTTGGGGTTCCGAGGAGCTCGTAGATCGTGGATGGCCTTTATCTGGTCGGGGTTGACTTCGATTCCTCTGTGCGTGACCATGTATCCTAAGAATTTTCCGGACCCTACCCCGAACGAGCACTTAGAAGCATTCAACCGTAGCTTGTACTTCCGTAGAATCCCAAAGGTAGTTTCAAGGTCCTTCACATGCTCAGCTATAACTTTGCTCTTCACCACCATGTCATCTATGTAAACCTCGATATTCTTGCCCAGCTGTGGCTCGAACATCCTCGTCATCATCCTCTGGTAGGTAGCTCCCGCATTCTTCAAGCCGAACGGCATTACTTTATAGTGGTAGTTGCCAACAGGGGTGACAAATGCAGTCTTCTTCTGGTCGTCCGGGGCTAATGGTATCTGGTGATAGCCTTGGAAGGCGTCTAGGAAGCTCATCCGAGGGTGGCCGACAGTGGCATCGACCAGCTGATCAATTTTTGGCATTGGGAACGGATCTTTGGGGCATGCCCTATTCAAATCCGTGAAGTCTACGCATACTCGCCACTTCCCACTCTTCTTCTTCACCACCACGGTGTTTGCCAGCCATTCGGGATAAAAAACCTCTTTGATAGCCCCGGCCACTTTGAGTTTCGCTACTTCGTCTCTTACTGCATCAGCATGCTCCTTGGACGGGCGCCGAATAGGCTGTTTCTTGGGGGTGATCAGTGGATTCACCTTCAAGTGGTGGCATATAAACTCCGGGTCTACCCCTGGGGCCTCGTAAGGACTCCAGGCAAACACGTCGAGATTTCGCTTAAGGAATTCTATCAGCTCTTCCTTCTCTTGAAGAGGAAGCTGAGATCCGACTTGAAAGAACCTATCAGGATCATCTCCAATGACCACTTTTGTTAGATCCTCACATCGAGCGCCTTCATCTGGTTCTTCGAAGGGCAACCCCCGAGACTGTAGTTGCTATGAATCCCTCCCGGCTGCGTCCGAGGACTCGGCTGTGGTCCTATGTTGAATGGCAGCTACCAAGCACTGACGAGCAACGGACTGGTCTCCTCGGATCTCACGTACCTGCCCTTCTGACGGATATTTAACCTTTTGGTGTAAAGTAGAGGGAACAGCCCCTAGTGCGTGAATCCAAGGTCTGCCCACGATTGCCGTATAGGGCGAATATGCATCCACAACTATGAAATCCAACTCCACCACCTCGGTGCCAGACTGCACTGCTAAGCGTATCCGGCCTTTTGGAATGACAGGCCTTCCTTCAAAGCTCAAAAGGGGGGAATCGTACGGCGTCAGGTCCTGGGGCTTTAGGCCTAGCCCCTTATAAAGGTCTGGGTACATCACTTCCACCGCACTGCCCTGGTCCACCATCACCCTCTTTACATCGTACCCTCCTATCCTGAGGGTGATAACTAGTGCATCGTCATGGGGTTGGATGGTGCCAATCATGTCTTCGTCCGAGAATCCCATGACCAACGAGGCACCACACTTAGCTCTTTTAGGTCCTCGGCTTGACTCCCCTACGGGTGGCCGACTCACTGACATGATTTTCAATGGCCAGGATCCTGTTCTTCCTGGCGCGGCGAAGACGACGTTTATAGTCCCTAGCGGCGGCTTTGGGGGGTCATCTCTGCGTGGCCCTGGTCCCGTTTGCCCTCGGCCGCTGGAATGATGCAGGAGGTGTTTCAATTTACCGTCGCGGACCAGTTGGTCCAAGTGATCCCATAGGCTCCTGCAATCCTCCGTGGTGTGCCCATGGTCTTGATGGTACTGGCAGTAGAGATTATAGTTGCGTTTCTCGGGGTTTCCTATCATCTTGTTCGGCCACCTAAAGAATGACTCGTTCTTGATCTTTTCCAGGACCTGGTGTACTGGCTCTTTGAACACGGTGTTAACCGGTTGAGGGTTCATCGATCCTGATTGCCCGGCAAAATCCCTCCGTGGTTTATTATAATTGTAACGGTCCGACCGCGAGTCTCTCCTCTCCTGAGAGATAACCTTGTCCTTTCCCTTACCCTGCTGCTGATCTTCTTCAACCCTCTTATACTTCTCTATGCGGTCCATTAGCTGACGCACGTTTGTGACCGGTTTGCCAGATAGGGACGCCCTCAAACCGTGATCAGTAGGGAGGCCGAGCTTGAATGTGCTGAGGGCCATCGCATCATTGTTGCCTTCTACCTCATTGAACATCTCCCAGTACCTGTCTGAATATGCCTTCAAGGATTCACCTTCTTGCATGAACAAGGATAGCAGGGAAGAGAAAGGTCTGGCCACTCTTCGGCATGTGACAAAACGGGAGCCAAATGCCTGAGTGAGCTCTTTGAAGGAGTTGATGGAGCCTGCTGTCAAGCCGTCGAACCACCTCATGGCCACAGGCCCCAGACTGGAAGGGAAAACCTTGCACATCAGGGCTTCGTCTCTGGCGTAAACAGCCATCCTTTGGTTAAAATGACTCACATGCTCCACGGGGTCAGTCTTACCATTATAAATGGTAAACGTTGGCTGGTTAAAGCGCCGAGGGAGTATAGCCTCCTCTATCCTGCGCGTGAAGGGCGACTTAGATATCTGGTTCAGAGCCCTGTTCATGGCATCGTTCTCCATGTCTTCGCGTGATGGACTCCTACGTTGCCTCTTACGATGGGATTCTTCCTCATAAGTGTAGGACTCGCTGGCTGGCGTTTTGGATTTGTGCTGATAAGAGACATCTCGCTCATCATCAAGATCATCCTCAGAGTATGAGGAAGCCCGCCTCCTCTTTGCATGGCGCAGCTCTCTCTTTAACTTTTCTACTTCCAGTTGCAAGTCGCGGTTTTTCTTTGCATGGGACACATGACTTCCGCTCTGTGATTGGCCCTGGCTAAGGCGCACTGTGTGTACGCTACCTTCACGATTTTGTCTCCTCTCTAGGTTGGCAAAATGGTCCAGGTGTTGGGATGCCCCAGATTCCGCTTGTTGTTCACCTTGTCCTGCCATCATCAACTGTTGCTTTCACTCTGGCACAAGCTCTTCCCACAGACGGCGCCAATTGTATGGTCAGTTTTTGGCGGCCCAAGCCCAAAGTATGGATTCAGCGCCCACTGAGCCCAAAACAATAGATTTTGTAGAGAGTGGGTGAAAGAGCTAGGCTAATAATGAGAGTAACAGTATCAGACAACTACACCAATGGGAGAATTTGGATTAATATGTCCTCGGACTGATAGAAATGCCATGTCCGAAGAGATGCCTTTCATTGATAATTCAATATTACAATTCTTGGAGCTACAATCATCAAAATATCTCCCCCTCCCTTCCTTTTTCTTTCCTCCCCTTATATAGTACTGCCCTCCTACATCTTCTCCGTCCACTTGTTCATCATCCAGGCGTCCATTTGAGTGCATGTCCCATCATCCCACTCTTAGCCTTATGTGAGTGGTGGTAGCTGAGAAAGCACTGTTCAGGGGTCTTATCCACATAAATGCGGCCAGAAAGGTAGGTGCAGTGCATTAAATGTGGTGGCTGAAGTATGCCTCCTTGATATTTTTCGGTTCCCATTATCTTTACGCGAGTCTAAGGTTCCTTTCTCTCTTAACACTTGTCAAGCAGGTCGCTTGAACCTCCCAAGCTCGTGTTGGATCAAACCTCTTCGGATCCGAGGAAGTTGGACTGCTCGGACATATGAACATCTCCTCGGATAGTACACGTTCATCTCTAGGCATTCCCCTTTGACATGGGCCGGACTGAAGACCTTGCCTCCTCGGACGAAAAGTGTTCCTCATTCTGGGCCTTGGGCCCAATAAGTTGGGTTGGGTTTTTATCCCCCCACACTTATTATTAAGGAAGACTATTCAAATTAGCTTGAATTACAAATAAAAGATTTGGGGTACATTCTCCATCCAGACGGATATGGGAGAGGAAACTAGTGCTCTTCTCGCAAGAGAATGAGCAACTTGATTACAATGTTGTCTAACATGAACAACATTAAAACATGAAAAATGTGAAGCAAGATTGAATATGTTGTTGACAATATGTCCAAAAGGCGCCCAAGGGCCAAGAGCAGCTGCTGTTTTTCAAAATCTTGATTAAAATTTCTCAATCTCCCTCAATAACAACGTTATCAAAACCCAGCTCCAACGATAGTTCAACGGCCCTTCGTGCTTACCGACTCTACCCCATTTCTTATTATTATAGGAATGATGATAATATTTAGTCCATTCACTAAATTGATAACTAACTTTTCTTATCTTCTAAATAGTAATAGAAACCGTATTGACCAACGAATTATATAATTTAATTTAATTTTTCTTTAAAAAAAATAACATTTTTTTATGCATTCGTTAACACTTTAAATTTATAAAATTTAAATATTCAATAAAGTAGAGACTGTACATTTCAAAGCAAACTCTGAATTTCTGATTCTTCATTTGCTTTGGTAAAAAAAAAACTTAAAAACCAAAACCCTCCCAAAATGACGCTGCAATAACAGATATTTCATCATTAGGTATGGTAGGAGTAATTTATTAGATTAAAATATTAATAATTATTATTAGTTTTTTTGGATAAAATAAAATAAAATAATAATTATTAGTTAATTGGAGGGAATTACGTTGCATATATTTTTAAGTTAAGATATGGATTAGTGGGAGTAGGAAGTTTTGGTATTTGACTTGTATTTGAACTGTATTATACTATTATAAATGTGTTATTTTTTTTATCACTTTAAGGGGTTTCCTAGTTGTGGACGGAATCTAAACATTTTTGTTATTTTTTTTTGGAGAGAGTTTCAACTTATGGCGTCTGCTTCTAATGATAGCTCTTTATTATTAGATCAAGACACCAATCAGTTTTTGGTGTAGGCGGGGATTGAATTCCAGATCTCTTATGCAACCATTAGAGACTTTATTAGTTGAGCTAATTGGAACCCACTAACGGAATCTAAACATAAATCATAATAACTTCAAAGTTTTTAAACTAATGGCATAAAAATGTAAAATAAAACCCCAAATTGTAAACCTCTGTCAATAAATAGATTCATTGCATTGGGTTTAGCTTATTTGTAGTACATTTTAAAAAGGAATTTCCTTTTGTTTTAATGAGAGACTGCCGCATTACTCACTAACTAAATAAATGGTGGGATTAAAAAAATTGGTGGGATTAAAATCCACTACCACTTGCCATTGTATATTTAAAACAAAAGACATGTCTAGTTAAAAAGATTTGAAGGTAAGCCAAATCCTATTGTATCTACTACGTGTGTGCTCAAATGCTTTTAATTTCCTCCAATATTTCACATGAAAAATTATATAGAAAATAGATTAATATTTTTATTTTTCTTCAATAGTTGAGGTGGATAAACTCGAACTCTAGATGGTGCCTGTTGAGCTACAAGGTGCTTTGATCAAATGAAAGGGGTATTCAAAGTGTTTTGTTTGATAAGTGATGAACTTCATAATAAAAATATTTTTTTGGGTAAACTATATATTTGGTCCCCATCTTTTACACTATATTTCAATTTGGTTCCTAACCTTTCAATTGTGTCAATTTAGTTCCTAACCTTTTAGTGTCATGTTGATTTAGCCACTGCTGTTATATCTTAGATGAAAATTGTTGACATTACAAACGGCCAAAATAAAATTTTAGTTTATTCTCACATCAATGGAAGCTATTTTTTATTTTGGCTATTAGACACATCATCAATTTTCATCCAAAAGATAATGGTAAGGACAAAATTGATATGGTACTGAAAGGTTAGGGACTAAATTGTCACAATTGAAAGGTTAGGGACTAAATTGAAATATGATGCATAGGATAGGGATCAAAAACTAGTTTACCTTTTTTTATTTTTATTTTATGAGAGACGGAATTCATAATAAATGTATAATGCATGTAACATGTGCAAATATACTTTTATGTGTGAATTATTAAAAAAAAAAAAAACTTGGTTTTTTTTTTTTTTTTTGGATTTTTGAAAATAGCGTAGTGGTAAAATCTCTCTTAGAGAGAGAGAGAGAGAGAGAGAGAGAGAGAGAGAGAGAGAGAGAGAGAGGACAAAAAATGAATCCTCCCCTCCCCCCCACCCCCAAAACAAAAAAAGAGCTTTAGAGCACGTATAAAGTTGTTTTGTATATATCATTGTGAAACTCCCAAATGCATCTCTAAAAATGCTCTTGAGACCGGTGAATTTCCTTTTTTTTTTATTCTAAAGAAGATGGAGAGGTATAAAGATGGTGAGAAGTGGATACTTTAATTTGGGGTTGATGCGTTTACCTACCACGAAAATATGTAGGGGTATGATGAGGAGATTTATGCATTTACAGCATGTTAACTTTTTTCTTTTTTGTGTTAGATCTCATCACACTCCTAAGTATTTTGGTGATTGGAAAACACATAAATTTTATTACAAATGCATAAATCTTGAATTAGGGTGAATGGAAACTATTTATATATATTTTTTTAAAAAAGCAATCCTTTGAAAGATCAACATAAAAATTACATCTCAGTATTAATTTAGAGGAGGATTCTAAAGGTGTTTTACCTATAAATTCTGATACATCACATGTTGTTACATTTCTCAGTAACAAAATGTTCCTATAAATTCTTATTACATGTAGTTGTTACATTTCTCAGTGACAAGAGTTACTATATACTAGTATATACCCAGTTGTGGATTTTTCGGAAAAGTATTCAGGGAATTTCAACTTAATTTTGAGTTGAAATATGATATTTTGTAACCAATAAAAATTTATATGCCTACAACATTAATTAAATGAATTTATAGATCATAGAACAACAAGAATTATTTCTTCCATATGTGACTTTGTGAATTGTTTGCACACGTTACAAATCCATCTAAAAAAACAAAACAAAACAAAACAAAAAAAGAAAGAGGGAAAGATGCATGTACGTAGTTGGTAATCTAGCTCAACAAAATTGCTAGATTGAAACAAAACACTTCGGAATATCTCGCTTGTTGTCTTCTTTTTAGAATTGAAATATATACACAGTTGCAACAGATACATCACAATTATTCTTCCTAATCTTCCTGATCTATTTGCTAAAAAAAAAAACCCCAGAATTTTATAAATAAAAAAATAACAAAATTTCCTTCTTTTTTCTTATGAAATCCAAAACAATATATAAGTCAAATTAAAGAACAAAATTAAATTTTTATTAGAATTCAGTCAACAATAGTAGATAAAGATATATAAAGTTTTACTGTCAATTACTCCAGCAATCAATCTAATCATTTTGTGATAATCTTTTTCAAAATGCATCTTATTCCTGTCATTTTTATTTGCAATGAGGCTCTCTCTCTTTGTTTTTTTGTTTTTTTGTTTTTTTTTGGGGGTTTCATGGCATAATTTTTCATTTTTCCCAAATTGAAGTACTTTGCTTTCCTAGCCTTTTGGTATCACTAGGAATGGCAACGGGTCGGGTTCGGGCCGGGTTTTTCATACCCGGACCCGACCCGCGGGGCAAGACCCGCAGCCCGGACCCGGCCCGTTTAGTAAACGGATTTTTTTTCGGGGCCCGGACCCGCCCCCGCCGGGCCCCGTTAAGCCCAACCAGAAAGAAAGATTTTTTCAAACAAGCTCCAAAGTCCAAACTCAACATCAAACCCACGGCTACCCAACCAGAAAGAAAGATTTTTTGAAACAAGCTCCAAAGTCCAAACTCAACATCAAACCCACGGCTAAACAGACAAATCCCAAAAATCCCTTCTTTTCAAATCTCCACAGCCACACCCAAATAAATTTTTTTTTTTAAAAAAAAAATCCCATTTTTCAATCCTCAAAGCAAACCCAGAAATAACCAAACCAGCGGAGGAGATTTCGGATAAAAAAAATAAATAAATATAAAGAACTGAGGCGTGGCTGAAGGTGAGAGTCTTGGCCCTGTTCGAGATCAGAGAGAGAGAGCTGAAGGAGTGACTGTGAGGCCAAGGCGTGGCTCAGAGTGAGGTCGAGGAGTGACTGTGAGGCCGAGGCGTGGCTGCGTGCTCTTCTGCGTGGCTGTGTGCTCGTGCGTGGCTGAGTGTTGCGTGCTCGTGCCGTGTGTGGCTGCGTGAGTGACAGAGAGATTGAGTTTGATGGCGTGCGTGAGTGACAGAGACTCAGAGAGAGAGATTGAGTTTGGTGGCGTGAGTGACAGAGAGAGAGAGATTGAGGGTTAGGGAGAGGCGGCTGGGTCTGGGTTAGAGAAATAGGGAGTTAGGGTTTAGTTACAACCATATATATATAGAGCAGGGGCATTTTAGTAATTTTCTGGTAACCGGGTCATATCCGGGTCGGGTTTCGGGTCAGGTCCGGGTTTTATTAATAAAACCCGGACCCGACCCCGACCCGCTTCGGTTTTTTTTTTTTTTTTTTAAACCCATACCCGACCCTATTCTTTATCGGGCCGGGTAAAATCCGACCCATTAGGGTCGGGCCGGGCCGGATATCCGCGGATCGGATCTAAATTGCCATCCCTAGGTATCACTGACATTGTTGAGTCCATGTGCAACTCATTTTACACGTTGCAATGTTTGAAAATGAAACAAATCATTATCCAAAAAACCCAGTGGTTGCAACTCTGTATTTTTAAATTTTATTATAAAAAAAAAAAAAAACAGAGATAGGAGAAGAAGCAATACAAATTACTAATATCTTTTGAGAAAGTAATTTGAGTATATCCATTTACAAAATGCACAAAATCAACCAATGGTGATACACTGATACTACATCTTTTAAACACAACAAATTAATATTTCATGTAGGTTCCACCTTCCAAATTCCAATTAACTCAAAGAAACTTGAGGTTCAATCCTTGCCAAAACTAAAATCCAATTGATGTTTTGACCTGAATATAAAACAATTCATCGTGAACAAATCTATATGTACTATAAGACCGACTAATGGTTGACTTCCTTAGGTTGTGCCACATAAGATTTAGAGCCTCCACAATTTTCCACATCACTAATTTTTATTTATTTGATTAAGTTTAATTTTTAAGAAAAAAGAACCCGACTCTTCCCTTTTCACGTTTCAACAATCTGCCTCTGCCTCAGTCCCTTTTTCACAGCCTTCACCTCCCACCTCTCTCTCAATCCCTTATGCAGTGCCTTCATCTCTACCTCCCTATCCCCTCTCAAAGCCAAACACTATTCTCATGGCAAACCCATACACAAACCTAATAGATACATTCCATTCACTGTCTGACATCTCCTTACAAAATCACCCATTCTTTCAATTTTGTGTCGGAAAATTTTTTGAGGTAATGTTTAAAAAAAAAAAAAAAAATTTATGTTGCATGTGAGAACTGAGTTTTGTTTTCTCTTTAGCTTTTCTATTATTGGTTCGATAGTGAATAATTCAGAATTCTTTTGATTAATAACAATTATTACTATTTAAAAATTTTCATCAATTATTAATACACAAGGAATCACTAGATGCAGTGAATTTGATGTTGGTTTGGTGGCTAATATTTACTTAAAAAATTTCATCAATTATAGAATAGATTTCATGTATAACCTTATGTGCTCTCTAATTGTTCTTATGCTGGTTTGGTGGCTAATATTCGTGGTTATCAAGGAAAGGTGATTGGGGCATGTAGTTTGAAGATGATTGTTATTGAGTACATATGCATTCCGTTGAGTTTGGATAGGATGTTAGTGTTCACGCTTTGCTTTGGAGTGTCACCTGGCTAAACTTATGATAATCTTGCACATGGGTCAGGCACCTTTCAAATGTGCAATTTATTAGTAACCTATTGGTAGAGCCTAACTATCTTATGCAACATCTGTAACTTAATCACAGTTGTGTGTTTATTGTGGTGACTAAGGTTGGAAATAGGGAGACTATATAATTAGCAAGTTATGCAAAAAATCCAATTCAAAGATTGATGAAAATTTTAAAATTTTCGATAAACACTTGAATTGAAACTACAGATCCCGTGTGAAGTAGCCATCAAGGCTACTACACAAAGTTTTTTTTTTTTAGGCTTTTTCATTTGTTTTGACTTTAATATTGTGAATTTTATTTGGGTTCATGTGGTTTAGGAGATTGGAATCCTAGAAATTGAAATTTTATTGTTTATTGATTATTTGGGGACTGGAATCCTAATTTTTATTTAAATTTTTGTTTAATTGATATTTTCCATTTAGTAATTGAATGTTTTGTATCAAGGATAGGGTTTTTGAGATTGTAATCCTAATGTGCAATATTCATTCTTTGTGATGAGAGTTAGATACTAATGTGCAATATTCTTTCTTTGTGATGAGAGTTAGATGTCTATTTGCTTTATTTCTAATTACTTTAGATATTTATTTGTTTCTAATCATAAAGTTTTTAAGGTTGCTTGGCAACTGTCAACAACATTACATAAGTAGTAGCTTAAATTCTTCTTTCATTGTTGGAATTTTTTTCCCATTTGCTTTGATTGTAGAAAATAAATAAAGATTAATTAATAATTCATATTCAATAGTTTTCCCGTGCATCACATAGGTTAGTAGCTAGTTGAATCTAAAATTAAAGCTCCAAAGAATTTAATGGATTTGTTCACTTTTTTACTACACTCAAAAGAACTAAAGTAGAAAAAAAAAAAAAAAAACCATGGATTAAAATAAAATTAATATTTTAAACAAAAATAGATAACAAATTTTTTTAATAATCAGATGACGGTAGTCTTAACAAAAGAAATTGTTAAGGAAGTTTGAAATTTTGTTTTTTGTTTTTGAAGGAAACGTGTGAAACAACTTTATAGTATTTTATTTTATTTTATTTAAATATTAATAATTATTATTAGTTTTTTTTTTATAAAATAATAATTTTATTATTACTTATTATTTTTTTTTTTTGAGAATTTGGTTGCATATATCTTTAAGTTAAGATATAGATATGGATTAGTGGGAGTAAAAAGTTTTAGAGTTTGAGTTGTATTTGAACTGTATTATACTATTTTTAGTGTTAGTGGTTTCCTACTGTGGCCATAAGTTTAGGAGACGTGGTTCCTTTATTTTAGGTTTTTGACGTTACTTGAGAAGTTACTACTTAAATAGTTGAAGTTATTTTCAAAAAATCTTCAGAGTTCCTACTTCCTAGAGGTCAAGATTAATTTCTTCGGTCAAATTCTACACCCCCAAAGCTTATCCTTATTTTCCTTTTGTATTTTTTTCTGAATCAATTTTCTTGTTGAAACCAAAATGTTTTGCAGTGGAGCAAGAGTTCAACAAATTGGGGGAGAGGGCAATGGGTGGCAAGGTGTAAGTTTGTGTGGAGTGCACCCAGAAATGTTTGAAGATTCATGAGAAGAAGAAAATCTCATTACCTGCAGTTACCTCTTTTTTCAAAGTCATGATTGGTGCTAAGTTTGCACAAGTGTTGGTATGAAAACATTTTGGGCTTTTCTTCTCTCTTAGCCTCTCTATATGTTGATTGTTGCCATTTTTATCTTCAGTATTGAGTATGTTACTATGTTTACTTCCCCAATTGATGCCTCCCGCATATTCGTATCGTGGTGTTACTATGACTGAATTGCAATTAGTTTAATATTGTTCTTTCATTCTCTTTCCATGCCTGAAGCACTTCAAGTTTGATATGTATTCTCACTTCTGTTTGGAAGAGATAACTTGATCTCCTTATGGAATTTTGTTGGATGTTGAATGAACATTTTTCCAAATGTTATTTATTCCGGGGAAGAGTGTAAGTAGAACCTAAGTTAGTAATTTAATTAGATGAGTTTTTGACTACATTCATTTAATTACATTACTACTCCGATGGCCTATATCTCTAATTAGGTATTTTTCTATATGAGAGACATATATTGCTACATTAAAATTTAAAAGTTCTCATTATGATTGAGATAATTTATTTTTGCATTGATAAATTTTGTTGTTGTTGAATATTCTCCTTTTCTCTCTCATTGTGTAAGAATTTGAGTCAAATGAAATATTGCTTTTATCTGAAATACTAAAGTTGCATTAAACTGTGGTCTATACTCTATTTGTACCAATATGATGCTCTTACTTTTCTATAGCTGTTGAAATTTGATGCACCATATGTTAGACGGGCACAAGAAAGAAGAATCTTATTTCATATTGGGTTTAACTAATAATACATGCAACATTTTTTATTTATCTGCTGAAAACTGAAGTAAAGTATGGGATAAAGGGCCTTCTCTTAGACTCTGAAATGCTATACAACTTTTCCTTCCAAGTGATAATGAGCTCTTTTTTTTTTTTTTTTTCCTAATGGACAATTCGTGCATCTATTCTGAATGTATCATTCCATTGCAGTATTTTCCTCCGAAATTTACTGCTATGGTACCAGCATTGGTCAATCAGAAAACCTTTCTTGAGGACTCAAGTGGGCAGCAATGGCTAGTAACCATATCCAAAGTTGATGACTCTCTTGCTTTTCAACAAGGGTGGGATTCTTTTTCATTAGACCATGGCCTAGAAATCGGAGATTTTCTGGTGTTCAATTACGTGGGATCACACTTTGTTGTTAGCATCTACACCAAAAGTGGATGTGAAAAATTAGACTTTCCTTGGAACAGCAATCCGAAGAAACGAGCGAGGGCTAATAGCAATTCTACCATCAAACGTAGCCAACGGCACACAATTGATGAAGATTCGATGAACAAACAGGGCACAAGCACCTCTGCTGTACCTATGTCAGATGAAGCAATAAGTACAAGTCAATGCAAGACGAATGATTTGGAAGAAATACTGGTAGTCCCTGAAAATCCTTCTGATCATATGGATACCATCGAAAAAAATCCTTCTGATCATAAGGATACCATCGAAAGGGCCAAGCCTATGCCAGAATCAGAATACTTTGAAGATACATATTACATGATCAATCGAGACGTGGGGGGCAAACAAGGAGATGACATTATGTTTGACTTGTCTGGCTTCGAAATGGGGAACAACTCTGGTGCTGATGGTACTAAAAATGCGGCAGCTAAAGATGTTGGATGTTCTACATCACAAAGGTTTCTATCCGAAGATTAGAACCTATAGGATACATCCCAGGAAGCACCGATACTTCCATCCACCTATCTTTTATGTCTATTTAGTTATAATCTTGAATACTTAGGCCCGTTTGGTATATGTGTTTAAAAACTGAAAATTGTTATTTGAAAATATTTGGGGAAATATGTGTGAGTGAAAAAGTATGTGAAAATGTGTGAAATGTTGTTTAAAAACTGAAAATGATTATTTGAAAACACAAACCAAACACTCCCTTAACTTTTTATGTTTTATTTTCTCTTTAGGATCTTATTCACTCTTTTGGATCTTATTCTTGATTTGTATTTTAATTTCTATACCTCATTTAGTAGTTATGAATTCACTCTATATTGCTCTTAAATTGATATACGTTTAACATTACAGGAAAAAATAAATGCTTAACAATATCTAAAAATATAAATAAAATATATTTAATAATTAATTAATATATACATAGATGTGGCAAAACGGGTGGATCAGGTCTTTTAAATCAAGTTTGGGTTAAAAATAGGTCATTTTAAATGGGTTAGAAAAGGGTCAGGTCAGATTGACTTGTATTTTTTACATGAATTTTTATTTTTTTAACAAAAAAAAAATGTATTTTCCATTTGTTAAATCATACAAAAAATTATTTTGTATAAAATGCATTATTTTGAATTTACTACTCATATAAAAAATGAGTTAAACTCACAAATTAATACTTGTTTAATAATTATAAAATTATACAAATTTCAACATTGCTAACTAAAACAAAATAGCACAAAGGAGTCTAGTCTACCCTTTTATCTAATTAAAACAAACACACAAGTTTTATTTCTATATAGTATCAACGTCCCAAAACATAATATAAAATTACAAGTGCCCTATACTAATTTGACAAGGAATAAAAACATATAAAAAATTTATAATCTTGAAAATTAATTTATAACTGTGGTTGATACTCTGTTTCAATTTGAGAATATATATTAAAATTTGATTTTTACATGGTCTCTATTATAAATATCATATCATTGTTAAGTAACACACACTCTAGGAAATATTATCTTTTATTTTGAAAAACCATTTATTTTGGCCATGGATGGTTAAAAAATAGACCTAAGTGACCATAATTTATGCCAATTTCATCGACACACTTCAGCTTCACTCTTTTCACATTTATGAATACTTTTCATACATGTCTATAATTTCAAATTTATGTTTTTAATTCTATCACAACTAGATTATCTTAGCTAAAAATCTTTACTTATTGTGTTATTTAAGCAGAGAATGTCTTAACCATTTATCTTTCAATTTGTTTGCATGTAGCTTTTTCTTGAGACCGTTGTATTTGAATGATGTCATCCAAAAATTGTTAAAAAATTGATTTTTTTTATATAAAAAAACAAATAATAATAATAATAATAATAATAATAATAATAATAATAATAATGTGCATTACATTTGTTAACTGAGTTTGAGTTGTGTATTGTAAAGCTCACACAAACAATTAAACTAAAAATGTCTTAATTTTTGATAATTTTATTTTAAACCCAAATTAAAAAAAAAGGGCCAGGTTGGGTTGATCTGCAAAACGGGTTAGGTCATGGGTTAACCCATTTTTACTTTGGGTAAAAAAACAATTGGGTTCGGGTCGTGTTGGCAAATCCCGACCCGTTTTGCCATATCTATATACATGTTCTGCCATGTGTGTCCTAATTTTTTTAAATTAAAATTTTTTTTTGTCAAGATTTCTTGTGTTTATATACCTTCTAATCTTTTCATTTATGATTTGATAATTTTATATGTACAAAATTTTTGGGAGAGAATGTAAAAATGTGATATCCTCCTAACATTCAAGAACTACAAAATAGGAACTAATTCCACCTTCAAATCCTAAAAAGTAACATAATCTTATCCTAAAAACTAGATACCACTAACCACTAATTCGCTGATCCATCATACACAGATTCAACTTCAACTCAAACAAATCTAGATGGACATATCATAATTGGTTGGTTTGAATTCGAAAATCACTTAGAGTCATCATGTGTGGCTATGTTTTACACTCACTACACGTGTGCTTAGAAGCTTTTAATTTCCTCAAATATTTCACATGAAAAATTATATAGAAAATTGATATTTTTATTTTTGATATTTTAATAGTTGAGGGTGGAGAATGAGCTAAAAGGGTATTTCATATGCTTTGATCACATGAAAGTATATCCAATGATGGTTGTTTTTCTATGAGTGATGGAATTCATAATAAATATATGTGTGAATTATTAATTAAAAAAAATATCTGTTTTCCTTTTGCTTTTTTTTTTCTTATGTTTTTTCTTTTCCTTTGCACCAACGTGTGTCTGTTTTTTTTTTCCCTTATCTTTTCTCTTTTTTGTGTGGATATTTTCAAACATTTCAGTTTCACTCACACAAACTCTTATTTTTGAGGTTGTCTATACGAATATTTAAGCCCCAAAACAATCAACTTTGGCATAAACCTCTATTTGAGTGTTTGTTCATACTTCACGGGTCTATTCATTTATGTATTTTGTGCTTCAGTTTTCACAATACCTTTGTCATTTGCATCAACGTGTATTTGTTTTTTTTTTTTTTCCTTATCTTTCCCTTTTTGGTGTGGAAATTTTCAAAGTTTTCACTTAAACACAAACTCTTTTTTTAATAGGAATTCAAATGCAAACTCTTACCAACGTGTTTCAATTTTCTACTTTTTTATTTTATTTTTTATTTTATCTATACTATCAATAACATGATTTTCCTCTTTGGACTAGACTTTTATGTGATTCAGAAACATCCCTATACCTTACGTTTAATAGGGACAAAACTTGAAAACAATCCAATAAAAATATATCTCTAACTCCGCGTAAAATGTCTACAATATTTTTCCAACTTTTTTGTTTTGTTTTGTTTTTTGTTTTTTTAAAACTTTATCGAGACTCACCGGTTTTTATTTTTTATTTTTTTATTTTATATATATTTAATTTTTTTGTATATTTATTTTTTGAATTTCCAGTTTCCTTTCCTAATCTAACGTACACTAGACCCAAAAAAAAAAAAAAAAAGTGCCTCATCACACACGCATGTGATGAGGCTAGTTTTTAATAAAGATAACCTTATACCTAGAATTAAATACAAACTTTTCATTCAAACACAAGCTTTGCACCAGCGTGTTTCCAAAAGTTTTCCCTTTTTATTTTTATATAAGAATTCAAACATAAACTCTTAACATGTTTCTAAAAGTTTGCTCTTTTCCTTTTTATTTTTTCACCCTAGGTATTTTTTGTTATTAGAAAATGTAGTAACTCCAAATTATGATGAATAAAAATTATTAATCTTTAAAATGCAAATGATAAAGCTTGGAACAAAAAATGAATGCATCCCATGCATATGCAAAATAAGGGACAGTTTGGTAGGAAGATTTTGTTTTCAAAAAAATATGAAAACAATTTTCAAAAATTTGAAATTGAAACTAGTTTTCATATAATAATTTTTACATTATATGTGTTTGGCTCATACTTTTAAAAATAATTTTCAAAATACTAAAAACAAAAAATGATGTTTGGGGGGCCATTTTTATTTTTGATATTTCTTTTTAAAAAAAGTAATGTGTAGAATTTGTAGATTAATTTTTTTTTTTTTTTTGGTTGATAATGATAAGGGGATAAAGCTCATATATTTATTTATTTATTTTTTGGATAATGATAAGTTTCAAATTTGGAGTATGAGATTTTTTTTTTTTTTTTTGGTGATAAAGATAAACTCCTTAATTTAAGAGAAAGAAGAGTTTGGACCAATCTGTGGGGTCTGCTGTTTTCAAAATCCTAGTTTGAACAAGGAAAATATGATACAATTTTCTAAAAACTCTATTTAGAGAATATCAGCTAAACAATATATTCAAGTGTGGGGCCTACCATTTTATGGTTTACAAAAAAAAAAAAAAAAAAAAAAAACACTATATTTGAATCATCATACCAAACAGGTCCTAATAGTTTCAGTACTCGGTTTTTGGTACTAGTTTCATATTTTTTTTAGGAGTTTTTTTTTATAGAATTTTTTAATTCAAAATAATAGTAATTATTTTCCGACTTTTTAAAAATATGGGTAAGTATCCCATGAGAACTATTAACATATTAAGGTGAGAGAAACAGAGAGCAAAAAAAAAAAAAAAAAAAAATGTAATAATACTTACTAACGTGAGAGGGGGGGAAAAAAAAAAAACACCTACTTTGCATTTCAAATTGAGCAAACATTCGGTCAGGCTGTGGTGTAAAACCAGTGTTTTACACCAGCCAATAGGAGGCTGCCACATCATCTCCTTTTAATGAGTCACTTAAATCCCTCTCTAAAGAAGACCCATAACCCTCAGACTGAAGATGGAAAAAAATATTATTATTTTAATAAAAATATCTCATCATTCTCTCTCTCTCTCTTCACGGTCACTCTCTCCCTCTCTCTCTTCTCACTTCTTCCTTTTCTCTTCTTTCTCTCTCATTCTCACTTTTTCCTTTTCTCTGCCACTTGTCTCCACCGCCACCACCTTGAAGGCGACAGTAGCCGTGGGTCATGGATCGTTGTTGACTGGGTTTCATCAACTTTCTCTAAAAAAACGCAGACTTCTCCCTATAAAAACTCAAACCTATCTCATCAAATTAGGGCTCTCTGTGCCAATCTCTCTCGATGGTGGCGGCGCTGTGCTGGTGGCTTGGTCGTGGCAGTGGTGGCATGAGGGTTGTGGGCTATGGGGTTGTGGGTTTTGTGGCATGGGTTTTTGCTGGGTTGTAGGGTGGTTCGATGGTTGTGGCACGGTGGTGGAGTGGTCACGTGCCATGGTAGCATATGGGTTGTGGGTTGTGGGCTAGGGATTGACGTCGACGGCGCGTGGTGTGTGGCTGGGAACAGCGACCTTTTTCTCTTCTTTCACTCTCCGATTCTCTCTCTTTTCTCTTCTCTATTTCTCTCACTCCGATTTTGTCTCTTAGATTGGGTTATGGTTTTAATTTTCTTTGGAGAAGGATTTAAGTGACTCATTAAAAGGAGATGACATGGCAGCCTCCTATTGGCTAGCATAAAACACTGGTGTTACACCACAGTTTGACCAAATGTTTACTCTTTCAAATTATCTAGAAAAACGTTCTATTTTTTTCTAAAAAACTTTTTTATTTTTAAATTTGAATTTGACAAAGAAACATGTATTGAAAATTGTTTTTCAAATATATCTAAAATTTATGAATTTTAAAAGTAATTTTACAAAAAATTTTAAATAACTACCCACTAAGAGCATCTCCAGCAGATTATCTAAATTTTTGTACTGTTAGGACAATGAATAATGACATTTAACTTTTATCTACCTACTTTTTTAAATATACTTTCCAACAGATTCTCTATCATTTTCTATCTCATTTAAATATTATTTCTTCATTCATTCTTTATTCTTTTTTTTATTATCATTTATTCTTCCTATATTCATTCTCAACAATTATATTTTTCAATGAAAAGTGTTATATCCACAACATTTTTCGCAATACTTTCACAAGAATCACATCAGAATCTTATGTGGAAAGTTGTTACTAGTTCTAATTTGAACCCACCGCTGAAATTATTTTTTTACTTACTAATATTAGCTAATAACAATCTATTACTTTAGATTTATTGTGAAAATATTGTGGTAGCATTTTTTAATTACCATTTCTTATTTTTTATATTATTTTTCCTGTCTTAATTTCATCCATACATTTTTTTTTTCTGTTGGTTTTTTCTCCACCACACACATATCCCACTCCTATCTCTATCTACCCTTCTTTTTCTTTTTCTAGTTCATTCCGGATCATTTCTTCAGCTATCTCTCTCTCTCTCTTTCTTTCTCTAGCTCTCTTTTTTTTTACTTTTTCTTTTTTTACTTGATTCTAGAACACTCTCTTCCTCTATCTCACACAAACAAATTCTCTCTCATACACACATAGATCACCGGCAGAGAAGTGGAGATCGGTGTTCTACATAGATTGGCGTTCTACATGTTTTTTTTTTTTTTTTTTTTTTTGGTTCTGTTTTGATTAGTTTTATTTATTGTTCAAATTTCATTAGGCTTATGAGAAAGATTGTTTTTGTGCTTCAAATCTTTCGATTGGGTTTTGTGTTTTTGTTTTGATTGTGGTATGTTTTAGTTTATAATTGTTGAGATAGAGAAGCATGAGAGAGTGAAGAACGAAAGAGAAAATGAATAAGAGAGAAAGAATTATTTTTTTATTCAACCGGGTATTATTTTAAGGGAGAATATTGTTTAGAGGTGCTATAGTAATTGTTATAGTATTCTCTACTTGTAGAGAAGCACTGTAGCAATTCTAATCTAAAAATTGGAGATGGAGAAGTTGTTGGAGTGGGTTTTTGGGGGTGAACAGTGAGGTTTTTTCTTCAAAAAATAGATATAGATAAGCTATTGGTGATGCTCTAAGACTCTAAGAGTAGTGGTGTAAAGCTGATATGGTTATTTTGCACATGTCTCTAATTTTGTTGCAATTGACGTGCTATTTATTTGATACTAAATATTTTTTTTCTCTAAAAAGTAGTGTACTTTGCTCAATGACAATTATCAATTTGCTGCACAGAAATTTGCAATATTAGAGTAGTCCTCTAGTGTTTCTAATACCTCTGAGAAGCAAGACTGTCAAAATGGTTTTTAATTTCCTCCAATATTTCACATGGAAAATTATATAGAAAGTTGATTGATATTTTTATTTTGATATTTTAATAGTTGAGGGTGGAGGGACTTGAACCTTGGATTGTGCTTGTTGAGCTACAAAAGTATTTCATATGCTCACACGAAAGTGTATCAAAGTTGGTTGTTTTTCTATGAGTGATGGAGTTCATAATAAATGTTTTTTTTTTTTTAAGAAACAAACACACATACAAGGGATAGGGAAAGTGGTTCTAACACAAAGGCACATCACAACTCCACTTAAAAGCCATTAACTTTTAAAGGAGGGTGGGACAAGTTATACTACACACAACACACTCTCTTAAGCAATGTGGGACAATTACCCATTCTTTTTTTTTGAGAAACAAATACACACACATACGCACACACAAGGGAGAGTGAAAGGGGTTTTAACACAAAGACACACCACAACTCCACTCAAAAACTATGGTAATTTTTAAGGGAGGGTGTGGCAAGTTATACTACACACAACACACTCTCTTAAGCAATGTGGGACAATTACACATTCTTTTTTTTGAGAAACAAACACACACACACACAAGAGAGAAGGAAAGGGGTTCTAATACAAAAGTACACCACAACTCCATTCAAAAGCCATGGTAACTTTTAAGGGAGGGTGAGGCAAGTATGTGTGAGTTATTAAAAAAAAAAAGTTAAGTGTGTGAAAGTGATAAATATATATATATATATATATATATATATATATATATATATATATATATATATATATATTTAATGACTCTAGGACCAAAAAATGAACACATCCCATGCACATACAAAATAATAGTTTTGGTTTTTTTTTTTTTTTGGGTGCTAGTTTCATATATATATATATATATATATATATATATATATATATGTTAGGATTTGTTATAGAATTTTTTTAAATTCAAAATAATAGTAATTATTTTCTAACTATTTGAAATAAAATATGATAGTTGTGGGGCCTAAGAATCTGGTGACCCCAACCCACTTTATATTAAGCCCAAGGCCCATATTGAGAATGGAGAAACGTCCGAGGATGATCGAATAAAGCCCAAGTTGCCAAGAAATATCGCTGAGGACGATCTTGTCCCCAGCTTGCCGAGATCATAGAAAGGAAGAGTAGCACGTCATCAAAGGTAGCCTCCCAGAGCATTTGAAGAGAAAGAACAAGTACAATGTGTCAGCCACGGAAGCATGGTGGTGGAGCAATTCAAGGAGAAACTGTCACCTCCACATTAAATGCCCACAACTAACATTCTGGCCGCATTAATGAGGAAGTGACCGCTGAACAGAGTTGTCTAGGTTACTGCAACTTACAGGAGGTTTGATAAGGTGGCTGATGGGATGGGTAGTCAGGTACAGGCTTGGATGATCAACAAGTGGAAGGCAAAGATCGTCTAGAGAGAACTATATAATAGGAGAAACCAACCATAGGGAAGGGATCGGGAGAATTCCTGTAATCACTCTTATTCATTAATTATAAGAACAATGCTCCTCGGATTGCGCCGAGGACAAACTCTCTTAGATAATCTCAAGTTCATCTCGGTTTGATGGTTACGAACACCATATTGATCGTTGTCCATGCACTAAAGTCTAGTTCTTTGGCCCACTCTCTACAAATTCATTGTATTGGGCTAGTTGGGTTGGAGCTCGCTCATCCAAAAGGACGGAGTACTCAAACCCAGTCCCTACAATAGTAATTAATGTGAAGTGGTGATCATGGGTAAGCTTACATGTATGCTTAGAAACTCTTCTAATTTTTTTTCCTAAAGGCTAATAATTGTCATTCATCATATATAATTCGGGGTTACTGCATTCTTCAATCATAAAATAGCTAAAGGTGTGATGAGGGTTATATACAAAAAAATTATTTCACTCACAAACACATAAATCTCATCACACCTTTTGTGATTGAAGAATGCAGCAATCCTGAATTATATATGATGAATGAAGTTTATTAATCTTTAGAAAAAAGAAATAGAAGAGTCTTTAAGCACGATTGTGAGCGTGTGCTTAGAGGCTAGTATATACTATGAGGCTAGAACCAAAAAAATGAACACATCCCATGCACTTTCAAAATAATAGTTTTGGTGTTCCTTTTTTTTTTTGAGCTAGTTTCATATTTTTTTTGGATGAATTTTTTAAAGAATTTTTTTTTAATTCAAAATAACAGTAATTATTTTCTGACTTTTTAAAATAAAAAATGATAGTGGTGAACGTGGGTAAGTATCCCATCACCGTGATAGAAAAAGGAAAAAAAAAAAAAAAAAAATTTCTACTCCGCATTTCAAACTATCTAAAAAAAGCATTCTATTTTTTTTATAATAAAAAATTGTTTTATTTTTAAATTTGAATTTTAAAAAGAAACGATTTTTCAAATTTATCTAAAATTTAGAATTTTAAAAATAATTTTACAATCTAACACTATTGTTTAAATTTTTAATGGGGCGTTTGGTACATGCACTTAAAAACATTTGTTTTGTTATTTAAAAATATATGTGAAAATACGTATAAGTAAAAAAGTGTATAAAAAAGTGTGTAATGTTGTTTAAAAACTAAAAACATGCGTTTGAAATTATGTACCAAACAGCCCCTTAGGTAACCACCCACTAACATCCTGAGAGTAGCGGTGGAACGCTGATAGGGTTATTTTGCACGTATCTCTCGCTCCTTATTTGATACCAAATTTTTTTTTTCCCTAAAAAAAACGATCGTACTTTTGCTCAACTCGATCGGCTGCACAGAAATTTGCAATGTCAGAGTCCTCTGCTGTTCCTAAGATCTCTGAGAAGCGGGACTGTCAAAATGGTTTGTGTCTACTACAATTATATGTTCTATTTGTGCTTGTTGGGCATGCAGCGGTTGTTTCTTCTTCTTCTCAAAAGCTATATTTTTCATAATGAATTATGGTGATCGTTTAATATGTTTTACCTGACAAAAAGTTTTGCCATTTTGAAACAGATGAATTGATGGAAATCGTTAAAAAGGAGCCTGTGGAGAATATAACTCCAGATTCGTGCAGTCATAAGGACAAAACTCAAGAAATACACGGTCAAGTTTTATGTTCAAGTCTTGTTGTTTAAGAACTAAGGCTTGGTTGTTGTTGTTGTTTAAGTAGTCACTGGTTGGCTTTTCTTTTTGATTATTAGTATTTTTCACTTTATAACTTGGCTTGTAATAAAATGCAGGGAAGGAATCAAAGGTGATCAAGGAGGAGAATATTCAGAGTGCTGACACAAATGTTGGAGACGATGACAAAGGTCATATAGCGGTGAAAGCTGAACCTGTCGACCCAATTGGGGTTCTCTCACAGAGTACACCCAGACCCACTGTCTCCTGTTTGGTGGCCATAGAAGATCAATCTTTTCTTGTATGTTATTCATTGATTAGCCTATTGAGCATTAGCATTTCTTTATGTTGTTACTATCTCTTTTTAACTTGTCTTACACAACTAATTTGATCTTGATCAACCATATATGTTGTCACAAATTGCAGTTGTTGCGTTTTGTTTCAGTTATCTTGTTATTCTTCCTATATATTGTCATTCCTATTGCTGATGAGGGGCACCTGGAAATTATATGTTTCTTTATAATCAATTCTACTGTTTTGACAGAATTATGTAACTGACTTTTGTTTTATAGGTTGAATTATGTAATTAAAAAATGAAAAATTTAAATCCTGTTGGTGGCATGCTTTCTGGAATTCAATCCGAAGGATTTAAATCATATCTTTTAGTCAATAAATGGAAACATTAACACTATCATTTGTAGAACACAATATGTAAACGAATGCACACACACAAATGCGCGCCTATTGATTTGAAAGATTTAAATACAACCTTTTGATCAGTATATGGCATGGTGTTGGTGAGTCTCTCTGTATCTACTGATTTATTTTCACCTTCCTCGAACACCTAATGCAGGAGTTGCCCACATGCTTGCCAAGTTCTTACAAGGGAAGAATGAAAATGGAAAGGAAGGTTGTCTACCTGCGAGATTCAGCTATGAGAATGTGGCCAGTCCTCTACCATGAGAGACCCAATTTCAAGATATTGACAAGCGGATGGAAAGATTTTAGCAAGGCGAATCTCATTCAACCTGGAGATGAGTGTGTTTTTAGCCTTGAAAATGACCTTGAGGCTATATATGGTGTCCATATTGCCCGAAGGTGAAGAAAGCTGGAGTTGGTTCAAGCCTCACATTGTATAAATTCACCACTATGTTCATTTTGTGAAGAACTCTAGGAATTATATTAAGTGTGTTTGTAGACCCTTAAACCAGAATTCAGTCTAATTTTAATGCTCTTGTGTCTTATTGAGCAGTCATATTTTTCATCTTTGGATTTTGAGCGTTAATTTTTAAGATCTTTTTATGATGTGTCTGGAGCAAAAGCATGGTTTATGATGTTACAAGAATGGTAATTGTAACTGAGAATGTTATTGGACAATAGGTGGCAACATGAATAGGTTAAGAGTAGGATTTTGTATATTTTGATAGGCACTCCAAGCATCTTTCATGGTTCATAGAGAAGCAGCATTAATAGAATTTGAGAAACTGCACTTGAGCTTTTCCACAATTTCCTCCCTTACAAGAAACCCAATAACATATCCTCCATAAATGGACTTCTGCTCAATATATGTACTAATGTACATAGTACACACACTTTTTTGCACTGAAATCGTGATTTAAAGTCAAATATATACTGTAAATGCTCCTAAATTATGAGTTAAAGATGGCAAAAACAAATGAAAATTAAAAGGAAAAAAAAAGACCCTAATACTTTTTTTGATGATGAGAATAAGCCCCTAATACTTTAAATGAGTGTTTGTAGATTTTGTTTATTTTTTATTTTTTTTTCAACAAAAAAGTATTCTGGGCACGAATGTGAACCCACATTTTAGAATTCATTTTTTAGTTTTCTTTTCTTTTGTAATTCACCAAATCATCAAATTTGACCGCATGCCTAAATTTGAAGATGTGGAAGATGATCCAGCTAAAATAAATGCAGTAGTAGGGCAATTGATGATAATCCTATGTGAAGCAATGTTTGTAAACTTTAATTGTTGTCAAAATCCTTATGGTTGCCTAAAAAAAAAAAATCCTTAAGGTTGAGTCATGAGTGACACTATGGGACTATTTTACGGAGAAAATTCAAAGTTTGGCTTTGAAGTTGAACCCCCTACTCGATGTAAAGTAGGGGAAAAAAGCTTTTTTTTTGGGTAATAGGAAATTTTTTTTCAACTATATAACAAAGGGAAAAGTGATATTTGATATTTTAGTGTGAAGAAATTAAACGGATTTGAATCGCAATTGAAAACCATATAACACATTGACGAAAACAATTTCAAGGAAACTGTGAAGAAAACTGTTGCTTACATTTAAGGTTATTGCATTAGTGTGTCATACAACGTTTTAGAAAGGCAATTTAATTTAAGTTTAGGTGTCATGCTGGCTCTGTGACTTCGATTTAGTGAGTCTTAATTTCCTAGGTTTTAAAATTTTCTTCTTAGCTCCTGACCATTTTCATTTCAGAAAATAAAAATAGATTAGAGTTTCTTGCTCATGATTTGACAAAGAATCCGAGCTGTATGGTTGTCATTACGAGGAATTGAGGCCCAGTTTAGGAGGTGGTATAAGGGGTCCGTTTGGATTGAACTTATTGTTACTGAAACTGAAAACTGAAAACACTGTAGCAAAATAATTTTTAAACGTGTAAATAGTGCCGTGGGACCCATTTTTAATATTTTTTATTGTGTGAACAGTGCATGACAGTACGTGAACAGTGCACGCACTGTTCATGCACAGTATTTTTTGTCTCCCAAGTCAAACAATGAGGCCAAAAAAAAAAAAAAAAAAAAAAGGGAAAACGCGGACGAAGCAAACGCGGACGTGGTATCCAAACTGCACCAAGGTGTTTCGGATGCATGCATCCTCACACTCACATGAGGGTTGGCCCCACAAGTATGGGACTCACCGTCATGTGACTGTGAGGATGCATGCATCTGAAACACCTTGTATTTTCTCTCAGTTTAGAGAGTATAAATGTTCTGCCATGGTGAAAGTTTCATAAAATGGTCTCATGAAACATTTTTCTCACAACATGTGAAATTCATATGTGTGAGACTCACACATATTGGAGTAAATTTATGGTGAGATCCATCATAAATGTGAGAGGATGGAGCACTACGGCATGGTGCTTTGGGAACATCCAATAATTTTTCTATATGTTATGAGAGAGATGTTTCATAAGACTGTTTCATTATATAATTTTTCGTAACCCATCACTTGGATACACCATACTTGACTTTGTGTTTCTCACTTTCTCTATGAACGTGGCTGCTGAGTTATCACCCCTAAAACTGTAGTTGATATGCATTCTATAATGTCACACGCCTTCTATAATGACTTTACCATCAGTTAATTATCATCAGTACAATACTAGATAACTTTCTATCCACAATATCACAAGACGCTTTAAAATTCTGTTTTTGCTTTTATTTAGTGCATCCAAAGGATTTTTTGCTAATTTCTTCATGTCATCAGCCTCCGTTGTTGTATACTTGTATGCTTTCAAAGCCCAATCAACAGTCATAACAGCATGGGCAAAGCTAATAATTTTTGTTTGGAGACCAAGTTGTGATACTATATATATATATATATATATATATATATATTAGTTAAGACAACCCCTACACACACATAGAGACATATATATAGATATAACATATATATATATATATATATATTTATGGAAAATTAATTCTCGTGCAACCATGTCTTTGAATTTAAATGAAAAACCTACTATATGACACATAAGGAACTGAACATAAATTTTACCTATATATATTTATTAGATAATTTTTTTAAAGAACTTATCATGTTTTAACAACTAGTATAAAAGAAAACTGAATAGTTTGATATTAAACATATACAAAAGGATATATAAAAAGAAACTTTGTGTCTCATATTAAAATTATATTTGATAATGATCTTTCATGTGGAATAATATTAATCTTTTATGATCTTTATGGTAAAACTCTGCAGATTTTTATTTTCAATATAAACTATCAAAATGTCGACTAAATCGAATTATAATAAAAAAATCAATGGAATTTATGAATTCTTCAAAGAAATATATTAGATACAGTAGCAATTTTTATAATAAAAAATGAAAATTGAGACAAAAAAAAGTGCAATTGGCCTGTCTATTTTTTAAGAGCAGTATGTACTAACTCAAATTAATAATTTGGGGAAGGAGAACTCCTATTTTTGTAGGCTTATATAGTTTGTATATGTTAAAAAGAATTTTTAAAATGATAAAAGTTAGGTATAATTTTTTAGGCAGAGTAAATTTGTCAGTTAAATTCAAACATGTGGTTATGTGAGTAGTATGTAGTACTAACTCAAATTAATAATTTGGGGAGGGGGAACTCCTGTTTTTGTAGTCTTATATAGTTGTATATGTTAAAAAGGAATTTTTAAAAATGATAGTACAAGTTAGGTATAATTTTTCCTTCTCCAAAAATGAAAAAGAAAAAGTTAGGTATAATTTTTTAGATAGAGTAAAATTTTCAGTTAAATTCAAATATATGGCTATGTTAACCAATATTATCTTTATTATTTTTATAAAAAAATTATCTTTATTATAATTAAATTAAATTTATCTATTTAAATTTAATTGAAAATGTAATGTACACTAGTGTATTATAATTTATATCATGCATCTGCGACCATGCATAGCTAGACCAACTCCGACCTCCACGGCTCCACTTAGCTCGATCCTCGTCCAACCTCTGCAACATCTATGTCCTCCATCAATGTCATGTACCTCAGGGGTGTCTTTGATTGCGGCCGATTTATCTCCTTGACGACCTGGCCAACGCGTTCTTGCCATTAGTTTCTATCTCATCACTCTCCATTAATCCTTCTGCAGAGTGATCTACTGCTAGCTAGTCACCTCCACGTACCTTTAGCTCCATAAGACTGAAAGAAAAATAGCCTGAAAAAGCAAAGCAAAGCAAAGAGTACCCCACGTTTCCACAACCAGCAATTCATCCTTAAGGCATTTTTTCTTTTCTTTTCTTGAGCTCTTTATCTTTCAAAAGAAGAATATGGCATTGCTTTTTTTGGCAATGA
Source organism: Quercus ilex subsp. ballota (assembly GCA_032727855.1). NCBI lineage: Eukaryota > Viridiplantae > Streptophyta > Magnoliopsida > Fagales > Fagaceae > Quercus > Quercus ilex. The sequence continues at coordinate 62,882,808 of CM064912.1, read as the reverse complement.
ATCGTGACGGCAACACCTCCTCCAGTCAATCTTCATACTTACATTACAGTATCTTCTTTCCTCTTTATCTTTTGCTTTCCTTCTTTAATGATGCATCAACCCGCTTTTCCCATTTCCAATACGCTCATAAACCTTCTTTTCACTCTTGCTTTGTGAGAGAGAGAGACAGAGACAGAGACAAATTTAGATTGCTTGTTTGAGTTTTAGAGAGAGACCCAGATGGATTTCAGTTCGTTCTTGACGTCCTTAGGTACGTCCTTTGTGATATTCCTGGTTTTGATGCTGTTGTTCACATGGTTGTCGAGGAAGCCAGGGAACACCGTGATATACTACCCGAATCGGATCTTGAAGGGTTTGGATCCATACAAAAGAGGGTCCAGTACCCGGAACCCGCTTGCTTGGATCGGGGAGGCTATGTCCTCTACGGAACAGGACATCATCTCCATGTCAGGATATGACACTGCTGTCTACTTTGTGTTCTTGAGGACTGGTTTGTCTCTGCCTCTCTCTCACTCTTGTCACTTTCTGTATGTAATTTTGGTCAAGTCCTTGTAGGACTACAATAGATTTCTATGATCACAGTCTTTCCCACGATTATTGTATGCGGCTGTCTTTGAATGATGAAAAAAAAAATGTTGTAGATTAATGTGAAAGTGGTAGATTACTAGATAGGGTAGTTACGGAAAGAAAAAGTGTGATAATAGTTGTGGTTCTAAAATAATTTGTAAAACTATTGTCAATCGAGTTTTCCTTTCGGTGGAATTTATGTGATTTTTTTTTTCTTAGAATCAGGTCTGAATTAAATTGTAGACAAATTACTTACGTTGGTTTTTGTTTTTTGGGAAGGATTATTATAAAGCTATTGTTTAAGATTTACTATTATATGATTTTAAAATTAGAAAAAGTTTAGTCTATTATGCAGTAATTGAAGAGATCATCCATGTGCAGTGTGACTTGTTTAAAAAATTCACATAGATAGTCTTATAATTGCCATGTAATGAGTTGAAAAAGATAGTTTTAGACTAGTTTGGAACCAAACTTTGTCTAACAATAAAGCAATAGTATAAGGAAAGTTTGTGGGAGGTGATTCAAGTAAGGATGTAGTTGCAAAAGATATTTTTGGAGAAGTCAAAGTGTGCTGTAGTTGCAAATGTCTACCGAGGATTACAAGATACAATCTTTTGATAATTGCCCTCAATATTGTAGTTTGACTGTTGAGATTTTTAGCAGGCACAAATGTTGTGATCTGTATTGATATTTGAGGAATTGGAATGGCAGAATAGCTTGCAAAAACGCATCATTGTGTATGCAATTTTAGAATCTTCAGTATTTGGTTATGTTAGAGGTCGGTTCAGGTGTGATGACAAGGACCCTTGGCCCAAACAATGTGTCATGGGTTTAAGTCAAGATTAGTCCCTTTAAAATTGAGAATAAGACTGCCTACCAACAACCTTTTCCAATCCCATAAAACTGGAATCTTTTACATTGGGTATGACATTTGTATTTGGTTATATTATTATCTTTTCAAACAAGAAAGGGATAAAGGAATTCCATTCTCAAATAAGAAAGGGATGTAGGACTTTCATTTTCAAATAAGAAAGGAATAAAGGAATTTCATTAGTGGTTAATATAATCTATCCTTTTGAGAGGCGCTATGAAGTGCAGAGCCTCCTCCATCAAATCATAAAATAAATAACCGAGTGGCAAGTGGACTTGTTTAATCATAAACTTGTCACTAGAACGTTTGTCTTGGTGTGTGACACTATTGCAATTAGCCTCACTGAATTGTTTTTCTTGTTAGAATATGACATACTTACAGACATATACTTGTGTGTGTGTAATATAGGTTAGTATCTTTAAGTAAAACCACATTGTATACCCATACTTTAACCAATGAATGACCAAAGTTATTGTTAGTTTAATTGAATAAACGATAATCTGAAATCTTTGAAACATACAAATGATAGGAGAAATGAAAATCCTTAAGATAAGATAGGTAATGAAGCATGTAGTTTTTCAGTGAATGAGTTGTTCCTATACAACATTTCAACTTAATGGGAATGAGTGAATGCCACTTTTGCTGTCCAAACCTTAAACTAAAGGTTGTATTAATATTTTAGCCATACATTACTTATATCTCAAAACATGTTACCTTTTCCAGAGAAAAGAAACAAATTTCTTATATTCTCCTTTTCCCAATTAATCTGCAGTGTTGGGAATCTTGGTTTTAACTGGCATAGCGCTGCTGCCGATTCTTCTACCGGTTGCTGCCACTGATGATAGCGTGAAGTCTACAGCAGCCAAAACCAATGGGACTTTCAGCGATCTTGACTATTCATACATGGGAAATGTTAAAGTATTCTACACTACCTTTCATGATCTGGATGAATAGTTCTGTTTCTTTTATTCTCTCGGCCTCAGGACATAGGATATCAAATGATCAAGAGGACTTAGATATTTATTAATCTTGTCAAAGTCCATATAGTAAATTTTCTCAACCACCAAATAATATTTCATACATATCAAATGATATGTTCAGGGAATCAGGGGCACAATTTGCAGAGCTGGTGGTGCCATCAAACTAATCTATCGTTTCTTAATGAATTCAAAATATAAATGGCTTTCTATTTTGTTTGTTAGTTAGCTATCTATTCCTGATAATTTCTTCTGAATTCAGTTTTATGTGTTTCATTGTAAATGGCAGGCGAAGAGTCCTCGCTTGTGGGCATTTCTGATAGCCACTTATTGGGTTTCATTTGTCACATATTACCTGCTGTGGAAGGCTTATAAGCATGTCTCTGGACTGAGAGCTAATGCTCTCATGAATCATGAAGTGAAACTGAAACCAGAACAATTTGCCATTCTTGTTAGAGACATACCTCCAGTCCCTGCAGGTCAAACAAGACAAAAACAGGTTGATTCTTACTTTGAAAGTATCTATCCGAAGACGTTTTACAGATCAATGGTGGTCACGGATAACAAAGTGGTAAGGCATTGAGTTGCTATGTATTTTTTTTTTGTGCGCATTAATTTGACTGTTAAATATTGCACAGTACTTACAGAATTGTTTATATCTATGCACTTTAAGTGATATATTTGTCTGACCAATTTACTTTATCATAATTTATCAGCTTTCGGTGATACTAAGTAAATTACTATTATAATACATAGATATATCATATTTGAAGGTTCAAATTTAAGACAATATTTCATTTGAAACTGAATTGTGCGAGCATTCAAGATGAATTAGAAAATATACCATGGGTCAGATGATTATCTCATTTGACTTGAACAGTTTATGGTGTATTTTTACATTTTTGGTGGTGGTATATGCTATAATAACATTGATTGATTCTATTAGGTGAACAAACTTTGGAAAGAGTTAGAAGGGTACAAGAAGAAGCTTGCCCATGCTGAAGCAGTATATGCACAGTCAAAGAAAGCTGGCAAACCAGAAGGAGCAAGGCCCACTAACAGAATTGGCTTCCTTGGTCTGATTGGTAACAAAGTTGATAGCATAGAGTACTATACTAAGAAGATTAAAGAAGTAACCCCAAAACTGGAATCGGAACGAAAAGTCACTCTCAGAGAGAAGCAGCAAAATGCTGCTCTGGTCTTCTTCAAGAGCAGGGTGATTGCAGCTTCTGCAGCTCAGAGTCTACATTCTCAAATGGTTGACAAATGGACAGTTTCAAATGCTCCTGAACCTCGCCAAGTGATATGGACTAATCTTAAAATCAAGTTTTATCAGAGGAAAGTACGACAATATGTCGTTTATGTTATAGTGGCCTTGACGATAGTTTTCTTCATGATTCCAATTGGATTTATTTCTGCTTTCACAACACTGGAAAATTTGAAGAAATATCTACCATTTTTAGAGTCAATTGTGAATTTGGACGCGATCAAGACAGTGTTGGAAGCTTACCTCCCTCAGCTTGCACTCATTATTTTTTTGGCTTTGCTGCCCAAGTTCCTTCACTTTCTCTCCAAGGCTGAGGGAATACCCTCTGAGAGTCATGTAGTAAGAGCTTCTTCAGGGAAATATTTTTATTTTACAGTGTTAGATGTGTTCATTGGAGTGTCAGTGGGTGGAACATTGTTTGGTACATTGAAGACCATTGAGAAGAATCCTAACTCTATAGTTTCCTTACTAGGGAATAGCCTGCCACTCAATGCGACGTTCTTCCTGACCTATGTGGCTTTGAGGTAAGATTATGATTTTGCATTTCTTATATTTATGGTTTCTTTTGTATTCTATAACACCCAAAAAAAAAAAAAAGGGTTCATGTTGATGAGAAGGCTGTTCTTTTGATCATGATCTGGAGGAATAACCATTTTTTTTGACTCAAAGGTTATGGAAAATAAATGGAACTATATTATTTCTATTGGTGCCAATGCACTCTTTGTATCAAAATCTGGCTTATCCCATTTTTTTGGATCAGGATTTTGATGAGATAGATGGTCTTCATGATTTTTTTTTTCCTTTTAATACATTATTTGGTCTTTTATTTTTGCATATCTATCTGCTTGCAAGAGGTCACTTTTCATTTAATTTAATAATTCTTTGTTTTCCAGGTTCTTTGTTGGCTATGGTCTTGAATTGTCCAGAATAGTTCCTCTAATTATATTCCATTTAAAGAAGAAGTATCTTTGTAAGACTGAGGCTGAGGTGAAGGAAGCTTGGCTTCCAGGAGATCTTAAGTATGGAACTAGGGTTCCTGGTGACATGTTGATTGCCACAATTGTCCTTTGCTACTCTGTTATAGCTCCTATTATTATCCCATTTGGTATGGTTTACTTTGGCCTGGGATGGCTAATTCTTAGAAATCAGGTAAAGTTAATTTATTTTTTTACCAATCTCTTTGCTGAGCTCTAGCATGCTCAACTATTTGCCCTTTTTTTTCTCATGTCAATTTAGTTTTCTTTCTTGTGTTTTATGTGACAGGCACTCAATGTTTATGTTCCATCTTATGAAAGCTATGGAAGGATGTGGCCACACATGCATTCACGCATCCTTGCAGCTCTAATATTACACCAAGTTACCATGTTTGGTTACTTTGGGGTGAAGAAATTCATCTATGCACCATTCCTAATTACACTCATCATACCGTCCCTGATATTTGGCTTTGTCTGCCATAAGAAATTCTACCGATTTTTCTGTGACACACCTCTGGAAGTTGCTCTCCACGATTCAAAGGAAATTCCTAATAATAATATGGAAATAATTTTCAAATCTTACATCCCACCAAGCTTAAGTTCTGAGAAGATTGATGATGTACCAGTTTGAAGATGCCTTGTCAAAAGTTTCAAGATCAGGGTCATTAGTTTGATGTACATTTGTGTTTGTTGGTGTCTGTAATCTGGTTAGCAAAACTTTTTTGAAATTTAGCATATTTGTTTATATGTTAAGCATTGGGAATCATGACATTGGGTTGTCTGTAATATATTATATTAATTTGCACCAGTTGTGTGAAGTTATCTTATTTAGTCCTGTTTAATCTTTCACTGTCAACTCAAAATGGTATCATTGAATTATCCTGGATTAGCAACTGTTGCTTACATTTAAGGTTATTGCATTATTCTGTCATACAATGTCTTCGATTTGGTGAGGCTTATTTTCCTGGGTTTTAAAATTTCCTTCTTAGCACCTGACCATTTTCATTTCATGAAATAAAAATAGAGTAAAGTTTCTCGCTCATGATCTAACAATGAATCCAAGCAGAATTGTTATCATTACTAAGAATCGAGGCCCAGATCAGAGAGCATAAAACCAAATTGTTCACCTAAACTAAATGTTCTGCCATGGTGTGCTATCACTTGGATACACCAGACTTGACTCTTTGTTTCTCTATGGCTTAGTTGTCAGTCATCTCGCCTAAAACGACAGTTGATACGCATTCTATAATGTCAGCAATCATATCTGAAACTACAATCACATGCCTTCTATAGTTCTATATTGTCGTGGTCTTCTACAAATCATCAGTTTAACACTAGATGACTTTGTCATTGTGCGTACGTTATGACACTTGATTTCTATGTGAATGTGAACAATGACATGGAATTGTCTTCAAGTGGAAAGACAGTTATTTTTTTATCTTTCAAAATTTTAGAGTGTCCTATACTTATTTCTAGTTTGGTTGAATCTTATATCTCTGTTATTGCTTTTCTTTGGTACTTTCAAAGGAATTTTTGCTCATTTTTTCAAGTAAACAGCCTCCACTGTTGTATGCTTTCCAAATCCTAATGAACATTAATAACAGTAAGGGCAGAGCTATTAATTTTTGTTTGGAGACCATCAGGGACGGACCCAAGATTTCAAGCTGGGGGGGCCAGAGTTAAGTGAATTTTTTTTTTCAATTATGCATCCATGTAGTATTAAAAAACTATCAACCACGACAAATACACAAAAATCATTGTTTCTTAATATATTAAGATACAATCAACTACTAACAAAAACAAAAGACACGAAACACAATTGCTTCTTAATATAATCATCTATGAAAAGGGACCTCGACGCTCTTTTAAATCTTCAAAAGGGAGAGAGGAAGGGGGGGGGGGGGGTGTTCTTGTAGTCATAGAAGAGCTTTTACGTAGTTTGGTTCATGGAAACGCCAAACAATGAGACATCCATGAGAAACAATATGCTCACGCCCATATGCCCAAACTGTTTCAAATCGACATAGCCTTAACCCAACATTGTCATGTGTCCAATATAGGGGTTATGGGCAATGAGTTAAAAATTAAAATGACCACTTGTGAAATAGGAGCAGGTTCACTCTCCTACTTAACCTGGGCGATTGAGTTATGACCTTATGGGCAAATCAAAATTATTAATAATGCCCTGTTGGCTAAATGGCTTTGGGAGTGTGCAATAGAATGGTGCCATTTATGGAAGCAGATAGTTGAGATGAAGTACGAGCTGGATGCCATGGGATTAGTGTTGTCCTGCCGGAATCAAAGTTATGTATGGGATGTGCATGTGGAAGAGTTTCAGAAGCAGTTGGGAGGAATTTTCTGGTTAAAATTGGAGTTTTGGGCTGGCCGACTCAGTAGGATGGTTCAGGATTTTTGGAGGGGAGCCTAGGCTAAAAAAAAAGAGGGCCCAAGTCTTCTTCTTGGTTTTTTTTTTTTTTTTTTTTTGGAGAAATTTACTTACTAATTTTTTTTTTTTGGGCTCAGGGGGCGGGTCCCTTTGGCCCCCACTTGGGTCCGTCCCTGGGGACCATGATACTAATAAGTTAGTTCAGACAAACCCTCATGATACTAATAATTCATTTTCATTCCTTCTTCCTAAACATGAGAAATTATTAGGTCTATCAGGAGGACTGCTGATGTGGTCATCCCAACCAATGAGATAATGTCATTTATGCAAATGTGTGAGTAAACTTTTTAATCAGCACATGGAATAAAAAATAAAAATTACCAGATGCTGTTATAGTCCTCTTGGTGGACCTAATAATTTCTCCCTAAATATTGTGTGAGATACAATTTTCTAAGTGCACTATATTAATTTATTCAATTAAATTTGGATACATGATTACATTAATTAATAAAGTATAAAATATTAGTTTGTACTATTAACAGTTAAATTCAATTAGTCTACATAATTTAATTGGAAATCTAGTGCAGTGTACCTCAAGAACTCTATTGTGTGGCTAAGGCCTTGCGTAGCTAGATCAACTTTGACCTCCACTTCAATTCCTCCCGCTCCAACTTTTGCAACTTGTATGTCCTCCATGAATGTCGTGCGCCCCAAGGGTGTCTTTGATGGCCGTCGATTCACCTATCCTAGATGACCTAGTCAATGCCTTCTTCACTTCTAGTGGCGGTTTTAGAAATTTTTTCTAAAATAGTCATTAAATAAGAACTTATTACTTATGATTTATGATGAAAATATTGTATACTTAATATTATTTTTATTTATTTATTTATTTTTTTAGAACCAAATCCTTGAAATTTTGAAGTCAGTATGTTTAATATTTTCCTTGGGATTTTGAATTCAAGGATGTCTAATATTTTTTTTAGGTAGACAAAATAGGTTAGTTGATAGATATATAATTTTTTGTGCAAATTACAACTTATCCTCTTGTGGTTTGATCGAAATTTAAGTGCCTACATGTGATTTGAAATTTGACGTTTTATCCACTTGAGGTTAGCTCAATTAGATTTCTATAACCTACCTTTGTTAAAAATAGGGCTGAATATGTAATTTTACTCCACTTTTATGTCTCTCTCATTCAAAAACACAAAAATCATAAAAATACAAAATCAAATAAGATAAAAAAAATCAAGCGAAACACTTGCATTATGGGATTTCAAATTACAGGTAGGTAACTTAACTTTCGATCAAACCTTACTTAAGTAAAGTGTCAAATTTTAAATCAGAGGTAGGCAACTCAAATTTCAGCCAAATCACATATGGATAAGTTATAATTTGCCATAATTTTTTTTTTTTTTGCTGGCCAGGGTGTGAACACCTGACTTCAACGTAGAGCTGCCACTGTTGGCCTTTGCTTAATTTCCCAGAATTTAGATTGAAACATTGAAAAAGCAAAGCAAAGAGTACCCCACAATTACCAGGTAATCTTCCTTGAGGTATTTTTTCTTTCCTTTTTCTCTCTTTATCTTTCAAACATGGAATATGGCATTGCTTTTTTTGGCAATGAATCGTAGCTGCAAAAACACCTCCTCCTCCTCCAATCAATCTTCATACTTACTTGACACAGTCTTTTTTCCTCTTTGTTAAAAAATATACCATCCTAACGGTTACTTTTGCTTTGAGAGAGAGAGAGAGAGAGAGAGAGAGTGTTTTTGAGTTTTAGAGAGAGACCCAGATGGATTTTAGTTCATTCTTCACGTCCTTAGGTACATGTTTTGTTTTGATGCTGTTGTTCACATGGTTGTCGAGAAAACCAGGAAGCAACGTGGTTTACCACACGAATCGGATCTTGAAGGGTTTGAATCCATACGAAGGAGGCTCCAGGACCCGGAACCCGTTTGCGTGGATCCAGGAGTCTATTTCCTCCATGGAAAAGGACATCATCGCCATCTCAGGAATTGACACTGTCGTCCACTTTGTGTTCTTGAGAACTGGTGTTTCACTCTACTTTTGGCCAAGTTCTAATAGGACTATTGTCGAATATCAATCGAGTTTTTGGTGGTTTTTCTTTTTGAAGGGATTATTGTAAAGCTATTGTTTAAGCTTTACTTTTATCTCTATCTTTTAATAAGACACAAAAAGATTTATTTTATAAATCTAATGAGTCTCACAAATCACAATATTTGGATCCGTTTCTTTATGGTTCAATACAAATTTAATACTATATAAAATCTAAAAATATAAGAGTATCTAATAATTTAAAAAATTATGTGGTATTCTCTATATTTTTAGATCCATGAGATAAAACATTAATAGAAAAATTAAGATGATATAATATTAATGTTAAAATTTAGATAATTATGCAATGGGTAAGGGTCACCAAATTGCCCATGACCCTTAGGCTAGCAGGCTACAACTCACTTGGATAATGAATTGTCTAGCCCGATACCATTAACTAAGGACTCCTGCTAAACTAGCTCATTAGCCTAGTTTGTTGAATGGGCCTATTAGCTCGGTCCGTTAACCCATATTTTTTAACAAAATATATTTGAATGGAGTGGGGATGTGAGAAAGTAATACTTGAAGACAACATTCCTAACCTCTAGGATAGTTAAAGTAATTGAGCTCAATTATTTCTAAATATATATTTTTGCTAAGAGCCTAGTAACTTTGATTTTTTTTTTTTAAATGTTGGACATTTTGGTTTATTAAAAGATAGAAAAAGAAAAAAAATATTTAAAACCTTAATGAAAAAAAAGTTATAAGGTTTTGACTGTAAAAAATTAAAATAAGTTTTGAATCTTTTATTTTTTCCTTTAAAAAATAATTTGAGTCTTTCCTTAAAATCGGGAAGGAAAAGCAATTAAAAAAAAAAACTTTGAGCAGCCCATTTGGCCCAACAAAAATGGGCATTTCCCATGAGTAAAGTCATGAGTTGGAGTTTTACCTTTCGTCTTGGCCCGTTCACTGGTCAACGACCTGCTTGGCTCAGCCCATTAGGCCCATGTACCTAGTAAAAACAGGGCGGGTCAACCCAACCCAGCCCATTGTTGACCATTAGCAATGGGCATAAGGATTCTTTTATTCACTATGGTGCTTTTGGATTACAAAATTTGGGCCTTGCGGATTTGAATTTGGGTGCTTAAATCAAAATACCTTATTTGGATTTGTAGTCAACAAATGGAGCGTTGGCATGGCATTGCTAATTCTATAATCACAAGACTGTTTTGTAGTGGTACTTTGGGTTAAGTGATGTGTTTAAGCTTGATAAGAAAGTGTGATTAAGTGTGTATGGGTTTAACAATTAGTTTATTTCTCCCCCAAAAAAAAAAAAAAAACTATAATCACACACATATAAAAGAAGGAAGCCGAAATTCTCAATTAATTCCACAAGCTATATCAAATGAAAGTTTTAAACCATAATTAAACAATAATCCATCAATCTTTAGCATATTATAGTCACAAAAATCGTATAGATTTCCAATAATTAAAAGACTAAAATAATCTTATTTGACAACAAAAACAACAAGAACAACGTTATTAGAAAACAAAGAGGAAAATACTTGAGATAGAGAAAAACAGAGGTAAAAACCACAAGAAGAATAAATTGATTTGAGTGTAGTACAAACTTATAATATTACTGTTGGAGAGTACTGGACCCGTAGCATTCTCATTTAAGCGCGATGACCCACCGACTCTATTTTCTCCACTTTAATTCGAGTTTCTCTGTTTTTGACTTTATATTGCCAGGTAATTAAAAACTAAAATTTAAAAAATAAAACAAAAGTTAGAGATATTTTTTAAAAAAAATCATAAATTGCTTTGAAGATTTCAGAATCCCAACAGGACAAGAGTACATAAAAATACAAACCTCAAAACCTCTGATAATAAAAAAAGAAACTCAATCTAACCAGTCCAATTAAAAACACATTAACATTATCTATTTATATTTTTTGGCTAAATATTAGGAATATTATCTAAATATCAGGAACACTTATTCCGACTAAAACTAGTCGAGAGGAGGAACACTTGTGTCTATATAGTGTATAATTTTAACTCAAAACCCTTTATTTCTACCTCCTCTACAACTCCAAAATTTCTCGTAGGTTTTTTTCTCTATTTGCATCCAACATGATCTTCAAGAAACAACTTGTTGATGGAAAAGTGGTGTTAATTCCTGTGGTGTTAGTTCCTGTGGTTTTAATTCCTGTCCTGCTGGAACAAGAAAGAGGATGCATGAGGATGAGTTTTGGATCGCACTACACCCTTAAGGACAAAGCAGGAAATCCTCAATCTGAAGGCGACGACGCTCACTTTATCTGTGCGGAGAAGAACACTATTGGCGTGGCTGACGGTGTTGGCGGTTGGGCTAGATATGGCGTAGACGCTGGAAAATACGCACGCCAACTGATGTCGAATGTTGTGACCGCAGTCCAAAGGCAACAACCACCACTCAATCTTATCGTGGACCTAAGACAAGCTTTGGAGGAAGGTTTCTTGAATACCAAGGCTATGGGTTCATCCACTGCTTGTATTGTGACTTTCAAGGATTATTATTTACGTGCTATCAACGTGGGAAACAGTGGGTTTATGATTTTCAGGAACAGTAAATGTGTGTATAAATCGCGGATGCAACAACATGGTTTTAACTATCCGTACCAGTTGGGAAATAGCATGACATGTGATAAGCCATGTTCAGCTATTGTAACAACAGTGGAACGTTTATTACCTGGAGACATTATAGTTCTTGGTACTGGTGGGCTTCTAGACAATATGTTCACTGCAGAAATCAAAGATATTATCAGTAAGGGAAGTTTGGAAGGTGTAAACACAGAGAAGTTGGCTTCCACTATTGCACACTTGGCATTGTTCAATTTCATGGATAAAAATGTCGATAGCCCATTTGCACAAGCTGCTCGGCTGGCTGGACTGAAGCACAACGGAGGAAAGAGAGATGATATTACGGTTATTGTTGGCCATGTTATTGCATAGATTGAGTTTAGGTGTGTTATTCATCCATAAAAACAAAAAAAAAAAAAAGTTAAGACCTTCTGTTTTGTTTTAGTACTGTTCTTATTTGTAAAGAAAATGTTCTGCATTGAAACAGTGCTGAGCCTTTTGGCTCTTAGCTCAGCTTTGTATTATGCTTTTTGATCATCAATAATATTTCGTTCATCACTTTGTTGGGCTCGTGGAGTTCAGTTTTGTTAACTTGAATTGTTTTTTGCCCTTTTTTTGGGACATCGTTTGTTCGAGGAATATATTTATTCCTTTAGAATTAGAGTTTGCTATATGTATTTTTCCCTCTAACATTGTGAAAATTTCTGCAATTATACATATTGTCGAATCACGTAAATTTTTATTTTGGTTTGGGCTGGGATGAATGGAAATTTGGAACTAGATCATATTGTTAGAGCTTGGAATTTTTTTGCATCTTTGCCAAGAAATTGTGAAATCATTTCCAATAATTAAGAGATTAAAATTTTATTTGACAACAATTATTAAAAGAAAAAAATTTGATGGCGACAACAAAAACGTTAACAGAAAGCAAAGGGGAAAACAATTGAGAGAGAGAGAGAGAGAGAGAGAGAGAGAGAGACCAAAACAACAAGATTCTTAAAAGTTTGATTCTAAAAAGTGCCTGTGGTATAAAAATGGTTTGCAGAACATGGTGACACACATGATGCCGATGGATTGAATAAACAAAGGATTTAGTTTTGAGTGCAATTTTGAGTGCAATTTAGAATACAATGTCACAAATCGATATCAATTCAAGTGCCCAACATCCTCAACGAAACTCAGAAGCTTAAAGCTCAAAACTGCTTGATATTACAATTTAAAACATCAATGTATCTACAAATTAATGCAATTCATTCTCAGAAGCTACAGATAATGGAGAAGGAACATCTTCAGGTTCTCTACCCGGTTTAACCCACCTTCCATGTTTGTTAAGCACAAGCCCCTTGTAAGGCAATTGATACCAAAACTTAGGGATCCTCAACTCCTCAATTAGCATATCTGTTGTCTTGTTCACCAATGCAACATCTCTCCGAGCATTCAACCTAAACTTGCGCCGCTCACTATGAAATCCATCTAAGAGATGGAGGTATATCTCCAAATTATGGCTGCCTATCAAATCAGACTCACGCTTTAAATAAGGTGACATGAACATGTCAAGTTTTAACTGGCTTCCTACGTGCCTATAAACCCAATTGAAATTTTTAGTAACAAAATTAAGCTTATGAAGAATATTGTTAACTATGAACCCTGGAAATTTTGGGACTATATCTTGCTTAACTACAATGCGTAGTGTTTTTACCCCCATTTCATCAAGCTTTTCCTTAAATGCCAAGTTCCCAACCCTTGGTGCTCCAAAAGCAATGACACTAATGGGAAGGCCAGGGATTGAAGTTGCAGCTTCGTAAGCATTGAGGAGAGCCAAAGCACCACCAAGGCTATGCCCGGTGATGGTGAAGCTTATTTCTTCACCTTTTGCTTTATAGAACTTGATGAGTCTATTCACTTCTTCCATGACTTGCTCAGAAGCACTCAACTTGTTATACCTGGTGAACTCACTCTTTGATTTATAAATACTACGAAACCCATGTTGGACCTTTATTTTCCCATCCCCAATACGCTCAAGCATTGCCTTAAGATCAGTGAACCATTCAGTTGGAGCAATCGTACCTCGCCATGCCATGACTATGTCTCTTCTTCCAATCCTTTCTGATTCTTCATCGTTGCTAACCGCTACATAGCCCATCCAATTGGAATCTTTGCTCCATGTTTCACCTAGATGTGACCTCTCAAACCAACTCGGAACATCTACATGTGACATGGCGTAGATGTACTTGGTAACCTCGTAACCATGATTTGTTAGGCCTAATTCTTCGAAAAGCTTGTGCCGGTTGTATCTACAACTCCCACAAAACTCGGACAAAGTATCAAAGTCAAATCCATCATAAGTAGCCTGCGCAAATTCTCCATATTTAATAATTTCGCGTCGAAGCCAAGGATGGAGAGGGTCAAGAAGACTGTCCCAATTGTGCAAACCATGAATTTCACGCCATTTTGTTGATATGTTTTCCTTTGGAGACTTGGTGGGAGTCATTAGATCACCCCAGTCTATAAAATCTGAAGCTGTGTATGGCAATTGGAGGAGGGATAATAGTGATTTTGTGACAACATGAGAAGCTTTTTTCTTTGTATGTGCTTGTTGAATTGGCTTAACAGCCTCCTCTGCTTGAACCCGGACTAGGGAGAGTTGTTTCATGCTTGATGCACAAGTTAGATGAAAACGATTCAGCTTCATAGTGGATGATGATGCCTTTTTGATGGCCTTCCAAGTTACACCAAACTTCAACTTCAATACCCATTTGGTTTTCTTTGCTCCTTTTTCTTTTCTGACTTGCCTCAATGGTGATACCTCCATGATGGTCTTAAGGGGGTTATGCAAGACAACTTGAAATATCAAATTAAGGATGAAGATTGAGATGATCAAAAGAAAGAAAGAAAGATGAAGATTGAAGGAGATTAATATCAGCTTGTGTTTTGTTTTTGAAAATCAATGTCAACTTATGTTGGGTGTGAAGGAGACTTATATATACACAATGATAGTAGGTTGAAGTTTGTTAGAAGCCTTCGGTTTGAATTGTTCAAGCTCACGCCTTTGACTGTGAAATGGTAGTTGAGACTTGGAGAGGTAGTTGAGACTTGGAGAGGTAGTTCAATCCTTGTCAAATTCGGCCAACTCTCCAAAGCGATGTTATAAAGACTTACATTCTTGCAAGTTCACAAAATTGCCGAACCAAATAAAGTGCCCCTATGAGTCCAACGCCAATATTGAGTTCATGTCATGGGAATTAATCCCACGTGACAATGAAATTCAAGCTACGTCAACATTATTAATAGACTGAATTCTTGGGAAAAGAAAAGGTCATCCCTCTGACAATACTTGAGGACCCTTCTTTACTAGTGCAAACCCATACAAGAGCCATAGCAACTTCGTTACATAGTGAGGATGACAATCTTCACATAGTCCTTTATACAAGCATCCACTAACACGATCCACAATCAGCTCATAAAACTAACCTATTTTGCGAAAATAAGAGCTTTACAGATGCCACCAGCATTGAGTAACTCCCAAGTTAGATGGGAGTCAAGCTTTATAGTTTATACAATAGGCTGCTAGAATTTGCCCCTCCATAGGCCAAAATTGGGTTTTACTCCTTTTAGCCAAAATTGAGTTTTACTCCTTTCAGCCAAACTTTCCAGCAAAATGCTCCATGTCTGAAACTATTTAGGGATATGCTCCTGTTTTAAAACTCAATTTTTAGAAAATTGAGTTTCAATGAAAAACTCAATTTGCCGAAAATCGAGTTTAAAACAGGGGCATATACCTAAATAGTTTAAGATAAGGGGCATTTTGCTAAAAAGTTTGGCTAAAAGGGGTATATCCGCATTTTGGCCCCACTCCATATCTCGAAAAAAAACTGCTCCAAAGACACTAACAGTAAGGGCTTGTTCGATGGGTGGTGAAATTTTTTATAAAATTGCCATCATCTTTTGGAGAAAACAAAGAACTCAATTAGAAAACATCATTTTGGTATTTTCTAAAAACATTGCATTTGAGACATGAGCCATTCATCCAACCAATATTGTTTAGCAGGTTCCACAAGTTTCTGTTTGTAAGTATTAAAAACATAATTTAAAAATACTTATCAAACAATGTTACTTTGACACTTAGAACACCATTCCATTCTCTCAAGTGAAAACTGTAAAATGAAGAGAATCATGTTTAAAAGAATAATACTAAAACTACAAATTTTTTAACAAATTGTTAATGCGGTGAGTGGTTATTGACATATAAAAAAGTAATATCAACGGCGATCTTAAATGAAAACCAATATAATTTATCACCTCAACAATTTATAAAAGGTTTGTGGTTGTAGCATTGCTTCATTCAAAAACAAAATTAAGAGAAAAAAAAAATTGTAATTAGCATTTTTGTTATTGCTTTGTTATTTCTTCGCCTTCTTCTTCTTCGAACGTTGTAATCTCAATTAGAATACAGCAAGCTTTTGAGATGAACTTAAAAATTACACTTATGAAGTTACTTTTTTTTTTCTTCACTTAGAATCCATTTGGTTGGGGAATAGAAAAGTTGAAGGATTGAGAAAGAGATGGAAAAGTTAGAGAATAGAAGAGATTTTAGTTTTCTCCCGTGATATTTTTTTGGGGTGGAAAAGAAAAGAAAACTAAGAATAGAAAATCTAGATTATAAAAAGTTACTCCTATGCCCCTAGTACCAAGAAAAAAATAAGTAGTAGTATATAAGAAAAAATGAAACTAAAAGTTAAGGGAAAAAAAAAAATGTAACATACCTAAAAGGGGAAACAAATGCAACGTTTAAATGGGGGAAAGAAAATGGGTAATTTTCCATCGAACCCACCCCTCCCCCACTTTTCTCTCCAATTTCGTCCTCAATTTGTGGAGAAAACTATTTTCTTTGACAATTCTTAAGTAGTCTAGGAGCAGTTCACTAAGCTTGGAGCAATTCTCCGGGACTACCTAAATTTTTTCCATTTTCTCTCAAATGGTTGGCCTAAAGAGAAAACTCTTAAATCCCACCATTCTCTCTCCTCTCTCCCCTCCCCAACCAAACACCATTTTCTCTTCTCCTTGCGTTTCTCGCCAACCATACGGATCGTTAAAAACATGTGAAAGCTCGAATTTGTGTGAAAGTACAAGAGTTGTTTAGATCCCCAAATTAAAATTACGGCTCGGTTGATTTTACTCTCTAAGTGTGAAATAGAGTAAATGCGAGCGAACAAACAATATAACTACTCTAAGCCATATTCATCAAATATCAATAATAAAATGAAAGCTAAAAGAGTAGGGAAGAAGAATACAAACACAAGATAACATACTGATGTGTTATCGAAGAGCAAACTGAAGAACTCGATGAAAAACCTCTCCCTGCCTTCCAAGCGGTAAATCGATCCACTAGAGAATAAAGTTGGAATACACGAATAATAAAAGATCTTCCAAGCCTAGTCTATCCAATGTACTTGAGCCCTCCAAGCTCCTACTACCAACTGACTTAACGAAATCTTGTCTTCTTTAACTTTCCGGATCTCGCAATATGCCTGATTGTATCTGCTAAGCCTCACCGGCTTCTTTTGGCAAATCTCTAAAGCTTCCCAAGCTCCAAAACACTCTCCACACTCTGAAAATGTATGGGTTGTGTTCGGGTACAAATCTCCTCTCAAGGTATGATAATGGGAGAGGAAAGGAGAAGAGTCTAGAATGATTTCTCACTAAGGATGAGTAGCTCTTTCTCTAGAAGATGGATGTGTGTGTTGTAGAAAACATATCTAGGGTTTTTCTCTCTGAATGACCTCTCTTACTTTTGTGGATAATGATGGTATATATAATATGGGTGAAGGGTAAAAAACTCACACTTAAAAATCTTCCAGGCAGAAAGTTTCGTGGGTATCTTGCGAGAAGGCCTTACCCGCGAGACACTTGCGAAAACGACAGACTGGCATGACTCTTCAACTTCTAGCATATGCTTCTCACATGGCTTTTTCGTGGGTTAGCTTCTTGCGAAATCCACTTGTTCTGCAATTCATGCTCGATTCTTCACCAACTAAATACTAAACCCAATACAATAAAATCCCACAAAATACAAGGAACAAAATTAAAGCAATTACAACACTTTTTGTCATGGAATAAAGCCAACATAAAACATAGTTGTAAATCATAACTTTACAAAAAAATAGAGAAAACACATGCCAAAGAAAAAATAATCACACGCACAAGACTGTGAAATGGTTTGATAGTAGGTTAAAGTTTGCTAGAAGCCTTCGGTTTGAATTGTTCAAGCTCACGCCTTTGACTGTGAAATGGTAGACCTGCTTGACTGTACTGAAATGGTAGTTGAGACTTGGAGAGGTAGTTGAGACTTGGAGAGTTAGTTCAATCCTTGTCAAATTCGGCCAACTCTCCAAAGCAATGTTAAGACTTACATTCTTGCAAGTTCACAAAATTGCCGAACCAAATAAAGTGCCCCTCTGACTCCAACGCCAATATTGAGTTCATGTCATGGGAATTAATCCCACGTGACAATGAAATTCAAGCTACGTCAACATTATTAATAGACTGAATTCTTGGGGAAAAGAAAAGGTCATCCCTCCAACGAGTAATTCTTAAGTGTTCCCGTAGTACGAAAAATAGTGCTCCCTCATTTCATATTCATGGTGGGGTCTACCATGAATGTGAGAGGAAGGAGCATTATTTCACTATACTCCGAGACTACCTAAGAATTTTCTCCCTCCAATAATACTTGAGGACCCTTCTTTACTAGTGCAAACCCATACAAGAACCATAGCAACTTCGTTACATAGTGAGGATGACAACCTTCATGATAAGTGTAATTTTTACATGATTTTTATTATCCTCTTATTTATTAAAATTGTTAGTTTTCCTTTATTTCTTTTTATTTGATTTGATTTTTTACTTATATTTATCTATTTATTTGTGCTTTGAAGGATTGAGAAGATTTCAGATTAATCCACATCTTGTGGATGTAAATTGGTTGACTTGAAGACCCAATTAAATTTAAGTCCAATTCGGATTAGGATTCCAGCCCGCACATCAGTTAGTATTTTTGGCATAACTTTCGGCTTAGATGTCCAATTGAGATGATTCAAGTTGGGGTGGAAATTTAACTTAAAGGGCTACAACTTTGTAGTTTACCAAAAGTCCGAATTTTGACGTTAAATGGGCCAAAATCGTTGGTTAAGTGAAGCCTAAAAATCTGGGATTTTCTCCAAACGGGAATTCAACTTGTAATAGGATTCCTTGACCTATTTAAAGGCTCTTTAGGGTAAAAAGAAGGGAGGAGAAACCTGAGAGGAAAAAGGGGGCTGCCGCATTGAAGAATTTTTTTTGGTAGTCTTTCTGAAGAGGAGGATCTGAGGACAAAGGCGATAGCTTCATGTTGATCAACCAATTCAAATGAAAAACTTAAGTTTTATTTGTTTTCTTTTCAATTTTATTATGAACTAAATTTTATTTTCTAGAGCAGTGATGTAGTCTAGCAATGAACACACAATATATTTTCTGAGTTATTTTATTTTTAATATTTCCATGATTGAGTATTTAATTCTTATTCTTAATGCTTACTATTTTTCTTTATGAATTATTGTTTGATCAATTGAATTACAATGAGACTGAGAGGTGATTTGTTATTTTAGTTCTAGAATTAAACACCATTAGTTGAGCGAAAGTAGAGATGCTTTATCGCGACTAGTGTGATTTTTCAGAAAATTCAAAGTACGTAATGAGTCTCCAGTTAATTAAATTCGCATAGAGATATGGAATTGTTAGTTGAAGATATTTTTGATATTATTCGAGAGAAGATATTGAATAGTTAAGGAATTTTTAACCATCAACTAGAGATTATTAGAATTTAATAATTAGGAAGAATAAATTGTGTGGGATTTGTTAGGTGAAATCAACTGCTCTAGATCCATTCTTATCATATTATTTTTACACTGTTAGATTTTTACGCTTTGTTAATTCTTTTTATTAAATAGTTTAGTTTAATTCAGAGAGTAGAACGTTCCATTTATTTTCGATTTTTCAAATAGTAATTTATTTAGTGAATTTCGGTATTCAATAACATAGTTAATCCCTGTGGGTTCGACATTTGTTTTCTAAAAACACTTTACTACTTGTTACGATTCTGTGCACTTGCAGATTATTTTACGCGAACACTTCACATAGTCCTTTATACAAGCATCCACTAACACGATCCACAATCAGCTCGAAAAACTAACCTATTTTGCGAAAATGAGAGCTTTACACATGCCACCAACATTGAGTAACTCCCAAGTTAGATGGGAGTCAAGCTTTATAGTTTATACAATTGGCTGCTAGAATTTGCCCCTCCATAGGCCAAAATTGGGTTTTACCATTTTCAGCCAAACTTTCCAGCAAAATGCTTCATGTTTGAAACTATTTAAGGATATGCCCCTATTTTGAAACTCAATTTTTAGAAAATCAAGTTTCAATGAAAAACTTGATTTGTCAAAAATCGAGTTTAAAACAGGGGCATATCTTTAAATAGTTTTAGATAGGGGGCATTTTGCTGGAAAGTTTGGCTAAAAGGGGTATAACCCCATTTTGGCCCCCCTCTATATCTCCAAAAAAAAAAAAAAAAAAAAAAAAGAACTTCTCCAAGGACACTAAAATTAAGGGCTTGTTCGATGGGTGGTGAAATTATTTATAAAATTGCCATAATCTTTTGGAGAAAACAAAGAACTCACGTTAGAAAAGATCATTTTGGTATTTTCTAAAAACATTGCATTTGAGACATGAGCCATTCATCCAACCAATATTTTTTAGTAGGTTCCACAAGTTTTTGTTTGTAAGTATTAAAAACATAATTTAAAAATACTTATCAAACAATGTTACTTTAACACTTAGAACACCATTCCATTCTCTCAAGTGAAAACTGTAAAATGAAGAGAATCATGTTTAAAAGAAAAATACTAAAACTACAAAATTTTAACAAATTGTTGATGTGGTGAGTGGTTATTGACAAATAAAAAAGTAATATCAATGGTGAACTTAAATGAAAACCAATATAATTTATCACCTCAACAATTTATAAAAAGGTTTGTGATTGTAGCATTGCTTCGTTCAAAAACAAAATTAGGAGAAAAAAATTGTAATTAGCATTTTTGTTATTGCTTTGTTATTTCTTCTTCTTCTTCTTCGAACATTGTAATCTTAATTAGAATACAACAAGCTTTTGAGATGAACTTAAAAATTACACTTATGAAGTTACTTTTTTTTTTCTTCACTTAGAATCCATTTGTTTGGGGAATGGAAAAGTTGAAGGATTGAGAAAGAGATGGAAAAGTTAGAGGATAGAAGAGATTTTAGTTTTCTCCCATGATATTTTTTTGGGGTGGAAAAGAAAAGAAAACTAAGAAAAGAAAATCTAGATTATAAAAATTTACTCCTATGCCCCTAGTACCAAGAAAAAAATAAGTAGTAGTATATAAGAAAAAATGAAACTAAAAGTTATGGAAAAAAAAAATAAAAAAAACCAAAATAAAAAAATGTAACATACCTAAAAGGGGAAACAAATGCAACATTTAAATGGGAGAAAGCAAATGGGTAATTTTCCATCGAACCCACCCCTCCCCCACTTTTCTCTCCAATTTTCTCCTCAATTTGTGGAGAAAATTATTTTCTTTGACAATTCTTAAGTAGTCTCGGAGTAGTTCACTAAGCTTGGAGCAATTCTCCGGGACTATCTAAATTTTTTCCATTTTCTCTCAAATGGTCAGCCTAAAGAGAAAACTCTTAAGTCCCACCATTCTCTCTCCTCTCTCCCCTCCCCAGCCAAACACCATTTTCTCTTCTCCTTGCATTTCTCGCCAACCATACGAATCATTAAAAACATGTGAAAACTTGAATTTGTGTGAAAATACAAAAGGTTTAGACCCCCAAATTAAAATTATGGCACGGTTGATTTTGCTCTAACTTAAACTAAGTGCGGAATAGAGTAAATGCAAGGGAACAAACAATATAACTACTCTAAGCCATATTCATCAAATATCAACAATAAAATGAAAGCTAAAAGAGTAGGGAAGAAGAATGCAAATACAAGATAACACGCTAATGTGTTATCGAAGAGGAAACTAAAGAACTCGGTGAAAATCCTCTCCACCACCCTCCAAGCGGTAAATCGATCCACTGGAGAATAAAGTTGGAGTACACGAATAACAAAAGATCTTCCAAGCCTAGTCTACCTAATGTACTTGAGCTCTCCAAGCTCCTACTACCAATTGACTTAACGAAGCCTTGTCTTCTCTAACTCTTCGGATCCCGCAATACGCCTGATTGCATCTGCCAAGCCTCACTGGCTTTTTTTGGCAAATCCCCAAAGCTTCCCAAGCTCCAAAACACTCTCTACACTCTAAGTATGACAATGGGAGAGGGAAGGAGAAGAGGCTAGAATGATTTCTCACTAAGGATGAGTAGCTCTCTTTCTAAAAGATGGGTGTGTGTGTTGTAGAAAACCTATCTAGGGTTGTTCTCTTTAAATGACTTCCTTTACTTTTGTGGGTAATGAGGGTATATAGAGTATGGGTGAAGGGTAAGAAAGTCACACTTAAAAATCCTTCAGGCAAAGAGTTTTGCGGGTATCTTGGGGGAAGGCCTTACCCGCGAGACACTTGCGAAAACGACAGTCTGACATGACTCTTTAGCTTCCAGCATGTGCTTTTCACGTGGCTCTTTTGTGGGTTAGCTTCTCGCGAGCTTCTCGCGAAATCTACTTGTTCTTCAATTGATGCTTGATTCTTCACCAACTTAATACTAAACCCAATACAGTAAAATCCCACAAAATTAAAGAAATAAAATTAAATCAACCACAACACTTTTTGTTGTGGAATAAAGCCAACATAAAACATAACTGTAAATCACAACTTTACAACATGAAAGATAAAGAAAATTATACAAATGAAATGATACAAAGTTTTAAGGACTTGACCCCTTTAACAATCAAGTTAAAAAGACAAGGAATTTTGCGCAAAATAAATCAAACACATCAACAATGGACATAGGTTAGGTTCAGTGATGAAAGTCCTTGTCATCAAGACCAACGACGAGTTGAGGTAATGTTCTCTCAAAACCCACCACTGTCTTTTTGTCTACTATCTACTGTACTCTCCTCCCCCAAACTTCCCAGCAAAAAATAAAATCAAAAGTATCATCAAACGATACACTTTGTCAAAAACAAAAAATGACCAAAACAAGAACAACTATGTGAACAATATCCTTGACAACTCCACTAGAAATCGTAGTAAGAAACTGCTTCTTAAGATTCCTTGTGTGGTAGTCTATTCCCATACCCTTATTAATTATGCTACTTATTGGGTTGTACATCATCACATTATTTAATAGTTTTGCTAATCAATTAGTTATACCTCAAGTATGAAGTTTCGTTGATTGGTGGTGATTGGAGTGTTGTGCTAAATTGGGAGACACATTAGACTCTTGAAATTTGTAAGCCTTGGATGTCCCAGAACTAGATTTGTTGTGGGGTTGCATTTCTTAGGAGGACTGTGACTTTATGTTGATAGGAGGCTTTGGTTTGAATTGTTCAAGCACACGCCTTTGACTGTGAAATGGTAGACTTTGGTGGTTGAGACTAGGAGAGTTGGACTCGGTTTTCCTCTAAGGTGAGGTCATGCTCTTTTCAAAAGCCAATTGTTACAATATTTGATTTTATTTTTCTCTAAATAAAGTACGAGGTCATGTTCTTTTCAAAAGCTAATTGTTACAATATTTTATTTTATTTTTCTCTGAATAAAGTATATCATCGTATAATATATAATATATAAATATATTATATAAGACCAATGACGGCTAATATACATTTTTTTTTTTTGCCTTTAAAATGGCTGCTAATATTAATATATATTAAACTTTCAAAAAATTTATTAATATAGATTATATATTATGTGTAAAATACCATACAATATAATATCAACCTAGTCTAACTAGCAACTGCTCAACCCAAAAACTTAATGAAAGCAAAAAATAATGATACCAATTTTTTTTATTTTTTTTTGTGCCTATACTCTGACCCCTAAATTTGAAATCTTGAATCCGTCCCTATGCCATGGCTGCTAATATTGATATATATGCTACTTAGTGGGTTGTTTCAGTCAAAGACAAATATTAAAGTCCAGATTCAATTTTCGGTAGGTGTATTGGTGATATTGTAATGCACGTGGCTAGAATATGCTGCGCACCAATAAGTGAGGTCACAAAAATCGCCACCCAGCTTAGGAAAAGGCCTCAAAATAGCTGTGCTTTTCTTTCATGTCTTTATTAGTTCATGATTCAATATTCTAGTGTCTTAAGTATAGAAGAACCACAGCGATCCATCTTGAACTTGGTGATTCATTAACCTCTTCTACGATTGATGACGATACTGTGGAGGAGGTCCTGCGAAGAAATAGCTCAATGCCAAAAGTTTATTTCATGTTCTCAACCCATGACCATCGAAAGATGGGACGGTCACATTCAATGATAAATTTGAATATTCAATCGTAAGATTTTACAAAATTATTGAATAACTACTAATAATAAATATATATATATATATATATATATAAAATTATTAAAATATTTCATCAATATGCTTGTTTAGGCTTGTGAGAGAAACAGTGGTTCATATTACTTGTTCCATAATTTACAGAATTAGAGGTTAACTACCTCTTTTTTTTTTTTTTTTTTTGGAGAAATAGAGGTTAACTACCTCAACGTGACAATTGGAGAGTATTCAGACGCTGACCTTATGGAGCAACTAGTTCTAATTAAAATTTGAAATGAGTGCAGTGTGCACCTACCGACGCTTCTTTCTAGGGATGGAATGAGACAGGGCGAGTTTGGATCATGGAGACCCTATGTCGTGCCCCAAACTCAAAATGATCAAAAGCATGAGAAAATATTTCAAAGGTACTTGTTGATTTTTCCTTTTTGACAATTCAATCTAAAATGCATTATCAAAGTACCAACATCAAGAATTAACATAAAAATTTCATTAATTATAGTCCCAAAGTAAGTCAAAGCTCTATGCAATACTTTTTTTTTTTGTGTGAGAATCAAAGCTCTATGAGATAATTACAAGGATCATTGGCCACAAAAGAATGGAGGTCTAAATAAATACAATTACATATCATTAATTTGTTCCATTAGTGGAAATAAAGTTATAAACACTATTAGATACAAAAGAATGAGTCAAGTCTATTATAGCATGTTCATCTAATGATCACCATAACAAAAGTCCAGCCTCCATCAGTAGTTGGTTTAACCACTGCTAGCCACAAAAACTTGTCTCAAAATGATCGTTGCCTACTCTGAAAGGTTTGTAAAAGAATGGGATGAGACAGAACCCAGTAAGTAGCATAATTAATAGGGGGTGGAGAAAATGCAAGTTTCATGATAATGAGTATTTTATAAAATATGCTATAATTTGGGAATTTCCATTTAATTTAGGCGGAAATACCATTTTCGTCCCTACATTTTCACACGATTTCCACTTTGGTCCCTAAATTTTTTTTTCACCGATTTTAGTCCCTGTCCTGAAAAGCACCTCTCATTTTAGTCCCTGACGTTACATCTGAGACGGAATTCGCTGAGCTGGCAAACGGCACAAGTGAAGAACATTAAAATATTATCCACTTAAGCCACGTGGCTTTCCCGCCCTGCCAGTTAGTCCCTTTCCCACCTGTAAGAGATCACGTGCCCCTCATGCAACTTTATAAACTACATAATTAGCTCAACTCATCAAATTCAGAAATTAAAACCCTAAACAAAAGAAATCCCTAACAAAAGAAATCCCAACTCAGCTCCTCGCCAAACTCAGCTCCTCGCCACGAAGCTCAGTTCCTCACTCACAACTGCTCTCATGGAATCAAGCTCGATGTCATCAAGTGGAAGCTTGAGGAAAAGGGGCCCAACCAGATGCTTCTGCTCTGAGAAATCGGTTTTGGCTGTTTCGTGGACACCTGACAACCCTGGAAGAAGGTTCTATGGGTTCCAAATTACTGGGTAAGTTAGTATCTATATAAGGGGTTTTCTTTGTACACTTTTTAAATTCTGGGTTTTCTTTAAGCATAAAAAGGGGATCTTTAACTCATTATAAGTGGTAAGCAATTGACTAGAAAATCTGTTCAATTTTTATCTCTGCTAATTATCTTTGAATGTTTTAGGAAGCTTTTTTGTTTTTTTAAATGAAATGTCGTAGCATGATTTTAGGAAAATAAATCAATTGACTCAATTTAAAGCAATTGAGTCTAATTCTCTTTTTTGTTTTAGGAAGCAATTGGTTCTGCATGATTTGTGAGATCAAGTAAAAATTTACACAAGTAGGTAGTATTGATTAGGAGTTGACTGATCAAAAATGGAAAATAAAAAGGGATTGGCTGGGTTGGATTCTGTTAGTAGGTCTATTTTAGTTTCGAGGTGCAGTTTTGGTATTTTGCTAATACAATTGTTGGATTGGCTGTGATGTAATTTTGCTAATACTACTATATGTTGTTGTTTTTCATGATTTTGGTTGAATATATAATGGGTTTTATCTGGCTCCTGGGTGTTAGGTTGGACGCAAGTGTAAATTTTTTAAATGGCATGATGATGAAATCTGCGAGCGTGGCAAGGTGCTGATTCCGGAGCAGAGGCAACGAATTTTAACCCTTGAGGCTGACATTGTAGGCTACAGGAAGAGAGAGAAGAGGCTGGTCATCTGCCTGGGGCTGTCTCTGTTGATAAGTGGGATGCTACTCTGCTTGATACTTCTTTTGGTTGGCCAAATAGGTGGGGGGAAAATGGAACATTATAGGTGGGTAGGTATTAGTGTAAAAAGGCCATAATCTGTGTAAAAAGGCCATAATTTTGGTGTATTTTGGTAGGTGTTGGCAGAATTTTTGCCTTGGTATGTGTTGGCCTGAATTTGTGTTGGTATGTATTAATTCAACAAGGCCTGTGTTTTGGTGTAATTCTCTCTGTAATTTCTCTCCTTTGGCAATAGAACATCACTTTTTATTGCATTGTTGTGAGTTGTTTGTGCCTTCTGTACTCTGCATACTCTGCATAAGAAGCTGAAAACCAAAAAAACAGAGCCATATCTGATAGACCAAATAAACAGTGCAGGCTTCATGATTTCTATGTTTAAGAACTTTTATATATGATTTGGTATATAAAGAAAAAGGAAAGGGTCAACTCATAAAGCTCATGATATTGAATGCCATTCCATTTATCAAAGAATTGCAAATAATGATCAATATTTCAAGATGATAAGAACCTGCTAACTGATAGACCCAACGAATAGACCAAATAAACAGTGCAGTGCTAAGTATTCCATTTATCAAAGAATTGCAAATACAATTGGAATGAAGAACACTTTGATAGACCAAATAAACAGTGCACTGCTACTAATATTTATCAAAGAATTGCAAATACAATTGATTTCCAATCCTTTCATACAATCCATTTCCCAATCCTTTTATTCAATCTGATTACCTCATGAACTAACTTCTTAACACTGATCACACATAATCCCATATATCCCATACACTGATCATTAACTATCTAACTTCCATATGTCCCATATATTCCATACAATCCATTTGCACTGCACTGCACCACTTCAGCACCTACATTGCTTCAACACCTGCACTGCCCTGCACATAGCCCTGCATTGCTTCAACACCTGTACTGCCTTGCACACAGCCCTGCACTGCACCACTTTAGCCCTGCAGGGCACACACAGCTGCACTGCCCTGCACACACAGCTGCATTGCACCACTGCCTGCACTGCCCTGCCCACAAACCTGCGCTGCACCACTTCAACACCTGCACTGCACAGCCACCTACATTGCCCTGCACACACAGCTGCACTGCACCACTACACAGCCACCTGCACTGCCCTGCACACACAGTTGCACAGACCTACTTAAATGACACAATATAATAGATAATAGCAAAGAGGAAGCAGGACAAACATTATTACTAGTAGTGATGGAATTAGTTAAAACCATACATATGGAGCCAGAAATATAAACATTGATTTAAGAGTTTTAAACCCATAATTACCAGCCGAAATATAAACATTGATCCAAAAAATGACTTCAACCAAAATGCTTAAAATAAATCAAAATATATAAGAGTTTTCTTATTGCTGCAATTTCCAAATGTAACAAGTCAAACAACACTTCACCACTTCAGGTATGACATAGCTGTAATGACACAAGCAAAGGGTCCACTTCAGTTTTCTTATTGCTGCAATTTCCAAATGACATAGCTGTAATTTATAGCTGTAATGACAGTAATTATAGACGAAAGGGTACCTGCACAGACCAATAAGCAATCCTGCACAGACCTACTTAAATGTTTTGTACAGTTTCTTTGACAGACCTGCATAGAAAAATTGTACTTTAGACCAAAGGGTACTTGCCAGACCTGCATGTGAAAGAATGTGTGGGAAACAGACCTGCATAATCACAGAGCTGCATAAGGGTACCTGCACAATAGCATTAAAAACACAATAGCCCCCCAATGCCAATCAAACAAATCTGGCTTCAACTGAATAGGAATTAAATATTCATCACAACAATGAATAGACAATAATGATCACTAATTAACACTAATTAACAATAATTAACACTAATTATCACTAATTAACACCAATGACAGTTTTTGGTGTACCAATAATTACAAAATATGGGACAAAGTCTACCCAGCACATTTACAAAAAAGAGGACTTGGTCAGCCATTATATAAGTACACCAGGATGGTTCATACAAAAAAGGCCTGGTAGTTACATACATATATCAACTTGGTCAACTTTTTTCTCCAAAAAAAAAAAACAAACATATCAACTTTGGCTGTCAACATATAGCAAAAACGGTCCTGCTTCAGCTTGCTACCTTCCAGCAGATCTCATTGCTGCCATATACCTTGTTGCATTCCTAGATGCATGCAAGGTCTCAGTGGTGATTGCACTTCTCTTCCTTTGTCTTTTTGGTCTTGGATTGGACTGGTTATCAGTGGGGGGTGGAGGTGCAGTTGTGGTCACATCATCAATAGAGCTTGGTTGTGCACTACCTACAGCTGGGCTGTTTGCATGACCATCCTTGGCTGCCTGCAAGCACAATTACAAGCACAATAGAAATTAATAAGCCGCCAACTAAAAAACAAAACAACATAGATTTCTAAGTCGAAGTAGTATACTTACCCTCCTAGTGGTCCTAGTGGTCCTGCTGACTTGGGATGCACTCCCAGGTAGGGAGGAGTTCCCTCCTACTTCTCCCTTGTGGCCTAATTTCCCACATGTCTTGCATTGTTTTGAGATGCCTACACCTCTGCCAGCTCTGTGACTTCTAGGTTCATTAGGCTCTAGTGTCCTCTTCTTCTTAGGCTGGCCAGGAGGTCTCCTTTTGATAGGGGGCTGCACAGGTGGCAATTCGCTAGGTCTCCACATATTCTGGCCATTGATGGGCTCTATAATGGGGTCATAGCAATCAATGTAGGTAGTCCTTTTGTAGCACGCATTGACATACTTTTCAGCATCTTCCCTGTTGAAAAAGATATAGGAAATGGCATGGCAACATGGTATGCTAGTTATGTCCCACTTCCTACAGCTGCAGCTCTTCTCTTCCAAGTCCACAGTGAAACTCTCCAGCCCATTCTTCACTTCATACTTGGTACGACTAGCCCAACATGCTAACCACTTGCTGCATGTCAACTTCTCTATGTACAATCTCTTTCTTATCTTAGGACATAACTCAGATTCCACCTTCATAATCAGTTACCTATTTGCTTGAAATCTAGTCATCAAATATAGCCTAATACACTCAAGCTGCAAGCACATACAGAGAAAGGGAGAATTAATCATTACTTAATGCACACAAGTCTATGGATCATAAGAGAAAGTGTTCAAAGTGAGTAGATTGCCTACCATGGTGATTATAGGTTTGCTCCTGAACTTAAGTATTCTACTGTTAAAGCTTTCACACATGTTGTTTAGGACAGTGTCACTCTGGCCATCACTTCTGAACATGCTTCTAGCCCAGATAGTTGTTGAGTGAGATTGCAGCCATTTGAATGCATCTTCATCCACCTCCTTTAGCTCATTCATTGCCCTCTCCCATGCTTGCTAATAGGTAGCCTTGGCTGCTTTCCAAAAAAGATCTCTAATAAGGACACCAGGATGATTCTTTCGCAAGTTATTGTATAAATGTCTGCAGCAGATCCTATGCTCGTACTGTGGCCAATTGTCAACAAATGCATTCACCAACCCCTGCAAAGCAATAAATATTAATTCAGTAAGCAATAAATATTAATTCAACAAGCAATAAAAACACAATTCAGTAAGCAATAATATTAAGAAACCAAACCTTCTGCTGATCAGATATGAACACCCATTTTTTGTCATCTCCTATGTCAGCAAGCAATAAATTAATAAACCAGGTCCAAGAGTCATTGGTTTCACCCTCGACTACTGCATATGCGAAGGGGAAGTATTCATCATTGGGATCTCTGCCAACAGCACACATCAGTTGACCACCAGTCTTGGTCTTCAGATGGCATGCATCTAGACCAATGATTGGCTTGCACTCTGCCAAGAAGCCCTTCTTGCAAATGTAGATTCTTTCAAAATATGGCAGCCCAATTGCCAAGTCATGCTCAGCTGCCAAATCACCACCATTATAAGTATGCACCTTCATCAAAACGGCGCTCCCAGGACTGCACCTTCTCAACTCATCACAGTACTTCAACGGCTTCTTGAGCTTTCTCTCTAGCCCTACTTGTCTTACCTGCACTTATGTTAACCACATACTTCTCATGCATAGCATCCTGAATATCCTTGAGCCTTATGTTAGGCTGTCTCCTAACCCTCTTCATTAACTTCTTCCCAATGTATGATGCTGTGCACCTTGGATTTCTATAACTTCTGGTACATGTGTGAGTCATGTTCAGTGTTTTCAATCTATAACTCTTCTCCCTTGGCACCTTTGCAAGGTAGGCAACTAACTTGCACCCTGGCTGGCATTGGGCTCTCACTCTCACCAAGTCATTTTTCACAAATTTTATACCCCACCCACCATGGACTGCATAATCAGTCATAGCATCTTTAAATTGTTTAGGTGAGAGGAACAACATATCCTTCTCAAACCTAAGGTTCTCAGCTTTGGCTACTGGCCTAAAGATTGGGTATCTGCTCCTCCTAATAGAATTGTCAACCTCAGTAGTAGGGGTTTCACCATCACTACTTGAAACTTCACAATGTTCACTACTTGATGAACTCTCATCAAGACTAAGTAGCTCCTCACTCTCATAGTCAGAATTCATGACACCACCACCCATTTGTCCTGGTTGGCTGTCATCATCTTCAGCTTGATTGTGACAACTATTAGTACTATCTTCACCAATGTCTATTGGTTGCATGTGTGGCTCTTATTCTAAGTCACTCCCCTTAGCCTCACTTTTCTCCTCAACTTGTTCATCAACAACTGGTGCTTTGCCAACCCTCCCAGCCCAAACCTGCTCACCATGGTCAACATTAGTAGTTTCAGCATTATCATGGCCTCCAAATTGTGAAAAATCAGGTCTGTACTCTTCATCAACATTATTTGTTTCAGCATTATCATGGCCTCAAATTGTGAAAAATCAGCTCTGTACTCTCCATCATCATTCTCATTATCATTGTCCTCTTCATACTCAGCATACTCATAAAAGTGATCACTCTGAAGCTCACTGTCACTGCTAACACAATAAACCACATCTTCATTTACTCCTTTTGGTTCACTACCAGGTGGTCTAACAACTAAGGGCTTTAAATCCTCCACTGGTAACTCAACTGGTTCAGTCACTGGATGCTCCACAAAGACATGAATGTCTGCATATCCCTTCACCAAGTCGGTCGTGAACACAGCATATTCATCATCAACCACCTCATGGAAATGTGCCTGCTCTAGGTTCACACCAGGCATTTTAAACCATAGCTTATCCACTGCAGTGTACCCAGAATCCCTACAGATACTCTCAATCTCTACTTTTGACCACTTATCTGGATCACAGTTGTCCACTATATCAACTATCCCTCCCACATAAGCTTGAGGGTCCCATGTAAAATGCCCACCATGGTGGACATGCAGAGTAAAACGCTCGTCCATCCTGCATGCAAGTCACGGAAAGAAAACAAAATGAAAACAGATGTTAACTTTTTGAAATTAACAATACTTTGTTAGGCTAATAAACTAATAAACAAATTAAAAAACATACAATACGACAAAGGGAACACATGGATCCAGACAAACAATGCAAATACCAACAAAAATATTCCATTGTTTATCAGTCAATATTGTGGCCATTGATAAATAAAAGTAAAACAAACACAGCTGAAAATACCAAAAGCTATAAACAAAAGTAAACAGCCAAACAATGCAAATCCCAAAAATATTCCACTATCACAGTCAATATTATGTCCACTACAAAAGCTATAAAGGGAGAGAGAGAGAGAGAGAGTGAGAAAGAGAAACAAACACCCAGACCGATTACCCAGAGCAAGAACAAAAACAAAACACATCTCAAAATTCCCAAATCCTCAAAACCCAAAAGCTAAGATTGAGACCCAGACTGATTACCCAGCCGATTACCCAGCACTTAAAAAGAGCATTCACATGAGAGAGTGAATGAGATATAACGAGAGAGAGACAGAGTGAAACAGAGATAGAACCTTCACAAACAACACGAAGCTGCTACATTCACTCTGAAGCTAGGGATCGTGCTTGCTGATTTGGGGTTTTTTGTGCTTGCTGACTAGGGTTTTTTTGTGGTCTATGGTGATTTTAGCGAGGTTAGGGTAAAGTTCTTAGTTTTATGTTTTTTTAGTTAGTTTCTTAGGTCTACGGTGTTTTTGTTAGTTTTTGGTTTTAGTTGGTTTGGGGTTTGAGTGCCACGTGACTAACTGGCAGGGCGGGAAAGCCACATGGCTTAAGTGGATGATATTTTAATGTTCTTCACTTGTCCCACTTGCCAGCTCAGCGAATTCCGTCTCAGATGTAACTTCAGGGACTAAAATGAGAGGCGCTTTTCAGGATAGGGACTAAAATTGGTGAAAAAAAAATTTAGGGATCAAAGTGGGAATTGTGTGAAAATGTAGGGACGAAAATGTTATTTCCGCCTTTAATTTATGCAAAATCAAATTCACTAACCCAACAAGAATGATAGAAATAATATAGCACTAAGCTTCCCAAAATAACTATGAAACTATATTTTATTTATTGTGAGCCATAAAAATGTCCAATACCATTTCAAAACCTGAAACCTTGCTCAAGGTGCCACAAAGACGGAAATGTCACCAAGACATCATACTGCCACGGATAGGTTGGAACTCAAACTTACTAGCATGATATGTACCTCTTTTGGCACGTGGTTTATTGGCACTACCTAGCCTCACCACACCCTCAAGGATTTACCTATCCCCCCAATGGGCAACAGGGGATAACATGCCATATAGTACCTCTTTTGCATGTGGTCTCTTGGCCCTACCTAGCCTCACCCAGACACTCAAGGATTTACCTATGTCATGCAAAGTGGGAGCCTCTAACCTAGCTTGTCATCATGAAGACGTGGTAATCACACGTCACAATGTCATCATCACAAAGACAGGATAATCACAAATCAAAAAGACGTTGTCACAAAGACGGGGTAATCACCAACATCATAGCACAAGGGCAAACCCACATTAAAAGCTCACAAGTTAAATGTATTCAAATACATAGTTTACTTCCAAAACCATATCTTGTCAAAAATGTTTTGCATCAACTTTCCCAATTATCAAAGCATTTATAAATTTTCCAATATACCATAAAATCCATGAATTCCATTCTCTAGAATTTAGTCAAATATGCTAATCTTTTCCCTGCTAACAAATCATGCATTTCCCCATATGCAGTAAGAAATATGATGCACTTTCAATGCTTCATGCGCTTTCCATAAATGATTAACAATAATAGTACAAATAGTAAATTTTAGGAAAACCATAAATAATGTTCCAAAATGGTTTTAACCATAAAACAATTGAGTGCAATAATGATTCATTTTCAAAAATGCCATTAAGAAGCCACTTACCTTGCAACTCGCAAAAAGCCTTATTCTCCAAGCTTCAAAGGAGATTAGCTAGAACCTAAACAATACTAAGTAAACCTATCACGATAAGCATAAAGCTTGACATTATGTCTAGTTATGAGTTATAGATTACTAACTAAGCAATTAATTAGGCAAGCCTAAGTATCTAATTTCATCAATAATATATTCCACTTCCAAAGTTTCTCAACAAATTAATTTACAAATCATAGACTTCAATTTGTAGACTTAAATCATTCATAGTATTTTCCTTAACATCAAGACCTCAACACTTTATAAGTGGTTCCCATAAGATTTACACCGCATCAACAATAAGCCCACGATACCAAAAATCACAATATCCTCCAAGACTAACATTTTAAATCTTTAACTAGTTCAAATAAACAATAAAAATTACATTCACCATCTATTTCACATTAAAAACCAAAACCCCCAAATTATAACCACTTAGATAGCCACCATTGTAAAAACTATAAACCCACTCATCAAATAATTCCACCAACACAAAATCCATACATATAAACACATGAATATCACTTCCAAAGCTCATAAATCACATGGGTATCATTATCAAAGTTTAGATAAAGAACGCATATAAACCCACCAAAAAGATTAAAAATTTTACCTCAAATAAAAGAGATGCAGATGCCTTAAAGACTCCTAAAGAGTTTTCCAGTGATCTTGTCGTGAAAAGATGGCGGAGATGGTGGAGGATGAGCACCAGTGAGAAAGTGAGAGAGAGAGAGAGAGAGAGAGGTAGAGAGGAGTGCGTATGTGAGTGTGTTTGCAATTGTGTTTGAGAGTGAAATAAAAGAAATGAGGCACCCGGCCAAGAGGTAGAGATATTTTGCATAATGTGTGGTTGAAGGGAGTGGGGTAGGTGGGGTCACATGTGTGGCTCTCCAAAAATCAGATCCTTTTTTTTTTTTTTGGGTATTGGGCTGGGGCATTAAACCCTATCCCTATCTCGTCTCCTTTTTGGGGTAAGGAAAACCCGTACAGGATGGTGGATGCAAGGGGTTGTTTAAAGGAGTTGCCACCTAGTTTTTGCAATGGTTTAGGAACCATATATATTGCATCATTTCAAGTAAGGACCTTTTGATCTTACTACCAGAGATATGGGTTCAGAGTTAAAGTACGGTCTTAGGAAGGTGTTATGCACCCAAAACCGCCCAACCTTAAGGTTAGCTTCCCATCATTGTGTCTTATGTCTTAATCCTATTAAAGGTACACTCAATACTTGTATCTAATTCACACGCACACTAGCATACATCTAGCAATCAACATGGCATCAAAAATCCCACTTGCAAACAAAGCCTACCATACATCTAATCATGCATATCACTTCATCCTAGCATTCATCTAGCATGACATCACATTATCATCGTCAAACAGCAACATATAAAATATCAAATCATAGCAAGGATATAGGCAGCAAGCACATCATATCATCATTAAAAGCATTGCATGAACACTTTGGAAACACTCAACCAAACAAGCATGTTCATCTCTATCATCAAAGCAAGACCATAAATGCTTGAATATTACAAATGCATGACTTACCCTTAAATGCATGAGCATGTGAATGCATGTTCATATCATTGAAACAACAAAACCCTAATTCTAACACGTGAGACAAAGCAAGCAATTAAACATGTGAAACATGGACTTTGAGAGTATAAAAACATGGATAGCGAAGCTAAACAAAACAAACATGTGAAAGCAGAAGCAAAACAAAAGAAACAAAATTAGGGTTTCTAAGCAAGTTCATGTGCATGCATGAACAAGCACGTATGTGCATAATCAAGCTTGCGTGCACTGGCAAGATTATACGCACGCAAGTTTTTGCGTAGAAAACCCTAAAACACAAACAGACAGAGCAGAACACTTAAACACACATTCTAACAGCCTAATAGACTTTTAAAACATACAAAAATGTAAATCTAGGCTAGATAAACATGTTAAAGCATATTGCAACAAGAAAGCAAGACAAATAGAAGGATTAAAAGAATGAAAAAAGATGAAAAGGAAAAAAGCAAAGTTTGAACTAATATCTCAAAGAAAATCTCTTCAAGCTTGATTTTTTACCAGTCTCCTTAGTCAAATCTATTCACAAACCAAAAAGAAAGTGATTAGTAATATCAAACTCAAAGATCAAGGCTAGAAAATGTCATAATCAAAAGAAAATTGACCTGAGGATATTTTGTGAAAAACTACCTCTTTGATTCATTATTTCTAGTGAATCTTAGTGTTTTCCCGTGGGATTTTTGTGTGTTTTAAAAATATATCATGTAAGGCTTTTTATAGTATGAAAAAGGGGTTTGGAACAATCCCCAAATGATGTGGGATTCGTGCAAACCTCAACATAAACGCAGAAAACTTTTCTTGTATAGTTTTTGGAAATTGATATGCGTGCGCAAGATCAAGCCTACGTACACAAGTAGAAAGCTGCGTGCGTAGGCTGATTCTTGCGTGTGCATGGCGAGGGTTTCCTTTGGTC
The DNA here is from genome assembly GCA_032727855.1 of Quercus ilex subsp. ballota. Taxonomy (NCBI): domain Eukaryota; kingdom Viridiplantae; phylum Streptophyta; class Magnoliopsida; order Fagales; family Fagaceae; genus Quercus; species Quercus ilex. Next base: position 62,846,464 of record CM064912.1, on the reverse strand, counting down.
TTATTTTTCAAATTTTGATTTATTTGCTCATTAAAAGTTATATTTTTAATTTTAACACTTCTCAAGTCAATTTAACTTCTAATTGGGCCCTAAACCAACATTGGGTCTTAGAATTTAGCATCATTGGGGAATGGAGGCCTAAGTTGTAAGGGATCCAAAATTCAGTGTCTACAGACAATTGCAGGGTAGGTCAGGTAAAGGATGAGTCAGAGGTTTTTTATTATTCCTATTGAGATAATTATGACATATATTGATGAGATAAAAATTAAATATAAAAGAAAATGGCAATCATAAGAGTATTGGGAGAGAAGTAAGACACAAGTGTTTTGAAAATATAAGTCAAGTCCCCTTGGTTGGTTTGCTCAGGTGGTCTTCCCTTATCTTCCCTAATGTTTAGAGTAATTCTAGTTTGAGAAAGGAGCACTAGCTGAGATTGGTTGGTAAGAAATAGGGAATAACTAAGTAATGTATATAAAAAAAAAAAAAACTAAATTATATGTATAAATAAGTTCAACATATATTAAATAAAAGATTTATATATACATTTGGAGTAGGATGAGGTAAGATGGGGTGGGCTAAACAAAACCCATCCTTGTCCCATCCCCTTTTGAAGCAGGGAAAATATGCATAGAAAAAAAATAAAAGATAAGGAAACACAATGTCTCACAATTACTAGAAAGATTGTTACGGAATCTTTTCGAGAAGAGTGCATTGAATAATATGACACTATTAAGTACATATTGAAAGTACTTATGCTACACAACATTCTCAGAATGATGAACATAAACATCAACATTAAAATATACACATACACAAACTAACAAATTAATAATTAATAATTTGTAGAAACCAACAACAATTACACACACACACACACACACACACACACACATTAATAACTTAAATTTATATGTTTATATACAAACATGATCAAATAACAAATTTAATGAGTTTTTAATAGTAATTTTGAATTTTTTTCTATTTTTAAAAATATTTGATGTAAAATACTAATTCTTATTTACCTTTTGTTTCAATTAACTTACTAGTATAACTATTAGTGGTGTATCAATATAAAAGGTCAATGTTATAGTTAGCAAAATCCTATAATTGTGAGCAAAAATATATTGAAATAAATAAATAAGGTTGCAATAAAAGAAAGATAAAGGAAAGCAACTAATAAAATTGTTCGTGTTGGAAAACACAGTTTTGCATCTTATATAAAAATACACAATGGAAAAAAACAGATCTACGTCATTCATGTGAGATAACATGGAACATCTATATTTTTAGAAACATCACCACCTCCTCAAAGCATGTCCTTAGTTCATTGATTTTCTCCTTAATCATCTTGTATATATATCTTCCATACTCTTATCGCTACCTTTAATGAATTTATTTGTCAATAGTAGCTTGTAATCCTATCCTAGCTGGTAATTTGGATTAACATGGTGGATTGGACTGAGTGATACCAACTTTGGCTCATAAGACTCACGAAAATCGTCGTGAACTCGTTGCAAGAAGGCATACTTTGGTGCAGTAAAATTAAAAAATAAATGAATATTGAAAAAAATTGAACTTGAGAAGACTTTCAATCTTCACCCCAATTCCATGTATGCCCAAGATGTGTGGTCTTTCAATTAGTTGTATACGTACTTGTTCAAGAGAATAAGAGAGTGGCTTGATAAAATCTGTATGTTTCTATTTTAATCATACATATATATTTTATTGCACTTGTAGTTACTTTATTTAATAACTCTTATTAAATAACAAATTGATTATCTAATTGGGTTAGCCCTTTAAATCAACCCAATTAGGTTTTAGTGTGTGGCTTGGGGTGTAACCAAAAGGGACAAATAAAGCTCTAGCTCTAATGGGTTTTGGGCTTATCTGTCAACTCTTAATAAGTTCAAAATTACCATTAATTATATTTAACACTACTATATAATTATAATTGCACTCTAAGCCTTATTAATGAATTATATCTCAAAACTTTATTATCTAAACATTTAACCCATTCATGAAAATATTCGAAGTAATACAATGTCCAAATGTTTATGTTACCATTATTTTAGATAATAAAACAACTTTATTACTTATAACATAATGTCATACATAGCATTATACAATAGAATTTTAAGGCACTAATCCTAACAGTTCAAACGACATATTCATTGAAAAAATTATCTGAATGATTTATTCATTGTATATGCACCGCATGGCATTATCTATAGTTTATCCTTCTTATTTATTACTAAAGTTAATTGAATTTTAGATAATGCATACCATGGTAGAAAAATATTGACGATATGTTTTGTAGGAAGCTTTTTCATTATCAATAGCATTTACGTCTTTCTAAAAAAAAAAAAAAACGTCTAAACCATGACGTTGTGGAGTTTTCGTAATTAATATTGGGAGTTTCATTCATGGATTTGATGCAGTTACATTCATTTATTTTTCATATTACACTTTTAAATGGACAATTTCCCTTTATTGTCCTTTTTAAAATTAAAATTATCATATTGAGAAATTTTAATATTTTATTGATCTAGTGCAAGTACAATTCATATGGTTTTGATTGATACAAGCAATGACTTTGCTAATTCTATAACAAAGATGGCTCCAAAGATTTCCCAATATTCTTAGAATGATGGTCATGTTATTAGTCTTTTTGCTCCAAAGAAACACACACAAATGACAATACATACAATCACACACCCAAACATTAAAAAACATACATAAACATAACTATTAACATATGTATACACAAACTAACACACTATAATCAATAACAATTAATTTATAAGAACAAAAAATTGAATAAATAAATACACACGTTAATAAATTAAATTTAAATGTTCATATACAAAAATTCACGAAGTAAAAAATTGAATTAGTTTTGAAACGTAATTTTTTTCAATATGTTATCTGTGATTTAAAATACTACTACTTATTTACTCTTTTGCACAAACTTATTAGTGTGTCGATGTGAGAGGTTAATGTTTTGGCTAACAAAAACCTATAACTGCGAAGGAAAAAAAAAAGGGAAATTAGGGCAAAGGCATGCAATGAAAAAAAGATAAAGTAGTGGGACTAATAAAATAGTATAAACTATTGGAAAACTATTTGCATCTCATACAAATAATGTGCAGCATAAAAGAAAAACCAACATCTACTTTTATTATGCTTGAACACATACACTTTTGAATTTTCGAATTAGGATTTACAGAGTCATACCTTTTGTGCACCTACTTTGCATCTACTTTGAAAAAACTCACCAAGAACAAACTCATCAAGAGCACTTGATTCCTTGAAACATCTAAAGGCCTAGAAACTTAATTTTGAAATTTCATTGATCTTCGCTTCAATGACCAAATAATTGTTTGTAAGAGTGGACTCTCTTCCTTGACTTCAAAACCCTAGTCGTGTGCTCCTCAGAGAGTTGAAAAATATGATATTTCTTCTCTTTTTCAGTCGTGTAGCCAAAGAGAGTGAGAGAGAACTTTTCTCACTTAAACCTGTAGTGCAAAGACTTAGGTTTTCATTAAATTACTAATCTCTCTTCTTTTTTTTTTTTTTTTTTTTAACACATAATGGATTAGCTAATTGGCTAGCTTATGTGGGCTTTTTAGAGTGTGGCTTGAAGTGGGGCCGAACGGAAATAAAACACTAGTTCCAATGGGTCTTGCAAATCTTGTCATTTATATATTTCACTATAAAGTTTTGGTGGCACTCGAAGTTTTTGTATGATTATTTAATCATCCCAAGACTTTATTAAATAGAAGTTAATGCGGGGATTCAAAAGGCCAAAAAAATCTTAAGTGGTGTGTGGTGAGAGAGAACCAAATCCTAGCTAAGTCCCACATCACCTAGTTAAGGGGAGGTCTTGCGCCTTATATAGAGACCTTGGACTCTAACTGGTATGAGCCTTTTAAAACCATGAGGGGCAACCCAAAGTGGACAATATTATGCCAATGATGAGCTAGGGTGTGACAATTAACCTTTCCATGAAATCATCCATAGTGAAATAAAGTTAATGGTTACTATCACTTTATAAATCCCTTCATCTTAAGTTCTTGAATCCTTAGTTTAATCTCTTGATTATTTTTATATCCGTATGAAGTCTAACTCTATTGAATATAAATTATAGTAACTCCTTACTAAAATGATTATACATAATACTCTAAGTAATCAATTCCAATTATCTTTTACAAGGGGATGTTTCGTGTCTCTTTTTTCAAGATTATGAATTTCCTCTTGAGGAATAATGCTTCCAACATGCTACATGTGATTATCCAATATACTAAGGTATTAATTGAACAAGATCTCGCTCCAAAATAGAAGTAGTGAGATTTATTTGTTCAAGTAATAGTAACTAGTAGAACAAAAAATCTCATAGTAGCCCAGTTCAATGTATCCCCAACACTTGAGACACATCAACATATCAATTAAAAGTCTTTAATTCCACAATCAAGATAAATTATCATAATTGACATGCTACAGTATTTGTAGATGGAATGCCCAAATTTCACAGGCTATGAACTAATATTTATGAGTTTACAAAGAACTTTTGATATTCTATATGTGAACATTATTCTCATACCTAAATCACACATAATGCATCTTATGGACTACACGTAATGTCCAATAACTTATGCACAAGTAGTCTCAAAAAATAAAAAAACTTTCTTAAGTCCTAACATAGAAGTCATTATAATGGACTAAAAATTCAGAAATAAGGCCATACAAAATTTTCCCAAAATAATTTTAAATTTTAATGCTTTTAGATTCACATGAAATGACTTCATTTACTTGTGTAGCAAGGTCGAGGAAAGTCATTATTGAGTCAATTTTAATAGTGATTCGAGGAAGATGATTAGGAAATCATTTGAGAAACTACATTGAATATGCCTCTCTCGATTGCATCTTGAAAGTCATTTCATTGCCCAACATTCTCAAGGTGATGGTTTCACATGTGTGCTTTCTACTTGTAGTTTAAAAGAAAGAATAGCACCACACACGCGCAAACACACATATGGGCAAAACTTAGATAAAATACCTAATTCGGTATTTTTCCTTAGGTATTCATTTTAAAATTCAATCACATGTCTACTTAACAAAACACGAAATGCGTTAACATTGTATATTTTTTCTTCTTCTTCTTCTTCCTTTTCCTATGTATGTGTTAAACCCCATTTAGAAAACTAGCGAGAAACCACGGAACTGCAACCACTCCCACTTCTCAATTCTTACCCTTAATCTTAGACTTCTAAATGTTTGAAGAAATTAAATCAAGCTTCTCTCTCTCTCTCTCTTCACACGAACTCTCAAATTTGTACTAGTACATGGGAAGAATAGGGTCAGTGATTCCTACTGCTTTGTTGGCAGACACTAAAATCAGTGTCAATGAGATTCAATCAACAACTGCTTTTTCTGATCATTATATTGGTAGGTCGCCCAAGCTTGATCCTAATGGTTCACTTATGTATATGCATTGTTCCTTTAGCAAATTCTGATATGGATTTGTGTTATTTTAAGGTTTGGTAGAGTTTTTGTTTGTCAAGGATTAAAATCATCCATGCTAGTACCCTATCCTCCATGCCCTCTTGGATATTAAGAAAGCTAAAAGTTTTACGTACTTGGATTTCATCGAAGTTGTATAGTAATGCAAAGTGGGAGTTCACCGAAGTTTGAAATTTTGTTAACAGCTTCATGGATGCTTTGGAATTGTAGGAACACAAAATGGAGAGGAGAAATGCTCCCACAGGCTAAAGTAGCTCGGAAGAACACTACGGCCTGCAGGTATGTTGAAGGAAAGCTCTTGATAGAAGCTCAACCTGGTAATATCTACCTACAAGCAAATTGACTCAGTAGGAATTGCATTTATTGTTCACAATAATAACGGGTCAGTGGTTGTTGTTAATGTGTATAGTGTTGTGGGCTTTAGGCCCAACTAGATTACTTGTATAGCACATATTCTTGTACTACACTCTTACTTATACTGCACTCATATGCCTCCTATATAAAGGCACTCATGTATATTCTTTCACTGAAAAATACAATACACTTATTCAGTATTTCTAACATGGTATTAGAGCCACCTTCTTGTGGCCATGGTTTTCTATCCTTGTGGTATATTTAAGAGCAATCTTTGTCTTCCTCGGTGTTTTTTTGCTGCGTTCATCTTCTTTGGCTTCCTACTGCTGTCGTCAAAACTCTCCGGTATAGTCATGCCACTATTAGAAGTTGCATTAACACTGCAAGACCATTGCCTTCCCCAAACTACCGTCACAGATAACTTCATTCAAGGGATCTTCTTAACCTTATCAAATCTCAAGATTTCATCAAGCTTCTATCTTGAGTTTGAGAGGAGGTGTTAGAGATATATTAGCCCATTAGCATAGACCCAAGCCTAATTCTACTTTGTGTGCAAGCCAAGTCTTCTGCTTGTACTAGAAGTCTATCAGTCTAGGGTTTAGTCTACTATATATACACATGTTATGATTCATTGTAACATAGGATTTGTACTACACTCTAATATATTATTGATGTAGCCCTTTAGGGTTTCCTCTGTAGATGTAGGCCATTAGGCTGAACCATGTAACCCTCGTGTGTTGTTCTACACATTATGCTTTCACTTCTGCATCTATACTCAAGCCAAGTATGCCTCTGAACTCTTGTCTCGAGCTGGACTCATTGATAGCAAGACTGTTGACACTCCAGTTGAGCTTAATGCGCATCTGACTCCCTCAGGGGGGAAACCATTGTCTAATTCCTCTTTTTACAGACGCTTGGTTGGCAGCCTAGTTTATCTCACTGTCACTCGTCTAGACATTTCTTATGCTGTTCACCGACGAGCCAGTATCTGTCTGTTTCATGATCAACTCATTATGCTGCTATTTTGCGCATTCTTCGATACCTAAAGGACACTCTCTTTCATGGTCTTTTCTACTCTGCTCAGTCTCCTCTTATTCTTCGTGCATTTTCTGATGTTGATTGGGCAGGAGATCCTACTGATCGCAGGTCCACCATTGGTTATTGCTTTCTTCTTGGTTCTTCTCTGATTTCTTGGCAAAGTAAGAAACAAACTCATGTGGCCCGCTCCAGTACTGAAGCAGAATATCGTGCCCTTGCTGATACCACATCTTAACTCCTTTAACTACAATGGCTTCTCAAAGACTTAGGTGTGTCTACATCCTCTGCTTCTCCTCTTTATTGTGATAACCAAAGTGTCATTCATATTGTTCACAATGATGTCTTCCATGAACGGACTAAACACATAGAGATCAATTGTCATTTTATCCGTTATCATCTTGTCCATGGTGCTCTCAAGCTGATCTCAGTCTCCTCTAAAGATCAACTTGCAGATATCTTCACCGAGTCAAATCCTAAGGGACGCCTTCGTACTTTGGTTGACAACCTCAAGTTGGTCTCACATCCACCTTGAGTTTGAGGGAGGCTATTAACGTGTATAGAGTTGTGGGCTTTAGACCCAACTAGATTACTTGTATAGCACACATTCTTGTACTACACTTTTACTTGTACTACATTCTTACTTGTACTACACTCTTACTTGTACTACACTCATATGCCTCCTATATAAAGGCACTTATGTATATTCTTTCACTGAGAAATACAATACACTTATTCAGTATTTTTAACAGTTGTAACTCATAATGAGAAAGTTACACGACTTGGAGAAAATCAATGGATGATAGCTCAAGCTTTTATTTAGACTTTGCTTTTTTGCCATGAATTGGGTATTGCATGAAATCTTCAGGTGGAATGCTCCAATGCTCAAGTATTGGCATGAATTAATTGAGACGACATTGTGCTCAACGAACTTGGTGACTTAATGAAGATGATTCAAGATCAAGAGTTGAGACAAACTTTCAATAATATTATTTTAAACTACAAAATTCATGTGAACTGGATGTTATTTGTTATTCGATTCATAAACCCATCTTTTATGCATTATTTTAAACTACAAAAACTTGAATTTAAACAACTGATTGATGACATGACTATTAATCTTTGATCACCTTGAAATTTTGAAAGCATGGAGAATAGATAAAGATAATGTAATCTAACAGTGAATTTGTCAAAATTTGTATCCAATTAAAAAAATATTAAATAGTACAACATTACTTAAAGTTACACTATATGTAACTTTAAATCTCTCTCTCTCTCTCTCTCTCTCTCTCTCTCTCTCTCTCTCTCTCTATATATATATATATATATATTCTCGGGGCAGGATGAGTTTGTCTCTCTAACATTCCTTCCATAAGAGTCTACATGATATATATAACCAAAACCGTAGGTTTTTTCTACTTCCTCTCTACACCTCCAAAAATGATAATTTTCGAGGACTTTTAAGCTTGCTCTTATGTTTTCGTGGGCTTTTAAGCTTGCTCTTATGTTTTTTCTTGTTTAGGTCCAACATGAACTCTCTCTCTCTTTTCTTTTTTTATTTTAATTTTTTAAATTATAAAATTCAAGCATAATTAATATTTAGCATATATAATTCCATAAAATATATTAAATGAAAGTTTGAAAACATAATTAAACAATAATCCATTAATCTTTAGCATATATAATAGTCACAAAAAACGTATAGATTTCCAATAATTAAGAGACTAAGGGGCCGTTTGGTAACGTTGTTCTAGTAAAATTGTTTGTATTTTTTGAAAATATGTGTGAGTGAAAAGGTGAGTAGAAATACATGTAATATTATTTAAAAACTGAAAACATGTGTTTAAACACATGTACCAAATGGGTTCTAAAACACTTATGTGACAACAACAAGGAGACGTTATCAGAAAACAAAGAGGAAAATACTTGAGGAAGAGAAAAACAGAGATATAGACCACAAGAAAAAAGAAATTAATTTGAGTGTAGTACAAAAAGTTTATGAAAGCACACTTTGTCACACCACGTTACTACAAACTTGTAATATGACCGTTGGAGAGTATTGGACCCGTAGCATTCCCATATAAGTGCAGTGACCCACCGACTCTATTTTCTCCACTTTAATTGGATTTCTCTGTTTTTGACTTTGGGCTTGTTTGGATAAGCTGTTTCAAAATGTGCGTTTTAAAAATTAGCATTTTTAAAACGTGCGTTTTAAAAACTCCATTTTTAAAGCCACAAATAAGTGTTTGGTAAAAATGTGAAAAAATGCGTTTTCTATTTTTAAAGCCATATTAAGCGTTTGGATAAGCTGTTTTAAAAATAGCTGTTTTGAGTGTAAATTCCAAAAAAGGATTTAACTATTTTTTGAAGGTTATATTGTCATTTTTCCTGTGATCAGTGTTTTTATTATTATTGAAAATATGTAATTAAGCTTAACAATTACATTAATAATAACAACAATAATGATGTTTTCGTTGTTGAAATTCATGGAGAGAAGTTTATCAAATTTAAAATATTAAAAATAACTCATCAAGAAAAAAATATTAAAATGATTAGGAAAATAATTATATTAAAATGTTAATTGCCAACAATATCAATACTAGACAATCCATTATAATAATAAAAAAGCTCTTATCTGAAAAAATTAAAAACCAAAACACCAAAACAGAAATAATAAAAATATTGTTTACAACCCACAAATGGATTGAGCTATTTTGTCACGAACACATTTCATCTCCTCATCTTGTATATTTTCAACGTTTGCCTATCTGCTAGTACCTTCTCCACTACTATTGCTTCTTGGTCTGTCCAAGTCATGTTCATCCCAATTGAATCCCTCATCTTTCCTATCATGTTTTCTAATAAAATTATGCAAAACACAAGTAGCAACTATAATGTTTCTTTGGTGCTTAGTGTCATAAGGTGGCATTTGCTTCAAAATTTTCCATTTATTCTTCCACACTCCAAAAGTTCGCTCAATTGCACTTCTAAGTGATGAGTGAACATAATTAAACCTCTCTTCTATGTGATTCCCTCGACCAGCTCGTCGAAAATTTGAAGATGATACCTCTGTCCCTTATAAGCAAATATCCTTTCCTTAAGGGGTATCCAACATCAACTAAATAATATTTTCCTAGTAAAAGAAAAAAAAAGTAAGATGTACATAAATAATATCCTTCATACATATTTAATATATAAAAATTTTATATACCTGGTGGTGGTATTGGAAAGTTGACAAATTGTCGACGGATAGCATCTAAGAAAATATGTGTATCATGTGCTGCACCCTCCCATCCAGCCATAACAAATGTGAAAAGTAAATCAAAATCGCATGCTGCCATCACATTAAAATATGTCACACCCTTTCTATTATAATATGGAGCTTTCTTGTCGTCTCCAACAACAACTTGGATGTGTGTACCGTCAATGGCACCAATGCAGTCCTAAAATAGAATATAAATTTTAGTTACTTAGGAAATAATCCTAACAAATATTATAAACAAATTAGAATGTATGAAATGAATACCTGAAAGTGTGGCATGTACAATGGATTCTTTTGTATATGTCTTGGAACTACACTAAATGTAGGGTTAGAAGGCTTGAAGATATCCATTGACATTATGTTAAGGTGTTTCAGAACTCTATGAAAATGTCTGTGTATAGTCTCACCAGAATGTTGGAATCTTTCTTGAACCATCCTATAACAAGCTTCTTGTCCAAGTATCATTAAACATATACCTACTGACTCTTCAAGGCTAATATGTCTTGTGTGCTGAAGTCCATATGTATGTTGTAAAACATTACACAATTGAAGGAAAACATGTGGCTTCATTCTAAACATTTCGTAACATTTCGTTTCATTACCTGTCAAACAATGCATCAACCAAATATAGCCAGTTTGTTCAAAATCTCTACAAGGTTGTTTATCAATATGTTTCATATAATATGTCACTGCAACATGACATCCAGCAACAGCAAGATCATATAATTCCTCATCATCATATTCATCGTTTTCCACATCATAAGACTGATCTTCATCACTATTATCAATATGATCATTGTAATCCATAGGAATATCACCTAAAATATTATAGCAATAAATTAGATAAATCACAATAAAGAAAATGAGTAAACATTTAAATGATAGGTACTATAGTGTGACAGTGTGGATATTTGCTAATATTTGTAAAGGTATGCATTGGGTGGATATTTGTAGATATTTGTAAATAGGCATTGTGACAATTGTAGGCTTGATATTTGTAGATATTTGTAAGTAGGTGTAAGGGTGTGCATAGGTGGTGCATATATTACTGCAACGATGTGTGTGTGTAGGTGTGATAGCTGTGTGTGTAAGGGTGTGGAGGGGAGTGTGCGTGTGTGTGTGCACAGGTGGTGCATATATTGCTGCAAAGGGGTGCGTGTGTGCCTGCATGAGGGTGCGTTTAAGTGTGCAGTGACTGGACTGCACTGCAGAATGGATTGTTCTCTCTGCAGTAACAGCCACATTGGAAGGCTCATATCCTTGGGGTGGGTGTGCATGCATGTGCTGGTGCATGTTTGCAGGTGGTTGGGTGTGGGTGGACAGGCGTGTGTATTGTTGTTGGCAAGGACAAGAAAGTTCTTAACTAAGGCCAAAACTTGTATTAGTATCTTCATATGACCTTCAACATATTTTACTAGCATAGACGGCATACAGATTTCCCTAGCAGGAGAGTAAAAGGCAATCAAAGGTCTAAGCCACCAAAATCAACTCTGAATAGTGTTTAAAAAAAAAAAATAATGAGTGCCGTGGCCCAAAAAAAAGCTGGGAGCAAGTTGTTTAGTTATCTTGGAATGCACCCTAATCATGCACTGATATAGAAAGGAAAATAATTCAAGCTAAAGATTGTCCCATGGAAAACCCGAGTTTTCATTATGTTAACACAAAGGTGAGTACTACTAAGCACGAGTCCAAGCATCAATTGGACATCTGCTCTAGCTTCTTGTACTTTCACTGTAAACAACAAAATTATACCATAAAATTGAAAAAAAAGATGCAGCTAAAGCTACCAGGCTTTCTACAAAATTAAGGCAAGACTGTCAGTTTTGTATTTGTTATTAAAAAGAACACACTAACAGACTTTTTAAAGTGCAAAGCAAACATCTATGTAAATCAAAAAGAACTAACAGAACCCCTCCATGATCCACAATAAGAACCAACAAATCATCAGTAAGTTTGCAGCAGATAGTCATTTGTAATAATCAAAAAGCAAAGAGAACAAAGCTGCAGAACTGCAAAGCAACTCTCCATTACAAATTTGATTAGCTTTAAGTGACCAAAAAATATGTTGTGCTAGTCACAATCAATCACCCCTGTTAAGAACAACTAATTGAAAAAGGAAAAAGAAAAAAAATTAACTTCTAGCTTTATATTCAAAATTAAAACCAACACCAATTCTAGCAGAAAGTGAAATACATGTAGGCCAATAATTCACACTTCCAGAAACAATGACATCAGTCAATTAGAGACTAGAGGTTCAAGTTTAGTACAATAAATTGGGTCCAACTTAACCCTTTTTTCATAACCTTATTCTTTCTTGATTTCCACTAGAAACAACCAACTATATCATTTTTTCAGTACTGTCTGCAAAGCTGAAGTTGTTGTGTTAACAATTATGAGAAAAAAGGTCAATTGGAGCACTACAAAGATTTTACCCAAAAAATGCCATCTCGAATAAAACAATAAATTATTCAAAGGATAAAACAATGAATTATTAAAAACATCTCTCTCTTCTATAAAACATTATTCAAAGGATAAAACATAAAACACAAAACACCCTAAGTGCCAAAGTAGTGACCTCCCTAATAGCCACATTATTCAAAGGATAAAACAATAAAACATTAAACATCTCTCTTCCATAAAACATTATTCATAGGATGAAACATAAAACACCCTAAGTGCCAAAGTAGTGCCCTCCTAACAATCTTGCCTCCTCTTGCAGAAACTGAAGTTGTAAATATGGTTCTTCCATCATGACAAACATCTCTCTCTTCTCTTGTTTATGAAAAATACGTGCTGCCATGAGGTAGAGTTTAGAACCCTTCTCAATGCCATCTAAGGTGCACACGCGTTCCATGACATTACTGAATGTTCAATATGTGTGTAAAACACCCTTGAACGTTTAGACCCCAAATTACAAATTATCAATTCAAGCTTATAATCAAACAATTAATGTGTGGAACATGAACATAAGCCAAACACAGAATTGATAAACAATCTAAGCCAATTATAATCACATCCACAGCAGAAAATAAAAGGCAAAGATAAAGGAAGAGAGATGCAAATACAAGGACAACACACGATGTGTTATCGAAGAGGAAACCGAAGCCCTCGGCGTAAAACCTCTCCGCCGCCCTCCAAGCGGTCAATAATCCACTAGAAAATGTAGTTGGAATACATGAACAGCAATAGACCCTCCAAGCCTAATCTACCCAGGTACCTAAGCCTTCCAAGCTTCCTGCTCCAATGAGGTTGCGTCGAACCTTTTTCTTTTCTAGCTTACCGGATTCCGCTATAACCCATAACATCAACCAATAACCATTGGTCCCTTCCAAACTGCTTCCCTTAGCACCAAAATGCCTTCTCACAGACGTGGGTGTGATGAGAAAAGGATTTGGTCAAGAACCTTTCAAGGATGTATCAATGGAGAGGAAGAGAGTAGAGGAATTTGAAGAGTCTCTTAGATGAAGATTGGAGATAAGGCAATCTTGTTTTTCTCTAGGGTTTCTCTCTCAAAATTCTCTCTAGAAGCTCTCTACATTTCGTGGGTATAAGGGTCTATATATAGTGGTGTGTGTTTGGAATACGAAGAGTCAGTTTTTCCCAAATAAGGCTAATTGGCGGCTTGGCCTCGCGACTGCTCTAAGTCGTGAGTTCAAATCGCGAGATAACGGCTTGACCAGCCTGGGACTTTTGTCCTGTAGTGCGACAGCTGGCGTGACCCTTCACCTCCCCGCATGCTTCTCACGTGTGCAGTAGTTGGCGGCTTGCAAGCCGCGAGTCAGTCGCGAGTCCCTGCTTCTTTGCACAAAATTGAGCAATTCTTCACACTCTCTTCACACACTACCCTTACATGAATCCCACCTAAATACAGGGTTACTAAGTGCTAAATTACAAGCAAATTGGCACGGAATAAAGCTAACAAGATGGTTGATAAAACTCAACCTTACAATTACGAATAGTACTACTTGGCTCCACTGAAAAAACTGAGTTCCTTAACTACACAACATCACAGATACGACTAAGTTGTTGTGTCAACTGTAATGCCGTTCCTCCTTTCTTCCCTTTGCTCTGTGTGGATGATGGTAAAACTCGCTTCTTTCCTTTGTTTTGTGTTGGGTTAGGTGGTTGTGTGAGGTTAGGAGTCTCATTTTCATGAACGTCATCATCATCATTTGGAGAATGTTGGGAAATTTAGACCCCGGTTGATATAATTAACAAGTTTTAAATCCAAGTTGTTAATTAGATTTATTATGAATAAAACTTGTTAAAACAAACAAACATCAATATCATGCAGCGGGAAAAAAAAAAAAAAAGAAGAGACAAGATATGATGACCCAAGAAAACCAATGAAACCAACCAGTTTCACAGTAAAAAACCTGGGGGAAAACCTTCCCGAAAAGCAATCCACTATAGTAAAGAGAAATTTCAGATCTAGTACAAAACTTTTGTTCCTAGACTCTACAATCCCCGTAGATGAACTCACAACAGAAACCTTCTACCGCTTCAGAACTTTTGAACTCTTCAATATATAAATGACACCCTTTGATGATGCACGAATCCCAGTACGTGACTAACCAATTGTGCGGATCCCAGTATGCGACTTCAATCACCAACTAGAAGAAGATTGTTGGCTACAAAGTTCTTCACTTCATCAACAATGAAGATCAAGAAGCACTTGGTTACAAAACCCTAAGATGCAAAGACGCAGTAGCTTCTTTCAGAGAGAATAAGTTATCGGTCATCTTTTGCATATATTCTTCTTGTATTCTCTTATGTGATGGCATCTAAATAAGCCTTATATAGGTCTAGGGTTATGAGAAAAGAAACCCTACACAAATACAAAAGCCTAGCCCAAAAATAAGATCTGAAAATTCTGATTTCCGTAACCTCGATCGATCGGGAGGTGTCGAGCTTTAAACCTCGATAGATAGCTAGGTGTTGAGGAGGTGTCGAGAAGCTGTCAAGGGGATAGGAGCTTTCTCGATTGATCCATCTGCTGTCGGGCTATCTGTCCACAGGTGTCGAGCTATCTGTCCAGTTTTAATGAACAACTTTTCTTCACTTGTTTCTTGGTCCAATCTTCATGGCTTTAATACTATACTTGAACAACATGTTCCTTGAAGTATTAAACACATATTAGATCTACCCAAATACAAGTAAAGTGCGTTTTGTCAAAGAATTAGCCAATTACACAAAAGAATGACATATTTTCTTAACAAGTGAACTACATATGTCCTAACAATCTCCCCCTTTGGCAATCCGTGACAAAACCACAACAAACAAATGAACATATGAGAGAAGTCATAAATCACTCAACTCATATTCACTTGTTGAATACAATAAAATCTATCCTAACACAAACTCTTGAAAAACTTTGCAAGAAGAGAGTTTATGGCAAGTAGACTTTAACAACCTGTATTTCTGAAACACTTTAAACAAAACTCATTAAGGAATGTATTTCTCCCCCTAATTTGTAATGAAACACATCTCCCCCTTATAAAGGAATGTATTTCTCCCCCTAACTCAGTGGCGACTCCAGGAATTTTTCTCAGGGTGTTCTTGGGTGGGCTTACTCTCTTACAATTTTTTTTTCTTCAGATTCTTTGTTACAATTTTTTCTTTTTTAGATTTTAGTTCAA
Source organism: Quercus ilex subsp. ballota (assembly GCA_032727855.1). Taxonomy (NCBI): domain Eukaryota; kingdom Viridiplantae; phylum Streptophyta; class Magnoliopsida; order Fagales; family Fagaceae; genus Quercus; species Quercus ilex. The sequence continues at coordinate 62,830,654 of CM064912.1, read as the reverse complement.
TTTTTTTTTTAGTTTTTTTTTTATGCTTGAAAGCAATGTTATGAATACTATTTTGGACCCTGTTTCAGTTTGTTTAGTGAAACGGAATATTTCGGTACCGATCTATTTCGACGTACCGTTTCAAGGTGTTTCGTGGTTTCTAAAAAAAAAATTAAAAATAATATATATTTATATTTTCTTATACAACATAAAATTATTGATCCAAATAAGTAAACTTCAAATAAAACAAATCATTTAGTTTTTCTTTTTTGACATTCAAATCATTTAGTTATTACATAACAATTACTGTTTTAGAATATTAAAACATAAATATGTAATTAAACAATGAAAAACAACAACCAAAAATAGTATAATAAGAGTGTGTGTATATATATATATATATATATCTATCAAGGGAGTGTAACCTATTCAATCAATCAATCAATCAATAATAATAATAATGGTAATCTATGATTTCAAAACTTAAAAAACCAATAATATATATATATATATATATATGAAAATATGGAACCTTTATTACAATAGGTGAATATAAGTAAATTGATGTGAGAATGGTACAAAGGGAACCATTTACGAGGACTTGAATCACCTACGTGAAAGGCTGAAAGCTTGCCTCATGGCCATCTGTCCAAAGCTTTAACCCATATGTCTTTTCACTTGGTCACATGACCATGTGGGGGTAAAGAGTGAAGATAAAGACAAAGTCCTCTCACTTCCCATCTCAATTTAAATTTCCATCAGAAATTCACGTGGGGTGAAAACCAATAGGTGAAATGGAAAAAAGAGAAGAGGCTTGACAGATGTGTTGGTGAGAGCGAGACCGAAAAGAAGAAGAAGCAAAAGTAGCAGCAATGGTGTTCTGCAGCAACAACGTCTGCTAAATCTGGTTTTACAAAACCCTCTTCTTCTTACTCTACTTCTTTTCAACCATCTTGTTTCGCAAAAGTTTGCAAAGAAATCAAAACTTTTGTTTCGCTCCAGTATCCAGTTACCAGCCGAAACCCTCTTCTTTTTTCTTTTTTTGCTTGAAAATGAAACAAATAAATTTATTTATTTATTTGAGGGTGTTCTTAATTTTGATCGAGAGTGTTCCTAATTTTTTTTTAGAGGGTAAACAAATAAAAAAAATTTAATTATTATATATAATTTTTTTTTTCAGGTCAGGGTGTTCTTGGGAACACCCTGACATGAATGTGGCGTCGCCACTGCCCTAACTTGTAGAATCTTAAACAGAAACCACAAAGTCTCCACAATTTCTTCCCCTTTTTGTCATGATTGACAAAGGGTACAAGAAGCTAGAAAGCTTCACCCGAGAAACATAAAGATGATCAAGGATGATTAAGGAGGCACAAAGAAATCCATATAAATGCATGAATGTAATGAAACAAGATGCTATGGATGACAAGATAATAGAAGGATGCAAAACATGTGAAAAAACAAATCTCTCAACAAGAAAAATGTTAAGCACATAGATCCCAAAACACACACACACACTAAACAAATCTAACCAATTTTATATTTTAAAAACAAGTCAAGACAGTTTAGTGAGTATACATTAACACATGTAAACCTTGTGATGGCCAAATCACATTATACCTGCACATGTATCAAAAGTAGCAAAGAATATTGCGTGTTGTGTGTGAAAAACATCGCAAGATTGCATATGTGTATACATGTTATGACGATTTGAGATATGAGAAAATCACTTTAACTCACACACAATCATAATTGTTTGATGGGGACTATCACCTTCGAGGTACATCCTATAACTCTCACATCTCCTAGAATACACGTTTGCAATCATATTTAAAGCATTTTTGATCTTTTTGCTTTTTATTTTCTTTGCATATTTTCTTTTATTTTAGCATATCATGCATGGGCATATAAGAGAGAGAAAAGAAATACCCAAGATGTTAAGCATTTGACACTGCACTTTTGCTATGCCGAAGCATATGAGTGTCTTTGACACTGCACTTTTGCTATGCCGAAGCACACATGTGTCATATTATGATTGGCGGGCAACAGTGGTGAGATGGTTATTTATGCCTTTCTCTTAGGATTTTCTAGTCCTACCCGTCAAAAAGAGTGATACGAGTGTTAAGTTCAAGAGATAACTTAATCTTACTCATCACAAATAAGAGCCACAAAGCTCACTTGCTTAGTTGTGCATAGAGATGCTCATCTAAGCTACAAAAGATACAAAGTTTAGAAAACTTTGTTTCAATGGCCATCCAAGGTACACAAGTACCAATGTACACAAACACAAACTGTTTTTGTATTTTTCTAATTTTCCCTTTTTATTTTTATTTTGAAAACAAAACAAAATAAAAACTAAACAACCAAACAAAAACAGATAAACAACATGAAACCATGAAAGAAAAATGCATATGCATGAAAACATGATAGAAATATGCAGATGCATGAAAGCATGATTCTAAAAACAGATAAGAAATCAAGTAAAGAGAGTCCTACTTTAGATAGAAAGAATTAAAGCAGAGGACAAACAGAAAAAACAATTACGTCTTAGGCTCCTTTCTCACCCACACAGCACAAGTCTTTGGCTGTGAAGATGAAAAGGCATGTGTTCTAGTATGTCTACTAAAGGACATAGAAGAATTAAGATTCTCCTAAAATTGAGTTAAAAAGCTCAAAGCTTTTAATAACTCTCCAAACAAAGGTGTAGGTCCTTGAGAGGAAACCTGTGACCATTTGAACAATTGCTTTTAAGGATACAATTTAAAGCAATTAGGACCAATTTGTCCAGAAACACCACAATGGTGACAAACATGAGGTCTAACAAAGAATTTAGAATTAGACAAATCAGTTTTGGATTTCATACCTTTATCGCCTTTCTCAGATTGTGGCACAAAGATAGTCCTTGATCTGGACGAGGAGGGGCTAGCGGAAACAGCATATCCTAAGCCAATCTTATCAAAACTATGCTTTTAAGCACTCAAGACCTCATCAAGCTTTGCACTAGACATCCTCTCTATTTGAGTTCTAGCTTGACTAAACTCAACTTCAAGATTCTTGACCTTTCTTCTAATGAGGCGTTCTCCACAACAAGAGTCTCAACTAATCTTGTAGTCTCATCTAGCTTGACTAACATATCAGCTTTTTCAGTTTTTACCTTATTAAGCTCTTTTCTACAAAGATGAGAAGTCTTTTCAGATTTTATGAATTCAGTGCATAACTTATCATAAGCTTCCTGAATGGTCAACTTTTTGGGTACTTTATCATCAGAAGAATCCTCACTGTCACTAGCACTCTCCACAATCACCTTATCGGTTGAGGCAACAAAGGCCATAACGTGACGACATTCATCCACAAACTCATCAGAAGAGTCATCCTCAGTATCACTCCAGGTAGCAACTAACCCTTTATCTTTTGACTTCTCGGTCTTTTCCTTCATGAGGTAGTTTGGGTACTCTATCCTCATATGACCAAAACCTTTACACTCATGGCATTGGATAAGGGGTTTCTCATTCTTGCCCTTCCTAGAGGATTTAGGTTTCCTAGGAGGTTTGCCCTTATCCTTTTTCCTAAACTGAAGAAGCTTGATGATCTCATCAGTTATGAAGATTAGATCCTCATCCTCATATTCACTTTCATCTTCAGAGTCCTTAATCTCTTCCCCTATACCCTTGAGAGCCAAATTTTTACTCTTTCCACCTTTTCCCATTGAGCCTAATCCCATCTCATAGGTTTGAAGGTTCCCTACAAGCTTGGTCAAAGGAATTTGATCAATGTCATTTGCTTCTTCAATGGCAGTGATCTTGGCATGGAATCTTTTAGGTAAGAACCTAAGGATTTTCTTAACAATTTTGGATTCTGCTATAAATTCTCCAAGGTTGAAAGTAGAATTCACAATATCCTTGAGTTTAGCATAAAACTCATCAAAGGTCTCATCCTCCTCCATCCTTATTTCTTCAAAACTACTAGTGAGTCTTTGAAGTTTCACAGTCTTTACAGCCTTGGTACCTTCATAGGTGGTCTCAAGAATGGTCCATGCTTCCTTGGCAACTTCCGTGGATGATATTTTCTTGAATTCCTCATTGGTTACCCCACAAAATAAAGTATTCAAGGCCCTACTGTTGAAATTTGCTGTTATGATCATTGCATCATCCCAATCCACCGGCGCTTCCTTTGGCTTAACCCAGCCAACTTCAACAGCTTGCCATACCTGTTCTCCTAGAGCCTACAAAAAAACTTTCATACGAACTTTCCAGTACGCATAATTAGTTCCATCAAATAAAGGAGGAATCAAAAGAGATTGTCCACGATCCATGACAACGGGGGTCAAGGATCACACTCAGGAAATTAATCCAATAGAGTGTACCCGCTCTGATATCACTTGTTGGGAAATTTAGACCCCGGTTGATATAATTAACAAGTTTTAAACCCAAGTTGTTAATTAGATTTATTATGAATAAAACTTGTTAAAACAAACAAACATCAATATCATGTCAAAATCATGCAGCGGAAAAAAAAGTTAAATAAAACAAGATATGATGACCCATGAAAACCAATGAAACCAACCAGTTTCACAGTAAAAAACCTGGGGGAAAACCTTCCCAAAAAGCAATCCACTATAGTAAAGAGAAGTTTCAGATCTAGTACAAAACCTTTGTCCCTAGACTCTACAATCCCCGTAGATAAACTCACAGCAGAAACCTTCTACCGCTTCAGAACCTCTGAACTCTTCAATATATGAACGCCACCCTTTGATGATGCATGAATCCCAGTACGTGACTAACCAATTGTGCGGATCCCAGTGTGCGACTTCAATCACCAACTAGAAGAAGATTGTTGGCTACAAAGTTCTTCACTTCATCAACAATGAAGATCAAGAAGCACTTGGTTACAAAACCCTAAAGCGCAAAGATGCAGTAGCTTCTTTCAGAGAGAATAAGGTATCAGTCACCTTTTGCGTATATTCTCCTTGTATTCTCTTATGTGACGGCCTCTAAAATAAGTCTTATATAGGTCTAGAATTGTGAGAAAAGAAACCCTACACAAATACAAAAGCCTGGCCCAAAAACCAGATCTAAAAATTCTGATTTCCTTAACCTCGATCGATCAGGAGGTGTCGAGCTTTAAACCTCGATAGATAGCTAGGTGTCGAGGAGGTGTCGAGAAGTTGTCGAGGGGACAGGAGCTTTCTCGATCAATCCACCAGCTGTCAGGCTATTTGTCCGCAAGTGTCGAGCTATCTGTCTAGCTTTAATGAACAACTTTTCTTCACTTGTTTCTTGGTCCAATCTTCATGGCTTTAATACTAGATTTGAACAACATGTTCCTTGAAGTATTAAACACATAATAGATCTACTCAAATAGTATGGTTTATCTACTAATACAAAATATGTACAATGGGTTATACAAAACATACCATTAGTTTCCTCTCCCACCACTCATCAGTTGCAGCTATTATTCCTTTGGCTGCATCCCATCCCAATCCAATTTCACTTCCTTTCAACTTATTCCAAAGTACCCAATCTTTCTTCAAACTATCCCAGTTATGCTTATACTTCGCCCTAGGATATTCCTTTCCAGTTTTCTTTTCAAAAGTTGCTATAATATTTGCCCAATCCTTTTTACTAAAGTGGGTATTAGGTCGATTACCCTTAAATACCTCATCCACACAAGCTTCACAAAAGATAGTCGTTACTCTTAATGGCCATTGAACTCTAACATTTGAGCTATTTTGGGATTGTTAGGTGTTGGGATTTGAATTCTCCTTGTTCTTAACCATCTAAACAAAATATAGGTTTATTAATAACAATGTTCAACCAAATATGTAAAAATTGAAAGCTAAAATAACAATGTTCAACCAAATTTGTTGTTTCTCATTGTTTTTGTAGATGGACATGCGTGAACCAATCTTTGTTTTTTATTCTTTTTTTGGTTGAATTGTAAAATTGAAAAGAAACAACAACACAATAAACTAGCTGCCCAAAGCAAAAGGCAAAAACAAAAGACATAAGAACAAACAAAATTACTTAAGGCCTCTTTGAGTGCACTAAGCTAGAAACACAATGAGGAGGATTCCATAGACAAAAAAAAAAAAACAAAAACAAAAACAAAAAAACTTGAGAATTTACCCCACTTAGCAAGTGTGTGAGCAGCCACATTCCCCTACCTATTCATCATAGAAAGCTAAATTCTGATCTCGCCACATTCTAAGTTCAGCTTAAGTGTAGGTTCAATTTAAAAGGTAGCAAGAACAAATTGGATGAAACAAATGCCTAAATTTTTTAATGAATCATAAATTTAATTGATGATAATAAAAAAATAAAAAAAAAACACATGCAAAAAGGACATATTATAATAGACACCACTTTAGAACAACATTATAATAGAAAAGCAAACAACATCAAACATCTTCAAATGTTTTGAGTAATACACTCTTAACTGCAAAAGTAAAAGCACTGCAAAACATTCTTAAACTGCAAAAGTACATCAGAACAACAACCTGAAATTTTCCATCAACCCCATTTATCTGAATTTTTTTTTTTTTTTAACTTCACAACTAGTAAATAAACAGCAACAGCAGCAACATCCTGAAATATCCTTCAAACCCATATACTTTTCAACAAGAAAAAATGAATCCCATCCAATCCAAATGGTTTTGATCAACCTCATTTGTTTGAAATTGCTTTAAAAACTTCACCAGTAAAGAAACAACAGCAGCAACAACAAGTCCCTTAGTCATGTAAGTTCTAATATTTTGAGTTTATTCAGTCATCTAAACTAACATGCAAAAGCTCAAATCAATATAATTATTTCAGAGATGGGTAATGGAGAATGTTTACTTGGAAATCATGATGCAGAACAACGACGGCAATCGGAGAGAGCAACTGAGCAATAACAGAGAAGAAAGAAGTGATTATCGTGAAATTGATATGCGGAGAGAACCAAGACTGATGAGACATATATATATACATATATGGAGAAGGAATAGGTTGGGATTTCGGTAAAAAATTTCTTGAACCGCGTGAAACAATTAGTGGCAACCCAATCGTCCCAATCGCGTGATGCTGAAAAAGCAGTAGAAAATTTCATTTTTGGAATCACAAAAATCTGCGGAATTGAAAACGCAATCCCGCAGATATCGCCTAGCCAAACGCAATCCCAGAATCACGATTCACGAAACTGCCGTTCTGTGCAATGTAAACGCCTAAACAAATGGGCCCTTTATAGTTTATATTGCGAGGTTAAAAAAAAAAAAACAAAAACAAAAACAAAAGGTTGAGATAATTTTTTTTTTTTTTTATCTTAAATTGATTTGAAGATTTCAGAATTCCAACAGAACAAGAGTCCATGAAAATACAAACCTCAAAACGTCATACAAATAAAAGAATAAACTCAATCTAACCGGTCCAATTAAAAACACATTAACATTATCTATTTATATTTTTTGGCTAAATATTAGGAACATTATCTAAATATCAGGACACTTATTCCGACTAAAACTAGTAGAGAGGAGCAACAATTTATAATCTCTTCTAACTCTTATGTCTATACAATTTTAACTCAAACCCTACCTTTTATTTCTACCTCCTCTACAACTCCAAAATTTCTCGTAGGTTTTTTCTCTATTTGGATCCAACATGATCTTCAAGAAAGAACGTGTTGATGGAAAAGTGGTGTTAATTCCTGTGCTGCAGGAACGAGGAAGAGGATGCATGAGGATGAGTTTTGGTTCGCACTATACCCCTAAGGACAAAGCAGGAAATCCTCAATCTCAAGGCGACGACGCTCACTTTATCTTTGCGGAGAAGAACACTATTGGCGTGGCTGACGGTGTTGGCGGTTGGGCTAGATATGGCGTAGACGCTGGAAAATACGCACGCCAACTGATGTCGAATGTTGTGACCGCAGTCCAAAGGCAACAACCACCGCTCAATCGTATCGTGGACCTAAGACAAGCTTTGGAGGAAGGTTTCTTGAATACCAAGGCTATGGGTTCATCCACGGCTTGTATTGTGACTTTCAAGGATAATTATTTACGTGCTATCAACGTGGGAAACAGTGGGTTTATGATTTTCAGGAACAGTAAATGTGTGTATAAATCGCTGATACAACAACATGGTTTTAACTATCCGTACCAGTTGGGAAATAGCATGACATGTGATAAGCCATGTTCAGCTATTGTAACAACAGTGGAACGTCTATTACCAGCAGACATTATAGTTCTTGGTACTGGTGGGCTTCTAGACAATATGTTCACTGCAGAAATCGAAGATATTATCAGTAAGGGAAGTTTGGAAGGTGTAAACACAGAGAAGTTGGCTTCCACTATTGCACACTTGGCATTGTTCAATTCCATGGATAAAAATGTCGATAGCCCATTTGCACAAGCTGCTCGGCTGGCTGGACTGAAGCACAACGGAGGAAAGAGAGATGATATTACGGTTATTGTTGGCCATGTTATTGCATAGATTGAGTTTAGGTGTGTTATTCATCCATAAAAACAAAAAAAAAAAGTTTAGACCTTCTGTTTTGTTTTAGTACTGTTCTTATTTGTAAAGAAAATGTTCTGCATTGAAACAGTGCTGAGCCTTTTGGCTCTTAGCTCAGCTTTGTATCATGCTTTTTGATCATCAATAATATTTCGTTCATCACTTTGTTGGGCTCGTGGAGTTCAGTTTTGTTAACTTGAACTGTTTTTTGCCCTTTTTTTGGACATCGTTTGTTCGAGGAATATATTTATTCCTTCAGAATTAGAGTTTACTATATGTATTTTTCTCTATAACATTGTGAAAATGAACATATTGTCAAATCACGTAAATTTTTGTTTTGATTTGGACTGGGATGAATGGAAATTTGGAACTAGATCATATTGTTAGAGCTTGGAATTGTTTTGCATCTTTGCCAAGAAATTGTGAAATCATTTCCAATAATTAAGAGATTAAAATTTTATTTGACAACAATTATTAAAAGAAAAAAAATTTGATGGCGACAACAAAAACGTTAACAGAAAGCAAAGGGGAAAACAATTGAGAGAGAGAGAGAGAGAGAGAGACCAAAACAACAAGATTCTAAAAAGTTAGATTCTAAAAAGTGCCTGTGGTATAAAATTGTTTGCAGAACATGGTGACACACATGATGCCGATGGATTGAATAAACAAAGGATTTAGTTTGGAGTGCAATTTAGAATACAATGTCACAAATCGATATCAATTCAAGTGCCCAACATCCTCAACGAAACTCAGAAGCTTAAAGCTCAAAACTGCTTGATATTACAATTTAAAACATCAATGTATCTACAAATTAATGCAATTCATTCTCAGAAGCTACAGATAATGGAGAAGGAACATCTTCAGGTTCTCTACCCGGTTTAACCCACCTTCCATGTTTGTTAAGCACAAGCCCCTTGTAAGGCAATTGATACCAAAACTTAGGGATCCTCAACTCCTCAATTAGCATATCTGTTGTCTTGTTCACCAATGCAACATCTCTCCGAGCATTCAACCTAAACTTGCGCCGCTCACTATGAAATCCATCTAAGAGATGGAGGTATATCTCCAAATTATGGCTGCCTATCAAATCAGACTCACGCTTTAAATAAGGTGACATGAACATGTCAAGTTTTAACTGGCTTCCTACGTGCCTATAAACCCAATTGAAATTTTTAGTAACAAAATTAAGCTTATGAAGAATATTGTTAACTATGAACCCTGGAAATTTTGGGACTATATCTTGCTTAACTACAATGCGTAGTGTTTTTACCCCCATTTCATCAAGCTTTTCCTTAAATGCCAAGTTCCCAACCCTTGGTGCTCCAAAAGCAATGACACTAATGGGAAGGCCAGGGATTGAAGTTGCAGCTTCGTAAGCATTGAGGAGAGCCAAAGCACCACCAAGGCTATGCCCGGTGATGGTGAAGCTTATTTCTTCACCTTTTGCTTTATAGAACTTGATGAGTCTATTCACTTCTTCCATGACTTGCTCAGAAGCACTCAACTTGTTATACCTGGTGAACTCACTCTTTGATTTATAAATACTACGAAACCCATGTTGGACCTTTATTTTCCCATCCCCAATACGCTCAAGCATTGCCTTAAGATCAGTGAACCATTCAGTTGGAGCAATCGTACCTCGCCATGCCATGACTATGTCTCTTCTTCCAATCCTTTCTGATTCTTCATCGTTGCTAACCGCTACATAGCCCATCCAATTGGAATCTTTGCTCCATGTTTCACCTAGATGTGACCTCTCAAACCAACTCGGAACATCTACATGTGACATGGCGTAGATGTACTTGGTAACCTCGTAACCATGATTTGTTAGGCCTAATTCTTCGAAAAGCTTGTGCCGGTTGTATCTACAACTCCCACAAAACTCGGACAAAGTATCAAAGTCAAATCCATCATAAGTAGCCTGCGCAAATTCTCCATATTTAATAATTTCGCGTCGAAGCCAAGGATGGAGAGGGTCAAGAAGACTGTCCCAATTGTGCAAACCATGAATTTCACGCCATTTTGTTGATATGTTTTCCTTTGGAGACTTGGTGGGAGTCATTAGATCACCCCAGTCTATAAAATCTGAAGCTGTGTATGGCAATTGGAGGAGGGATAATAGTGATTTTGTGACAACATGAGAAGCTTTTTTCTTTGTATGTGCTTGTTGAATTGGCTTAACAGCCTCCTCTGCTTGAACCCGGACTAGGGAGAGTTGTTTCATGCTTGATGCACAAGTTAGATGAAAACGATTCAGCTTCATAGTGGATGATGATGCCTTTTTGATGGCCTTCCAAGTTACACCAAACTTCAACTTCAATACCCATTTGGTTTTCTTTGCTCCTTTTTCTTTTCTGACTTGCCTCAATGGTGATACCTCCATGATGGTCTTAAGGGGGTTATGCAAGACAACTTGAAATATCCAATTAAGGATGAAGATTGAGATGATCAAAAGAAAGAAAGAAAGATGAAGATTGAAGGAGATTAACATCAGCTTGTGTTTTGTTTTTGAAAATCAATGTCAACTTATGTTGGGTGTGAAGGAGACTTATATATACACAATGATAGTAGGTTGAAGTTTGTTAGAAGCCTTCGGTTTGAATTGTTCAAGCTCACGCCTTTGACTGTGAAATGGTAGACCTGCTTGACTGTGAAATGGTAGTTGAGACTTGGAGAGGTAGTTGAGACTTGGAGAGGTAGTTCAATCCTAGTCAAATTCGGCCAACTCTCCAAAGCAATGTTATAAAGACTTACATTCTTGCAAGTTCACAAAATTGCCGAACCAAATAAAGTGCCCCTATGAGTCCAACGCCAATATTGAGTTCATGTCATGGGAATTAATCCCACGTGACAATGAAATTCAAGCTACGTCAACATTATTAATAGACTGAATTCTTGGGAAAAGAAAAGGTCATCCCTCTGACAATACTTGAGGACCCTTCTTTACTAGTGCAAACCCATACAAGAGCCATAGCAACTTCGTTACATAGTGAGGATGACAATCTTCACATAGTCCTTTATACAAGCATCCACTAACACGATCCACAATCAGCTCAAAAAACTAACCTATTTTGCGAAAATGAGAGCTTTACACATGCCACCAGCATTGAGTAACTCCCAAGTTAGATGGGAGTCAAGCTTTATAGTTTATACAATAGGCTGCTAGAATTTGCCCCTCCATAGGCCAAAATTGGGTTTTACTCCTTTTAGCCAAAATTGGGTTTTACTCTTTTCAGCCAAACTTTCCAGCAAAATGCTCAATGCCTGAAACTATTTAGGGATATGCTCTTGTTTTAAAACTCAATTTTTAGAAAATTGAGTTTCAATGAAAAACTCAATTTGCCGAAAATCGAGTTTAAAACAGGGGCATATACCTAAATAGTTTAAGATAGGGGGCATTTTGCTAAAAAGTTTGGCTAAAAGGGGTATATCCGCATTTTGGCCCCCCTCCATATCTCGGAAAAAAACTGCTCCAAAGACACTAACATTAAGGGCTTGTTCGATGGGTGGTGAAATTTTTTATAAAATTGCCATCATCTTTTGGAGAAAACAAAGAACTCAATTAGAAAACATCATTTTGGTATTTTCTAAAAACATTGCATTTGAGACATGAGCCATTCATCCAACCAATATTTTTTAGCAGGTTCCACAAGTTTTTGTTTGTAAGTATTAAAAACATAATTTAAAAATACTTATCAAACAATGTTACTTTGACACTTAGAACACCATTCCATTCTCTCAAGTGAAAACTGTAAAATGAAGAGAATCATGTTTAAAAGAATAATACTAAAACTACAAATTTTTTTACAAATTGTTAATACGGTGAGTGGTTATTGACATATAAAAAAGTAATATCAACAGCGATCTTAAATGAAAACCAATATAATTTATCACCTCAACAATTTATAAAAGGTTTGTGGTTGTAGCATTGCTTCATTCAAAAACAAAATTAAGAGAAAAAAAAATTGTAATTAGCATTTTTGTTATTGCTTTGTTATTCCTTCGCCTTCTTCTTCTTCGAACATTGTAATCTCAATTAGAATACAGCAAGCTTTTGAGATGAACTTAAAAATTACACTTATGAAGTTACTTTTTTTTTTCTTCACTTAGAATCCATTTGGTTGGGGAATAGAAAAGTTGAAGGATTGAGAAAGAGATGGAAAAGTTAGAGGATAGAAGAGATTTTAGTTTTCTCCCATGATATTTTTTTGGGGTGGAAAAGAAAAGAAAACTAAGAATAGAAAATCTAGATTATAAAAATTTACTCCTATGCCCCTAGTACCAAGAAAAAAAAAGTAGTAGTATATAAGAAAAAATGAAACTAAAAGTTAAGGAAAAAAAAAAATGTAACATACCTAAAAGGGGAAACAAATGCAACGTTTAAATGGGGGAAAGAAAATGGGTAATTTTCTATCAAACCCACCCCTCCCCCACTTTTCTCTCCAATTTTCTCCTCAATTTGTGGAGAAAACTATTTTCTTTGACAATTCTTAAGTAGTCTCGGAGCAGTTCACTAAGCTTGGAGCAATTCTCCGGGACTACCTAAATTTTTTCCATTTTCTCTCAAATGGTTGGCCTAAAGAGAAAACTCTTAAATCCCACCATTCTCTCTCCTCTCTCCCCTCCCCAACCAAACACCATTTTCTCTTCTCCTTGCGTTTCTCGCCAACCATACAGATCATTAAAAACATGTGAAAGCTCGAATTTGTGTGAAAGTACAAGAGTTGTTTAGACCCCCAAATTAAAATTACGGCTCGGTTGATTTTACTCTCTAAGTACGGAATAGAGTAAATGCGAGCAAACAAACAATATAACTACTCTAAGCCATATTCATCAAATATCAATAATAAAATGAAAGCTAAAAGAGTAGGGAAGAAGAATGCAAACACAAGATAACATACTGATGTGTTACCGAAGAGCAAACCGAAGAACTCGATGAAAAACCTCTTCGCTGCCTTCCAAGCGGTAAATCGATCCACTAGAGAATAAAGTTGGAATACACGAATAATAAAAGATCTTCCAAGCCTAGTCTACCCAATGTACTTGAGCCCTCCAAGCTCCTACTACCAACTGACTTAACAAAATCTTGTCTTCTCTAACTTTCCGGATCTCGCAATATGCCTGATTGTATCTGCTAAGCCTCACCGGCTTCTTTTGGCAAATCTTTAAAGCTTCCCAAGCTCCAAAACACTCTCTACACTCTAAAAAGGTATGGGTTGTGTTCGGGTACAAATCTCCTCTCAAGGTATGACAACGGGAGAGGAAAGGAGAAGATGCTAGAATGATTTCTCACTAAGGATGAGTAGCTCTCTCTCTAAAAGATGGATGTGTGTGTTGTAGAAAACATATCTAGGGTTTTTCTCTCTGAATGACCTCTCTTACTTTTGTGGATAATGATGGTATATATAGTATGGGTGAAGGGTAAAAAAGTCACACTTAAAAATCTTCCAGGCAGAAAGTTTCGTGGGTATCTTGCGAGAAGGTCTTACCTGCGAAACACTCGCGAAAACGACAGCCTGGCATGACTCTTCAACTTCTAGCATGTGCTTCTCACATGGCTTTTTTGCGGGTTAGCTTCTTGCGAAATCCACTTGTTCTTCAATTCATGCTCGATTCTTCACCAACTAAATACTAAACCCAATACAATAAAATCCCACAAAATACAAGGAACAAAATTAAAGCAATTACAACACTTTTTGTCATGGAATAAAGCCAACATAAAACATAGTTGTAAATCATAACTTTACAATGCCAAAGAAAAAATAATCGCACGCACATGACAATATTTACGTGGTTTGACAATTTTCCTATGTCTACGGAGTTCCAGGGATTTCACTATTATCAGGGAAAAATACAAAGTGCAGTAGTATAGTGTTCAGTCTCTCAAGAGCGACAACAACAACAAAAAACCCTAATCACCAAAACTACATTTTCTACATCCTCCGTACAGGATACACAATGAGTGTTGCCCAAGCCTCCGCTCTATGGACTAAACCTCAGAAAATCTCCCATTAAAAACCACGCAACATATTTCTGGTCGGGTTGGGTCGTCAACCGAATCAAACATAACTAGGCTCCACAAAGCCCAATAAATCTCCGCAATTCTCCAAAAAACAATCCCTCATTTCTGCAACTCATCCTCCTATCCTCAAGCTAGAAGGCCAACTAAAGCTACACAAAGTTTCAGCTTCTTAATAGTGACACCCTTAGTCAACATGTCTGCCGGGTTCTTAGATTCACAAATCTTCTCAAGTATTACTAGCTTATCTTCAACAAGACAACATATAAAGTGGTATTTTGTCTGTATATGCTTCGACTTTGAATGAAAAGAAGAATTTTTAGCAAGGAAAATTGCACTATGACTATCACTATGTTGAATGCCCATCTCCTGCTTCTTGCCTAATTCATCTAAGAAGCCATGTAATCAAATCATCTCCTTTCCAGCTTTAGTTGTTGCAACATACTCAGCTTTCTGTAGTAGACAAAGTAACAGTCTTTTGTAGATTTGAAGCCCATGATATAGTTGTACCGCCTAGAGTAAATACAAACCCAGTAGTACTCTTTCTACTATCAATATCACCAGCAAAATCAGCATCTACATAACCTTGCGGTTTCAAACTTGCACATATGAAGCAAAGACATGCTTCTGATGAACCCTTCAGATATCTCAGAATCCACTTGACTGTCTCCCAATGCTGCTTTCCATGCCTAGTCATGAATCTACTCATAACTCCCACTGCATGTGCAATGTTTGGCCTTGTACACACCATAGCATACATCAAGCTGCCAATAGTTGAGACATAGGGCACCTTGCTCATATGGTCCCTTTCTTCTTCTGTCTTCGGTGACTGTTCTTTGCTTAGTTTGAAATGACTACCCAAGGGTGTGCTTACTGGTTTAGCTTTATTCATGTTGAACCTGCTGAGAACTTTCTTTACATACTCTGATTGTGAAAGTTTCAATGTACCATTAGCCTTGTCTCTAATGATTTTCATACCAAGGATTTGCTTTGCAGCTCCCAAATCCTTCATTGCAAACTGTTTTGACAATTGCTTCTTTAGATTATTAATCTCCTCAATGCTAGACCCTACAATGAGCATATCATCTACATACAACAGTAAAATGATATAAGAATTGTCAAAGAACTTAACATAGCAATAGTGATCAGTTTCATATCTCTTGAACCCAATTCTATGCATAAAACTTTTAAATTTCTTGTACCACTGTCTTGGAGCTTGTTTGAGGCCATACAAGCTCTTTCTCAGTTTGCAGACTAGATTCTCTTGTCCCTGAACAATGAACCCTTCTGGTTGAATCATGTAAATGTCTTCCTCCAAGTCACCATGAAGGAATGCCGTCTTCACATCTAACTGCTCAAAATTTAAGTTTTCTGTAGCCACTATTCCCAGTACCAGTCTAATGGTTGACATCTTCACAACTGGAGAAAATATCTCTGAGCAGTCAATGCCCTTCTTATGCTGAAACCCTTTGACAACTAATATGGCCTTGTAACGCTTACTACCATCACGCTCATTCTTTATTTTGTATACCCACTTATTGTGCAAAGCCTTCTTTCCTACTGGCAATTCAGTTAATTCCCATGTCTGATTCCCTAACAAGGAATCCATCTCATCTTTCATGGCTAACTCCCACTTGCTTGAATTTTCATCCTGCAAGGCTTCTTCATAACACTCTGGCTCACCACCATCAATCAACAGGAGATAATTTAGAGTGGGTGAATAATGTTGTGGAGGTCTGATGGTCCTGGAAGATCTAAGGACTTCAGCTATAGGTGTACTCTAATCTACCTGTGAATCTACATTCTCCTCATCTTCTTCACCCCTTTTCTGGACAGTACTTTCAGTCAATTCATCTAAGTTGACAAACTTAGATTTCTTTTGATCTATCTCTATAACATCTGACACTATAGTTGACCTATCCTTGTACATAACTTGTTCATTAAATATCACATTTCTAATTCTGATGATTTTCCTGTTTTGTTCATATCAAAACCTATATCCAAATTTCTCATCACCATAGCCAATGAAAAAATATATTTTAGACTTTGCATCAAGTTTACTACTGGCATCAGAATCAATATGAATATAAGAAACACAACCAAAAACTTTTAAATGTGAAAACTTAACCTCTTTACCGCTCCAAACCTCCTTAGGAAGTCTAAACTCCATGGGAACTGATAGTCCTCGGTTTATCAAGTAAGCTGCAGTGCTAACAGCATCAGCCCTGGAAGTTTTTGGTAGTACAGCATGCAACCTCATACTCCTAGCACGCTCATTGAGAGTTCTATTCATGTGCTCAGCCACACCATTCTACTATGGTGTCCTAGGAATGGCCTTCTTCATCCTAATTCCTTGTGCAGCATAATACTCACTGAACCCTCCATCGATGTACTCTCCTCCATTATCTGACCTAAAACATTTTAATTTCAAACCTGTTTCTGTCTCAACCATGGCCTTCCATTTCTTAAAAGTTTCAAATACATCATATTTATTTTTCAGAAAATAAACCCATACCTTTCTACTTTGTTAGGACATATGTGTTTCACTTGTTAAGAACATATGTCATTCTTTCATGTAATTGGTTAATCCTTTGACAAAATGCACTTTACTTGTATTTTGGTAGATCTAAGATGTGTTTAATACTTCAAGGAACATATTGTTCAAGTCTAGTATTAAAGCCATGAAGATTGGACCAAGAAACAAGTGAAGAAAAGGTGTTCATTAAAGCTGGACAGATAGCTCGACACCTCTTGACAGCTGGCTATCTATCGAGCTCTACAGTTGATTGTTATCGCAATCTCGACACCTTCTCGATAGCTGGTGGATCGATCGAGAAAGCTCTTGTCTCCTCGACATCTTCTCGACACCTCCTCGACACCTAGCTATCTATCAAGGTTTAAATCTCGACACCTCATCGACACCTGCTATCTATTGAGGTTATGGAAATCAGAATTCAGATTTCTGTTTTTGGGCCAGGCTTTTGTATTTGTGTAGGGTTTCTTTTCTCACAACCCTAGAGCTATATAAGGCTTATTTTAGAGGCCGTTACATAAGAGAATACAAGGAGAACATATGCAAAAGGTGACCGATGCCTTTTTCTCTTTGAAAGAAGCTACTGCATCTTTGCGCCTTAGGGTTTTGTAACCAAGTGCTTCTTGATCTTCATTGTTGATGAAGTGAAGAACTTTGCAGCCAACATTCTTCTTCCTTAAGTTGGTGAGTGAGTCACGTACTGGGATTCGTGCAAAGAAGTTAGTCACGTACTAGGATCCGTGTAACAAAAAGGGTGGCGTTCATATATTGAAGAGTTTAGAGGTTCTGAAGCGATAGAAGGTTTCTACTGTGAGTTCATCTACGGGGATTGTAGAGTCTAGGGACAAAGGTTTTGTACTAGATCTGAAACTTCTCTTTGCTATAGTGGATTGCTTTTTGGGAAGGTTTCCCCCCAGGTTTTTTACTGTGAAACTGGTTGGTTTCATTGGTTTTCCTGGGTCATCATATTTTGTCTTATTTATTTTTTCCGCTGCACGATTTTGACATGATATTGATGTTTGTTTGTTTTAACAAGTTTTATTCATAATAAATCTAATTAACAACTTGGGTTTAAAACTTGTTAATTCTATCAACCGGGGTCTAAATTTCCCAACATGCTTGAGTCATTAATGAAAGTGATGTAGTACCTTGAACCTCCAAGGAATGCAATCAGAGAAGGCCCCCAAAAATCAGTGTGTACTAACTCCAATTTTTCAGCCTTCGGTGTCCTACCAGTTTTCAAGAAGTTCACATTTTTCTGCTTTCCTAAGATGTAGCTTTCACACATGTCAAAATCAATGGACTTCAATTTTGGTAGTTTTCCGGTAGTTTTCCTCTTGATAGCAGCATCTTCATCCCTTTCTCACTCATGTGACCAAGTCTGCGGTGCCATAGGCTTGTATCGGTACTTGCTTCAGTAACTGCAATTGTGTCTCTTGGACTTGAGGTCATATATAGAGTACCGGTCTTCTTTCCACTAGCCAATACTTTAACTTCATTTGTAACCTTCCAAGTACCACCAACAAATAGTATTGCATGCCCTTCATCATCAAGTTGTCCAACAGAAATCAGATTCCTCCTCAAGTCAGGAATATGTCGAACCTTCTCCAGTAACCAAACAGACCCATTAGGCAACAATATATGAACATCTCCCACACCCACAACATCCAAGGTTGCACCATCAGCCAAATACACCTTACCAAAATCACCTGCAGCATAGTTCTGTATGATTTCTTGGTGTGGAGTGGTATGAAACAAAGCTCCTGAGTCCAAAACCCAATCATCAAGTGGACTGTCTACTGCAAGAAGTAATGCATCTTGTACCTCTTCCGTTACAACATTAGCATAATCATCTTCATTCTTCTTCTTAGGACTTTTGCATTGCCTCCTAAAGTGACCCGTTTTCCCATAGTTCCAGCATTGTACTTGTTGGCTTAATCTAGATTTACTTCTATTTCGATTAGAATTTCTAGATTTTGATCTGCCACGATTTGAATTTCTATCATTATCTCTGCCTCTTGTCTCAAGGTTTAGGATAGAACCAGATCCTGAGGTTTCACTTGCATCTCTTTTGCGAATCTCCTTAGCCATAATTAAATCTCGTATGTCATTGTACTTCAGCTTTTCTTTTCCTGTAAAATTGTTTACTGCCATCCTCATTGCCTCCCAACTGTTTGGCAAAGAAGCCAAAACGATTAGTGCACGAATCTCATCATCAAAATCAATTTCTACAGACGACAATTGATTTGTGATAGTGTTAAATTCATTCAGATGTTATGCTATTGATGCGTTCTTTGCCATCATTAGATTGAACAGTTTCTTCATCAAATGCACCTTATTGTTTGCTAACGGCTTTTCATACATAACAAACAAAGCCTACATCAGATCTGCTGTGGTCTTCTCCTTTACAACATTGTGTGCAACAAACCTAGACAGAGTTAACCTGATAACTCCCAGTACTTGTCTGTCAAGAAGAACCCATTCCTTAGCCTTCATAGTCTCAGGTTTTGTCCCCAAAAGAGGCAGATGCAATTTCTTCCCATAGAGATAATCTTCAATCTGCAACCTCCAATACGCGAAGTCTATGCCATCGAGCTTTTCTATTCTAGATGCCTTTCCTGCTTCCTCTGTCATTGCTCACACTCAAACCTAACCCTAGGTTCTGATACTAGTTGTAGAGAATTAACTCGAAATTCCCAACCTGTAAGAAACAAAAAAAAATAGAGAAAACACATGCCAAAGAAAAAACAATCACACGCACAAGACAATATTTACGTGGTTTGGCAATTTGCCTACGTCCACGGAGTTACAAGGATTTCACTATTATCAGGAAAAAATAGAAAGTGTAGTAGTATAGTGTTCAGTCTCTCAAGAACGAAAACAACAACAAAAAACCCTAATAATCAAAACTGCATTTTCTACATTCTGCACACAGGATAAACAATGAGCGCTATGGCTTGGGCCTGTTGGCCAAGCCTCCGCTCCATGGACTAAGTCTCAGAAAATCTCCCATTAAAAACCACGCAACATTATTTGGGTCAGGTTGGATCGTCAACCGGATCAAACATAACTAGGTTCTACATAGCCCAACAGACAACTCCACTAGAAATCGTAGTAAGAAACTGCTTCTTAAGATTCCTCATGTGGCAGTCTATTCCCATACCCTTATTAATTATGCTACTTATTGGGTTGTGTTCGCGTAAAATAATCTGCAAGGGCACAGGATCGTAACAAGTAGTAAAGTGTTTTTAGAAAATGAATGTCGAACCCACAAGGATTAACTATGTTATTGAATACCGAAATTCACTAAATTAATTACTATTTGGAAAATCGAAAATAAATGGAACGTTCTATTCTCTGAATTAAATTAAACTATTTAATAAAAATAAATCTAGGAATAAAAAGAATTAACAAGGCGTAAAAAACCTAACAGTGTAAAGATATGATAAGAATGGATCTAGAGCAGTTGATTTCACCTAACAAATCCCACGCAATTTATTCTTCCTAATTATTAAATTCTAATAATCTCCAGTTGATGATTAAAAATTCCTTAAGTATTCAATATCTTCTCTCGAATAATATCAAAAATATCTTCAACTAACAATTCCATATCTCTATGTGAATTTAATTAATTGGAGACTCATTACGTACTTTGAATTTTTTGAAAAATCACACTAGTCGCGGTAAAGCATCTCTACTTTCGCTCAACTAATGGTGTTTAATTCTAGAACTAAAATAACAAATCACCTCTTGGTCTCATTATAATTCAATTGATCAAACTATAATTTGTAAAAAATAGAAAGCATTAAGAATAAGAATTAAACACTCAATCATAGAAATATTAAAAAATAAAATAACTCAGAAAATAAATTGTGTGTTCATTGCTAGACTACATCAACGCTCTAGAAAATAAAATTTAGTTCATAATAAAATTGAAAAGAAAACAAATAAAACTTATGTCTTTCATCTGAATTGGTTGATTAACATGAAGCTCTCGCCTTTGTCCTCAATCCTCCTCTTCAGAAAGACTCCTCCAAAACAGATTCTTCAATGCGGCACCCCCTTTTCCTTTCAGGTTTCTCCTCCCTTCTTTTTACCCTAAAGAGCCTTTAAATAGGTCAAGGAATCCTATTACAAGTTGAATTCCCGTTTGGAGAAAATCCCAGATTTTTAGGCTTCAATTAACCAACGATTTTGGCCAATTTAACGTCAAAATTCGGACTTTTGGTAAACCACAAAGTTGTAGCCCTTTAAGTTAACTTTCCAGCCCAACTTGAATCATCTCGATTGGACATCTGACCCGAAAGTTATGCTAAAAATACTAACTGATGTGCGGGCTGGAATCCTAATCCGAATTGAACTTAAATTTAATTGGGTCTTCAAGTCAACCAATTTACATCCACAAGATGTGGATTATTCTGAAATCTTCTCAATCCTTCAAAGCACAAATGAATAGATAAATATAAGTAAAAAATCAAATCAAATCAAAAGAAATAAAGGAAAACTAACAATTTTAATAAATAAGAGGATAATAAAAATCATGTAAAAATTACACTTATCAGGTTGTACATCATAACATTATTTAATAGTTTTGCTAATCAATTAGTTATACCTCAAGTATGAAGTTTCGTTTATTGGTGGTGATTGGAGTGTTGTGCTAAATTGGGAAACACATTAGACTCTTGAAATTTGTAAGCCTTGGATGTCCCAGACCTAGATTTGTTGTGGGGTTGCATTTCATAGGAGGACTGTGACTTTAGAGCATCCGCATTTGGGCATGTAAATGCCAAATGTTAAGAACATCTGGCATTTAAGCCCCAAAACCCATCAGCAATGGGAAAGCTAAATCCTATATGCAAAAAAAAATTTGAGATTTTGCTACAGTACAATCTTAAATGTAAGATTGTACTGTAGCAAGATGGTATAAAAAAAAAATATTTTTTAATGCTTCCTCTCATTATTTTAATTTAACCGGCCCTTTCTCTTTCTTCTCTCATTTTTCCTCTTTCATTTCTCTGTCTTGCTTCTCTCTCTTTCTTTCTGCTCTCTGTTCTTCTTCTTGCTCTCCGATTCTTCTCAGCATCTTCACTCTCTCCGGCAACTCTCTAAATCGGCGGTGAGGTTCTAAATCGGTGGTGGGTCTCTAGATCGGCGGTGGGTTTCTAGATCGGTGGTGGGTCTCCGCTTCTTTCGAGGGTGGGTCTCCGCTTCCTTCGAGCTTCGGCGAAGCTTCCCAGCGGCAAATCCGCTTCCTTCAAGCTTCGACGTTGGTGGGTTTGGTTTTTTCTCAGCGGCGAATCTGCTTACAATTCTCTGGTTTTTTTTTTTTTTTTTTTTTTTTGTGGTTTTGATGGTCAGATAGGGTGGTGGTGGTGGTGGTGGTGTTGATGGTCGGAGGGCAGCGGCGTGGTTCTAGTCTTTTCTCTGGTTTTTTTTTTTTTTTTTTTTTTTTTTTTTTTTTTTTTTTTTTTTTTGCGGTGTTGATAGGTGGATAGGAGGGTGGTGGTGGTGGTTGTGTTGATGGTTGGAGGGCAGTAGGTGCAGTGGCGTGGCTCAGGTCTTTTATCTGGGTTTTCCTTTTTTTTTTTTTTTTTTTTTTTTTTTTTGCGGTGTTGATAGGCGGATAGGAGGGTGGTGGTGGTGGTGGTTGTGTTGATGGTTGGAGGGCAGTAGGTGCAGTGGCGTGGCTCAGGTCTTTTATCTGGGTTTTTTTTTTTTTTTTTTTTTTTTTTTTTTTTGCGGTGTTGATCGGATAGGGTGGTGGTGGTGGTGGTTTTGTTGATGGTTGGAGGGCAGTAGGTGCAGTGGCTTGGCTCAGGTCTTTTATCTGGGTTTTTTTTTTTTTTTTTTTTTTTTTTTTTTGTGTTGACGGTAGTTTATGGGTTGCCGGTGGTGGTGGTGGTGGTGGTAGTGGTGTGCAACGGTGGTGTTGATTGTGGATCTTGGACAGAAGGAAAGAGAGAGAAGGAACAAATAATGAATAAATAATGTGTTGTATTGGATAATGGAAATGGTGAGATATATTATTTTATTATGTAAAAATATTATTTTAATGAGTAGGATTGAGATATAAAAGTTGGGATGTTGGAGAATTGTAAAATTGTATTGTATAATTGATAAAGTGACTTTTTGAGGTGGTAAAATAAGATAGGATATAGGATCCGGTTGTGGATGCTCTTATGTTGATAGGAGGCTTCGGTTTGAATTGTTCAAGCACATGCCTTTGACTGTGAAATGGTAGACTTTGGTGGTTGAGACTTGGAGAGTTGGACTCAGTTTTCCTCTAAGGTGAGGTCATGCTCTTTTCAAAAGCCAATTGTTACAATATTTTATTTTATTTTTCTCTGAATAAAGTATGAGGTCATGTTCTTTTCAAAAGCCAATTGTTACAATATTTTATTTTATTTTTCTCTGAATAAAGTATATCATCGTATAATATATAATATATAAATATATTATACTAGTCGCTAACCCGTGCGATGCACGGGCTAGTTTTAAATAAAATGTTTGGACCAACTGGGTACACTGGTCTTTTTAATACATAAACAAATAGTTTATCATCTCCCAAGCCCGCAACTATTTTAGGTTGAAGCATCTCCCAATGGTTTTTTATTTGCACATATTGGGAAAATGTCCCAATACCATGTCTTTTTGCTATTTTTTTTTTCAATTTCATTTATTTCATGTCTTCCACTAAATATTCAATATATTCATTATATTTTAAAAACGTTGAAGTAAAGTTGTATCCTTAAATAACTAAATATAAGACTTTAATTCCTCTCTGTTTCAATTTAAAACCAAATTGTGCCTAAAAGGAAAAAAATTTCCTAAAAACCATTAAAAATTGTTCAAAACATCTTTAGTACCTAAATCACAAATCCATTAAAACCAAATTGTGCATATAAAATCTTAGAGATTGAAAGACAACTTTAAAGTGTTTTTTGTATCTTCTTCCTTTGTTGCTTTGTGGTAGTCCCTAAATAAGCCTTTTTGTTTTCCTTGAGTACAGATGTTGGTGTGAGTTGCACATTGCTTTGAACATCAAGTTTTTGAATTTTTGTACAATCACCATCTTCTTCAGTTGATAAGTTGTTGCTACATTCATTTGAAGTATCACTGATGTAAACCTGGCAATAGAATAGATTGAGGAATGTATTACAACATATACATCTTAAATATCATATTTGTAATTTTGGTAAATTAAAGAATACTTACTTTTGTCATTTTATCAAGCTGAATTGCTTTGTCAGTTTCTTTAAAAGAGTCAAAAAGTTTCTTGACGGTGTAGAATTCCCATCCACAGTTGAGATTATAGTCATTTAGTTGTATTTGGAAAACAAATTGTTTTCCTTTCAGATTTTCTATTTGCACAGGAAGGATGACTTCATCGGGCTTCTAACAAAAGTAACATTTTTCAAATTGTACACTCAAGTAAAGTTTAGTAAATATTAAATACTAATTTTATCTTCCACATTTTCACCTCTAAAGATTTGTTCAAAAGGTCCTTGGCTAATATGTTGAGTAATTTTTCTGCTTCTGAATCAAATAAAATGAATGCGGCCATTCCTAAGCTATCTTCAACCTTTAATTGAATTCTATACCTGATAAAAGAAATGACATATATAATGTTAATATCATATTGGTTGTTGTGTATTTTAATATAAAAGTAAACATTTTTATTTTGTGTACCTTGGGATTGGGAAGCATGCCATTTTGTTGCAATTGTCGCACCATAAAAATTTATCTCTTGATTTTACCTTTTTACGACATTCTTCGCAAGAGATAAAGTACCAACCAGAATTATCTATGTCAATGTTTATAATCTTTCCTTGACAGGTAAAGATAGTTTCCTAGAAATTGAATTTAATATCAATCAATTCACAATTTTATAGTTAAATTTTGTAAAAGCAAGTCTACAGTACATAAAGCAATGTTAAGGACACAATGTTATTGTTGAAGGTATTTTTTTTTTCTTACCTCATTATTAGAGTCCCACATAATATTTTTTATTTCACTTATGGTTCTTCTGTTGATGTTCATCTCTTATTGAATTGTCACTTGTGGTTTGAATTGCTTTGGCATTTGTACTATTGGTTGGTTATTTTCCACCAGCCTATTATATTACATAAAGATATTAGACATAGTATAGTAGAGACTGTAAATATATTAAAAATGTGAATCCAAAACAAAGCACTTACTGATCTTTGAATTCAGCAATCTCAAGTATGTCCAAATCAATATAAACTCTTGTTCCACTTGTTGATGATAAGTTATACTCTCTTGCAATGCACGGAATTCATTAGAAAAAAAAGCACATTGAAGTTTCAATGGAATCATTACTGTAACAGAGAGAGGTCTAGATCAGAGGGCATAGTATCTTGTAGACATGTACAATACAGAGGTAAATAATCCAACTTTGTTGTGGTCTAGATCAGAGGGCATAGTATCTGTACATGTATGGTGCATGGTAGGGATTCCCAAGATAATCTAATGTGATGCTTTCCATATTGTTTTGTGTTGTTAAGACCTAAGATCTTTACAGCTTTAAAATCCCTTTTTGCATTTTCTGGTTGGGAAATTATGTATTGGTGACTGTAGATATGTCCCCACATAATGAATCATCAATCACTGCAAATGATGCTATAGTTAAAGACATGGAGGTAATCTTTTAATTTTTGCCTATTCTTGAATTATCTTTATAGTAAAAATTAAATTGAGTGAGGCATCTATGCTAACCCATACAAAGTTTGATGTCCATCATCTCTTCCTCAATAGAATTATGTTCTAGGCCCCATACCAGCTCTCACTTCAAAATTTTCAAATTCACAAATAATAATAAAAATTTCCAACCAAATATAAAATTATAAAATTTACAGGGCATTCAATAATCAAATAGAAAATAGCAAACTAAATCTAAGTTTCCATCCAGTTATACAACTTCTTAATTGGATGCTTACATAATAATTCAGCCAAAATACTTTGTATTTCAAACAAATTGGATGATTTCTTATGTAGTTTAGAAGATGGTTATAAAGAGAAATAGAAAATAGAAATGAACTTGCCTTTAAAAGTCTTGACAGTTAAACATGTAGCTATTATGATAAAAGGGCCTAGATTTTCAATAAAGAAGCTCTCCTCAACTTCATTTGCAACTAATCCCCAAAGTGTAAGCTTTATTTCATTTCCTCTGTTCAAATTTTCCAATGTTACAGTGTAAGTTCATATAATATAAGTGCATGTATTGGCTTATCAAAAATTAAAAAATAAAAAGTGCATGTATTGAAAATAATTTCTTTTTTTAAAAAGAAGACATACTCTATGGTCATGACATTTATGTTTCTCATCGACACATTTGATCCTTTGATGCAAGGTTGCTCAATTGGTTCAACACCAATCACATTTGCAATGATATCTAGGTATTACAAAGATGTGGATGTAATTATTTTCATATATAACAATAATATAATGCATAATTATTAAAAAATTTAATATAACACATAATATATATAGAGATACTTGATAGCTGGACATGTTTATTAACGCGTTCATGTATTTTATTGTAGTCAACAAATTCGAATTTATGATGCGGTATATCAACATCAGTGTCCTTTATTTCCTTAATGCTAGTTTTCAATGTGAACATGATCTTGATGTCATTGTCTACTGGTCTATACAATGCATTGCGATCAACCACTTGAAAATAAGAGAGTTCATACAATTTTCCTTCTTGCAGAAGAGGCTTGAACTTTTTAGCAATATTATTTCGAATGATTGCATATATTGAATTATTCTACAAGTAAAGTGCATTAGTTTTATATAGATAGAGTTCATGGTATATATAATGATCAAACAATATTAAAAGCTATAGAAGAAAAACAAACTTGCTTATCGATTAAAATCATATCTAAACTAATAATATCATTATTTTTTGAGTTGATTGCATTCCACATCCTTGATATTCTGATCTTGACTTTCCAATTTTCTTTGTGTTTGTCTATACAAAGCTGATTAAGGAGAGAATATTGAATCATCTTGGATCCCTACCTGTATAGATTAATAAATTTGAAAGTTTATAAAAATTATATCTTTCATTTAGATACTTCATAGAATAAAACAAAACAAAGCAGTATAACAAAGACACCAAAAAGTAATTAGCTTGTTAAAGATAGAAAATAGTAATTAGCTTGTATTCAATTATCTTATAGACATGAAATTTAACAAAATAGTAAGCATATACGAAGTGGCTAAATCAATTTGGAGGAGATAAACAGAAAAATAAACAATATATAAAATTATGTTACCTTTATTAGTTGGTTTCTTGAGTCAAAGATTGGTAAAAACTTCTTTATACACAATATTTTTTGTTTCAGACTTTTTTTCAGTCTCATCATTAATGATGAGGAATTTTAGTCCATTTCTGCTTGTAACTCTAGACACTGCAACGTACAATTGCCCATGACTAAAAACAGGTTTTAGCAAATACACTCCAACATGTTTCAATGATTGTCCCTGGCTTTTATTTATAGTCATTGCAAAGCACACTGAAATTGGAAATTGTCGTCTCTTTAAAACAAATGGCCATTTTGAATCACTTAGAGATAATGTTATTCTTGGAATGAACACGCGTTTGCCTATATTAGTGTCAGTTATGATTTCTGCTTCTATCACCCATGTAGCCAATCTTGTTATAATGAGCCTTGTTCCATTACAAAGACCTTCATTTTGATTCAGGTTTCTAAGCAACATTACAGGCAAACCTATTTTTAATGTCAGTTTATGGTTTGGCAATCCTGGAAATCTCAACGTGTTCAAAAATTCAACAGTATACAGGAGATCTTGGTCAGGAACATTTGAAGAAGCCTTGCATACAGAATCTGAACTTAGATATTCATGAACTTCTCCATTTAAGGATGACATAATGTAGTCATTTAGTTCTTCTACAACTTCATTTGTAGGGGTGAGAATTGCCCTATCCTGTAGGTAACTTGGATCTGTGTATTTATTTTCCAAAACTGGATATGTTTTGTCAATAATATCTTGCATTGGATTCTCTGAAGGTTGGATAATCAAATCACTTGGAATTGAAATGTTGTAATCCCCATCTCTTTCTCCCAATTCACCATTACCTATTTTAAGAATCCACTCACTAAAGTCCTTTATAGATGATGTTTCTATTCCACTCATATTGTTTTGTAGAAGCCTCATATTTGTTTGGAGTTTAAAGACATGACAATCATTCCATAGATATGACTTGCTAATTGAGGATTGGACTATATCTTCTCGTCTTCCCTTTCAAACAACTGGAAGTATTTGTCGAAAATCACCCCCTAGAACTACAACTTTACCACCAAAAGGGTTTTCAGCATTTTCAGCATCTTCAATTTGTAGTATATCTCGTAACGTGCGGTCAACAGCTTTAAAACAATTTCTATGTGCCATCAGTGCTTCATCCCAAAGTATAATACTTGTTTTTGAGAGAAGTTCCGCTGCTTGTGTTCTTTGCTTTATGTCATAGGTAGAGTCATCATTTACATTAATTGGGATATGAAATCTTGAGTGACCAGTCCTTCCACCAGGAAGCAACAAAGCAGCAATTCCTGAAGACGCAACAGCAAGAGCAATTTTGCCTTTTGATCTTATACTAGACAGGATGGTTCTATAAAGATACATTTTACCCGTTCCACCATGTCCATAGACAAAAAACATTCCCCCTCTTTCAGTAGCAACAGCTTCCATTATAGAATTGTAGATTATTCTCTGTTCATTGTTTAGGCCAGAAATTAGGATCTCATGTTCTCTTTTCAAACTTGATACATCATACGACATTTCTTCTTGAATAAGTCTATTCCCATTCTGAATAAGATCCATATTTGGCTGGGGTATTTGTGGATAATCTCTAAGTGATCTTCCATATTGTTGGAGGATTTGTTCAATTTCATACAATCCATAATTTCTCAATTGGTCATCTGATAAGATTAGTTCTTGGAATTGGAGGATGCGCCTTTGCCTATTTAGTATATCTTCTGTAATTAGTTTCCAGTTGGATTCCCAAAGACTTAATGGATTAGCTACTTCACAGAACAATAGCATTGTAACAAATAGTTGACACAATTTTTGCCCACTGGCCCAACTCGAAGCTTCAATTAGGGAATCATGCCATTCTTTGTCATCATCAAGAAGTCCAAGTGCATAACAGGCTTCCTTATAAGTTGGATAAGTAACATCGTTTATAGTCCTTAATTCTTCAAAGTTTCTTGGACCTTTGACAATGTTAAGCAACATTCTCAAATAAAACCTTTCACCACTTGAAGGATGTGCGTAATACACTCTTCCAATACAATATTTAGATTTCCTTCTTTGCCATTGCTTGTCATTACTATGCCATACCCATTTTGTAGGAAATTCAGCATAAGTCAACTCTTAAGCACCTTCAAAAGCCTCATTTGTTTTCATCCATTTTGTAAACTTTGTTTCTTCAATACCATGTATATTTAAAACATTATCCAAACTTGTATTTTCCGGATAAATGATGGGATGTTCGTCTTCCAAATAAAAATTTAATCTTTCAACAGGTGGATATCGAAACTGAATTGGAAATTCAAATATTCTCCAACATGCTTTAGAAGCTAAAATATATCTACAATCCAAGTATGCTTTTGTCTCATCAACAACAATGTTGGTCTATTGTCCATCACTCCCAATATTTGGCAAATTCTCTTCTACAACAACTGTTGCTCTATCTGATCCCTTGTTTATATATTTAAACAAATATTTGATCGATCGAGATCTATTACACCATTCTACATTTAAATGAGATTGGTACTTCACCAAAAGATCTACATTATAAGGTACAACATATCGGTTATCCAAAAGAATTCCGTTCTTCTCTATTGTTTTTCCATCATTTCTCCTTCTATATACTGGAAAGCCTTCTTCATCAATTATTGTTTCTTCATAAAATCTTTTTGGAAAATGTTTTGTACATTTACCATTTATCATGCACGGTGATTTTGGTTTTGCAGATCCACATGGCCCATGCATCATAAATTGTTTTACAGCTTCATTAGCAACTGGATCCTCATCTGGATCTGGTATCTCAGCCATAATGATACCGTCAATGTCTGTTGGACTTGGACACTTATCCTTTGGATCCAAGAATAGAAGAATATGTGCATGTGGGAGTCCTCTTTTTTGGAATTCAATTGTATACACAATTGCAATAACTCTTCCAAAATGAGATTTATGCCGCAAATCATGTAATAGTTCATCCAATTTTATCTTAAAAACTCTTGATACAATATTTGGCCGATCCTCATATTTCAGGCCTTCTATAAATTCTAAGGAATGATTGATTTCTGGCCATTTTGGATTGCAAGTAAATGTAATAAATAAATCTAGGCGACCTACACATCTACATATCGCCATTGCATCTTGGTAATTTTGAACCATGTACCTTGGACTTCCAGTAAATGAGGACGGTAGAACTATTCATTTGCCTACAGGAATGGGATCTGTATCACCACGAAGAACGACATCTTTCAAACCATAGTACAGCTCTGACCTCAAATTTTTTTTATTGAATCTAACCCATTGTAGTCTTTCTTCTTCGATAGAAGTGTATGCATTCACTACAAATTGTTGAAAAAGCCTTCTACCAAGCAACAATGTCTTGCCCTCATGAAAGCATTGTTGAAGTCTATAAGCATAGTATTCCCTCATTGTTATTGATTCCCTTTTTCTAGAATTGCTCCCATTCAAATTCCTATAAGGTATACCAAGCATATACCCATCCTCACCATACAGAAAAAGTAATGGATATTGCAATGCCATAAAGCTTGGATGAGTCCCATTTATACGTTGCAATCCTAAACTTCGATTCTCAACAATAATATCTCTATCAGAACTTTCAATATTAAAATCTCCCACAGTAAGAGCAGCTATCTCAGACGTTACAGGGAAGTCATATTGCCTTTCACCAGAATTGCGACTTCGAATTAAACAAATTCTGACATTATGTATATCTGATTCATCAAATCTGTCCCTGACCATTCTAAAACATTTAACTAATTGATTGCACTGGTCTAACATTTCCATCAACCTGGTAACAATATCTGGATCCACATAATTTCTTTCATCTTCATGTATAACTGAATCAATTCTATTTTTAACTTCATTATTAGTTTCATAAATATAAAGCTATGCATACTTAGGTTTTTGGCCATGGACAGGAAGAAGTGATCCAATTCTATGATGAGTTTGACCATTTACACGAAACACATATGGACCAGAACCATTATTCACTGATCTATCAACATTACCCCCCAAAGAAGTGAAAGCAAAGAAAGAGTTGTAGATTCTTATCCCTAGTTGAAAGTTTATTGATCTCTGATCACTATTAATATTGAGTAAGTTTCCAAGAAAGGGTGGAGGTTATTTCAATAGAGGGAGTTCAACTCTTCCTTCAGAATAGCACAAACTAAACTTCGGTTTTGCAGGCGTTTTTAACTTTACAGTTTTCTCTTCATACCAAAGTTGAGCTCCACAATGTTCACATACTATTGTTGGAGGTCCTAAATACAATGGTTCTGTAAATTTTCCTATGACAACAAAAACAAAAATTCACTTTTTCTTCCTAATTTTAGAACTTTTTTGGGAGAACTAAAAAATGTAGCACTTACGTTGTTTTCTGCTTACATCATTAATGCTATATTGTCTACGTCGAATACTCCTTTCAAATGGCTCGTCATCTCTTGTTCTTGTTTGGCCTAGGTTACATACTAATTATGAGTTTTTTAAATAAAAATATTTTTTTAATATCTCAATATCGTACCCCTTCTATTTCTCTTTTCAGATAAAATTAATCTTCGTCTCAATCTTGCATAGAAAGTAGACTCCATGCTTGGGGAATAAACTAAAAGCAAAGCATTCACAAAATTTTAATTCATAAATATAAATATATAGCAAAAACATATATTACAAATTAAGAGTTAGATGTTATAGAAAGGGGAAAAATTGAAGAAAAATATAGCATTCACATACTAACTTTAGAATTATAAAAAAAAAAAAAAGATTATTTGATAAAATACAAATTGTACATAGAAGTTATTAAAACGATGGAAATCTTGAGAGATTGGTAAATACCTGACTTTCCTTGTCTTGTAGTTGTATTACCAAATAAGCCAGATATCAAAATGCTAAATCCCTACCTGCAAAACAGTAAGAATCCAATTTTCAGCCAAGAATCATTAATGGAAGAGAAATAGTGCAAACTTAGTTGTCCATAATCAACAAATACATGTAATTACTGATATCTGATTTATAATCAAATACGCGTCACTACTATCAATAATGAAAAAGAAATAGATTGACAAATGACACCTCCTCTCAGACCAAAGATAGAAAAACAAACTTAATCTAGTATACTACCACCCCATTACACTGTACACATATATACATCAACTTCTTCATCACATTGCACCATATTGAAAGACCATTATTAAGAAAAAGAATCCAAATTTTACACTGTACACATATATACAGCAACTTCTTCATCACATTGCACCATATTGAAAGACCATTAGTAAGAAAAAGAATCCAAATTTGTGAACAGAACACTATAATATACTATGATATTAAAACTCCAAGCATAAAAGCATATTTAAAACAGCAACCATATATTTGCTGTAACTATTAAACATGTAAATTCATACATCTAAACTTAGAAAACATAAAAAAGCTCAATTTGAATCTTTTATGCTTCTATGTAATACAATGAATATGTACCCTTCTGTTACTTATTTGGTAGAAATGTTATATATAATTGTTCTTAATTACATCTATGTATTTGCAGAGGTTATAAATTAGTTTTTATTTTTTTTTTATTTTTTATAATTCAATAAATAAACTGTTCTCGAATAAAAACATAAAAGAAAATAGAAAAATACCCTTTACTCAGTTATACATTACGTTATCTTTTGATTCCTATAATAATATTTTCACAACAAATTTACTAAATATCCTTGAAAAGGAAATGCAAATGGCCAAATATATAAGAGGGTGGAACTGCAAATAAATGTGTCGAATTTTTAATATTCAAAATTTCAAATTTCACAACTTTAAACTCAAAACCTTTCTATTGAAATAACATTTATTTAATAAAAAAATTGGATAAATAAAAGAAAAAAAATATAAAATTGGCTTCACAGTTTATTTTAATATATTTTTTCTCTCTATGAAGTTGGCCTCACAGCTTATAAAGCTGAAAAAATTGAAATAAAGCTGCAAAACACAACCCTAATATTATAACATGCTGCTGTATTAATAAACTAAATCCAAGTTGCAAAACAGATAGTTGCTAACTAGCTATCTTCAAATTCCATCAAATCAAACATTAGAAACGAAGCATGCTAATTAACACCTACAGTATTGTTCCAACTTTCCAATGCTACTGTTTTCTTTCAAACCATAACTTTGCAACGCTACTATTAGATCTTAATCGCATCAATTCAAATGCAGAAACAAATGTATACCCATACATCATCATCGTTGTCACCATAACCATCAGCAACAATCAACAACAAAACCTTAGTCCCTATGCCACTTCATTAATTGAGGTGTCATTCTTTACTACTTCTACTAACGTATAAGTTCACACCATATGTCACTGACTTTAATTATGTTTTCATTACATGGTTTGTCTTTGTCAGCCAAGCCGATCGAGCATATTCATGAATGGGAACACGAACACCCTTATTCTTTCGTAAAATCATACTGAATTGAAATGACGTATATATAATCCCACAATAGAAGGGAAAATATCAAAATGATTGAATGTGAAAAGCAAAAAAGAATAGAAAACAGATTTCTTGGAAGAAACAGCCTGCTTGAGCCTTTAGGTAATCCCAACTGGTTACATGGTTGGTAGATAGATGATGTTACGGATTTCTTAATAATTGGGTAAAAAATAAGGTACAATAAACTTAACTTTTATTCCTAATAGCTCAGTTTCCACACAAAAAAAAATTCAATAATTCAAATTGATTATCACCATTTTAATATCTATTTAAAATATTGAAGATGTAACTCACTTCAAAAAATATTGCACAAACCCTCAATAAGATAATTACATTCACTTTGATGGAGAGTATATCAAACAAAAGCAATTTTGACTGCCACCTAATTTGATATGGCACATATTTTTCAGTTACAATAATCTATAGTCCACACTACCACATTTGTCATCCACTGACTCATAAAATCTAATGACTTGAAAGCACAAACTCAATTACAGATACAAAAGAAACACAGCTAAAACAACACATATTAAAATAATAACCTAATCTTTAAAACCTCAATAGTTCTTTTTTTTTTTTTTTTTGCTTGGAAATAGATTGATCATAGTTGATTTCTTTAGGTTTTAACAATTATGCATAAAAACTAAGAAATCCAAACTGATATAACTACACTAAAATTTGAAACAGTCAAAACATAAACCTTTTAGGTTTTAACAATTATGCATAAAAGAATGTACATAGATTATCACAGAGGCAAACGAATACCATACCTTAACCTTGCCTTAACCCTGATTCGAATGGAGGAAAAGAACAAAGAGAAAGGCAATAAGAATAAACCACAGCCGTGAAAAAAAAAAACGACTAATAAGAATCAACTATTTATAAGATAATAGTTAGAGTCCTAATAGTGATAGAGTTCGGATTCAAAAAAATAAATAATATTAGAGTTCTAATTAAATTTGTTTATTAGTTACGTTTGGGCCGGTCTCGACGGGTTGGGTTGGGTGTATTGCCGACCAACATAGTTGATGGGCCATGGGCTAGATGAGACCCACGGCAAATGGGGCGCCGGTTTTGTTCTGAGGAAAAGTGGAAACTAAGCAAGGTGGATATGGGTATGGTGGGCATGGTGGGTATGGTGGGACCTGTGGCCATGGGCTTGATGAAACCCACGGCAAATGGGGTGTTGTTTATGGGTGGTAGAGGGTGGATGTGGGTGGTTTGTGGCAAATCGATGGTTCGATGTGGGTGGTTTGTGGCAAATCGGTGGTTCGATGTGGGTGGTTCGTGGATGGCCTAAAGAAGGTGTCTGTTGGGTCTTTAGATGTGATGGTGGGTATGGTGGGTCTTTACATGCAATGCGATGCCGTGGTCGGTGGTCTGAGGAAGGAGATCGATGGTCTGAAGAAGCTTTCTGTTGGGTCTTTAGATGCGATGGTGGGTATGGTGGGTACCATTGTGAAAGGGAAAGGCAGAGGATCGGGAAAGGTAGAGGCATCGTGAAAAATTGTGCTGGTTTTATTTTTTTGTTTTATTATTTTTTTAATATTGTGCTGACGTGGAAAATTGTGATAGCTTCAAAAGCTTCGGTTATATATATATATATATATATATAGATAAGACCAATGACGGTTAATATACATTTTTTTTTTTGCCTTTAAAATGGCTGCTAATATTAATATATATTAACCTTTCAAAAAAAAAAAATTAGTAATATAGATTATATGTAAGCTAAATCAACTTAGTCTAACTAGCAACTGCTCAACTCAAAAACTTAACGAAAGCAAAAAATAATGATACCAATTTTTTTTTTTTTTTTTTTTTTTGGGCCTATACTCCGGCCCCCTTAATTTGAAATCTTGAGTCCGTCCCTATGCCATGGCTGCTAATATTGATATATATGCTACTTAGTGGGTTGTTTCAGTCAAAGACAAATATTTAAGCCCAGATTCAATTTTCGGTAGGTATATTGGTGATATTGTAATGCACGTGGCTAGAATATGCTGCGCACCAATGAGAGAGGTCACAAAAATTGCCACCCAGCTTAGGAAAAGGCCTCAAAATAGCTGTGCTTTTCTTTCATGTCTTTATTAGTTCATGATACAATATTCTAGTGTCTTAAGTATAGAAGAACCACAGCAATCCATCTTGAACTTGGTGATTCATTAACCTCTTCTACGATTGATGACGATACTATGGAGGAGGTCCTGCGAAGAAATAGCTCAATGCCAAAAGTTTAATTCATGTTCTCCACCCGTGACCATCGAAAGATGGGACGGTCACATTCAATGATAATTTTGAATATTCAATCGTAAGATTTTACAATATTATTGAATAACTACTAATAATAAATAAATAAATATATATATATATATATAAAATTATTAAAATATTTCATCTATATGCTTGTTTAGGCTTGTGAGAGAAACAGTGGTTCATTACAAAGATCATTGGCCACAAAAGAATGGAGTTCTAAATAAATACAATTACATATCATTAATTTGTCTCATAAGTGGAAATAAAGTTATAACCACTATTAGATACAAAAGAATGAGTCAATCCTATTATAGCACGTTCATCTAATGATTACCATAACAAAAGTCCAGCCTCCATCAATAGTTGGTTTAATCGCTGCTAGCCACAAAAACTTGTCTCAAAACAATCGTTGCCTACTTTGAAAGGTTTGTAAGAGAATGGGATGAGACAGAACCCAGTAAGTAGCATAATTAATAGGGGTAGAGAAAATGCAAGTTTCATGATAATGAGCATTTTACAAAATATACTATAATTTGGGAATTTCCATTTAATTTATGCAAAATCAAATTCATTAACCCAACAAGAATGATAGAAATAATATAGCACTAAGCTTCCAAAAATAACTATAAAACTATATTTTATTCACTGTGAGCCATAAAAATGTCCAATACCATTTCAAAACCTGAAACCTCACTCAAGGTGCCACAAAGACGGAAGTGTCACCAAGACATCATACTGCCATATACAGGTTGGAACCCAAACAC
Source organism: Quercus ilex subsp. ballota (assembly GCA_032727855.1). Classification (NCBI taxonomy): domain Eukaryota; kingdom Viridiplantae; phylum Streptophyta; class Magnoliopsida; order Fagales; family Fagaceae; genus Quercus; species Quercus ilex. Next base: position 62,793,827 of record CM064912.1, on the reverse strand, counting down.
ACTAGCATGATATATACATCTTTTAGCATGTGGTCTATTGGCGCTACCTAGCCTCACCCACATCCTTAAGGATTTACCTATCCCCCCCATGGGCAACAGGGGATAACATGCCATGTGATACCTGTGGTCTCCATGGGATTTACCCGTGTCATGCAAAGTGGGAGCCTCCAACCTAACTTGTCATCACGAAGACATGGTAATCACACGTCACAAAGACGGGATAATCACACATCAAAAAGACGTTGTCACAAAGACGGGGTAATCACCAACATCATAGCACAAGGGCAAACCCACATCAAAAGCTCACAAGTTAAATGTATTCAAATATATAGTATACTTCCAAAACCATTTCTTGTCAAAAATGTTCTGCATCAACTTTCCCAATTATCAAAGCAACTTTAAATTTTCCAATATACCATAAAATCCATGAATTCCATTCTCAAGAATTTAGTCAAAGATGCTAATCTTTTCCCTGCTAACAAATCATGCATTTTCCCATATGCAATAAGAAATATGATGCACTTTCAATGCGTCATGCGCTTTCCATAAATGATTAACAATAATAGAACAAATAATAAATTTTAGGAAAACCGTAAATAATGTTCCAAAATGGTTTTAACCATAAAACAATTGAGTGCAATAATGATTCATTTTCAAAAATCCCATTAAGAAGCCACTTACCTTGCAACCTGCAAAAAGCCTTATTCTCCAAGCTCCAAAGGAGATTAGCTAAAACCTAAACAATACTAAGTAAACCTATCACAATAAGCATAAAGCTTGATATTATGTCTAGTTATGAGTTATAGATTACTAACTAAGCAATTAATTAGGCAAGCCTAAGTATCTAATTTCATCAATAATATATTCCACTTCCAAAGTTTCTCAACAAATTAATTAACAAGGCATAGACTTCAATTTGTAGACTTAAATCATTCATAGTATTTTCCTTAACATCAAGGCCTCAACACTTTATAAGTGGTTCCCATAAGATTTACACCGCATCAACAAGAGGCCCATGATACCAAAAATCATAATATCCTCAAAGACTAACAATTTAAATCTTTAACTAGTTCAAATAAATAATAAAAATTACATTCACCATCTATTTCACATTAAAAACCAAAACCCCCCAATCATAACCACTTAGATAGCCACCATTGTAAAAACTATAAACGCACTCATCAAATACTCCACCAACACAAAATCCATACATATAAACACGTGAATATCACTTCCAAAGCTCATATATCACATGGGTATCATTATCAAAGTTTAGATAAAGAAAGCCTCTAGCAAAAGCATATAAACCCACCAAAAAGATTAGAAATTTTACCTCAAATAAAAGAGATGCAGATGCCTTAAAGACTCCTAAAGAGTTTTCTGGTGATCTTGTTGTGAAAAGATGGTGGAGATGGTGGAGGATGAGCACCAGTGAGAAAGTGAGAGAGAGAGGTAGAGAGGACTGTGTATGTGAGTGTGTTTGCAATTGTGTTTAAGAGTGAAATAAAAGAAATGAGGCACCCAGCCAAGAGGTAGAGATATTTTGCATAATGTGTGGTTGGAAGGAGATATAGGTGGGGTCACAAGGGGTCGTTTAAAGGAGTTGCCACCTAGTTTTTGCAATGATTTATGAACCATATATATTGCATCCTTTCAAGTAAGGACCTTTTGTTCTTACTATCAGAGATATGGGTTCAGAGTTAAAGTACGGTCTTGGGAAGGTATTATGCACCCAAAACCGCCCAACCCTAAGGTTGGCTTTCCATTATTGTGTCTTATGTCTTAATCCTATTAAAGGTACACTCAATACTTGTATCTAACTCACACGCACACTAGCATACACCTAGCAATCAACATGGCATCAAACATCCCACTTGCAAACAAAGCCTACCATACATCTAATCATGCATATCACTTCATCCTAGCATTCATCTAGCATGACATCACATTATCATCATCAAACAGCAAAATATAAAATATCAAATCATAGTAAGGATATAGGCAGCAAGCACATCATATCATCATTAAAAGCATTGCATGTACACTTTAGAAACACTCAACCAAACAAGCATGTTCATCTCTATCTTCAAAGCAAGACCATAAATGCTTGAATATTACAAATGCATGACTTACCGTTACTTACCTTGCAGCAACTCAGCACCTATGGCATCATGCATGAGCATGTGAATGCATGTTCATATCATTGAAACAACAAAACCCTAATTCTGACATGTGAGACAAAGCAAGCAATTAAACATGTGAAACATGGACTTTGAGAGTACAAAAACATGGATAGAGAAGCTAAACAAAACAAACATGTGAAAGCAGAAGCAAAACAAAAGAAAAAATTAGGGTTTCTAAGCAAGTTCATGCACATGCATGAACAAGCATGTATGTACATAATCAAGCAAACGCGCACTGGTAAGATTATGCGTGTTGGGAAATTTAGACCCTAGTTGATAGAATTAACAAGTTTTAAACCCAAGTTGTTAATTAGATTTGTTATGAACAAAACTTGTTAAAACAAACAAACATCAATATCATGTCAAAATCATGCAGCAAAATAAAATAAATAAGACAAGATATGATGAACCAAGAAAACCAATGAAACAAACTAGTTTCACAGTAAAAAACTTGGGGGGGAAACCTTCCCGAAAAGTAATTCACTATAGTAAAGAGAAGTTTCAGACCTAGTACAAAACATTTGTCCCTAGACTCTACAATCCTCGTGAACGCCACCCTTTTTGATGCACGGATCCCAGTACGTGTGTAACATCCCGTCAATTCAAAAAAAAAAGTGTAAGGTCAGATTTTTATGGTTCTCACGTGCCCCACCTAACCCCACTACCCACCACTCCTTTTCACTCATCTCTTCATTCCTTTGGCCGGCTCACTTACTTCACTTCTTTTCTTCTTTTTTTTTTTTTTTTTTTTTTTTTTTTTTTTTTTTCATTTTCTCTCAACACAACACAAACATTTCTCTCATAATCCCTTATCCTCTCCCACGGTACCCACTCCAAATCAACATCTTCACCATCATTTTTCCGGCAAGATCACCGGAAAATTGTTGTGAACCCACAAACACCTTCACATCTTTTTTTTGAGGTAAAAATTTCTAATCTTTTTGGTGGGTTTTACACTTTTGCTTGAGGTTATTTTTATCTAAGCTTTAATAATGATATCCATGTGATTTATGAGCATTGGAAGTGATATTTATGTGTTTGTATGTATGGGTTTTGTATTGGTGGAATTATTTGATGAGTGGGTATATGGTTTGTGCTAATGATGACTACTTTAGGTTTATTTATGGGGAAATTTTTAGGGGTTTTGAGTTATAACATGTGATGGTTGGTAATTCTAATTTTTCCATTGCCATTGGGTTTATTTGGAGTTAGTTGAAGTTCTAAATTTCTTGTCTTGGAGGATATTTTGATTTTGCTTTCATGGGTCTCTTATTGATGTAGTGCAAATTTTATGGAAGCTAGTCATGATGTTGAAGATGATATTAAATGGGCTAACTTTATAAATTGGTGTGTTTGCCTTGTGAATCAATTTGTTGAGAAACTTTGGAAGTGATATATATTATTATTGATGAGGTTAAATACTAGGCTTGCCTAATTAAGTGCTCTTTTGGCAATTCCTAAATTGTAACTAGATGCAATTTCAAGCTCTATGCTTATTGTAATAGGTTTACTTGATATTGTTTAGGTTCTAGCTAATCTCCTTGGAGCTTGGAGAATTAGGATTTTGCAATTGCGAGGTAAGTAGTTTTTTTAATGGGATTTTTGGAAAATAACCATTTTTCATAAATATTGTTTTTGGATCAAACACATTTTGGAAAATTATATATGGATATGTGTTTTCTTAAAAGTGTAGTGGTGTGACCCTATTATATATTATTATATATGAAAATGCATCATATTTGGTATTGCATTTGGGGAAATGCATGAATTGTTGACATGGAAAAATGAGCATCTTTTATTTAATATTTGATAAAGAAATCTTGGATTTTATGGTATGTTAGAGAATTTAAAGAATCTTATCTTGTTTTGTTATGTGGGAAATTCATAGAAAATTTCTTGACAAGAATGAAGTTGAAAATCTTACAAACTTTGTAGAAGTTAGATTATTTAAGGTTTTTTGAAACTACCTGGATATGAACTATGTGTTTCAAAGTGATGTAACCTGTGAGCCTTATGTGGTTTTGACACCATGCCATGTGTGATTTCCTAGTGATCACTCGATTTGGTTTCCGTAGTCTTTGTGACAACGGAATCAAATCCAGGTCAGTGCCCTTTCACTTTGAATGATGCGTTCTTCCCTGTTGCCCATAGGGGGAAGAGGTTCCTTGATTGTGTGTGGGTGAGGCTGCTGCCCATGGGGCCAAGAGACCACATGCAAGAGAGGTCCTATTTGATGCGCTCTCTCTGCTGCCCATGGGGGGAGAGAAAAACCTTGAGGGTATGGGTGAGGCTGTTGTCCATGAGGCCAAGAGTCTGTATACCAGAGATGACAATATCATGCCAGTTGTGAATGGGTGGATCCCCTGACCGGTATATGTGGTAGTATGGTATAATTGTGATAAATTACCGTATGTTAGATTTTATGGCTTTGGAAATTATATTGTTAGTGCTCATAGATTATAGTATATAGTTTCAAGGTATTTATTTTGAGAAACTTTGTGTTTCATTATTAAATTATTCTTGTCATATTATTATTATTGAAGATGAAACTTGCATTTCCCCCACCCCCAGTAAATATGCTACTTACTGGGCTCTGTCTCATTCCATTATTTTATAAACTTTTCAGAGTAAGCAACAATAATTTGAGATAGCTTTTTGGTGGCTAATAGTAGTTAGACTAACTACTGATAGAGGCTAAACTTTTGTAATGGAGATATTAGATGTTGTACATCTTAGAATAGGCTTGACTCATTCTTTTGTATATTATAGTGGTTTTGACTTTATTCCCACTGATGGGACAAGCTGTTGATATATAATTATTTATTCAGACCTCTATTCTTTTGTGACCAATAGTCCTTGTAATTATTGCTTAGAACTCTGACTTACTTTGAGAGTATATTCAATGAAATTATTATGATAATTCTTGATGTTAGTACTTGTTATGATTTTTGTGAATTGGTTTGTCAAGTACTTTGAGATGTCTTTCTTATGCTTTGGACCCTGTGGGGTTTGGGGTGTGACAATGACTAACTCCTTTGCACGAATCCCAGTACGTGACTCACTCACCAACTTGACGAAGATGTTGGCTGCAAAATTCTTCACTTCATCAACAATGAAGATCAAGAAGCACTTGGTTACAAAATCCTAAGGTGCAGAGACGCAGTTGCTTCTTTCAGAGAGAATAAGGCATCGATCACCTTTTGCATATATTCTCCTTGTATTCTCTTATGTGACGGCCTCTAAAATAAGCGTTATATATGTCTATGGTTGTGAGAAAAGAAACCCTAAAAAAAAACATAAGCATGGCCAAAAATCAGATCTGAAAAATTGATTTCCGTAATTCTTGGTAAATACCTCGATAGATAGTATCTACCGAGCCTCATTAAACCTCGATAGATAGCTATCTGTCAAGCAGCTGTCAAGATTTAATGAATCAGCACTTCTTCACTTGTTTCTTGGATAGATTTGCATGGCTTCTATACTAGACTTGAACTCCCGTTCTTTGAAGTATTAAACACATTACCTAATTACAAGTAAATTGCGTTTTATCAAAGGATTAGCCAATTACACAAAATAGTGACATATGTTCCTAACATGAATCACATATGTCCTAACAATCTCCCCCTTTGGCAATCCGTGACAAAACCACAACAAACAAATGAACATATGAGAGAAGTCATAAATCACTTAACTCATACTCACTTGTTGAATACAATAAAATCTATCCTAACACAAACTCTTGAAAAATTTTGTAAGAAGAGAGTTTATGGCAAGTAGACTTTGACAACTTGTATTATTGAAACACTTTAAACAAAACTCATCAATGCATTTTTGTGCGAAACAAAAATAATAGATTACATACAAGTAATAAAAAACATGTGTATAAAGAAAAGAAAAGAAACAATACATGGAAAGATAGGTGAAGAAGACATACATCATCATATATATATTAAAGATAAGCACAATGTATGTAAACATGGTCACAAGACCGGTGTACAAGAAGAAGGAGGTAAGCACTCCCCCTAACAAGATGAAACACATCTCCCCTTTACAAAGGCATGTATTTCTCCCCCTAACATGTAGAATTTTAAAAAAAAACCCACAATTTCTCTCTCCCTTTTTGTCATGATTGACAAAGGGTACAAGAAGCTAGAAAGCTTCACCCGAGAAATATAAAGATGATCAAAGATGATCAAGAGGCCACAAGAAATCCATATAAATGCATGAATGTAATGAAACAAGATGTTATGGATGACAAGATAAATGAAATATGCAAAACATCTGAAAAACAATGCAGCAAGAGGATCTCGTTGGATCGAGAGGTGTCGAGCATCTATCGAGCATCCAGAAAGTTTTTCGATCGATCAACCTAGCTATCGAAAGGTGTCGAGATTGCGATAAAAAACAACTGAAGAACTCGATAGAAAAGCTAGGTGTCGAGAGGTGTTAAGGAGCTGTCAAGATTGCTTAAAAACAATTTTTCAAAGAAGAGAAAAACACAGACATGAATACAATCAAACATGCAACTCAACCAAGGATCCAAACAACATTTTGAACTATCAAAATCATCTCTCAACAAAAATTGTTAAGCACATAGATCCCAAGACACACACACACACACACAACAAGTCTAACCAATTTTATTTTTCAAAAACAAGTTAAGACAGTTTAGTGAGCATACATTAACACATGTAAACCTTGTGATGACCAAATCACATTATACCTGCACATGTATCAAGAGTAGCAAAGAATATTGTGTGTGGTGTATAAAAAACATCGTAAGATTGCATAAGTGTATACATGTTATGACAATTTGAGATATGAGAAAATCACTTTGACTTGCACACAATCATAACTGTTTGATGGGGACTATCACCTTCGAGGTACATTCTATAACTCCCACATCTCCTAAAGTACACGCTTGCAATCATATATAAATCATTTTGATTTTTTTGCTTTTTATTTTTCTTTCATATTTTTCTTTTTAAGTGAATCACGCATGGGCATATAAGAGAGAGAAAAGAAATATCCAATGATGTTAAGCATTTGACATTCCAATTTTGCTATGCCGAAACATACATATGTCATTTCATGATTGGCGGGCAACAGTGGTGAGATGGTTATTTATGCATTTCTCTTAGGGTTTTCTAGTCCTTCCCGTCAAAAAGAGTGATACGAGTGTTAAGCACAAGAGATTACTTAATCTTACTCATCACAAACACAAGCCACAAAGTTTACTTACTTAGTTGTGCATAGAGATACTCATCTAAGCTACAAGAGATACAAAATTTAGAAAACTTTGTTTCAATGGTCATCCAAGGTACACAAGTACCAATGTACACAAACACACACTGTTTTTTGTATTTTTCTGATTTTTCAAATTTTTTTATTTTTATATGAAAAAAAAAATAAAACTAAAAACAAACAAAAACATGTTAAACAAAACAAAGCATAAAACTAGATGCAAATGCATGAAAGCATGTTAGAAAAATGCAGTTGCATGAAAGCATGATTTCAAAAGCAGATAAGAAATCAAGCAAAGAGAGTCCTTTTTTAGATAAAAAGAATTAAAGCAGAGGACAAACAAAAAAGACAATTAAGTCTTAGGCTCCCTTCTCACCCACACAGTACGAGTCTTTGGCTGTGAAGATGAAAAGGCACGTGTCCTAGTATATCTACTAAAAGATATAGAAGAATTAGAATTCTCCTGAAATTGAGTTAAAAAGCTCAAAACTTTTAATAACTCTCCAAACAAAGGTGTAGGTCCTTGAGAGGAAATTTGTGACCATTTGGACACTTACTTTTGAGGATACAACTTAAACCAATTAGAACGGATGTGTCCAGAAACACCACAGTTGTGACAAACATGAGGTCTAACAAAGGATTTAGAATTAGACAAATGAGTTACGGATTTCATACCTTTATCTTTTTTTTATTTTTATATGAAAAAAAAATAAAACTGAAAACAAACAAAAACATGTTAAACAAAACAAAGCATAAAACTAGATGCAAATGCATGAAAGCATGATAGAAAAATGCAGTTGCATGAAAGCATGATGTCAAAAGAAGATAAGAAATCAAGTAAAGAGAGTTCTACCTTAGATAAAAAGAATTAAAGCAGAGGACAAACAAAAAAGACAATTAAGTCTTAGGCTCCTTTCTCATCCACACAACACGAGTCTCTGGCCGTGAAGATGAAAAGGCACGTGTCCTAGTATGTCTACTAAATGATATAGAAGAATTAGAATTCTCCTGAAATTGAGTTAAAAAGCACAAAACTTTTAATAACTCTCCAAACAAAGGTGTAGGTCCTTGAGAGGAAACCTATGACCGTTTAGACACTTTCTTTTAAGGATACAACTTAAACCAATTAGGACGGATGCGTCCAGAAACACCACAATTGTGACAAACATGAGGTCTAACAAATGATTTAGAATTAGACAAATGAGTTATAGATTTCATACCTTTATCACCTTTCTCAGATTGGGGCACAAAGACAGTCCTTGATCCAGAAGCTGTGGAAGAGGAGGGGCTGGAGGAAACAGCAAATCCTAAGTTAATCTTATCAGAACTAGGCTTTTGAGCACTTAATAACTTATCAAGCTTTGCACTAGACATTCTCTCTATTTGAGTTCTAGCTTGACAAAGCTCAACCTCAAGATTCTTGACCTTCTCTTCTAATGAGTTGTTCTCCACAACAAGAGTCTCAACTAACCTTGTAGTCTCATCTAGTTTGACTGACAGATTAACTTTTTCAGTTTTTACCTAATTAAACTCTTTTCTACAAAGATGAGATGTCTTTTTAGATTTTATAAATTCAGTGCATAGCTTATCATAGGCTTCCTGAAGGGTCATCTTCTTGGGTACTTCATCATCAGAAGAATCCTCATTGTCACTAGCACTCTCCACAATCACCTTATCAGTTGAGACAACAAAGGCCATAATGTGACTACATTCATCCACATACTCATCAGAAGAGTCATTCTCAATATCACTCCAAGTAGCAACCAACCCATTATTTTTTGAATTCTTGATCTTTCCCTTCATAAGATAGTTTGGGCACTCTATCCTCATATGACCAAAAGTTTGCACTCATGGCACTGAATAAGGGGTTTCTCATTCTTGCCCTTCCTAGAGGATTTACATTTCCTAGGAGGTTTGCCCTTATCCTTTTTCCTAAATTGAAGAAGCTTGATAATCTTATCAGTTATGAAGGTTAGATCCTCATCCTCATCATCATCTTCATCTTCATCTTCAGAGTCCTCAATCTTTTCCTCTATACCCTTAAGAGCCAAGTTTTTACTCTTTCCACCTTTTCCCTTTGAGCCTAATCCCATCTCATAGGTTTGAAGGTTTCCTACAAGCTCAGTCAAAGGAATTTGATCGATGTCTTTCACTTCTTCAATGGCAGTTATCTTGGCATGGAATCTTTCAAGTAAGGACCTAAGGATTTTTCTAACAATCTTGGATTCTGCTTTAGATTCTCCAAGGTTGAAGGTAGTTCACAATATCCTTGAGTTTAGCATAGAACTCATCAAAGGTTTTATCCTCCTCCACCCTTATCTCTTCAAAACTACTAGTGAGTTGTTGAAGCTTCAAAGTCTTTACTGTCTTGATACCTTCATAGGTGGTCTCAAGAATGGTCCATGCTTCCTTGGAAACTTTCGTGGATGATATTTTCTTGAATTCCTCATTGGTCACTCCACAAAACAAAGCATTCAAGGCTCTACTGTTGAAATTTTCTGCTATGATTGTTGATTCATCCCAATCCACCAGTGCTTCCTTTGGCTTAATCCAGCCAACTTCAATAGCTTGCAATACCTGTTCACCTAGAGCCTGCAAAAAAACTTTCATACCAACTTTCCAGTACGTATAATTAGTGCCATCAAAATAAATAAGGAATCAAAAGAGATTGTCCACAATCCATGACAATAGGGGTCAAGGATCACACTCAGGAAATTAATCCAATTAGAGTGAACCCACTCTGATACCACTTGTTAGGAAATTTAGACCCTAGTTAATAGAATTAACAAGTTTTAAATCCAAGTTGTTAATTAGATTCATTATGAATAAAACTTGTTAATACAAACAAACATCAATATCATGTCAAAATCATGCAGCGGAATAAAATAAATAAGACAAGATATGATGACCTAGGAAAATTAATGAAACAAACTAGTTTCACAGCAAAAAACCTGGGGGGAAACCTTCCCGAAAAGCAATTCACTATAGTAAAGAGAAGTTTTAGATCTAGTACAAAACCTTTTTTCCTAGACTCTACAATCTCCGTAGATGAACTTGTAGCAAAAACCTTCTACCGCTTCAAAACCTTTAAACTCTTCAATATATGAACACCACCCTTTTTGATACACGGATCCCAGTACGTGACTCACTCACCAACTTGAGGAAGATGTTAGCTGCAAAGTTCTTCACTTCATCAACAATGAAGATCAAGAAGCACTTGGTTACAAAAACCTAAGGCGCAAAGACGCAGTAACTTCTTTCAGGGAGAATAAGGCATCGATCACCTTTTGCATATGTTCTCCTTGTATTCTCTTATGTGACGGTCTCTAAAATAAGCATTATATATGTCTAGGGTTGAGAGAAAAGAAACTCTACACAAATACATAAGCATGGGCCGAAAATCAGATGTGAAAAACTGATTTTCGTAATTCTCAATAGATACCTCGATAGATAGTATCTGTCGAGCCTCATTAAACCTCGATAGTTAGCTATCTGTCGAGCAGCTGTCGAGATTTAATGAATCAACACTTCTTCACTTGTTTCTTGGACAGATTTGCATGGCTTCAATACTAGACTTGAACTATTATTCTTTGAAGTATTAAACACATTACCCAATTACAAGTAAAGTGCGTTTTATCAAAGGATTTGCCAATTACACAAAATAGTGACATATGTTCCTAACATGAATCACATATGTCCTAACTATCTCCCCCTTTGGCAATCTGTGACAAAACCACAACAAACAAATGAAGATATTAGAAAAGTCATAAATCACTTAACTCATACTCACCTGTTGAATACAATAAAATCTATCCTAACACAAACTCTTGAAAAACTTTGCAAGAAGAGAGTTTATGGCAAGTAGACTTTAACAACTTGTATTTCTGAAACACTTTAAACAAAACTCATCAAGCCATCTTTGTGTGAAACAAAAATAATAGATTACATACAAGTAATAAGAAACATGTGTATAAAGAAAAGAAAAGAAACAATACATGGAAAGATAGGTGAAGAAGACATACATCATCATATATATATTGCAGATAAGCACAATGTATGTAAACTTGGTCACAAGACCGGTGTACAAGAAGAAGGAGGTAAGCACTCCCCCTAACAAGATGAAACACATCTCCCCTTTACAAAGGCATGTATTTCTCCCCCTAACATGTCGAATCTTAAAAAAAACCACAATTTCTCTCCCCCTTTTTGTCATAATTGACAAAGGGTACAAGAAACTAGAAAGCTTCACCCGAGAAATATAAAGATGATCAAGAGGGCACAAGAAATCCATATAAATGCATAAATGTAATGAAACAAGATGCTATGGATGACAAGATAAATGAAATACGCAAAACATGTGAAAAACAATGCATGCAAGGGGATCTCGTTGGATCGAGAGGTGTCGAGCATCTATCGAGCATCCAGGAAGTTTTTCGATCGATCGACCTAGCTATCGAGAGGTGTCGAGATTGCGATAAAAAACAACTGCAGAACTCGATAGAAAAAGCTACGTGCCAAGAGATGTCGAGGAGCTGTCAAGATTGCTTAAAAACAATTTTTCAAAAAAGAGAAAAACACGGACATGAATACAATCAAACATGCAACTCAACCAAGGATCCAAACAACATTTTGAACTATCAAAATCATCTCTCAACAAAAATTGTTAAGCACATAGATCCCAAAACACACACACACACACACACACATTAAACAAGTCTAACCAATTTTATTTTTCAAAATCAAGTTAAGAGAGTTTAGTGAGCATACATTAACACATGTAAACCTTGTGATGACCAAATCACATTATACCTGCACATGTATCAAGAGTAGCAAATAATATTGCATGTGGTGTATAAAAAACATCGCAAGATTGCATAAGTGTATACATGTTATGACAATTTGAGATATGAGAAAATCACTTTGACTCGCACACAATCATAACTGTTTGATGGGGACTATCACCTTCGAGGTACATTCTATAACTCCCACATCTCCTAAAGTACACGCTTGCAATCATATATAAATCATTTTGATTTTTTTGCTTTTTATTTTTCTTTCATATTTTTCTTTTTAAGTGAATCATGCATGGGCATATAAGAGAGAGAAAAGAAATATCCAATGATGTTAAGCATTTGACATTCCAATTTTCCTATACCGAAGCATACAGATGTCATTTCATGATTGGCGGGCAACAGTGGTGAGATGATTATTTATGCATTTCTCTTAGGGTTTTCTAGTCCTTCCTATCAAAAAGAGTGATACGAGTGTTAAGCACAAGAGATTACTTAATCTTACTCATCACAAACACAAGCCACAAAGCTCACTTGCTTAGTTGTGCATAAAGATGCTCATCTAAGTTTCAAGAGATACAAAATTAAGAAAACTTTGTTTCAATAGCCATCCAAGGTACACAAGTACCAATGTACACAAACACACACTGTTTTTTGTATTTTTCTGATTTTTCAATTTTTTTTATATTTTTATATGAAAAAAAAATAAAACTAAAAACAAACAAAAACATGTTAAACAAAACAAAGCATAAAACTAGATGCAAATGCATGAAAGCATGTTAGAAAAATGCAGTTGCATGAAAGCATGATTTCAAAAGCAGATAAGAAATCAAGCAAAGAGAGTCCTTCTTTAGATAAAAAGAATTAAAGCAGAGGACAAACAAAAAAGACAATTAAGTCTTAGGCTCCTTTCTCACCCACACAGCACGAGTCTTTGGCCGTGAAGATGAAAAGACATATGTCCTAGTATATCTACTAAAGGATATAGAAGAATTAGAATTCTCCTGAAATTGAGTTAAAAAGCTCAAAACTTTTAATAACTCTCCAAACAAAGGTGTAGGTCCTTGAGAGGAAACACGTGACCGTTTGGACACTTGCTTTTGAGGATACAATTTAAACCAATTAAGACAGATGTGTCCAGAAACACCACAGTTGTGACAAACATGAGGTCTAACAAAGGATTTAATATTAGACAAATGAGTTATGGATTTCATACCTTTATCTTCTTCTTTTTTTTATATGAAAAAAATAAAATAAAACTGAAAACAAACAAAAACATGTTAAACAAAACAAAGCATAAAACTAGATGCAAATGCGTGAAAACATGATAGAAAAATGCAGTTGTATGAAAGCATAATTTCAAAAGCAGATAAGAAATCAAGTAAAGAGAGTTCTACTTTAGATAAAAAGAATTAAAGTAGAGGACAAACAAAAAGGACAATTAAGTCTTAGGCTCCTTTCTCACCCACACAACACGAGTCTTTGGCCGCGAAGATGAAAAGGCACGTGTCCTAGTATGTCTACTAAAGGATATAGAAGAATTAGAATTTTCTTGAAATTGAGTTAAAAAGTTCAAAACTTTTAATAACTCTCCAAACAAACGTATAAGTCCTTGAGAGGAAACCTGTGACCGTTTAGACACTTGCTTTTGAGGATACAACTTAAACCAATTAGGACGGATGTGTCCAGAAACACCACAATTGTGACAAACATGAGGTCTAACAAAAGATTTAGAATTAGACAAATGAGTTATGGATTTCATACCTTTATCACATTTCTCAAATTGGGGCATGATAGGCCACAAACTGAATGACCCCTTGTGATTAAACCAATTAATTAATTAGCCAAATTATTAATTAATCAATTTATTATGCAAATGCGTGGAAGCACAAACAAATCACCAATAAACTAATTATGCAGCAGAAATTAAATAATACGGTGATTTGTTTACGAATGGGGAAAAACCTTGCGGCAAAAACCACACCGGGTGATTTTCAGGTCACCACTCCTGAAACTCCACTATTATCAAATTAAGTGGTTACAAGTAAAGGAATCCCAAGTACCTTACCAACCTACAGTTGAACCCTTACCCCAATGCCCAATTGAACTTGATCTGTAGTGACAGTTCCCCCTTTTGATGCACGACTCCTAAGTACATGACTAACCAATGCGCGGATCCCAGTACGCGACTTCAACACCAACTTAGAAGGAAAGCTTGGTTGCAAAGTTCTTCAGTTCATCCTACACGATGAAGATCAGGAAGATGCTTGGTCACAAAACCCTTTGGTGCAAATACACAACAACTTCTTTAGAAGAGATGAACTAGGTCAAGAACTTCGTCTTTGATCACAAATTGCTTGAACAGAGTTTGCTCAATACCTGTGCAACTTGTGTACAATTTGACGGCTCTTAAAATAATCCTTTTATATGTCTAGGGTTAGGAGAAAAGAATTTCCAAAGACACATTCACGGATCCCAAGAAATCAGATCAGAAAATCTGATTTTATAAATCTCGACAGATAGCAAGGTGTCGAGGAGCAATCGAGCAGGTGTTAAGCTTTAATGAATTTGCACTTCAGCTTGTTTTTCTTGGACAGACTTGATGACTTCAACACTTGATCTTGAAACCTTATTTCTTGAAGTATTAAAAACACCTAGAACTACCCAATTACAAGTAGACTGCGTTTTGTCAAAGGATTAGCCAATTTACATAAACAAATGACATATGTTCTTAACAAGTGAAAACACATATGTCCTAACAGGGCACAAAGACAGTCCTTGATCCATAAGCCGTGGAAGAGGAGGGGCTGGAGGAAACAGCAAATCCTAAGCCAATCTTATCAGAACTAGGCTTTTAAGCACTCAATAACTTATCAAGCTTTGCACTAGACATTCTCTCTATTTGAGTTCTAGCTTGACTAAGCTCAACCTCAAGATACTTGACCTTCTCTTCTAATGAGGTGTTCTCCACAAAAAGAGTCTCAACTAACCTTGTAGTCTCATCTAGTTTGACTGACAGATCAACTTTTTCAGTTTTTACCTCATTAAGCTCTTTTCTACAAAGATAAGAAGTCTTTTCAAATTTTATAAATTCAGTGCATAGCTTATCATAGGCTTTCTGAAGGGTCATCTTCTTGGGTATTTCACCATCAAAAGAATCCTCACTGTCACTAGCACTCTCCACAATCACCTTATCAGTTGAGACAACAAAGGCCATAATGTGACTACATTCATCCACATACTCATCAGAAGAGTCATTCTCAATATCACTCCAAGTAGCAACCAACCCTTTATCTTTTGAATTCTTGATCTTTTCCTTCATAAGATAGTTTGGGCACTCTATCCTCATATGACCAAAAGTTTGCACTCATGGCACTGAATAAGGGGTTTCTCATTCTTGCCCTTCCTAGAGGATTTAGATTTCCTAGGAGGTTTACCCTTATCCTTTTTCCTAAATTGAAGAAGTTTGATAATCTTATCAGTTATGAAGGGTAGATCCTCATCCTCATCATCATCTTCATCTTCACTTTCATTTTCATCTTCAGAGTCCTCAATCTCTTCCTCTATACCCTTAAGAGCCAAGTTTTTACTCTTTCCACCTTTTCCCATTGAGCCTAATCCCATCTCATAGGTTTGAAGGTTTCCTACAAGCTCAGTCAAAGGAATTTGATCGATGTCTTTCACTTCTTCAATGACAGTTATCTTGGCATGGAATCTTTCAAGTAAGGACCTAAGGATTTTTCTAATAATCTTGGATTCTGCTATAGATTCTCCAAGGTTGAAGGCAGAATTCACAATATCCTTGAGTTTAGCATAGAACTCATCAAAGGTCTTATCCTCCTCCATCCTTATCTCTTCAAAACTACTAGTGAGTTGTTAAAGCTTCAAAGTCTTTACTGTCTTGATACCTTCATAGGTGGTCTCAAGAATGGTCCATGCTTCCTTGGAAACTTCCGTGGATGATATTTTCTTGAATTCTTCATTGGTCACTCCACAAAACAAAGCATTCAAGGCCCTACTATTGAAATTTTTCGCTATGATTGTTGATTCATCCCAATCCACCGGTGCTTCCTTTGGCTTAATCCAGCCAACTTCAATAGCTTCCAATACCTGTTCACCTAGAGCCTGCAAAAAAATTTTCATACCAAATTTCCAGTACATATAATTAGTGCTATCAAATAAATGAGGAATCAAAAGAGATTGTCCACAATACATGACAACAGGGGTCAAGGATCACACTCAGGAAATTAATCAAATTAGAGTGAACCCACTCTGATACCACTTGTTGGGAAATTTAGACCCTAGTTGATAGAATTAACAAGTTTTAAACCCAAGTTGTTAATTAGATTCATTATGAATAAAACTTGTTAACACAAACAAACATCAATATCATGTCAAAATCATGCAGCGGAATAAAATAAACAAGACAAGATATGATGACCCAAGAAAATCAATGAAACAAACTAGTTTCACAGTAAAAAACCTGAGGGGAAACTTTCCCGAAAAGCAATTCACTATAGTAAAGAGAAGTTTTAGATCTAGTACAAAACTTTTGTTCCTAGACTCTACAGTCCCCGTAGATGAACTTGCAGCAAAAACCTTCTACCGCTTCAGAACCTTTGAACTCTTCAATATATGAACACCACCCTTTTTGATGCACGGATCCCAGTATGTGACTCACTCACCAACTTGAGGAAGATGTTGGCTGCAAAGTTCTTCACTTCATCAACAATGAAGATTAAGAAGCACTTGGTTACAAAACCCTAAGGCGCAAAGACGCAGTAGCTTCTTTCAGAGAGAATAAGGCATCGATCACCTTTTGCATATGTTCTCCTTGTATTCTCTTATGTGACGGTCTCTAAAATAAGCCTTATATATGTCTAGGGTTGTGAGAAAAGAAACTCTACACAAATACATAAGCATGGGCCGAAAATCAAATTTGAAAAACTGATTTTCGTAATTCTCGATAGATACCTCAATAGATAGTATCTGTCGAGCCTCATTAAACCTCGATAGTTAGCTATCTGTCGAGCAGCTGTCAAGATTTAATGAATCAACACTTCTTCACTTGTTTCTTGGAGAGATTTGTATGGCTTCAATACTAGACTTGAACTCTTATTCTTTGAAGTATTAAACACATTACCCAATTACAAGTAAAGTGCGTTTTGTCAAAGGATTGGCCAATTACAAAAAATAGTGACATATGTTCCTAACGTAAATCACATATGTCCTAACAATGTGCACACAAGTTCCGCCCAGAAAACCCTAAAACACAAACGAACAGAGCAGAACACTTAAACACGCACTCTAACAACCTAATAGACTTTTAAAACATACAAAAATTTAAATCTAGGCTAGATAAACATGTTAAAGCATATTGCAACAAGAAAGCAAAACAAATAGAAGGATTAAAAGAATGAAAAAAGATGAAAAGGAAAAAAGCAAAGTTTGAACTAATACCTCAAAGAAAGTCTCTTCAAGCTTGATTTTTTACCGTTCCCCTCAGTTAAATGTATTCACAAACCAATAAAAAAAGTGATTTGTAATATCAAACTCAAAGATCAAGGCTAGAAAATGTCATAATCAAAAGAAAGTTGACTTGAGGATATTTTGTGAAAAACTCCCTCTTTGATTCACTATTTCTAGTGAATCTTAGTGTTTTCCTATTGGATTTTTGTGTGTTTTAAAAATATATCATGTAAGGCTTTTTATAGTATGAAAAAGGGGTTTGGAACAATCCCTAGACGATGTGGGATTCGTGCAAACCTCAACATAAATGTAGAAAACTTACCTTGTATAGTTTTGGAAATCGATATGCGTGTGCAAGATCAGGCCTACGTATGCAAGCAAAAAGCTACGTGCATAGGCTGATTCTTGCATGCACATAGCGAGGGGTTCCTTTGGTTTTATTTTTCAAATTTTGATTTATTTGCTCGTTAAAAGTTATATTTTTCATTTTAATACTTCTCAAGTCAATTTAACTTCTAATTGGGCCCTAAACCAACATTAGGTCTCAGAATTTAGCATCATTGGGGAATGCAGGCCCAAGTCATAAGGGATGCAAAATGCGGTGTCTATAGACGATTGTAGGGTGGGTCGGGTAAAGGATGAGTTAGAGGTTTTTTAATATTCCTATTGAGATAATTATGACATATATTGATGAGATAAAAATTAAATATAAAAGAAAATGGTGATGATAAGAGTATTGGGAGAAAAGTAAGACATTGAAAATATAAGTCAAGTCCCTTTGGTTGGTTTGCTCAAGTGGTCTTCCCTTATCTTCCCTAATGTTTAGAGTAATTCTAGTTTGAGAAAGGAGCACTAGCTGAGATTGCTTGGTAAGAAATAGGGAATAACTTAGATATGTATTAAAAAAAAACTAAATTATAAGTATAATTAAGTTCAACATATAAATAAAAGATTTATATATACATTCGGAGTAGAATGAGGTAATATGGGGTGGGCTAAACAAAACCCATCACTGTCCCATCCCCTCTTGAAGCAAGGAAAATCTGCATAGAGAAAATAAAGGATAAGGAAACACAATGTCTCACAATTACTAGAAAGATTGTTACGGAATCTTTTCGAGAAGAGTGCATTGAATACGACACTATTAAGTACATATTGAAAGTACTTATGCTACACAACATTCTCAGAATGATAAACATAAACATCAACATTAACATATACATATACACAAACTAACAAATTAAATTTAACAATTAATAATTTGGAGAAACCAACAACAATTACACACACACACACATTAATAACTTAAATTTATATGTTTATATACAAACATTATCAAATAACAAATTTAATGAGTTTTTAATAGTAATTTTGAAATTTTTTCTATTTTT
This sequence comes from Quercus ilex subsp. ballota, assembly GCA_032727855.1. Lineage (NCBI taxonomy): Eukaryota > Viridiplantae > Streptophyta > Magnoliopsida > Fagales > Fagaceae > Quercus > Quercus ilex. The sequence goes on along the minus strand of CM064912.1, from coordinate 62,774,750 downwards.
AAAAATATTTGATGTAAAATACTAATTCTTATTTACCTTTTGTTTCAATTAACTTATTAGTATAACTATTAGTGGTGTATCAATATAAAAGGTCAATATTATAGTTAGCAAAATCCTATAATTGTGAGCAAAAATATATTGAAATAAATAAATAAGGTTGCAATAAAAGAAAGATAAAGGAAAGCAACTAATAAAATTGTTTGTGTTGGAAAACACAGTTTTCCATCTCATATAAAAACACACAACGGAAATAAACAGATCTACGTCATTCGTGTGAGATAACATGGAACATCTATATTTTTAGAAACATCACCACCTCCTCGAAGCATGTCCTCATTTCATTGATTTTCTCCTTAATCATCTTGTATAAATCTTACATACTCTTACTGCTACCTTTAATGAATTCATTTGTCAATAGTAGCTTGTAATCCTATCCTAGCTGATAATTTGGATTAACATGGTAGATTGGACCGAGTGATACCAACTTTGGCTCATAAGACTCACGGAAATCGTCATGAACTCGTTGCAAGAAGGCATACTTTGATGCAGTAAAATTAAAAAAACAAATGAATATTGAAAAAATTGAACTTGGGAAGACTTTCAATCTTCACCCCAATTCCACGTATGCCCAAGATGTGTGGTCTCTCAATTAGTTGTATACGTACTTATTTAAGAGAATAAGAGAGCGACTTGATAAAATCTGTCTGTTTCTCTTTTAATCATACATATATATTTTACTGCACTTGCAGTTACTTTATTTAATAACTCTTATTAAATAAAAAATTGATTATCTAATTGGATTAGCCCTTTAAACCAGCCCAATTAGGTTTTAGTGTGTGGCTTGGGGTGTAACCAAAAGGGACAAATAAAACTCTAGCTCCAATGGGTTTTGGGCTTATCTATCAACTCTTAACAAGTCCAAAGTTATCATTAATTATATTTAACACCACTATATAATTATAATTACACTCCAGGCTTTATTAATAAATTATATCCCAAGACTTTATTATCTAAACATTTAACCCATTCATGAAAATATTCGTAGTAATACAATGTCTAAATGTTCATGTTACCATTATTTTAGATAATAAAACAACTTTATTACTTATAACATAATGTCATACATAGCATTATACAATAGAATTTTAAGGCACTAATCCTAATAGTTCAAACGACATATTCATTGAAAAAATTGTCTGAATGATTTATTCATTGTATATGCACCGCATAGCATTATCTATAGTTTATCCTTTTTATTTATTACTAAAGTTAATTGAATTTTAGATAATGCATACCATGGTAGAAAAATATTGATGGTATGTTTTGCAGGAAGCTTGTTCATTATCAACAGCATTTACATCTTTCTAAGAAAAAACGTTTAAACCATGACGTTGTGGAGTTTTCGTAATTAATATTGGGAGTTTTATTCATGGATTTGATGCAGTTACATTCATTTATTTTTCATATTACACTTTTAAATGGATAATTTCCCATTTTTGTCTTTTTTAAAATTAAAATTGTCATATTGAGAAATTTTAATATTTTATTGATCTAGTGCAAGTACAATTCATATGGTTTTGATTGATACAAGCAATGACTTTGCTAATTCTATGACGAAGATGGCTCCAAAGATTGCCCAATATTCTTAGAATGATGGTCATGTTATTAGTCTTTTTGCTCCAAAGAAACACACACACATGAAAATACATACAATCACACACCCAGACATTTAAAAAAAATACATAAACATAACTATTAACATAGTATACACAAACTAACACACTATAATCAATAACAATTAATTTATAAGAACAAAAAATTGAATAAATAAATACACACGTTAATAAATTAAATTTAAATGTTCATATACAAAAATTCACGATGTAAAAAACTGAATTAGTTTTGAAACGTAATTTTATGCTTATTTTATTTTCAATATGTTATCTGTGATTTAAAATACTACTACTTATTTACTCCTTTGCACAAACTTATTAACATAATTGTTCATAGTGTATCGATGTGAAAGGTTAATGTTTTAGCTAACAAAAACCTATAACTGTGAAGGGGGGGAAAAAAGAAGAAGTAAATTAGGGCAAAGGCATGCAATGAAAAAAAAAATAAAGTAGAGGGACTAATAAAATAGTATAAACTATTCGAAAACTATTTGCATCTCATACAAATCATGTGCAGCATAAAAGAAAAACCAACATCTACTTTTATTATGCTTGAACACATGCACTTTTGAATTTTCTAATTAGTATAGAGTCATACCTTTTGTGCATCTACTTTGCATCTACTTTGAAAAAACTCACCAAGAACAAACTCATCAAGAACACTTGATTCCTTGTAACATCTAAAGTCCTAGAAACTTAATTTTGAAATTTCATTGATCTTCGCTTCAATGACCACTTAATTGTTTGTAAGAGTGGACTCTCTTCCTTGACTTCAAAACCCTAGTCGTGTGCTCCTCGGAGAGTTGAAAAATATGACATTTCTTCTCTTTTTCAATTGTGTAGCCAAAGAGGGTGAGAGAGAACTTTTCCCACTTAAAACTATAGTGCAAAGACTTAGATTTTCATTAAATGACTAATCTTTTTTATTTTTTTTAACACATAATGGATTAGCTAATTGGCTAGCTTATGTGGGCTTTTTAGAGTGTGGCTTGAAGTGGGGCCAAAGGGAAATAAAAACACTAGTTCGAATGGGTCTTGCAAATCCTGTCATTTATATATTTCACTATAAAGTTTTGGTGGCACTCTAAGTTTCTATATGATTATTTAATCATCCCAAGACTTTATTAAATAGAAGTTAATGCAGGGATTCAAAAGGCCAAAAAAATCTTAAGTGGTGTGGGGTGAGAGAGAACCAAATCCTAGCTAAGTCCCACATCACCTAGTTAAGGGGAGGTCTTGCGCCTTATACGGAGACCTTGGACTCTAACTGGTATAAGCCTTTTAAAACCATGAGGGGCAACCCAAAGTGGACAATATCATGCCAATGATGAGCTAGGGCGTGACAGTTAACCTTTCCATGAAATCATCCATAGTGAAATAAAGTTAATGGTTACTATCACTTTATAAATCCCTTCATCTTAAGTTCTTGAATCCTTAGTTTAATCTCTTGATTAGTTTTATATCCTTATGAAGTCTAACTCTATTGAATATAAATTATAGTAACTCCTTACTAAAATGATTGTACATAATACTCTAAGTAATCAGTTCCAATTATCTTTTACAAGGGGATGTTTCGTGTCTCTTTTTTCAAGATTATGAATTTCCTCTTGAGGAATAATGCTTTTAACATGCTACATGTGATTACCCAATATACTAAGGTATTAATTGAACAAGATCTTGCTCCAAAATAAAAGTAGTGAGATTTATTTGTTCAAGTAACAGTAACTAGTAGAACAAAAAATCTCATAGTAGCCCAATTCAATGTATCCCCAACACTTGAGACACATCAACATATCAATCAAAAGTCTCTAATTCCACAATCAAGATAAATTATCATAATCGACATGCTACAGTATTTGTAGATGGAATGCCCAAATTTCATAGACTATGAACTAATATTTATGAGTTTACAAAGCACTTTTGATATTCTATATGTGAACATCATTCTCATACCTAAATCATACATAATGCATCTTATGGACTACACGTAATGTCCAATAACTTATGCACAAATAGTCTAAAAAATAATAAAACTTTCTTAAGTCCTAACATAGAAGTCATTATAATGGACTAAAAATTCAGAAATAAGTCCATACAAAATTTTCCCAAAATAATTTGAATTGTAATGCTTTTAGATCCACATGAAATGACTTCATTTACTTGTGCAGCAAGGTCAAGGAAAGTCATTATTGAGTCAATTTTAAGAGTGATTCTAGGAAGATGATTAGGAAATCATTTGAGAAACTACATTGAATATGCCTCTCTCAATTGCATCTTGAAAGTCATTTCATTGCCCAACATTCTCAAGGTGATGGTTTCACATGTGTGCTTTCTACTTGTAGTTTAAAAGAAAGAATAGCACCACACACACGCACACACACATATGGGCAAAACTTAGATAAAACACTTAATTAGGTATTGTTCCTTAGGTATTTGTTTTAAAATTCAATCACATGTCTACTTAAACAAAACACGAAATGCATTAACATTGTATGTTTTTTCTTCTTCTTCTTCTTTTTCCTATGTATGTGTTAAACCCCATTTAGAAAACTAGTGAGAAACCATGGAACTGCAACCACTCTCACTTCTCAATTCTCACCCTTAATCTTAGACTTCTAAATGTTTGAAGAAATTAAATCAAGCTTCTCTCTCTCTCTCTCTCTCTCTCTCTTCACACGAACTCTCAAATTTGTACTAGTACATGGGAAGAATAGGGTCAGTGATTCCTACTGCTTTGTTGGCAGGCGCTGAAATCAGTGTCAAAGAGATTCAATCAGTAGCTGCTTTTTCTGATCATTACATGCATTCCATTTACATTGTATTGGTTAGCTCGCCCAAGCTTGATCCTAATGGTACCCTTATGTATATGCATTGTTCCTTTAGCAAATTCTGATATGGGTTAAATTCTGATATGGGTTTGTGTTATTTTGAGGTTTCGTAGAGTTTTTGTTTGTCAGGGATTAAAATCATCCATGCTAGTACCCTATCCTCCATGCCCTCTTGGATATTAAGAAAGCTAAAAGTTTTACGTGCTTGGATTTCATCGAAGTTGTATAGTATGCAAAGTGGGAGTTCACCGGAGTTTGAAATTTTTTTAATAGCTTCGTGGATGCTCTGGAATTATAGGAACACAAAATGGAGAGGAGAAATGATCCCACAAGCTAAAGTAGCTTGGAAGAATACTATGTGACGGGAATTTAGACCCCTTAAACAACCAGATTGCGTAGCCTAGATTAATTAGCCAAGTTGTTACTTAGTCAAATTAAGCAATTCTAGGTTAAAACAATCCAAACAATCATATCAAGAATATAAAGCAGCGGAAAATAAATAACACAAGATATGATCACCCAGGAAACCACACGGTAAAAACCTGGGGAGGATTTGACCCACCGATCCTCAAGGCTAACCTGAATTCACTATGAAAGAATTGAAGTTCATACAAAAGGACTACAAGCTCCCCGCTCGACTTCCTAATGCTACCCACCAGTAGAACTTCCTGACACGACCACGCGCAGGCTCCGAATCCACGGACTACTTCTTTCTTGAATTCCTCAATCAGCTACAAGCTCCCCGCTTGCTTTTCTTTTAAGTTCCAATGGTTGCAACGGTAATGATCTTCAAGATGTTGAAATCATCTCTACCATGAAAACCCTAAGTTTTGTGTAAAGGAAAGCTCCTCAAAGATCTCACAAGAGATTCACACAAAACAGCAATGTATGAGCAACAATACAATATGGACAACCTTCAAAAACGTGACTAGGGTTTAGTTTATATACCTAGGGTAAAAACATAAAACCCTAAACGTTTAATGAAGTAGGGCTGAGTTGGAAATTCTGCAGAAAAATCAACCTGTGCGATTTTCGATCGATCGAGTCTATTCTTCGATCGATCGAGCCAGGCCAAAAGTCCCAAGTACTTCTGCAGCCACTCGATTCCAACTTTACAATATTAAACCAACTTTGAGCAAGTCTAAATAAGACTAAATACAATGTTTTGATCATGGTTTGCCAACATTACAAATTAGAGTTCTAAATACATAAAATCCTAAGACCTTAGAACCTAACAAACTCCCCCTTTGGCAATCCGTGACAAAACCTTAACTAACAGCTCAAAGTTTTACAAATGAAAAGCCCTTTACAAAGATAATGCTCATAAAATTCAATTCAGCCTAACTACTATCCATAGTTGCAAGTGTAGACAGCAGCTTAGTTGAATCAACCTGTATAATCCTGAAATACTCAACAAACGCATAAACGCATGTGTGACAGAAAAGAGTAAAACAACAGGTATAACATTCTTGTAAGATTCACACAACACAAAATAAAGACATATATGAATGAACAACTCATAAATATAAGTCAATAAGCAGTGAATCACAAAACAACAAGAATCAATGAATATAACATGTATATCAATCAATGTTACTCCCCCTAACATGAATATCCCCAAAAATGATATACAAAGTGAAGCACCTAGATACAATCTAAAAACTCCACAAGCTCCTCTAAAACAAAAAAAAAAATCTCCCCCTAACAACAAAAACTCCACTACAAGTCAAAAAACTCCACTCCCCCTTTTTGTGACGGAATGCCAAAGGGCAATCACAAGTCGCCATCAAAAGGAGGTGGTGAGGATGAATGAAGACGCGCAAAATCAGCTCGGAGAGCACGAATCTCGTCCATCAAGTCCACCAAAATCTGACCATGAGCCGCCTGAACGGTCATGACAGTCTCCAAAGTACGACGAACATCGAAGTCGGCCGAAGGAGGTGGAGGAACATCAGCAGCAGCATCATCATCACCAACTGGATCAGTAATATCCTCACCAGCAAGACCTGCAGAAGAAGAAGGAGGAGGTGCGCTACTAGAGGGCTCAGACCTAGGGTGTTTAGAACCAGCTCGAAGATGAGCGGCCCTCTGTCTAAGAAAAGACGCACCTATAGGAGCTATCACATGAACGGGCTCAGAGGAAGGAAAGCCACTAAGATCAAGATAGAGAAGAATCCTATGAATGAAAATAGGATGTACAAGAGCATGAGCAGTAGATGAACTCCTATAAACATCGTTCAAAGAACGAAGAAAAAGATGGGGAAAACTAATAGGAGCATCAGTAACCAGAGCGTACAAAAATACACACCTCTCAAGAGGAATAGTGTGAACATGGGAAATGGGCCAGATAGAATGACATGCTATCCTAAAGAACAGATAGTGTAACCCGGAGAGCTCAGCAGAAGTGATCCGAGGATCAGAACCCCACTGGACAGTAGTACCAGTGATGTAAGACAAAACATCGCTAATCTCGGGAGACTCAGCATAAGGATAGACAGGATGCTGGACCAATGGTACCCCTAGAGCATCAGCCACTACCCGAGGAGTAATGGTGTACTCTACGCCTCGTATCCAACTCTTTACTAGAGTGTTGGAATCATAGATGCGGATAGAGATGTTCGAATAGAACTCTCTAATCAAGGCAGAAGGTGGAGGAGGATCAGAAACATCCACCAAGGGTAACCAACCCCGACGCTCAAAATTTGCCCTAATGGCAGGATCAAGTTCATCTAACCGCACAGAACGCTCAGCCCAAATCTTTCTCTTAAGGTTTAGCTTCTCAAAAATCTCTTGGTTTTTCTCACTCGAAAACTTCTCACTATCAAAGGATGGAGGGGGTGAAGGAGAAGGTGAGGGAACATTCCTACGGGCTCTAGTCTTCCTAGGCATAGTGCTAAGGAAAGGACAGAGACACAAAGAGAAAACCACAAAGAACAAGAGAAAACAAAACCAAGGGCAGACTGCAAATTAGCACAATAAAGAATATAGAACAAAAATCTATATGATGCATGAACAATAAAATGTTGTGATGCATGATCTAATGCAGTAAACAATGAAGTTTAATTGAGAGTAATTTGACAAAATTGGCTTGAACAGGGAATTTCTATCAAAAATCCCAAAAATTGAAAACCACTTGTTGAAATTTTTTTTAACAAATTGATGAATTGATCATTACACAAGATTGAAAACAGATTAGAATAACCAATTTCATCAATACAACAAGCCAATTTCAGCAAATTCTACTCAAATTAACAAAAGCCCCAATTCGGATCAAGAACAAACCCTAGAATTTTCAATTTTTCACCAAACACAAAATTGATCAAATTAACATGTAAGAATCATGTTTATGATGTGTCCCCACAAAAACCCAATGATCAATTGCATAAAATAAGGTTTGAAACAAAAGAAAATCCCAAAATAGCAAATTGCGAAAATTGCCCCTAAATTCATGAATTTATGCATGAAAAGATGAAAATAAAATCAAAAGGAAGGGCAAAAGAGTCTTACCGGCTTGAGGAAAGAGAGATCTTGCAAAAACAACGGAGGAAAACGACAAAAATCTCTAAGGTGGAGCCTTGCCAACGCGGAGAGAGAGAAAAAGTTTGAAAAGTTTTGAATAGAAACTTTGAAAAAGTCAGAACTGATCTTTTAAAAAAGCTTTTCCACGATATTCGATCGATCGAAAATTACATTCGATCGATCGAAAAGCACAGTCATTTTAAGACAAATGAGAGCACTTTTTCGATTGATCGAAAAACAGGCTGGATCGATCGAAATGGGCAGAGGCTCACTAAATTTTGAAAAAATCACAGTTTTTGAAAAACACAAGCCTAATTTTGAAAATAACTCCTCAAAGCATTAAATTGAAGAAACAAAATGCATGAGTATGAGATGGAATGCTTTTTCAAAAACCCAAAATTTTGAACCCAATTTTTCTCAAAAACAAATTTCAATTATTCTCCCATTGAATTTTCTCAAGCAACAAATATGTTGTGCATAAATCTCAAGATATTTTCAAACTTGGTTGGTCAGACCAAAAACACACACACTAGCATGTACAGTGTTTAACAAAGAGTAACTTGTGTAGTGTGTGAAACTAGCAAAATCTTGAGATACATGTGAGGTGATATGTGAATAGCAATCAATCACAAAGTCTACAAAATTCATCACATAGAATTCAAAAAGAGACTATCACCTAAAGAGTTACATCCTATAACTCCCACATCTCCTAGAACAAAAGCTTGCAATCATGTAAGTTTCTTGTATTTTGCCCCATTATTTAGGTGAAATTTGGCATAAAGCCTAATAGTACACACCAGATTAGATTATGTGAAATGGCATCAAGCCTAATAGTACACACCAAATTTTAAGCATTAAGCATTTAAGCATTTAAAGAGGCTACACCTTATGTTCTTTTTGTGCTTGTGCTACACTTTCTCGAGCACAAAATCTTATGATATGCACTAAGGTGTTCATGATTGGCTAGTGAACAGTGGTGAGATGGTTATTTATGCCTTTCTCAAAAGGATCAAGTCCGACAGTCAAATAACATGTGACTTCAAGATCAAGACAAAGTGATTAATAACCATAAACATCTTTCCCACACAACATGCACTACAAAGCTTTAACTAGTAAAGTGCAATAAATAAGCTCATCAAAGCTAAACAAGGTACATAAGACATGTTATGTGTAAATAAATTGACCAACCTTGTTTTCAAAAATCAAGAAAAATCATGTTAAACATAATTTTTGCTTCCTCCTTTTCCTTTTTTTTTTTTTTTTTAATTAAAAAAAAGAGAAAACAAATAAATCCTAGAGTGAAATGCATGAATGTAATGCAATGCAAGTCCTAGAACAAAAAAAAAAAAAAAAACAATGGTCACAAAAGAATAGAGCAATGAAGCACAAGGACCATGTCAGAAAGACTCAATTAATTCGAGTCTTTTGCATCCAAAACTTTTTAGATGCACCACGAGCATTGGAGTTCTTATTCACATTTGAGTGATTCCCAACTCCAGGATTGGAATAAAGGTTTAACACCTTTACCAATTCACCAATTAATGCCATAGGATCTTGTGCTTGAGGCACAGACACTTTTGGTTTATTTGCTCTCTTATCAGCTTGAAGCTTGTAACAGTTAGGACGAATGTGTCCAGACTTACCACAATAATGACAAACCCAAGCAGGTTTACCATGCATCTTGTCCTTAGATTTGGTAGGCTCCTTAGGTTTAGATTCTCTTAAGTCTACCCTAATCTTCTTAGGTGGTGAAACTTCTACAGGTTTAACTACCTCACTCACAGGTGGTTTGACAGTTTCACTCACAACCTCACTCACAGAAGGTTCAGAAGAAGAAGAAGGAACAAAAGTAGTGGAATGTGGTCCAGTATCAAAGATGCTTTCAACATATCCTAACCCAGTTTTATCAGAAGGATACTTTTGAACATTCAGCATGTGATCAAGTTTAGAACTAGCAGATCTAGCAACAGATAAATCATGTTCCAAAGTTCTAACTTTATCAAGCAAAAGCATGTTCTCAGATTTAACATTATTCAAAAGCTCATTAGCATCAAACAGTTTAACAAGCAAATTTCTCTTTTCAAGCTCAAGAGAATCAATTTTCTTTAGGCCAAGATCAACTTTCATAGCATCCTTTGCAGCAATTTTGCAAAGTTTGTTATAGGCCTCTTGAAGATCTGCATCTTCAGAGAGTTCCCCATCAGAAGGGTTCTCTTCAGCAGATATGCTTTCATTGACTGTTGCAGTAGCCGTGAAAGCAATGAAGTTTCCATCCTCGTCACCACCGGACTCATCATCAGAAACCTCATTATCACTAAGGGTTACAGCCATAGCTTTACCCTTAGTCCTCAAGAATGTAGGACATTCAGATTTCACATGACCATACCCTTGACAGCCAAAACACTGAGGACCCAAAGAGTTATTAGAAGATTGACCAAAATTTTCTCTAGGTTTTTCAAAATTGTTAACCTTAGTGGGATCATTCTTCCTAAAATTTCTAGGTTCAGCAGTGTAAGTACCTCTTGCCTTTCTATTTGTATTCCTAAGAAAGTTCTTAAAGTTTTTGGCAAGATAGGCAATCTCTGTAGCAGAGAGCTCATCATCAAATCCACCATCATCAACATCATCAACTGACTTAAGAGCCATTGATTTGGATTTGTTCACTTTAGGTAGGTCAGACTCATAGGATTGAAGAGATCCTACAAGCTCATCAACAGGGATGGAGTCCACATCCTTGCTTTCAGTGATGGCAGTCACTTTGGGTCTAAAGTCTTCAGTTAAAGATCTAAGAATCTTCCTAACAATCTTAGGTTGATCATAGATTTCACCCAAATTAAAAGCAGAATTAACAATATCATTCAGTTTGGCATAAAATTCATCAAAGGATTCATCATCAGACATCCTAATGCTTTCAAACCTAGAAGTTAATTGCTGCAGTTTGTTTATCTTAACTGCCTTTGTGCCTTCATGCACAGTTTGGAGGATTTTCCAAGCAGTATGAGCAACCTCAACATTAGAGATCCTCTTAAATTCCTCCATAGAAACAGCATTAAAGATGGCATTCATAGCTTTGCTATTGAATCCAGCTGCTTCTTTTTGAGAAGTTTGCCACTCACTCACAGGAGTAGCGGGCTTCTCCCATCCGTATTCAACGGAATTCCAAACCCTTTCATCAATGGATTTCAGGAATGCTTTCATCCTTACTTTCCAATAGGCATAGTTGTTCCCATCAAAGTGAGGAGGAACAAACAGAGAGTGTCCATGCTCCATGACAACAGGGGTCAAGGATCAGCTCAGAGATTAAAAATCTCAAACAAAAAAGAGCTACCTGCTCTGATACCACTTGACGGGAATTTAGACCCCTTAAACAACCAGATTGCGTAGCCTAGATTAATTAGCCAAGTTGTTACTTAGTCAAATTAAGCAATTCTAGGTTAAAACAATCCAAACAATCATATCAAGAATATAAAGCAGCGGAAAATAAATAACACAAGATATGATCACCCAGGAAACCACACGGTAAAAACCTGGGGAGGATTTGACCCACCGATCCTCAAGGCTAACCTGAATTCACTATGAAAGAATTGAAGTTCATACAAAAGGACTACAAGCTCCCCGCTCGACTTCCTAATGCTACCCACCAGTAGAACTTCCTGACACGACCACGCGCAGGCTCCGAATCCACGGACTACTTCTTTCTTGAATTCCTCAATCAGCTACAAGCTCCCCGCTTGCTTTTCTTTTAAGTTCCAATGGTTGCAACGGTAATGATCTTCAAGATGTTGAAATCATCTCTACCATGAAAACCCTAAGTTTTGTGTAAAGGAAAGCTCCTCAAAGATCTCACAAGAGATTCACACAAAACAGCAATGTATGAGCAACAATACAATATGGACAACCTTCAAAAACGTGACTAGGGTTTAGTTTATATACCTAGGGTAAAAACATAAAACCCTAAACGTTTAATGAAGTAGGGCTGAGTTGGAAATTCTGCAGAAAAATCAACCTGTGCGATTTTCGATCGATCGAGTCTATTCTTCGATCGATCGAGCCAGGCCAAAAGTCCCAAGTACTTCTGCAGCCACTCGATTCCAACTTTACAATATTAAACCAACTTTGAGCAAGTCTAAATAAGACTAAATACAATGTTTTGATCATGGTTTGCCAACATTACAAATTAGAGTTCTAAATACATAAAATCCTAAGACCTTAGAACCTAACACTATGGCCTGCAGGTCTGTTGAAGGAAAGCTCTTGACAGAAGCTCAACCTGGTACTTTCTACCTACAAGCAAACTGACTCAGTAGGGATTGCATTTATTGTTCACAATAATAACGAGTCAGTGATTGTTGTTAACAAGTATAGTGTTGTGGGCTTTACGCCCAACTAGATTATTTGCATACCACACATTCTTTTACTACACTCTTACTTATACTGCACTCATATGCCTCCTATATAAAGGCACTCATGTATATTATTTCACTAAGAAATACAATACACTTATTCAATATTTCTAACATGGTATCAGAGCCACTTTCTTGTGGCCATGGTTTTCTATCCTTGCGGTATGTTTAAGAGCAATCTTTGTCTCCCTTGGTATTTTTTCGCTGCGTTCATCTTCTTTGGCTTCCTACTACTGCTGTCAAAACTCTCCGATATAGTCATGCCACCGTTAGAAGTCGCATCAATACTGCAAGACCATTGCCTTCCCCAAACTATCGTCACAGATCCAAACTTCATTCAAGGGATCTTCTCAACCTTATCAAATCTTAAGATTTCATCAAGCTTCTATCTTGAGTTTGAGAGGGGGTGTTAGAGATATATTAGCCCATTAGCATAGGCCCAAGCCTAATTTTACTTTGTGTGCAAGCCAAGTCTCTTGCTTGTATTAGAAGTCTATTAGTCTAGGGTTTATCTACTATATATACACATGTTATGATTCATTGTAACACAGGATTTGTACTACACTCTAATATATTATTGATGTAGCCCTTTAGGGCTTCCTCTGTGGATGTAGGCCGTTAGGCTGAACCATGTAACCCTCGTGTGTTATTCTACACTTTATGCTTTCACTTTCGCATCCATACTCAAGCCAAGTATGCCTCTGAACTCTTGTCTTGAGCTGGACTCACTGATAGCAAGACTGTTGACACTCCAGTTGAGTTTAATGCGCATCTGACTCCTTCAGGGGGGAAACCATTGTCTAATCCTTCTCTTTATAGAAGCTTGGTTGGCAGCCTAGTTTATCTTACTGTCACTCGTCTAGACATTTCCTATGTTGTTCACCAGGTGAGCTAGTATCTGTCTGCTTCACAATTGACTCACTATGCTGTTGTTTTGCGCATTCTTCGATACTTAAAGAGCACTCTCTTCCATGGTCTTTCTACTCTACTCAGTCTCCTCTTATTCTTTGTGCATTTTTTTATGTTGATTGGGCAGGAGATCCCACTGATCGCAGGTCCACCACTGGTTATTGCTTTCTTCTTGGTTCTTCTCTAATTTCTTGGCGAAGCAAGAAACAAACTCATGTGGCCCGCTCCAGTATTGAAGCAGAATATTGTGCGCTTGCTGATACCACATCTAAGCTCCTTTGGCTACGATGGCTTCTCAAAGACTTAGGAGTGTCTACATCCTCTGCTACTCCTCTTTATTGTGACAACCCAGTGTCATTCATATTTCTCATAATGATGTCTTCCATGAACGGACTAAACACATCAAGATTGATTGTCATTTTATCCGTTATCATCTTGTCCATGGTGCTCTCAAGTTGATCTCAGTCTCCTCTAAAGATCAACTTGTAGATATCTTCACCAAGTCACATCCTAAGGGACGCCTTCGTACTTTGGTTGACAACCTCAAGTTAGTCTCATATCCACCTTGAGTTTGAGGGGGGCTGTTAACGTGTATAGTGTTGTGGGCTTTAGGCCCAACTAGATTATTTGTATAGCACACATTCTTGTACTACACTCTTACTTGTACTGCACTCATATACCTTCTATATAAAGGCACTCATGTATATTTTTTCACTGAGAAATACAATACACTTATTCAGTATTTTTAACAGTTGTAACTCATAATGAGAAAGTTACACGACTTGGAGAAAATCAATGGATGATAGCCCAAGCTCTTATTTAGACTTTGCTTTTTTGCCATGAATTGGGTATTACATGAAATCTTCAGGTGGAATGCTCCAATGCTTAAGTATTGGCATGAATTAACTGAGATGACATTGTGCTCAACGAACTTGGTGAGTTAATGAAGATGATTCAAGATCAAGAGTTGAGACAAACTTTCAATAATATTATTTTAAACTACAAAATTCATGTGAACTGGATATTATTTGCTATTCAATTTATAAACCCATCTCTTATACATTATTTTAAATTACAAAAACTTAAATTTAAACAATTCATTGATGACATGACTATTAATCTTTGATCACCTTGAAATTTTGCAAGTATGGAGAATAGATAAAAGATAATATAATCTAACGGTGAATTTGTCAAAATTCGTATTCAATTAAAAAAATATTAAATAGTACAACATTACTTAAAGTTACACTAGATGTAACTTTAACTCTCTCTCTCTCTCTCTCTCTCTCTCTCTCTCTCTCTATATATATATATATATATATATATATTCTTGGGGCTGGATGAGTTTGTCTCTCTAACATTCCTTCCATAAGAGTCGTACATGATATATATAACCAAAACCGTAGGTTTTTTCTACTTCCTCTCTACATCTCCAAAAATGACATTTTCAAGGACTTTTAAGCTTGCTCTTATGTTTTCATGGGCTTTTAAGCTTGCTCTTATGTTTTTTCTTGTTTAGGTCTAACATGAACTCTCTCTCTCTTTTCTTTTTTTATTTTAAATTTTTTTAAATTATAAAATTCAAGCATAATTAATATTTAGCACATATAATTCCACAAAATATATTAAATGAAAGTTTGAAAACATAATTAAACAATAATCCATTAATCTCTTTAGCATATATAATAGTCACAAAAATCGTATAGATTTCCAATAATTAAGAGACTAAACGGCCGTTTGGTAACGTTATTCTAGTAAAATTGTTTGTATTTTTTGAAAATACGTGTAAGTGAAAAAGTAAGTAGAAATACATGTAATATTATTTAAAAACTGAAAACATGTGTTTAAACACATATACCAAACGGGCTCTAAAACTCTTATTCAATAACAAGAAGACGTTATCAAAAAACAAAGAGGAAAATACTTGAGGAAGAGAAAAACAAAGATATAGACCACAAGAAAAATGAAATTAATTTGAGTGTAGTACAAAAAAAGCACACTTTGTCACACCACGTTACTACAAACTTGTAATATGACCGTTGGAGAGTATTGGACCCGTAGCATTCCCATTTAAGTGCAGTGACCCACCGACTCTATTTTCTCCACTTTAATTGGAGTTTCTCTGATTTTGACTTTATAGTTTAGATTGCGAGGTAAAAAAAACAAAAACAAAAACAAAAACAAAAGGTTGGGATAATTTTTTTTTTTAATCTTAAATTGATTTGAAGATTTCAGAATCCCAACAGAACAAGAGTCCATGAAAATACAAACCTCAAAACGTCATATAAATAAAAGAATAAACTCAATCTAACCGGTCCAATTAAAAACACATTAACATTATCTATTTATATTTTTTGGCTAAATATTAGGAACATTATCTAAATATCAGGAACACTTATTCCGACTAAAACTAGTAGAGAGGAGCAACAATTTATAATATCTTCTAACTCTTATGTCTATATAATTTTAACTCAAACCCTACCTTTTATTTCTACCTCCTCTAGAACTCTAAAATTTCTCGTTGGTTTTTTCTCTATTTGAATCCAACATGATCTTCAAGAAACAACGTGTTGATGGAAAAGTGGTGTTAATTCCTGTGCTGCAGGAACGAGGAAGAGGATGCATGAGGATGAGTTTTGGTTCGCACTATACCCCTAAGGACAAAGCAGGAAATCCTCAATCTCAAGGCGACGACGCTCACTTTATCTTTGCGGAGAAGAACACTATTGGCGTGGCTGACGGTGTTGGCGGTTGGGCTAGATATGGCGTAGACGCTGGAAAATACGCACGCCAACTGATGTCGAATGTTGTGACCGCAGTCCAAAGGCAACAACCACCACTCAATCGTATCGTGGACCTAAGACAAGCTTTGGAGGAAGGTTTCTTGAATACCAAGGCTATGGGTTCATCCACGGCTTGTATTGTGACTTTCAAGGATTATTATATACGTGCTATCAACGTGGGAAACAGTGGGTTTATGATTTTCAGGAACAGTAAATGTGTGTATAAATCGCTGATACAACAACATGGTTTTAACTATCCGTACCAGTTGGGAAATAGCATGACATGTGATAAGCCATGTTCAGCTATTGTAACAACAGCGGAACGTTTATTACCTGGAGACATTATAGTTCTTGGTACTGGTGGGCTTCTAGACAATATGTTCACTGCAGAAATCGAAGATATTATCAGTAAGGGAAGTTTGGAAGGTGTAAACACAGAGAAGTTGGCTTCCACTATTGCACACTTGGCATTGTTCAATTCTATGGATGAAAATGTCGATAGCCCATTTGCACAAGCTGCTCGGCTGGCTGGACTGAAGCACAACGGAGGAAAGAGAGATGATATTACGGTTATTGTTGGCCATGTTATTGCATAGATTGAGTTTAGGTGTGTTATTCATCCAAAAAAACAAAAAAAGTTTAGATCTTCTGTTTTGTTTTAGTACTGTTCTTATTTGTAAAGAAAATGTTCTGCATTGAAACAGTGCTGAGCCTTTTGGCTCTTAGCTCAGCTTTGTATTGTGTTGTTTGATCATCAATAATATTTCTTATTCATTACAGTTTTAAATGAGATATTTTTGTAAGGCTTAATCCATAAAACGGAGGCTAACTTGGACTGTCTTTTGCCCTTTTTTGATCACTCGTTTGTTTGAGGTATACATTTGTTCCTTCAGAATTAGAGTTTGCTATATTATTGTACGCCTCTGTATTTTTCTAACACTGAAAATTGCTGCAATTCTATGAATGTAAGAATATTTTAAAATCACATAAATTTTAGTGTTGGTTTGGGTTGGGATGAATGGAAATTTGGAACTAGATCATATTGCTAGAGCTCGGTATTGTTTTGCATCTTTACCAAGAAATTTTTAAATCATTTCCAATAATTAATAGATTAAGATTTTATTTGACAACAATTATTAAAAGAAAAATTTTGCCGACGACAACAAAAATGTTAATAGAAAGCAAAGGGGAAAACACTTGAGAGAGAGAGAGAGAGAGAGAGAGAGAGAGAGACCAAAACATCAAGAAGAAATTGATTTAAGATTCTGAGTTTGTTAATGTAGAGACTCAAAACAACTATTCTCATTGCTTGTTCCATAATTTACAAAAAGGAAAATCTTGTTACTCACTATCATTATATACTTTGTTTATTATACCCTCTTTGAAATCATGTTTTTAAAACACAATTTTAGTTAAAATTGTGAAATGATGAAATCATGTTTTAAAATAACAAATTCACAGTTTTAATTGAAATCATTTTTGTGAAAGCATAATTTTAGCCCACGTGGTAGTGTATAATGAATATGCAATAGTGAGTGTGATAAGCATTGTCCTTTGCAGAATTAGAAGTTATGATAATCCAAGAATGTATTGACCCATTTGATAACTTAATCAATTAATTAGCCAAGTCAATTAATTAGATTTAATTATATTCAATAAGCGTGGTAGCATAAACAAATCACCAACTAAGTTAAATGTAGCGGAAAATAAATTTGACACGTGATTTGTTTACGAATGGGGAAAACCACCGAGACAAAACCCTACCGGGTGAATTTAAGGTCACCACTTCTAAGAATCTACTATTATCAAAAGAAGTGGTTACAAGTAAAAGGAATCTCAGTACCTAATACCAACCTACAGTTGCATCCTTACCCCAATACCCAATTGAACTTGTAATATAGCGGCAATCTCTCCTTTCAATGCACGACTCCCAGTATGTGACTAACCAATGATGCATAGATCCCAATACGTGACTAACACACCAACTTGAGGAAGGTGTTGGCTACAAAGTTCTTCAATTCATCCAACAATGAAGATCAAGAAACTTCTTGGTCACAAAACCCTTGGCGCAAAGACACAATAGCTTCCATAGAGAATATGATGAACTAAGGCAAAATTGTCTCTAATCATAATATGTATGTATTATCACTTTGCATCAAGTTGCATCAAATCTAATAGCCCTTAAAATAATCCTTATATATCTAGAGTTGTGAGAAAAAAAACCCTACACAAATACTCACAGATATGTGTGAAATCAGATCTGGAAATTCTAATTTCGTAATTCTCAATAGATACAGCTGTTGTCGAGCTTCAACATTAAACCTCGATAGATATGATTTTGGCCAATTCGGTTCAGTTAGGTCCATTCCATCCAATTTGGTCCATACAGTCCACTTGGCCAATTCGGTCCAATTAGGTCTATTCAGTCCTTTCGATCTACTTTGGTCAAATCGGTCATGTTCGGTCCATTCGGTCCATTTTGTCCACTTCGATCTATTTGGTCCATACGGTCCACCTAGGTCTATTCGGTCCAATTAGGTCTATTCGGTCCAATTTGGTCCATACGGTCCACTTAGGTCTATTTGGTCCAATTTGATCCATACGGTCCACTTAGGTCGATTCGGTCCACCTAGGCCTATTCGATCCACTTTGGCCAATTCAGTCCAGTTAGGTCTATTTGGTTCAAACGGTCCAATTGGCAAATTTAGTCCAATTAGGTCTATTCGGTCCAGTTCGGTCCATTCAGTCCAAATTAGTCCATTCGGTCTACTTTGGTCAATTTAGACTTGTTCTGTCCATTCGGTCCAATTTAATCCATATGGTCCATTCAGTCCGCTTCGATCTATTCAGTCCAATTTGGTTAATTTGATCCAGTCAAGTCTATTTGATCCAATTTGGTCCATACGATCAATTCGGTCCAATTACTAACACACACACACACACACACACACATGTTTATTTATTTATTTTATTATTTTTTGCTTGAATGTATAATCAATCTCATGCAATTCATTTAAAAGTAATGATGTTAAAATAAATGAGTAATTACCATAAATATTAGATTTGTATATTCATAGCCATAATGTTTAGAAAGACTTTCACTTAAATTTATCCGGACCGAAGTGGACTGAAATACTATGTTAATGTGGCTCAATAAAAGTGTAGTAACAATAAATGCTATACTTAAGATTTTAGATATTACGAGTTTGAGATATATATGTATATATATATAATCATATTCATAGCATATAGATATATATATATATATATATATTCATATTAGATTTGTATATTCATAGTCTTAATGTTTAGAAAGACTTTCACTTAAATTTAGTCGGATTGAAGTGGATTGAAATGCTATGTTAATGTGACTCAACAAAAGTGTAGCAATAATAAATGCTATGCTTAAGATTTTGGATATTACGAGTTTGAGAGAGATATATATATATATACACATACACATATAATAAATTTGGATTTAGAATAGGTACTCTCAACCTCAACCTAAACATGTCATTTCCCTGTATGCAAGTGTATAAAATAGACCGAAGTGGACCAAAATGAATTGAAGTGGTCTAAATGGACTGAAGTGAACACAAATGGACCAAATAGAACAAAGTGGACCGAATGGACAAAATAAGACCGAATGAGAACAAGGAGGACCAAATAGGACCAAAGTGAACTAAATAGGACAAAGTGGACCAATATGGACTGAGTAGGAACAAATAGGACCGAATAGGATCATAGTGGATTGAATAGGACCGATGTTGACTAAATAGGACCAAGTCGACAAATTGGACTGAATAGATCCAATGTAGACCAAATAGGATCAATGTGGACTGAATAGAACCAAAGTGGGCAGAATGGACCAACGTGGACCAAATAGGACCGATGTGGACTAAATAATACTTTTGAATATTTATCATTTTTATTGCATTTTTAGGGCTCATATTTCTAATTTCTAATACTTATTTTGTTTGTATTTTTTTTAATTCAAAACTAAAGAGTTTAGCTCAGATATAGTAAAATCTCATACTTTTCAACCCAAAAATTAAGAAAAAAAAAGAATTTAAAAGCTAAACTTGAAAAGGAAACCTACAAAATAAAATCAATTTAAGTCCTAATTTGTCCAAAATGGAACGAAAGGGACCGAAATTGACCGAGTGGACCAAATGGGATAAAATTGGACCGAATTGGACCAAAGTGGACTGAAATAGACCTACTTGGACCAAATATCAATTGTTTAATTTTAGAGAGAACAAATTATACATTGTTGGTGCAAACACAATGATAATTGAAATAACACAAAGAGAAACTGAATAATACTTCTGAATTTTATTAAATTAAAGAGAGAAATTACACAACACTATTTGGACTAAGGCACGACACTCGCTCTCTTTAAGGAGATTCAAGCCCTTGGTTGGCTAAACTTTGTAACCGGTGCAGACCGTCTCTAACTTGTCTCACCTAAGATATCATATGGCTAGAACAACCTCTGCACAAAGTGTTCAAGCCCAAAGCTCCACCAGAAAGAACACCCTTCCTTGCCAAGATCCAAGATACCTCCACCCTTCACCTCCCCCTTACGCATGTATCTAGCCCAATATTTGAGACAATTCATGTTAGCTCATTAATCACCACAATTAAAAAGAATAAAATAGTCTCTCTCCTTTTCAATATGTGATTAAACATTTTCACTAACTCCTCATCTTCCATATTCACTCCCATATCTTTACATTTATGTTGTAACATTTATTCATTTTAATTAATTAATATTAAAATGCTCCAACATACATTATATTACAATTACAATTACAAAATAATTATTTATTCACATGCACCGCATGAATCTGTGACTAGTTCGTTCTATAATAATCAATGAGAGATAATATTACAAGCCCAAAATACGTGCATGATAGAAGGAAGTGTTGCAATACAGATTATAATCTGATAACACTCGATCGCCTGATATCTCCACCAATGCTGTTAGTGTTAGTTGCCCAAGACAAGTGCATGGCTCTTAATTACCTATACAAACCTGCTCCAACTATACTGCCAGAAACATAAATTTAAATTTAACTTCTTCAATCATCGGTACAAGTCTTTTTCTCTTTTCTCCTTTTCTTTCTTTTTTTATTTTATTTTTTATTTTTTAAGATAGGATTATTAGGGTAAGTCTGGGTTTAGATAAAAGATTTTTATTCAAAAGAAGTTTGGGAACATACATACACTAGACATGACGACACAATAATTCTAGAAAAATTAGGAGAAGATATTGTAGTATGCAATAACTAATTAATTGATATATATATATATATATATATATATCTTTAAGTATATTTTTTATATCTAGATATATTTATCTTTATTTTAAGTTTTCTAAATGAATGTTCAAATAGCGTTGAAAACACTATGAATGTTTAGACCCCCAAATACGAATTACCAATTCAAACTTATTATCATACATTAAATGTGCGGAATATGAGCATAAGCTAAACACAGAATTGATAAACAATCTAAACCAAATAAAATCACATCCAAAGTAGAAAATAAATGGCAAAGATTAAGGGAAGAGAGATGCAAACACAAGGACAACACAATGATGTGTTATCGAAGAGGAAATTGAAGCCCTCAGCGTAAAACCTCTCCGCCGCCCTCCAAGCGGTAAATAATTCACTAAAGAATATAGTTGGGATACATGAACAGCAGAAGACCCTCCAAGCCTAATCTACCCAATATACCTAAGCCCTCCAAGCTTCTCGCTCCAACAAGGTTGCGCCGAACCTATTTCTTCTTTAGCTTACCGGATTTCGCTATAACCAATAGTATCAACCAATAACCATTGACCCCTTCCTAACTGCTTCCCAAAGCACCAAAAAGTCTTCTCACAGATATGAGTATGGTGAGAAAAGAATTTGGGTAAAAACCTCTCAAGAATGTAATAATGGAGAGGGTGAGAGTAGAGGAATTTGAAGAGCTCTATGTGAAAATTGTGAATGAATCAATCTTGTTTTTCTCTAAGATCTCTCTCTCAAAATTCTCTCTAAAAGCTCTCTACATTTCGTGGGTTTAAGGGGTATTTATACTTGGGTAAGAAAGGAATGCGAAGAGTCAATTTTTCCCAAACAGGGCTGGTTGGCGGCTTGGCCTTGCGACTTGACTGAGTCGCGAGTTTAAGCTGCGAGATAACAGAACGGCCAGGCTGGACCTTTTTTCCTGTAGTGCATCAGCTAGCGTGACTGTTCAACTTCTCGTACGCTTCACTCGTGTGCTGCAGTTGGCGGCTTGTCAGTCGCGAGTCACCTGTGAGTCCCAGCCACGAATCCTTGCATCCTTACACAATCTTGAACATTTCTTCACACTCTCTCACTCACTACCTTTACATGAATCCCACCTAAATGCAAGGTTTCTAAGTGCTGAAATACAAGCAAATTGGCACGGAATAAAGCCAACAAGATGGTTGATTAAATTCAACCTTATAATCTCCCCCTTTGGCTATTCCTTGACAAAACCCTACAACAAACTCTAGACTTAACGCGTGAGTTGGAAACAGTTGGAAAACTCACTTACACCTAACTCTAGAATCTGTGAAGCTCTTGAACCATAAGACCAAATATCTCCTGAAACACAACAACACAATAAGTTCATTGTATACAGAAAACATGTAATGCATATGGAGCAAGCACAATGTGATCAAGCAAAATGGGATAAATCAATAACCATGGCTTGACCAAATAGGCAATCACTATATACTAGTGATCACAATGCTCATTCACTCAAGGAATGAACATCCGAACATGCAAGCTAATAAGCTTATTTGCAAAGTATCATTTGCATGTCCAACACTCAACCAATGCACAAAACATATATGCATCTATAGGAACAAGATCCTACAAAGGCACAAGAGTGATGTACTTAAAGAAAATGCATGACATTTAACATCAAGTACTAAAGCTACAAAGCATGGGTACATAAACCTTAAAAGCTTACAAAAGCAACAGGTACAAACCCTTAACACATACAAAATATAAACTAAGACATATGATAACAATAAGTGAAACATTAAACATAGGCAGCTTCTGCTCTTAAACATCAATACTCCCCTTTTGATAAGTCATAGGAGCTGTGATGAACTTGGAACATATATACTTGTAACCTAAAAAACTTGCACAAAACACATTAGACCCTCAAGATAAAGTAAGTAATAAAAAGACAAGTATAATGTAACAAGTAAATAGTGATCAAGTAAACATGATGTGAAACATGTAAGCAACTTGATCATACATCAAAACAGTCATATAGAAATGACTACAATGATCACATAGCAAGGCAATTGATCATCTAAACATGCATTCAACGAAGCATAATAGCATAAGGATGTATGCATGTTCAACACACAAGCACGATGCGATGAGAGCAGCAAAGCATAGATACTAAACATAACTCAAAGCACCATAAACAACGAGTAAACAAGCATAAAGTAAATCAAGGTTTTCTCAACAAAAAAAAAGAATGACTTTTCCCCCTTGGTATATGCATCTCCCCTATGGCTTTCTCCTCCTACGAATGTGCACAAGAGTCATATAGAGTCATATAGAAATGACGATACTCTCTCCCTTTTTGTCACGAATAGACAAATGAATCAAGAGGAAGGAGGGAAAGAAAAGAAGATATAAACAAGGATAAAAAATGATGCATTAGGGGTGCAAGATGAATGAGAAAATGAAGCTCAAACCTAAGACAGGACAAAATGCTATAAAGCATAAAGTAAACATGACATGCTAGGATGAAGAAACAAGATATAGACCAATGCATGACAAGAGTATCAAAGGTGTGTGCAAGAGGTGGCTATGTGCAATGCATGACCAATGCATGGAAAATGCAGATGTGGGGCAAGGTGTGTTAAATACACAACCAATGAACTAAACATGTTCCTAATGAGGAAACATGAGAAACCCCAAGGTTTGGTACTTATCGGAGTCCAAACAAGTGAGAAAATGCCTAAGAGGCATTTTATCAAACACTTAACGTGCACACTATGAATAACAATGTAAAACAATGCATGAACATCATGAAAACCACCCTTAATACATGCTCTTTTTGCCACAAGGGGCCACATCCAAAGCAAATCATCAAAAGAAACCAATCTCATGCAAAAAATTTGACAAAAATTAAGTTTTCCTAATCCCTATGATGAAAATCTCAACCAAGAGTACAAAACTCAACAAAACATAATCTAAGGATCCAAATCAATGAAAAGAGTTTAAAATAACCTTAGAGATGTTAATGGAATGAAAAACCATTCAAATTGATTGGGTTTTGATGTAAAAATATTGAAAGAGGGTTTTAAAAGAGGATGGGAGAGGTTAAAAACAGATTTCCCACAAAAAGCCCTTTAAAAAGCTGTTTTTTAACGTGCACACTATGAACAACAATGTAAAACAATGCATGAACATCATGAAAACCATCCTTAATACATGCTCTTTTTGCCACAAGGGGCCACATCCAAAGCAAATCATCAAAAGAAACCAATCTCATGCAAAAAATTTGACAAAAATTAAGTTTTCCTAATCCCTATGATGAAAATCCCAACCAAGAGCACAAAACTCACCAAAACATAATCTAAGGATCCAAATCAATAAAAAGAGTTTAAAATAACCTTAGAGATGTTAATGGAATTAAAAACCATTCAAATTGATTGAGTTTTGATGTAAAAATATTGAAAGAGGGTTTTAAAAGAGGATAGGAGAGGTTAAAAACAGATTTCCCACGAAAAGCCCTTTAAAAAGCTGTTTTTTAACGTGCACACTATGAACAACAATGTAAAACAATGCATGAACATCATGAAAACCACCCTTAATACATGCACTTTTTGCCACAAGGGGCCACATCCAAAGCAAATCATCAAAAGAAACCAATCTCATGCAAAAAATTTGACAAAAATTAAGTTTTCCTAATCCCTATGATTAAAATCCCAACCAAGAGCACAAAACTCACCAAAACATAATTTAAGGATCCAAATCAATGAAAAGAGTTTAAAATAACCTTAGAGATGTTAATGGAATGAAAAACCATTCAAATTGATTGGGTTTTGATGTAAAAATATTGAAAGAGGGTTTTAAAAGAGGATGGAAGAGGTTAAAAACAGATTTCCCACGAAAAGCCCTTTAAAAAGCTGTTTTTTAGGCATTTCGCGATTGGGCGAGTTGCCAAAATTTTCGCGAGTCGTGAGTGAGTCGCAAGTGAGTCACCAAAGCTTCTGGCTTGAACTCGCGACTGGGGTTTCGCGACTGGCGAGTCACGAGTAAGTCGCGAGCGAGTCGCGAAAAACTCTAACACCTGTTTTTCAACATAGAACATGTTTAAACAATGAAAAACAAAGTAAGCACTCAACATGAACACAAAGAGTGATAAAAATCACTTCCAAATACATATAAAATGATCAAAAATCTTTTTGGATTAATCCATATAAAGTTGAGCACACACACATCACATTTAAACAAGTATAATTGAACAAATGAATAAGGCATTCATTGAACATTAGGCATGTGTGTTGTGTATGTGTATCAATTGTGGAATAGTCATTAGTCTAGAGTGAAGTTTCAATGATCAATTCAATTAAGTCATACACAACTAGTACTAAGTCAAGTGGTCTATCTAAATTATAGAAATGAACATATATGACCTCCCACAAGAAAATGATTACATAACTTTGAAGCTTTTCATTTGGCTTCTTTACAATACATAACATTTGATCATTTTTTATATTTACATCTCTTTTTGAGATCGATGCCTGAAATTTTTGATATTTCAATTTGATAGATAAGCCTTTGGCTTTTGGGCATCATACATTTTTATAAAAGTCGTTTTCCTTTTTTCCTAGTCAAATACTAGTATGTGCGACGGCTTTTGCAATTCATTATCTCTTTTCATTTTGAGATTTACATTTGTTGAGCTCGTTAAGCAATAAAAATAAAAGAGTGGGAAGATATATAGGCACAAGTCTACGCATGTATCAAAACTAACATAACTATTGACTAATCATTCATGACAAGCTTGAAGATCAATTTACAACAATCACACAAAGATGTCAAGATTTTTCCCACAAGGATATAAGTGCATAAAGAACAAGCTAAGCTTGTAAAAGCACAAAGCCATTAGTACAAAGGTACAAGGCAAAACTCACATGTGATATGTGCTCAAACATATACAATCAAACTTTTTGAATTTTTCACTTTTTATGTGGTTTTGGATTTTTTTTACTCACGCAAAACTAAAACATAAAAGTAAGATCAAAACAAAAACAATGCATATGAATAAATGCAAGATGCACAAAATGCATAAAGATATGAAGCATCTAATGCATGAAGGGTCCTACAAAGATTGAACGAATTAGATCAAGGACCAAAAAAGCAAAAGGCTTAACCATAGGAACCCTTTCTCATCCAAACAGAACGATTTTTTGGAATGAGTGTCTCAAGAGAAGTGAGACGAGGGTTGGAAGAATGAGAACCAGAAATGCACATAGTCAAAGAGTTAAGAGCATTAAACACTTTCTTTAACAACATGCTGTTTTCACTCAAATCCGGTTTACCCTTTTTAGCACAACTTCCAAGAAGCTCAAGTTTCTCTTTTTCTTTTGACACTTTTAAGAGCATGAAACTTAGAGCAATGAGGTCTTAGATGACCAAAAGCATCACAATGGTGACAAACAATGTGTTTAGGTTCGCTAGGCCTTTTGGGAAGGGATCTAGCAACATTGTTTTGTTCTCTCTTCAACTTATGACATTGAGGTCTTATATGACCAATCACACCACAATGGTGGCAAGTTGGAACAAACTTAGATCCATCCAAAGCCTTAGGTTGAGACCTAAATGGAGGCTTTGACTTAACAGCCTTTCTCTCCACCATTTGATTTCTTTTATGTGGAGGAATGTACATTGATTTGTACTTTGAGGTAGAACACAAAATAGGCACAAAATCGGGTACCACAACATGATTGCAACATATACTTTCATCCTTTTTAGCAATAGGTTCAGCAATCAAACACTTGGCATGCATCTTAAGAGATTCATTTTCACATTTTAACTCATCAACAAGATTGTTAGACAAAACAAGTTTAGCATCCAAGTCCATATTCAAACATTCAAACTCTTTTCGCTTTTCAAGAGAATTTTCAGCAAGTTTCTTATATTTCTCAACCAATTTGTTGGATTCATTGAGCTTAGCAATCAAATCATCATTTTCACAAAATAACTTGCTCAAATTCTTTTGAAACTTCTTTGCCTTTTTGTTCAAAAGTTTTTCATTTGGAATATCAACAACATCCAAAGATTCATGTAACATAGTATCACAATCATGAGGATTATCACTCATAGAGGCATTTTCACAAACACATGGCATGTTATATTCATCGTTAACCAAATCATACAAAGAGGCATACAAAGCACAATCCATGGAAAATAAACCAAGGGGTCAAGGATTACACTTAGGTATTTAAATTACAATAAGTGTACCCGTTCTGATACCAACTGAATGTTCAAATAACGTTGAAAACACTATGAATGTTTAGACCCCCAAATACAAATTACCAATTCAAGCTTATTATCAAACATTAAATGTGCGGAACATGAGTATAAGCTAAACACAGAACTGATAAACAATCTAAACCAAATAAAATCACATCCACAGTAGAAAATAAATGGCAAGGATTAAGGGAAGAGAGATGCAAACACAAGGACAACACAATGATGTGTTATCGAAGAGGAAACTGAAGCCCTCAGCGTAAAATCTCTCCGTCGCCCTCCAAGCAGTAAATAATCCACTAAAGAATGTAGTTGGGATACATGAACAGTAGAAGACCCTCCAAGCCTAATCTACCTAATGTACCTAAGCCCTCCAAGCTTCTTGCTCCAAGCCGAACCTATTTCTTCTTTAGCTTACCAGATTCCGCTATAACCCATAGCATCAACCAATAACTATTGGTCCCTTCCTAACTGTTTTCCAAAGCACCAAAAAGCCTTCTCACAGATATGAGTATGGTGAGAAAATGATTTGGGTAAAAACCTCTCAAGGATGTAACAATGGAGAGGGTGAAAGTAGAGGAATTTGAAGAGTCTCTATGTGAAAATTGTGGATGAATCAATCTTTTTTTCTCTAGGGTTTCTCTCTCAAAATTTTCTCTAGAAGCTCTCTACATTTCGTGGGTTTAAGGGGTATTTATACTTAGGTGAGAAAGGAATGCGAAGAGTTAGTTTTTCCCAAACAGGGCTGGTTGGCAGCTTGGCCTCGCGACTTGACTGATTCGCGAGTTCAAGCCGCGAGATAACAGAACGGCCAGACTAGACCTTTTGTCTTGTAGTGCACCAGCTGGCGTGACTGTTCAACTTCTCGCACACTTCACTCGTGTGCTGCAGTTGGCGGCTTGCTAGTCACGAGTCACCCGTGAGTCCCAGCCGCGAATCCCTGCATCCTTGCACAATCTTGAGCATTTCTTCACACTCTCTCACTCACTACCCTTTCATAAATCCCACCTAAATACAGGGTTTCTAAGTATTGAAATACAAGCAAATTGGCATAGAATAAATCCAACAAGATGGTTGATTAAATTCAACCTTACACTAAATAAATAACATCTATCAAAATTTTTGAAAACATATCTAAAATTGAAGATTTTTTTTTTAAATAATTTTTTTTCGCCTATCATACTAAGGGCATGCATCTAGAGTATCTTTCAGCATGTCTAATATGGACACATGTTGGACACAAATCGGAGTTTTTGGTATGTCCGTGCTTCTTATATTTTACTACTCAAAATGTGTAATTTGTGAATGCCAATTGGATTTCCAAATTTCTTGATATCTTTTTTTTTTTTTTCCAAAGATAAGTTCAATTCCTTGAATGTCTACTTTAGGCTTCTCAATTAAATTCAACCATGTGATTGCACTAGCAAATGAAGCACATGGTTGAATTTAATTGTCTTTGGAGGACAATGACACATTCTTTGTTGCATCAGTCAATGCAAACACACAATTGAATTTAATTAAGAAACTTAATATACAAAATCTAAAATAATATATCTAAGTTTTGTTTTTTGTTTTTGTCTTTGTGAAGTGAGAGGTAATTGGATTATTAATATTTTTAATCCAAACTAGATTCAACTTAGGTCCCTATCAACAAAAAAAAAGTTTGTATTGATGTTTAAAAAAATCGTATGATGAATATATATATATTAAATTTAATGAACGGTATTTTTGGACAAACCAATTTTTGTTGGCTCAAAAAAACAAATTGAGCCTTACATATGTACTTCACGAAATATTTACTTCTTCAAAGAAGAAGAAGAAAAAAAAAAAAAAAAAAGTCTTCTTGTTGTACGTTGTCTAGGACTTATATCCTACAAGTATACAAACTTGCTTAACCAAATAAAGTGTCACTTTTGACTCCAATAAATATTGAGTCCACATGAATTAATCTCACGCGACCATTAAATTGAAGCCACATCAACAAATCTTTACATTAACAACATGATGCCTACCTCCAAGAGAAGCAACCTTAGTAGGCTCCCACACATCTTTGTGTACGAAGTCAAGAATACCCTTAGTATGATGACCAAACTTTATCCTAGTTTGCTTCTCCAAAGCAGAAGGCTTACAAAATTCCAATTTGCAGGTTTTGGCACTCTCACTCAAAGTATTCTCACTTGCATGTCCCAAAAGTCTTGTAGTATTTGATGCAACCTCCCTAGTTGTATTAGAAATTGTGGTTGTTCCATCTACAACTGTACTCCCTTGGAGGAAATACATGTTCCTTCGACGCGTGGCTATCAACAATGCTGAAGCACCACTTAGTACCTTCAAAATTCCATTTTCCATAACAATCTTGAAACCCTTGGATTCTAATGAACCAAGTGAGATGAGATTACTCTTCAAGTCTGGAACATAAAGAACCACATTTAGAACACGAACTATTCCATCATGCAACTTTAGCTTAATTTGACCTATTCCTGAGATCTCACAGGTTTGATTATTACCCATGCGGACTGAACCAACCTTTGATTCAACAAGGTTATAAAACCATTCCTTCTTCGGACACATATGGAAAGTGCAAGCTGAATCCATAACCCACTCATTTGAAGAACTAGTCAATGCAAAGTTAGAGTCCTCATCAACACTATCATGTGTTATATTTGCATTAAAATCCTCCTGGTCCATGTTTTTCAACCAAGGTCGACAATCTTTCTTCCAATGCTATATTAACTATCAAATTTGAGAGAATACAAATTGGTGTTGTATAAGCACTCTCACAAACCCAAATCCCAAGTACACCAAATCACTCTCTCTCAAAAATATCGGATTTCACCTAAATCAACACCCTCAAAGAGATTTCACCACACACTGTATCCCAGAACACCGGTTAGACTTATATAGAAGAGTTAAGTCGGTTAACCATGCGTGTTCTTCCAGCAAAAGGAATTTGCTATATAAACAATTCTCTTTGGAATAAATTTCACGTGCACACTACACCGATGCAAACCGACTCCTATGATAGATAGAACTCCGAAACCAAGACAAATAAGGACTTCAATCCTAGTCAAATTCGGCCAACTCTCCAAAGCAATGTTAAGACTTACATTCTTGCAAGTTCACAAAGTTGCTGAACCAAATAAAGTGCCCCTCTGACTCCAACTCCAATATTGAGTTCATGTCATGGGAATTAATCCCACGTGACAATTAAATTCAAGCTACGACAACATTATTAATAAACTGAATTCATGGGGAAAAGAAAAGGTCATCCCTCTAACAATACTTGAGGATCCCTGCAAACCCATGCAAGAGCCATAGCCACTTCGCTACATAGTGAGGCTAACAATCTTCACATAGTCCTCCATACAAGCATCCACTAACACGATCCACAATCAGCTCAAAAAACTAACCTATTTTGCGAAAATGAGAGCTTTAAACATGCCAGCAACATTGAGTAACTCCCAAGTTAGATGGGAGTCAAGCTTTATAGTTTATACAATAGGCTGCTAGAATTTGCCCCACCATATCTCGAAAAAAAACTGCTCCCTGGCACACTAGTGGGGTTTGGTTATAAATGATGGATGAGCTCGTTGAGTATGTTGGACTCTTAGTTGAGTTACAATAGTAACTAAAGTGCTCATGTCTACAGTCTACTGCTTAAACTTTTTCCAACACAGCTAAATAAAAATGGAACACATAAAGAAGTTATGTGCCCAAGTTTGAGAGAGAGAGAGAGAGGACATATAAGGGCTTGTTCAATGGGTGATGAAATTATTTGTTATGTTTTAGACCCCTTAAAACAACAATTGAATTAACCTAGTTTATTTAGCCAAGTGATTAACTTAGTCAAATTATGCAAATCTAGGTTAACACAATCAAATAATCATATCAAGATATAAAGCAGTGGAAATATAAATAACACTATGATATGATCACCCAGGAAAACCAAACCAGTAAAAAGCCTGGGGAGGATTTAACCTAGCTATACTCAAGGTAAACTTGAATCCACTATATAAAAGAATCGAAGTTCATACAAAAGGACTTACAAACACCCACGCTCGACTTCCTAATGCTACCCACCAGTAGAACTTACTGACATGACCACGTGCAAGCTCCGAATCCACAAACTCCTTCTTTCTTGGATTCCCCACAAGATACAAACACTCTCGCTTGTGTTTCTTTAAGCTCCAATGGCAGCAACTGAGTTGATCATCAAAATATTGATATAATCTCTACCTTGAAAACCCTAAGTTTATGTGAAGGAAAGCTCCTCAAGGATCTCACAAGAGATTCACACAAATAGCAAAAATATGAGCAACAATACAACCAGATCAACTCACAAAACATGGCTAGGGTTTTGCCTTATATACCTAGGGAAAAAACATAAAACCCTAAACGTTTAATGAGGTAGGGCTGAGTTGGAAATTCTGCAAAAAAAACATTCTGGCCGACTTTCGATCGATCGAGTCTATCTTTCGATCTATCGAGACAGGCCGAAAGTCACAAAGACTTCTACAGCCTCTCGATTCCAACTTTACAATAATTACACAACTTTGAGCAAGTCTAAACAAGACTAAACATATTGTTTTGATCATGGTTTGCCAACATTACACATTAGAATTCTAAATACATAAAATCCTAAGTCTTTAGAACCTAACAAACTCCCTCTTTGGCAATCCGTGACAAAATACAAATTAAAAGCTCAAACTTTACAAATAAAAGCTCTTTACAAAAATAATGCTCATAAACCCAAATTCAATCCTAACTACTATCCATCAGTTGCAAGTGCAGATAGCAGCTCAATTGAATCAACCTGTATATTCCTGAAACACTCAACAAACGCATAAACGCATATGTGACAGAAAAACAGTAAATCAACAGATATGTAAACTAACTCTCCCCTTAAGTCAGATACAACAAAAATAAAGCATTCTTGTAAGATTCACACAACACATAATAAAGACATATATCAATGAATAATTCGTAAATATAAATCAATAAGCAGTGAACACAAGAAACAAGAATCATATATCAAAATAAATGTATCTCCCCTTAACATGAATAGCCCAAAAAAAAAAATGATATACAAAGTGAAGCACCTAGATACAATGTAATATCTCCACTAGCTCCGCAAAACAAAAACAAATCTCCCCCTAACTACAAAAACTCCTCTACAAGTGTCAAAACTCTACTCCCCCTTTTTATGACGGAATGCCAAAGGACAATCACATGCCATCATCAAAAAGAGGTGGGGAGGGTGAATGAAGATGCGCCAAGTCGGCTCATAGAGCACGTATCTCATCAAGTAAGTCCACCAAAATTTGACCATGAGCCGCCTAAATGGTCATGACAGTCTCCAAGGTACAACGTATATCAAAGTCATCCGAATGAGGTAGAGGAACATCAGCAACAGCAGCATCACCAACAGGATTAGTAACACCCTCACCAGCAAGACCTGTAGAAGAAGAATGAGGAGGTGCGGTACCAGAAGGCTCAGACCTAGGTGTTTAGAGCCAACTCGAAGATAAGCAGCCCTCTGTCTAAGAAAAGACGCACCTGTGGGAGCAATAACATGAACGGGCTCAGAAGAAGGGAAATCATCTAGACCAAGATATAACAAAATCCTATGAATAAAAATATGATGGACAAGAGCATGAGAGGAAGATGAAATCCTATAAACTTCATTCAAAGAACGAAGAAACAAATGAGGAAAACTAATAGGAGCATCAGTCACTAGAGCATACAAAAGGACACACCGCTCGAGAAGAATGGTGTGAAGATGAGAAATGGACCAAATAGAATGACATGCTATCCTAAAGAAGAGATAATGCAACTCAGATAGCTCAGCAGTGGTGATCCTAGGATCAGAACCCCACTAGATAGAAGATCCAGTGATGTATGACATGACATCACTCAAAAGAGGAGACTCATCGTAAGGGTAGACAGGGTGCTAGACCAAAGGTACCCCTAAAGCATCAGCCACTACAGTAGGAGTAATGGTGTACTCTACACCTCGTATCCAACTCTTTACCAAAGTGTTGGAATCATAGATGCGGATAAAGATGTTCAAAAAGAACTCTCTAATCAGGGTAACTGGAGGAGGAGGGTCAGAAATATCCAACAGAGGTAACCAGCCCCAACGCTCAAAATTTGCCCTAATGGCAGGATCAAGCTCATCAAACACAATAGAACGCTCAGCTCATATCTTTCTCTTAAGGTTCAAACGCTCAAAAATCTCTTGGTTTTTCTCGCTCGGAAACTTCTCTCGATCAAAAGAAGATGGGGGAGGAAAAGGTGGGGGAACTGACCTATGAGCTCTAGTTTTCCTAGGCATGATGCTAAGGAAAGGACAGAGACACAAAAAGAACCAAAAGAACAAAAACAAAGCAAAAACCAAGGGCAAACTGCAAGTTAGCACAAAAAAAATATAGAACAAAAATCTATATGATGCATGAACAATATTAATGACATGATGCATGTTCTAATGCAGTTAAACTAAGTTCAATTGCACAAAATTGGCTTGAGCATAGAGGTTCTAAAAAAAACCCCAAAATTGAAAACCACTTGTTAAGATTTTTTTTTAAAAAAAAATTTGACTAATTGATCATCACACAAGCTAGAATACACAATATAATGATCAATTACATCAATTTAACAGGCCAATTTCATCAATTTCTATCCAATTGAACAAAAGCCCCAAATCGGTTCAATGACAAGCCCTAGAATTTTCAATTTTTCACAAAACACAAAATGATCAAATTAAACCATCAATATCATGTTTATATCATGTCCCAACAAAAACCCATTGATCAATTTAACATAATATGGCTTGGATCAAGAAAAACCCCAAAAAGAATAGGTCCGAAAATCTCAAGGAAAAATGCATGAAACTTGAAAATAAAAGAAAAAGGAAGGGTAAAATAGACTTACCGGACTTAAAGGAAAAATTCTTTGCAAAAGATTCAGAAGAAAATGACAAAAAATTTGTTGAGTGAGCTTGCCAAGTCGGAGAGAGAGAAAAAGGTTTTGAAACTTTTTGAAAAAGTGATTTGAAAAGGTCAAGAATAGTGTTTTTAAAAAACTTGATTCGCGATATTCGATTGATCGAAAATTACATTCAGTCGATCGAATCAACCCGAGACTCCTAAAAGGATTTTAAGCACATTTTCGATCGATCGAAAAATAGAATGGATCGATCAAAAAATAGAATGGATCGATCGAAACAGGCAGAGGCTCACAAAATTTTTGAGAAAAAACAGTTTTGAAAAACAATAACCACATTTTGGGCATAACTCCTCAAAGCATTAAAATTGATGAAACAAAATGCATGAGTATGAGATGAAATCCTTTTTCAAAAACCCAAGTTTTAACCCCAATTTTTCAAAGAAAATTTTAGCCATTCTCCCTTTAAATTCTTAAGCAAAAAAAATGTCTTGCATAAAACTCAAGATATTTTCAAACTTGGTTGGTCAGACAAAAAACACACACAATAACATGTACAGTGTTTAGCAACAAGTAACTTGTGTAATGTGTGCAACTAGCAAAAACTTGAGATACATGTGAGGTGATATGTGAATAGCAATCAGTCACAAAGTTTACAAAACTTATCACATAGAATTTAATTAAGACTATCACCTAAAGAGTTACATCATATAACTCCCACATCTCCTAGATCATAAGCTTGCAATCATGTAAGTTTCTTGAATTTTACCTCAAAATATACACACCAATTTTAATTATGTGATTTGGCATCAAGCCTAATAATACACACCAATTTTAAACATTAAACAATTAAACCGAGGCTTCACCTTATGTTCTTTTTGTGCATGTGCTACACTTTCTCGAGCACAGAATCTTAAAATATGTACTAAGGTGTTTATGATTGGCTAGTGAACAGTGGTGAGATGGTTATTTATGCCTTTCTCAAAAGGATCAAGTCCGACAGTCAAATAACATGTGACTTCAAGATTAAGACAAAGTGATAAACACCATAAACATCTTTTCCACACAATATGCACTACAAAGTTTCAACTAGTCAAGTGCAATAAATAAGCTCATCAACGCTAAACAAAGTATAAAGACATGCTATGTGTAAATAAATTGACCAACCTTGTTTTTAAAGACCAAGAAAAATAGTGCCAAACACAATTTGCTTTTCTCTTTCTTTTTTTTTTTTTTTCTTTTTTCTTTTTAATTTAAAAGAGAAAACAAAAATAAATCCTAGAATGAAATGAATGAATGTTATGCAATGCAAGTCCTAGAAACAAAAACAACACAAAAACCAA
The DNA here is from genome assembly GCA_032727855.1 of Quercus ilex subsp. ballota. Lineage (NCBI taxonomy): Eukaryota > Viridiplantae > Streptophyta > Magnoliopsida > Fagales > Fagaceae > Quercus > Quercus ilex. The sequence continues at coordinate 62,738,825 of CM064912.1, read as the reverse complement.
AGAACAATGGTCACAAAAGAGTAGAGCAATGAAGCATAAGGACCATGTCAGAAAGACTCAATTAGATCGAGTCTTTTGCATCCAAAACCTTTTAGATGCACCACGAGCATTAGAGTTCCTATTCACGTTCGAGTGATTTCCAACTCCAAGATTGGAATAAAAGTTTAAAGCCTTTACCAATTCACTAATGAGTGCCATAGGATCTTGTGCTTGAGGCACAAGCACTTTTGGTTTGTTTGCTCTCTTAGCAGCTTGAAGCTTGTAACAGTTAGGACGAATGTGTCTAGACTTTCCACAAAAATGACAAACCCAAGCAAGTTTACCATGCATCTTGTCCTTAGAAAATGTAGACTCCTTAGGTTTAGACTCTTTCATATTAACCCTAATCTTCCTAGATGGTGAAACTTCTATGGGTTTGACAACCTCACTCACAGGGGGTTTAACAGTTTCACTCACAACCTCACTCACGAAAGGTTCAGAAGAAGATGAAGGAACAAAGTTTGTGGAATTAGCTGCAGACACAGTGATGCTTTCAACAAAACCTAATCCAGATTTGTCAGAATGATACTTTTGAACACTCAACATTTGATCAAGTTTTGAACTAGCAGATCTAGCAACAGATAAATCATGTTCTAAAGTTTTAACTTTATCAAGCAAGAGCATATTCTCAAATTTCACATTGTTCAAAAGATCATTAGTATCAAACAATTTAACAAGCAAATTTTTCTTATCAAACTCAAGAGATTCAATTTTCTTCAGGCCAAGTTCAACATTCATAGCATCCTTTGTAGCAACTTTGCAAAGTTTATTATAGGCCTCTTGAAGATCTGCATCCTCAGAGAGTTCCCCATCGAAAGGGTTCTCTTCAACAGACACGCTTTCATTCACTATAGCAATAGCAGCGAAAGCAATGAAGTTTTCATCCTCGTCACATCCAGACTCATCATCAGAAACCTCATTATCACTAAGGGTTACAGCCATAGCCTTGCCCTTAGACCTTAAGAATGTAGGACATTCAAATTTAACATGACCATACCCTTGACAACCAAAACATTGAGAACCCAAAGAATTATTAGAAGATTGACCTACTTTTTCTCTAGGTTTTTCAGTGTTGCTAACCTTAGTGTGATCATTCTTCCTAAAATTTCTAGGTTCAGCAATGTTTGTATTTCTTGCCTTTCTGTTATTGTTCCTAAGAAAGTTTCTAAAGTTCTTGGTAAGGTAAGCAATCTCTGTAGCAGAGAGCTCATCATCAAATCCACCAACCTCAACATCATCAACTGACTTGAGAGCCATTGACTTGGATTTGCTAGCTTTGGGTAGGTCTAGCTCATAGGACTGAAGAGATCCTACAAACTCATCAACAGGGATAGAGTCCACATCCTTGCTTTCAGTAATGGCAGTCACTTTGGGCCTAAAGTCCTTAGTCAAGGATCTAAGAATCTTCCTAACAATTTTAGGTTGATCATAGATTTCACCCAGATTAAAAAAAAGAATTAACAATATCATTCAATTTAGCATAGAATTCATCAAAAGATTCATTATCAGACATCCTAATGCTTTCAAATCTAGAAGTTAATTACTGCAATTTATTAATCTTCACTGCCTTTGTGCCTTCATGCACAGTCTGGAGAATTTTTCAAGCAGTATGAGCAACCTCAATATTAGAGATTCTCTTGAATTCCCCCATAGAAACAGCGTTAAAGATGGCATTCATAGTTTTGCTATTGAACCCAGCTACTTCTTTTTGAGAAGTTTGCCATTCACTCACAGGAGTAGTGGGCTTCTCTCATCCGTACTCAACGGAATTCCACACCCTCTCATCAATAGATTTCAAGAAAGCTTTCATCCTTACTTTCCAATAAACATAGTTATTCCCATCAAAATGAGGAGGAATAACCAGAGAATGTCCGTGTTCCATGATAACAGGGGTCAAGGATCAGCTCAGAGATCAAAAGATAAGAGAGCTACCCACTCTAATACCACTTATTAGGTTTTAGACCCCTTAAAACAACAATTGAATTAACCTAATTTATTTAGCCAAGTGATTAACTTAGTCAACTTATGCAAATCTAGGTTAACACAATCAAATAATCATATCAAGATATAAAGCAGCGAAAATATAAATAACACAATGATATGATCACCCAGGAAAATCAAACCAGTAAAAAACCTGGAGAGGATTTAACCTAGCTATCCTCAAGGTAAACTTGAATCCACTATATGAAAGAATCGAAGTTCATACAAAAGGACTTATAAGCACCCACGCTCGACTTCCTAATGCTACCCACCAGTAGAACTTACTGACACGATCATGTGCAAGCTCCAAATCCATGGACTCCTTCTTTCTTGGATTCTCCACAAGATACAAGCACTCCCGCTTGTGTTTCTTTAAACTCCAATGGCAGCAACTGAGTTGATCATCAAGATATTGATATAATCTCTACCTTGAAAACCCTAAGTTTATGTGAAGGAAAGCTCCTCAAGGATCTCACAAGAGATTCACACAAACAGCAAAAATATGAGCAACAATACAACTAGAGCAACTCACAAAACGTGGCTAGGGTTTTGCCTTATATACCTAGGGCAAAAACATAAAACCCTAAACGTTTAATGAGGTAGGGATGAGTTGGAAATTCTGAAAAAAAAAACATTCTGGCCGACTTTCGATTGATCGAGTCTATCTTTCGATCGATTGAGACAGGCCGAAAGTCACAAAGACTTCTACAGCCTCTCGATTCCAACTTTACAATAATTACACAACTTTAAGCAAGCCTAAACAAGACTAAACATATTGTTTTGATCATGGTTTGCTAACATTACACATTAGAGTTCTAAATATATAAAATCCTAAGTCTTTAGAACCTAACATTATTTATAAATTGCCATCATCTTTTGGAGAAAACAAAGAACATACTTTAGAAAACATCATTTTGGTATTTTCTAAAAACTTTGCATTTGAGACATGAGTCATTCATCCAACCAATATTTTTTAGTAGGGTTCCACAAGTTTTTTTTTTTTTAAGTATTAAAAACAAAACTAAAAAATACTTATCAAACAATGTCACTTTGACACTTAGAACACCATTCCATTCTCTCAAGTGAAAACTGTTAAACGAAGAGAATCATGTTTAAAAGAAAAATGCTAAAGCTACAATTTTTTTACAAATTGTTGATGTGGTGAGGGGTTATTAACAAATAAAAAAGTAACATCAATGGTGAGCTTAAATGAGGACCAATATAATTTATCACCTCAACAATTTGTAAAAAGGTTTGTGGTTGTAGAATTGCTTTGTTCAAAAACAAAATTAGAGAAAAAAATTATAATGAGCATTTTTGTTATTGCTTTGTTATTTCTTCTTCATCTTCTTCTTCGGACCATTGTAATCTCAATTAGAATACCGCAAGCTTTTGAGATGAATTTAAAAATTACACTTATGAAGTTACTTTTTCTTTTTCTTTTTTCACTTAGAATCTATTTGGTTGGGGAATGAAAAAGTGGAAGGATTGAGATGGAGATGGAAAAGTTGGAGAATAGAAGAGATTTTAGTTTTCTCCCATGATATATTTTTTAGGGTGGAAAAGAAAAGAAAAATAAGATAGTAGAAAGTGTAGATTATAGAAATTTACTCCTGTGCCCCTAGTACCAAGAAAAAAAATGTTGTAGTATATAAGAAAATATAAAATTAAAAGTTAAGGAAAAAAAAAAAAAAAACCAAAACATAAAAATGTAACATACCTAAAAGGGAAAACAAATGCAACATCTAAATGGGGGAGAGAAAATGGGTAATTTTCTATCGAACCCACTCTTCCCCCACTTTTCTCCTCAATTTGTGGAGAAAACTATTTTCTTTGACAATCCTTAGGTAGTCTCGGAGCAATTCTCTAAGCTCTAACATGGGGAGTGGGCCCTACACAAAGGACCCACCATAGGCCCCACCCCCTATATGAGAGCTTGGAGTATTGCTCCGGGAGTATCTAAAATCTTTTCATTTTCTCCTAAATGGTTGGCCTAAAGAGAAAACTGTTAGATCCGATTGTTTTCTCTCCTCCCTCCCCTCTGTTGAGAAATTTAGACTATAGTTGATAGAATTAACAAGTTTTAAACCAAAGTTGTTAATTAGATTTATTATGAATAAAACTTGTTAAAACAAACAAACATCAATATCATGTCAATAACATGTAGTGGAATAAAATAAATAAGACAAGATATGATGACCTAGGAAAACCAATAAAACAAACTAGTTTCAAATTAAAAAACCTGGGGGGAAATCTTCCTAAAAAGCAATCCATTATAATAAAGAAAAGTTTCAGATCTAGTACAAAACCTTTGTCCCTAGACTCTACAATCCCCGTAGATGAACTTATAGTAGAAACCTTCTACCGCATCAAAACCTCTGAACTCTTCAATATATGAACACCACCCTTTTGCACGGATCCTAGTACGTGACTAACCAATGATGCACGGCTCCTAGTACGTGACTAACACACCAACTTGAAGAAGATGTTGGCTACAAAGTTCTTCACTTCATCAACAATGAAGATCAAGAAGCACTTGGTTACAAAACCCTATGGCGCAAAAACACAGTAGCTTCTTTCAGAGAAAATAAAGCATCGGTCACCTTTTTCATGTGTTCTCCTTGTATTCTTTTATGTGACGGCCTCTAAAATAAGCCTTATATATGTCTAGGGTTGTAAGAAAAGAAACCCTACACAAATAAATAAGCATGGGCCGAAAATCAGATCTGAAAAACTAATTTTCGTAATTCTCAATAAATACCTCGATAGATAGTATCTGTTGAGCCTCATTAAACCTCGATAGATAGCTATCTATCGAACAGCTGTCGAGCTTTAATGAATCAGCACTTCTTCACTTGTTTCTTGGACAGATTTGCATGGCTTCAATACTAAACTTGAAACAAAGTTTCTTGAAGCATTAAACACATCCTAGATCTACCCAATTACAAGTAAAGTGCGTTTTGTCAAAGGATTAGCCAATTACATAAAATATTGACATATGTTCCTAACATGAATCACATATGTCCTAACAATCTCCCCATTTGGCAATCCGTGACAAAACCACAACAAATAAATGAACATATGAGAGAAGTCATAAAACACTCAACTTATACTCACTTGTTGAATATAATAAAATTTATCCTAACACAAACTCTTGAAAAACTTTGCAAGAAGAGAGTTTATGGCAAGAAGACTTTGACAACCTGTATTTCTGAAACACTTTAAACAAAACTCATCAAGGCATCTTAGTGTGAAACAGAAATAATAGATTGCATACAATAAATAAGAAATATGTGTATAAAGAAAGAAAAGAAACAACACATGTAGAGATAGGTGAAGAAGACATACATCATTATATATATATATATATATATATATATCAAAGATAAGCACAATGTATGTAAACATGGTCACAAGACCGGTGTACAAGAAGAAGGTAAGCACTCCCCCCTAACAAGATGAAACACATCTCCCACTTACAGAGGCATGTATTTCTCCCCCTAACATGTAGAATCTTAAAAAAAAAAAAAAAACCACTATTTCTTCACAACTTCTCCCCCTTTTTGTCATAATTGATAAAGGGTACAAGAAACTAGAAAGCTTTACCCAAGAAACATAAAGATAATCAAGGATGATCAAGGGGGTACAAAGAATCCATATAAATGCATGAATGTAATGAAACAAGATGTTATGGATGACAAGATAATAGAAAGATGCACAACATGTGAAAAACAATACATGCAAGAAAATCTCGATGGATCGAGAGGTGTCGAGATGCTATCGAGCAGACCTTGATGGATCGAATAGCTATCGAGAAGCTATTGAGGAGACAGAAACTTTCTCGATGGATTGAGAAGTTGTCGAGAAGTTATCGAGATTTTGATAAAGAGAAGCTGAAAAATCTCAATAGATAGCCTAACTGTCGAGAGGTGTCCAGTAGCTGTCGAGATTGTTTAAAAACAGTTTTTCAAGAAGAGAAAAACACATACATGAATGCAATCAAACAGGCAACTCAACCAATGATCCAAACGACATTTTGAACTCTCAAAATCATCTCTCAACCAAAAAATTAAGCACATAGATCCCAAAAATACACACACACACACTAAACAAGTCTAACTAATTTTATATTTCAAAAATAAGTTAAGACAGTTTAGTGAGCTACATTAACACATGTATTCCTTGTGATGGACAAATCACATTGTACCTGCACATGTATCAAAAGTAGCAAAGAATATTGCGTGTTGTGTGTAAAAAATATCGCAAAATTGCATAAATGTATACATGTTATGATGATTTGAGATATGAGAAAATCACTTTAACTCACACACAATCATAACTGTTTGATGGGAACTATCACCTTCGAGGTACATCCTATAATTCCCACATCTCCTAGGATACAAGCTTGCAATCATATATAAAGCATTTTGATCTTTTTGTTTTTATTTTTCTTTGCATATTTTTCTTTTTAAGCGAATCATGCATGGGCATATAAGAGAAAGAAAAGAAATACCCAATGATGTTAAGCATTTGACATTCCAATTTTGCTATGCCGAAGCACACAAATGTCATTGACATTGCACTTTTGCTATGCCGAAGCATATAGATGTCATTTTCATGATTGGCGGGCAACAATGGTGAGATGGTTATTTATGCTTTCTCTTAGGATTTTCTAGTCTTTCCCATCAAAAAGAGTGATACGAGTGTTAAGTACAAGAGATTACTTAATCTTACTCATTACAAACAAGAGCCACAAAACTCACTTGCTTAGTTGTGCATAAAGATGCTCATTTAAGCTACAAGAGATACAAAGTTTAGAAAATTTTGTTTCACTGGCCATTCAATGTACACAAGTACCAATGTACACAAACACACTGTTTTTGTATTTTTCTGATTTTTCTTTTTTTTTTAATTTTTATTTTGAAAACAAAACAAAATAAAAACTAAACAACCAAACAAAAACAGACAAACACCATGAAAGCATGAAAGAAAGATGCATATGCATGAAAGCATGATAGAATAGTGCAAATGCATGAAAGCATGATTCCAAAAGCAGATAAGAAATCAAGCAAAGAGAGTCCTACTTTAGATAGAAAGAATTAAAGCAAAAGACAAACAGAAAAGACAATTAAGTCTTAGGCTCCTTTCTCACTCACACAGCACGAGCCTTTGGTCGTGAAGATGAAAAGGCATGTATCCTAGTATGTCTACTAAAGGACAGAGAAGAATTAAAATTCTTTTGAAATTGAGTTAAAAAGCTCAAGAATTTTATTAACTCTCCAAACAAAGGTGTAGGTCCTTAAGAGGAAACCTATGACCCTTTGGACACTTGCTTTTGAGGATACAACTTAAAGCAATTAGGACGAATGTGTCCAAAAACACCACAATGGTGACAAACATGATGTCTAACAAAGGATTTAGAATTAGCCATATTAGTTTTAGATTTCATACTTTTATCACCTTTTTCAAATTGTGACACAAAGACAGTTCTCGATCTAGAAGTCGTGGAAGAGGAGGGGCCGGAGGAAACAGCTTATGCTAAGCCAGTTTATCAGAACTAGGCTTTTGAGCACTTAATACCTCATCAAGCTTTGCAATAGACATCCTCTCTATTTGAGTTTTAGCTTGACTAAGCTCAACCTCAAGATTCTTGACCTTCTCTTCTAATGAGGTGTTCTCCATAACAAGAGTCTCAACTAACCTTGTAGTCTCATCTACTTTGACAAACAGATCAGCTTTTTCAGTTTTTATCTCATTAAGCTCTTTTCTACAAAGATGAGAAGTCTTTTCAGATTTTATAAATTCAATGCATAGCTTATCATAGGCTTCTTGAAGGGTTATCTTCTTGGGTACTTCATCATCAGAAGAATCCTTACTGTCACTAGCACTCTCCATAATCACCTTATCAGTTGAGACAGCAAAGGCCATAACGTGACTACATTCATCCACATACTCATCAGAAGAGTCATTCTCAGTATCACTCCAAGTAGCAACCAACCCTTTATCTTTTGACTCCTTGGTCTTTTCCTTCATAAAATAGTTTGGGCACTCTATCCTCGTATGACCAAAATCTTTGCACTCATGGCATTGAATGAGGGGTTTCTCATTCTTACCCTTCCTTGAGGATTTAGATTTCCTAGGAGGTTTGCCCTTATCCTTTTTCCTAAATTGAAGAAGCTTGATAATCTCATCAGTTATGAAGGTTAGATCCTCATCCTCATCATCATCTTCATCTTCATCTTTAGAGTCCTCAATCTCTTCCTTTATACCCTTAAGAGCCAAGTTTTTACTCTTTCCACATTTTCCCATTGAGCCTAATCCCATCTCATAGGTTTGAAGGTTCCCTTCAAGCTCAGTCAAAGGAAGTTAATTAATGTCCTTCACTTCTTCAACGGCAGTGATCTTCGCATGGAATCTTTCGGGTAAAGACCTAAGGATTTTTCTAACAATCTTAGATTCTGCTATAAATTCTCCAAGATTGAAGGCAGAATTCACAATATCCTTGAGTTTAGCATAGAACTCATCAAATGTCTCATCCTCCTCCATCCTTATTTCTTCAAAACTACTAGTGAGTCGTTGAAGTTTCACAGTCTTTACTGCCTTGGTACCTTTATAGGTGGTCTCAAGAACGGTTTATGCTTCCTTGGCAACTTCTGTGGATGATATTTTCTTGAATTCCTCATTGGTCATCCCACAAAACAAAGCATTCAAGGCCCTACTGTTGAAATTTGCTGCTATGATTGTTGCTTCATCCCAATCCACCAATGCTTCTTTTGGCTTAATCCAGCCAACAACAGCTTGCCGTACCTGTTCACTTGGAGCCTGTAAAAGAACTTTCATATGAACTTTCTAGTACGTATAATTAGTACCATCAAATAAAGGAGGAATCAAAAGAGATTGTCCACGATCCATGACAACGGGGGTCAAGGATCATGCTCAGGAAATTAATCCAATCAGAGTGAACCCGCTCTGATACCACTTGTTGAGAAATTTAGACCACAGATGATAGAATTAACAAGTTTTAAACCAAAGTTGTTAATTAGATTTATTATGAATAAAACTTGTTAAAACAAACAAACATCAATATCATGTCAATAACATGTAGCGGAATAAAATAAATAAGACAAGATATGATGACCCAAGAAAACCAATGAAACAAACTAGTTTCACAATAAAAAACCTGAGGGGAAATCTTCCCGAAAAGCAATCCACTATAATAAAGAAAAGTTTCAGATCTAGTACAAAACCTTTGTCCCTAGACTCTATAATCCCCGTAGATGAACTTATAGTAGAAACCTTCTACCACTTTAGAACCTCTGAACTCTTTAATATATGAACACCACCCTTTTGCACAGATCCTAGTACGTGACTAACCAATGATGCACAGCTCCCAGTACCTGACTAACACACCAACTTGAAGAAGATGTTGGCTACAAAGTTCTTCACTTCATCAACAATGAAGATCAAGAAGCACTTGATTACAAAACCCTATGGCGCAAAAACACAGTAGCTTCTTTCAGAGAAAATAAAGCATCGGTCACCTTTTTCATGTGTTCTCCTTGTATTCTTTTATGTGACGGCCTCTAAAATAAGCCTTATATATGTCTAGGGTTGTGAGAAAAAAAACCCTACACAAATAAATAAGCATGGGCCGAAAATTAGATCTGAGAAATACTATTTTTGTAATTCTCGATAGATACCTCGATAGATAGTATCTGTTGAGCCTCATTAAACCTCGATAGATAGCTATCTATCGAGCAGCTGTCGAGCTTTAATGAATCAGCACTTCTTCACTTGTTTCTTGGACAAATTTGCATGGCTTCAATACTATACTTGAAACAAGGTTTCTTGAAACACTAAACACATTCTAAATCTACTCAATTACAAGTAAAGTGCGTTTTGTCAAAGGATTAACCAATTAAATAAAATATTGACATATGTTCCTAACATGAATCACATATGTCCTAACACCTTCCCCATCCAAACACCATTTGCTCTTCTCCTTGTGTTTCTCGCCAACCATATGAATTGTTAAAAACATGAAAGATAAAGAAAATTATACTAATGAAATGACATAAAGTTTAAGGACTTGACTCCTTTAACAATTAAGTAAAAAATACAAGGAATTTTGTGAAAAACAAATTAAACACATCCAAATTCAAAACCCACCACTGTCTTTTTGTCTACTATCTATTCTACTCTTCTCCCCCAAACTTCTCCAGCAAAAAAAAAAAAAAAAAAAAAAAAAAAAAAATCAAAAGCATCATCAAACAATACACTTTGTTAAAAATAAAAATTACCAAAACAAGAACAACAACCATGTGAATAATGTCCTTGACAACTCCACTAGAAATCATAGTCAAAAACTGCTTCTTAGGATTCCTCATGTTGCAGCTATTCTCATACCCTCATTAATTATGCTACTTATTGGGGATCATAATACTATTTAATATTTTTTTTCAGATCATGTTATACCTCAAGTATGAAGTTTCGTTTATTGGTAGTGATTGGAGTGTTTTGCTAAATTGGGAGACATATTAGACTCTTGAAGTTTGTAACCCTTGCGTGTGCTAGACCTAGATTTGTTGTTGGGGTTGCATATCTTAGAAGGTCTGTGACTTTGTGTTGATTGATTTAGAGTTTTGGAATATGTTCATGTATTTTATAAAGGTACATGATTTATAGTTTGTATCATTTGTAAATGTTTTATAGAGCCTAATTTATATTTATTTTTTGGAGTCGCTAACATGTCAAGGTAATTTAACCTTGCAATTAAAATCACATAATTTATACCATCAATTTAAGTGTTTCAAAAATAAAGGATAAGGAAACACAATGTCCCAAAATTAGTAGAAAGATTATCTTGAAATCCTTTTCGAGAATAGTGCATTGAAAGTACTTATGCAACATAAAATTCTAAGGATGATGAACGTACACATAAACATTAACACATACATATACACAAATTAAATTTGACAATTAATAATTTATAGAAACTAAAAACAACTAAATGATGAATAGATATATACGTTAATAACTTAAATTTAAATGTTTATACACAAACATTCACAAAGAACAAATTTAATGAGTTTTGAATAGTAATTTTGAAGTTATTTTTTTCTATATTTTTTAAATATTTGATTTAAAATACTAATTCTGATTTATTAGTATAACTATTATTGGTGTATCGATATAAAAGGTCAATGTTATAGTGAGCAAAATCCTATAATTGTGAGAGAAAATATATCGAAAGAAATAAATAAGTGTGCAATAAAAGAAAGAAAAAGCGAAGAAACTAATAAAATTGTTTGAACGACATATGCATTGAAGAAATTCTTTGAATGATTTAATCATTGTATACTCACAACATATGTTGTTCATACTTCTTCTTTCTCACTTGAGGAATTAGTTGAAGTAACGTTTGACTTGGTTTAAAGATATTGTTTATAATAGGCATAATTGGTAATCTAGTTTGTCTGATGAATTTAACCAATACCTTCGACACAGTAAAATTGTGGATTTTTCATAATTAAATATTGGAATCCTTATTTATGGATTCGATGCCGGTATATTTTTTTCCTTATTATACTTTTAAATGGATTATTTCCTTTCTATTTTATTCATTGTTGTCTTTTTTTCAAATTAAAATTATCCTATTGAGAAATTTTAATATTTAACTGATCTGGTGCATGTACAATTCATATGTCTTTGCTTTACATAAGTAATGACTTTACCAATTCTATAAATGAAGATGGCTCTAAAGATTGCCCAATATTCTTAGAGCATTAGCATCCGGGATGCTAAAAAAGTTATATTTTACATCTTAAAAATCTACTTTATCTATTTTGCCATCTCATTTTACAACTCTCTCAACATTCTAATTTCTATTTTTAGATACATTGAAATAAAATAATATAAACTTCCTAATAAGATAATATAAACTACCCTTTCTCTCTCCTCTCCCTTGTCTTTTTTCTCTCTGTCTCTGTCTCTTTTTCATCATCCCAAAACCCAAACCCAGAACAGAACAACCTAGATCAAGCCAACCACCGAAACTCAACCATCACCACCACCGCCAAATAGCCACCACAATCACCCACACCACCAACCACAACAACCACAAATCACCACCAAAAACCCAAAACAAAAAACCACCACAGACCAACCACAACCTCCTCTGCCACCACAGACTAATGCCACCACAGACCCACCATTAACCCAACACAGTAAAACCCACCCCAACCACCAAGGCAAACCCCCACCACCATGAACCTATAGACCCATGGCAACAACCCACCTCACCACCATAGCAACACCCCACCACCACGGCAAAGAAAAATCCACACAAAACTCACAAGCACCAAGCAAGCAAATCTAAAAGCACCAAAAAAAAAGGGAGCTTTTGGCTCAAACAAAAATCCACCACCACCACTGCTTTGAAAATCCACCTTCACCACCGATCTGATTTGAAATCCCACCACCACAATTGATCTGAAAATCCACCACCACTAATGATCTGAAAATCCACCTCCACCACTGTTTTACAAACCCACCACCACCATTGTTCTCAAAACTCACCTCCACCACCACCGATTTGAAAACCCACCTCCACCATCAATTTGAAAACCCATCACAACTACCAATCTACAAACCCACCACCACCAGCAAATTCGATACTGATCTGATAGAGGGATAAGAGGGTGAAGAGAGGGATGAGAGACAAACAAGAGAAGGCTGAGAGAGAAAGAAAGGGAGACAAAGAGAGAGAGTTGATACATCTGGGTAAAAGAGAAGGAAAAAGAGGCAGAGAGAGAGTGAGAGATGAGTGGTAGCATGAATGAAGACAGAGAACAAATTTTTTTCAATAAAATAAAAATTTTTTTTACGTCCAAGTGAATAGTTGGTTCTATATATAAGAACCAACTATTTATAGGTTGCAAAATAATTTGTAAACCCACACCTAGATGGAGCAAGCTTTTTGAGATTTTGGTTGTAAAATAGCAATAACCTTTCACATCAATGACCTTTCACATCAATAAACTACTTACAGTTATATTAATAAGTTAGTGTGAAGTAGTAAATAAGTAAAGGATTTTACTAATGTGTGCCCTTAGGGCACACAATAATTTTCATTTTTAGAAAAAATTTTCTCGAAAATTAAAAAAGTATTGACAGCTTTTTTAATTCCCAAGAAAATGTTTCCAAAAGTTGATGGCTTTAACCGGACCCTTAAGTAAAATAGCAATAACCTTTCACATCAAAATGATCATTTTGATCCAAAGAAACACACACAAATGAACATACACTAACAAGCCCAAACATAAACAAAACTTCTTTTTTATATATAAAAAAAACATAAACATAACTATTAACATATGTGTATACACAAACTAACACACTAAAATTAAAAACAAATGATTTATAAAAACAAAAAACCGAATGAATAAATATATACATTAATAACTTTAATCTAAATGTTCATATACAAAAATTCACGAAGTAACAAATTAAATGAGTTTTGAAATATAATTTTATACTTATTTTATTTTTAATTTGTTATTTTTGATTTAAAATACTATTACTTATTTACTACTTCACACTAACTTATTAATATAACTGTAAGTAGTTTATTGATGTGAAAGGTCATTCTTTTAGCTGACAAAAACCTATAGTTGTGAAGGGGGAAAAATGGAAAACCCTAACTAAATTGGAGCAAATACATGTAACAAAAGAAAAATAGAGTAGAGGGACTAATAAAATAGTCAGCACTGTTGCAAAACTATTTGCATCTCATTCAAATCATGTGCAACAATAAAAGAAAATTGACATCTACTTTTATGATGCTAGAACACATGCACTTTTGAATTATTTTTTTTATTAGGGTTTAGAGAAGCATATCTTTGGTGCGTCTTCTTTGAAAAAACTCACCAAGAACACTTGAATCTTTGAAGCATATCTAAAATCCTAGCAATTTGGTTTTGGATTCTCATTGATCTTCACTTCAATGACCACTTAATTGTTTGTGAGAGTGGGCTCTCAACCTTGACTTTAAAACCCTAGCTATGTGCTCCTTGGAGTGTTGAAAATCTGATATTTCTTCTCTTTTCAGCCGTGTTGGCAAAGAGGGTGAAGGAAAACTTTTCTCACTTAAACCTGTTGTGCTAGGACTTATGTTTTTATCAACTAACTAATCTTTTTATTTGTTTAACACGTAATGGATTGGCTAATGGGTCAGCCTATATGGGCTTTTTAAAGTGTGGCTTGAAGTGGGGCTAAAAGGAAATAACACTAGTTCCAATGGGTCATGCAACTCTTGTAATTTTATGACAAATAGAAAGATACAATTAACCATAAGATTTATTTCACTATGTTGGTGCAAACACAATGATAATGGAAATAACAAAAAGAGAAACTAAATAGTACTTCTGAATATTATTAATTTAAAGAGAAAAATTACACAATACTATTTGGACTGAGGCGCGGCACTTGCTCTCTTTAAGGAGATTCAAGCTCTTGGTTGGCTAAACTTTGTAACTGGTGCAGACTGTCTCTGACTTGTCACCTCCCCCTTGAGCATGTATCTGGCCCAATATTTGAGACAATTCATATTGTCACCACAATTAAAAAGAATAAAATAGTCTCTCTCCTTTTTAATGTGGGATTAAACATTTTTACTAACTCCTCATCTTTATATTCACTCTCATATCTTTACATTTATGTTGTAACATTTATTCATTTTAATTATTTAATATTAAAATGCTCCAACACACTATAAAATTAAGGTTGCACTCTAGGTTTCTATATGATTATTAAGTCATCCCAATACTTTACCAAATAGTGGTTAATGTGGGGATTCAATAAGGCAAAGAACATCTTAAGTGGGGTGAGGTGAGAGAGAACCAAATCCTAGCTAAGTCCTACATCACCTAGATAAAGGGAGGTCTTGCACTTATATGTAGACCTTGTACTCTAAGTGGACATTATCATGCCAATGATGAGCTAGGGTGTGACAATTATCCCTTCCATGAAATCATCCAAAGTGAAACAAAGTAAATGGTTATTGTCACTTTGTAAATCCCTTCATCCTAAGTCCTTAAGTCTCCAATTTAATCTCTTGATTATTTTTATATTCTTATGAAATCTAATTCTATTGAATATAAATTTTAGTAATTCCTTACTAATAAAATGATCAGACCTAATACTATGAGTAATCAGTTCCAATTAAATCTATCACAAGGGATTGTTTTGTGTCTCTTATCAAGATTTTAGATTTCTTCTTCAGCAATAGTGCTCCCAACATGCTATATGTGATTATCTAACGTACCAAGGTACTGAATGTACAACATCGCACATCAAAATTCATCTAAGTAATCTACATTATGTTCAAGTTCACATTTTTTCAAGATTGAAAGTCAATGCAAATAGAAGCTATGAGATTTATTTGTTCAAATGACAACAATTGGTAGAACAAAAAAATCTCATAGTGGTCCAGTTTACTGTATCCCAAACAGTTGAAATACAACAACATATCAATTAAAAGTCTCAATTTCCATGATTAAGATAAATCATCACAATTGACATGTTATAGTTATTCATAGATGAAACGCCCCAATTTCATCACAAACTACAAACTAAGATTTTTGGATTTACAAAGAATTTTTGATTTAGATCTTTTATATAAGAACCTCTTTCTCATACCTAAATTACATATAATGCATCTTATGGACTACACGTAATTTCCAAATAGCCTAAAAAAATAAAACTCTTCCATTATATACAAGCACTCTCTCTCTCTCTCTCTCACACACACACACACACAACCCAAATTGTGACTTGAAGTCACAATTTTTAAGTTGGAAACTATGACTTCAAGTCAAGTCTTATGTGCAATTTGAGTATATATGTGAAAATGTGTATAACAAGTTGTATGAAGTGTGAACTAGTTTTTAATATTTTTATCCATCCTAAAAACTTTTATTTGAGACATGAGCCATTCATCTAAACAATAACTTTTAGTAGGTTCTACAAGTCTTTTTTTTTTTTTTTAAGGTATTAATTTTTTTTTTTAATTATCAAATAATGTTGCTTTGACACTTTGGAAACTATTCCATTCTCTCATGGAAAACTGTAAAATGGAGAGAATCATGTTTAGAAGGAAAATGCTAGAATTACGAACTTTTTTACACATTGTTGACATGGTGAGTGGTTATTGATAAGTAAAAAAGTGATATCAATGGTAAGTTTAGATGAAAACCAATAAGAATTTATTACCTTAATGGTTTGTAAAAATATTGTAAAAAATTGTATGGTTGTAGAATTGCTTTGTTTAAAAACCAAATTGGGGAAAAAATTGTAATGAAAATTTTTGTTATTGCTTTGTCTTTATCTTGATATTACACTTCAATGTGTGTTTGTTTGTTTGTATTTTTTTTTTAGGTCGACAAAAGTTGTAATTTCAATTAGAATACAACAAGCTTTTGAGATGAGTTTAAAAATTATACTTACAAAGGTTGGGGGATGGAAAACTAGGAAGGTAAAAAATGAAGAGGAGATGGAAAAGTTGAAAGATAATAGAGATTTTAGTTTCCACTCATAGTATTTGGTTGAGGAGTGGAAAAGTAAAGGAATAAAAAATTCTTTTGTTTAATTAATGAAAAAAAAAAAAAGATAGGACATAAAAAGTATATTGTATCAATTTACTCCTATACCTCTAATCAATATATATATATATATATATATAACCAAAACCTCTGAAACTCACACAATTTTTCACATCAGCACAATATTTAAAAATATATATATATATAAACCCAAAAAAAAAAAAAAAAAAACATAAACCCGACCCCGATATACGCTATGCCTTCTCTTTCTCCAAAATGCAGACCTTAAGCTCCTTTTACCAGCTCCCCCAACCCAACGCTCCTCCTCTACCAGCTCCCCTAACGTTCAGACCCAAGGTAGATTTCCTTCCTCAAAACCACGGCAAAAACACCATACCCATAGATTCCTCAATCAAAACCCACCATACCCACAAACCAACAGAGATCTCCAAGAACCAAAACCTACCATACCCACCATACCCACACAAAAAAACCTATTTCTAACCCAAAAAATTTCAGTAAAAATAAAGAAGAAGAAGCTAAAACCCGAAATTTTTTCCTCAATTATGAAAATCTTCTCTACTCTCTCTTCTCTACCCTTCTCTTCCTTCAAACGCAATTCTCTACCTCAGCTTCCTCCAATTTTTTTAAAAAGAAGGTCCAACTCCTTTGCTCCACAAAATCTATTGTCTCCTTCTTCCTCAACTCTACCTTGATGCCGTAGTGGCAGTAGTGAGACACTTCGTGTTTTCATATCAATGTTCTTAATTTTGTTCCATGTTTATTTTTCCTCACATCAATGATCAAACATAAAACTTCAGATTTGCTACTAAATGATTTGTGAGGGGAAAAAAAAAGTAGAAGAAATAATTTAGCCATGGGTTCGGATGGACGAAGAAGCATTCCTCTTGGTTCTTGAAGGCTTGCATCTGTACTTTGTAAGTCTGTAGAGTTTTCAAACTGGTATAGTGAGATGACTAAATGAGATTTGGAAATATAAAAAGGCAAAAGTATTGGAATGTGGTATCACGTGGGTAGGTTGCTGGACTTGGGAGTGGAGAAGTTTCATGATTTATAAAATTATAAATATACTAATATATTTTTTTATTTACAAGAAATCCCAAAATGTGAATTATTTTTTCCTCAATAACCATTCTGATCACTTTATTATGATTTTCTTTTTTGAAATATTGTAATAAATAAAATTCATTAAACTATATAATTTGACTTAATAATAGTCATATATAAGTAATATATATGACTATTGGATATATGACTATTATTCTGTGTATTCAAGAGTTAAGCCATTTTAAATATACACCAATGTAAGTTGTTTTAAGACCTCTTCCTCTCTTCTCGTGTGTGTGTTAAAATACTTGATATTTTCAAAAAAAAAAAAAAAAAAAACTTACATCGCAACATTTATTGGATTATTGAATACTAATTTTTAATTTTAATTTTTTGTTTGATTGATATTTTCCAAGAAAACGTTAATGCTAAAACAAAAAGAAAGTTAGTAATTTAATGTTTCATATCGAATTTTTAAGATAGGAATCTTAATATGTGATCAAAGGGGTTACAAAAGTTATATTTGTAAAAAATTCATATAAAATAATAAGTTATACTCAATAGCTTTCCTGTGTATCACATGGGTTAGTGACTAGTGCCAAGAAAAAAGAAATTCAATAGTATATAAGAAAAAAAAAAAACTAAAAGTTAAGGGAGAAAAAAAAAGTAGAAACATTTAAAGGGAGGGAGGGCACATGGGTAATTTCCTATCAAACCCACCATCTCCCACTTTTCACCTTGGAGGAATATTCCAAGCTCTCACATATGGGGTAAGTCATACATGTGGGGACTTACCATGGGCCTACCCCTTATGTAAGAGCCCGAAAATCTACTTTGGTATTATCTGTGGCCTCGTTTAGTACACCCACTCAAACACATATTTTCAATTTTTAAATAACATTCTCTTGAACCTCATCATTTTCTCTCCTTCTTCCCCACCTCAACTAAACATCATTTTCCCCATATTTTCTCTTTTCCCCTTCTCTTCTCCCCACTTTTCTAGCCAACCAAATGGACCCTTAAAAACATGAAAGATAAAATGGGTATAGTTGCTAAAACCTTGTTCAAAATGGGATCAATTCGAAAATGAAGAAAATTATACAAACGAAAATGACACAAAAGCTTTAAGGACTTGACTCCTTAACAATTAAGTAAAAAAGGCAGGAATTTTGTGCAAAACAAATCAAACCCATCCAAATTCAAAACCCCACCACTGTCTTTACGTCCAGTGTCTACACTACTCTACAGTCTTCTTCCCCTAAACCTCTCCAGCAAAAACAAAAACCAAAAGCATCATCAAACAAACACACTTTTGTCAAAATATAAAAAGACCAAAAACCAAAAACCAAAAACAAGAGCAACTATGTCACTAATGTCCTTGGCAACACCACCAGAAATCGTAGTCAAGAACCGCTTCTTAGGGTTCCTCATATGGCAGTCTATTCCCTCCACCGCCATCTTCCTCTTCTTCAAAACCTTCTTCATCTCCACACTCACCTCCACCACCACCACCACTTCCACTAGTAAAAACCCATTACTCTCTTTTGCTCCATCACTCATTTCACTCCTCACTTTATTCACATTCCACCTCTCACAGCTCCTCTTCTCTGCTTCTCTCTCACTCGTCTCCTCGCCCTATCCCCATTCCCCTGCTTACCCTTTTGAGCTCTTTCTCGGCCTCGTTCGATTCTTTCTCGTTTCGGACTCTTCGGCTTCGGAATCGCCGGATTTTCGGACCCGGGCTAAGGTTTCTCTGAGCTTTGTGTTGTTTGTGGCGGCCTGTGCTGTGTCTGGGTTTGTGGGGTTAGTGTCTGTGTGTTGGGTCAAATCAAGTGGCTTTGATGGAGACTGGCTGATTGGCAAAGTGGGGTTCATTGGTTTTCTGCTGGGTTTGCTTTACGGCTTGTTTTATGTTTATAAGCACAGATGGGTTTTGGAGTTTCCCATTATTCAGGTCAGTATGTGAGGGAGAGTTGAGAGACTAGAAGGTTTAGAATATTTTGATTGATTTTGTTATTACTTGGTGTTACATGTTGTGCTAGTTAAAATAATTGTGTTAGTCACATTTCGATATGGATGTTTTTGTTTTTTTTCTTTATATACTGCTAGTATTGGGTATGAAGTGTTAAAAGAGTATTATATGATAAATTAAATGTTGGAATGCATAGGGGATCAGGTGAAGATATATTTTCCACTGCTTGCAGGCTTTGATTCTTATTATAGGATGTAATCATCATAGCTTAGACATCTGGGTTAGCAAAAATGAGGGTGTGATGTTTTTGATTGTGGAAAAAAGAGGGAAAGATTGTGTTTGCTCTTTTTTTAAGCCATATTCCTCTAAGCTTTGAAATTTATCATAGAAAATTATTATATATTCTTCAAATTACCAATAGTCTTGTGGTCAATGCCAGGAAATTATGAGTGCCTATCTAGTATCGGGTTGTGCTGCACTAAAATTTTCCTGTTTTTGATATGGTGCCTAAGATTTGGTGTTACTAACTGTGTGTGCACACATTATCTTGAAAAATTCTCTACTGGTGATATGGGACAAATTCAGGCTAGATTGATGTTCAGATCAGTAATTACGACCACTTGCACCTATCATTGTTGCTCTTCACTTTCCTTTTGTTGTTGCTTGGGAGAAATCTGGGTGCTTATCAAATTTTCTGCCACTCTTTGATTACTATAGTGTTTATGCGTTGCTCAAAACATCAGGTTTTACCCTTGTCTTGAATAGCCTGTTAGTCTGAATTATAGCAAAAAAAGTTGATTTCTAGTTGAGAATTTTTATGTCTGCCCATTTGGCATAGTGGTTCAAAGTACAAATTAAACTTCACTTTTTTTTCTAGGTACAACTTTTTGTTAAAAACTCATTTTTCGAAAAGATGAAACATAAGCTGAACCAAACTGCAATTTTGTCATCTATAGCTATAAATTAGATTGTCATTTATTCTCAGAGTGTGTTGCTTTCTAGTTATGACTTATGAGACTCATGGCCTCTACTTTTAATTGCTTGTTGTAACAGCGCCCACCTTTCTTCAGCTTCAAGATGGGGCTCCCTTCAGCTATTACTCGGGCTTTGAAGCTTTCGGGTGTGACTTACCTATTTTCAGCTGTTCTAGGATCAATTCTGTTGGATCAGTTTAAAGGTCAGGTTACAGTGAGAAAGTTCATTGCTGAGCAAATCATCTTTTGCATTGGGAGCTTTGCAGTGTTTCTATGCTGGGAATTAAGTCACCACTTACATCGGGTATGGTTTAGTTGTAAATTTTGTTCTTTTCAGTTTCATTTTGCTTTAGCAGGTGGTCAACTGACGCAGTTCATATAATTGCAATATCCATTGATGTTCATATCATTTGGTAGCTGGTTTCATTGTTGTTAATCCTCATTGCATATCATGTCATTTATATGATTCTTCAAGGTACATCATGTCTTGCATGTTGTATTATACTATTATCCCTGACCAATGCCCTCACTTTCATTCTATCTTTCCTCTGCTGGACTAAAAGAATCATACAAGGCATAAAAGAGGGAAAAAAATCTAATCATGGCTGAAAATGCTCAAGCTTTATGTGGCAAATATCTATTTAACTGTATGCTAGTTCAAAATCTTTTGCTTGGACTGTATATCTGGGGACCCAAAGAATAGCAGTTTTATAAGTTGGATATACATTTTTAAAAAAAAATTATTTCTTGATTGCTCCATTAGTCAAACAGAAAGAACATATGTAATTAACAAGAGAGGAACAGGCAGAACATGAACAAGATTAGGGTTTATCAAACTTTGATCATTATATTCATCTTCTTAGCTGTTTCCCTATCATGTTTGGTTATTTGTTTATTTTCTTATAAAATTCTGAATGAAGATTATATTATTTACAATGCTGTTGAATTTTTATGTGTCCTGCATCTATATATGCAGCAGGGGCACTTCTCTGTCACTTCAGTAATCCACTGAGGTGCAGTAGACACACATATTAATTATCTCAATTTAAT
Source organism: Quercus ilex subsp. ballota (assembly GCA_032727855.1). Classification (NCBI taxonomy): domain Eukaryota; kingdom Viridiplantae; phylum Streptophyta; class Magnoliopsida; order Fagales; family Fagaceae; genus Quercus; species Quercus ilex. Next base: position 62,717,142 of record CM064912.1, on the reverse strand, counting down.
GATGAAAAACTTATTTAATGTATTACATACTGTCTCAAATTAATGTTTGTTATTCCTATATGCCTGGGTGTTATCCCTTTCTCTTTGAAGAATTATCCTCTTATCTAACCTGTGAAGGTGCAGCCTAGTGGTTGGAGGCTTGGGATGAACTGTAGACCCAGACATCCTGGGTTCGATCCCCAATAGAGTTCCTCTGGGGAAAAAAAAAAGAATTATGCTGTTATCTATCAGCCCCCCTCTCACCCACCCACAAAATAGAAAGAGCATATTACTGCGGTTATACATGTGAAAATATGTTTATTTAGGCCATGATTGGTAACTCTACATAAAATTCATTTCACAAATTTCTAGGCTTGAGAATGCATGTTTCCTTGTGTTTTTGGGTTTGTTAACTCTACTTTGAAGTAGGTATTTGAAAATTCATTCTCTGTTTCTCTTTTGGAAAATGCATTTTACAGTAAAAATGAGAATTCCTGAAACTAAGGATTATTACGAAATTTCATTTAGCATAATCACTTTTTGGTAAGAATTTTAGCATAATACCAAAATTATTTTTCAAAATAATTTATTTTGCTGAAATGTATTCTTCTAGAATTCAAATTGCAAATACAGTAGAGTTACCAAATGAACTTACCATCTTTCCTTGATTCAACATGTTTGTTTATTGTTCTTGTACCTGTGTTATTTAGATGAGTTTTATTCTATTGCAAATTGAACTTTCCTCCTCAATATCCTTTATGGTTATGTGTACATCTGCTTATATATGTATAATCGACGTACCTGTAAAGCGAATCCATTTATCTTTTAACCACAAGACCTATAATATATATTTCTAGCTTGTTGCTTTTAATGGAGAGTTAATGAGAACTTAGTTGCAATGGAAACACTAGAATACCTGCATCTTGGCATACTCTTCTAATAACATTTTGTACTCATTATTAATCACAAAAAAAATATCTCCTCTTCTCTCTTATCCTTAATGGGTGAGGAATTCCATGTGAATGGCACCTGTCACTGTGATTCGTTTAAATTTTTTTATTCCAGCTATTTCTGGCTTCATATCCTTCCTGTTACCTCTAAAAAGTCAGTCATTAATTTTTTGAAACCATGTGGCAATATAGGTGCTACATACAAAGAGGTTCACATTTGCACCACCCAAAGGGTCGGCAGCAGCAGAAACAAATCCAAGTGAGCATCTCCTTGCAGCCCTGGAGGATAGCAACCCAAATTCTCTTCTTCAATATCTTGCATATCTTGATCTCTGTATGGTCTGTGAGAATAATGTTGATACGTGGCGACGAGCTGCCTTTTTTGAAGAAACAGGTGAGACTTACAAAAGAGTTATAGCTGTATGCTTGGGGCCTCTGGAAAAGCTTGCATCGAAGTTTGCTGAAGGTTTGGAAAGTTCTGTTGACAAAAACTCCCAGCTGTCCAAACAGTTACTCTCACCAACGGACTCCCGTCTGGAATCCAAGTATTGCGAACCACTGAAAAACTTTCAGGTACAAAACACTGTTGCTTACACTTGTGGATGTGTACATGCACAAGTGTGTGTGTTTGTGTGCATTATTTGTTGAAGCTCATCATGGTGTCTTGTACTGAAGTGAAAAGATTACTTTTACTCGGACTAATTTTTAATTTTTTTAAAAACTCACATGGGCTTACCCATGTGCAAGCACATTTTGCAACCTCCCAAACTCTGGAGTGTCCGAGAATTTTCGGAGGACCTCCTTCATGACTCTACCTTTCTTCAAGCAAGTTGTCAAATAAAGTAGTGTTGTGAAGTGTAATTGTAGGAGGATTCCTTTTAATGATTTGTTAATATTATTTATTATTGCTGCTGTGTAACAGAAATTTCAATTCTTTCTAATGCAAATGTGACACACAGGTGTCAACTCCAACTTTGACTACAAGATCTGCACTTGATAGATCTCTATACTAGATGCGTGGATGGGACTTGACTAAATTGTTTTTTGATAAGTAATACGTTTTATTAGAAAAAATGCATCAAGTACACGGGGTATACTAGATGAACTACATATTGCAAATCAGAAAGTACAATGATCTATAAACTCCAATAAATTAGAAAAAGGATGTTCCTGTGGCCAGCATCCACTCAAATAACATTCTGATCATCTGGAACTTCAAATCCGCAATTATTCATTCACACCCATCAAAATTTCTATTCCTTTCCCCCCAGATACACCACATCAAACAATGGGGAACAGCTTTCCAAATGGCACTATTTCTGTCTCCCAAACCTGCCTTGCCAACATGCTATTATCTCCCAAACTCCTTGCAATTAATTTATGAGTTTTTATTTATTAATATGTAATGAACACTAACATCGTATCAAGATTCTAAAAATAAAAGGTTGAAGCCCTAGTACATGGAAATTATACAAAAAATATGCAGAAAAAAAGAATTTCATGGTGAGCCAATATAAGCTTGTAAAGGATTGTTGTGACATCAGTCAGATGTGATAAAACGCTTAGTTGAGTTGAGTTGAGTATATAAATGGACCGACATATCTTGTTCAAGGCCATTTGTTGGTTTAGTTAAACCATAAATAGTAATAAGCTTTTAACCTTTGTTTTGACAGATGAGATGTCACTTAATTTTCTACACGTTTTACGCAACTGAAGGTCAAATCTTTATGTATAAGTACTGGGCATTAGGAACACTGTAAATACCTCTAGTTAATATGGTGAAAAATTCAACCTGAAATATGTTTTAAACTCAACTCAACTTGAAATATGTTTTATAAGATAAAAATCTATATGCAATCAAAAGTTTTCCTTGTTCCTTTATAAGATTGCTAATTATAAAATCCCAGTCCCTATCATCATTTTGTGTGTGCGTGCTAGTCTTTTCTGCAACTCATCACTGGTGTCTTTAATCTCTGGGTCTCAGAGCAAGTCCAAAGAAACTATTTTTAATTTTCAGCTTTGTAGTAATGGGCTAAAGACACCTTGTTTGAAAAAGGTTTGGCACTGACATCAGGGTAAAATCTTTTTGCCTTAGCAGTAACATGGACGAAGGTGTCATTATACCAATTTCTGGTGTTGGTGGATATTTTTTTCTTAACCAAGGTGATAATGCTATATATTTTCTTAATTAAGTGCTTGATACCTCCTAATCTTAAGCAGGAGACAATTATGTCTCTTGCTTTCATCTCCTGTCAATGATTGGCTTGCTTTCAGGGCTTGCTTTTCCAAACCTATATAGGTCAGATTTTCCAAGAAAAAAGGTATATGGAAGGTCTTCTACAGGTTGACCAGGACTTTGTGCACTTCTTTGAATATCAAAAAGTGAGGCTTATGGTATAAGTTGATTAAAATTCTTACTGGTGTGGAACATAAACAAAAGTGTTTATCACAGAGAGCACCTTCACAAAACTCATATAGATTGTTCTTAATGTGGCTCTAAACCATGCCATCATCTACAGTAAGATTTTAGTTGTGATGGATACTGTTTAAAAGATCTTTCTTCTCCTTTATTTGTGATTTTGCATGCTGGCACCTTCCCATGCACAACGTGCTTGGGGATCTAGGGGGGAAAGGGTTCAAGCTGCGGGATTAGTAGCATATTTTAATTATCTCTCAAAACACAAAATTTGTGCTTTTGCATGTTGCTCTGGCTGTATGGAATCAGTGTTGTTACTTCCATTTTAGGACATAATGCTATCAGTCATTTTCTTATCTTGGGTTTCAAACTCAATAGATTCTCTCTTGTTCTTTTTAGAATTAATTTGGGATCCAACTTCTTAGCTGCTTTTTTTATCTGCCACACTCATTTTCTGTCTCTCTTGGGAGCCTGTTGGTACTCTGTCATGGTAGATCTTTTCTCTACTGACAACATAAATTTTTTTCCCCTACTCAAATGACTGTCTTGTCTATCTGTATTGTTGTACGTACTTTATTAAGGTTATGGGTTCTAAAGTTGAGTGTAGGTCACCTGTTTCATGTAGCATTTGAGGGAAATGTGTTAAGACTTAAGGAGGTGGATTCATAATTGTGTCTATATATATTGAAACCATTGGAGATTGTTGAGAATTAGGATTGTCCTTTGAAGATAAGGAGGGGGATGATGCCAATCAAATGCTCTACTTCTTTTTTCTGGCTTTAGTGAGCAATTGTTGTGCCGAAAATCTACTTTTTAGTTTGAATGTCTTTAAGTGTTGGTAGATGATAGGAAAAGGATGGTTGATAAGGTTGTTATGTCCAAAAGTTTTAGTTTGTCTGAACTACCAGACCGCTTATCTTTTGAAAGCTGATATTCCTTTGTCATTGACAGAGCAACAAAAGATGCTGGATATGGGCTTGCAATTGCCTTCTGGGAGACCTGTCTGTGCACAAGGTCATCACATTCTATTAATCATTCAAAGGGGTCCTTAGAATCTTCTAGGCAGTAGATCTGATAATATTAATAATTTCATTTTAGATATTGGAGAGAAAACTGCAGAAATGGGTTTTTCCCTTACCTTGTGGGCTGTTCTGCACACATAAGATCACATTCAGTGAATCCTTCTATGGTTCCCAGTTAGGAATCCTCTGTGCATTAGATCTGAGTAAGTGGTCAACCATTCTGCCTTTAGATGTTGGAGAAATATGATGATTTCTCAGCGTAAGCACATTATGTTTTGGTTTGTGCGTGTGTGCGTGTGTGCATGCTGTACATAATTTTAAAAATTCTTTCCTCTCAGAATTGAAGTTATTGAACTTTGACAACTCTATTTGCTGTTCTGTATTGATGAAATCCTTGCAATGCACATCACTTTCCCTCTGTATATGAAACAGATAAGCAGACATTAGTTCATGCAATGAATCTCATAAATTTTAATTGTAATCTAGGTTTCAATGGTCTATGCATCATGAATTTCTCATATATACTATTCATTTGTAATATATTGGGTTTATAAATGCGTGAACATGCCAGCTAATTTTACCAATGATCTTAATGGTCCAATGGCACCTCTGGCCTCCCTAGGTACAAAGTGCCAAGGCCCAAGGGGTGAGCAAGGTCTTTGGTTTGAGATCTGGGGCGGCCAGGGGTGGGGTAGATTTAGAAATTTTCTAACGAAGATTGAAAAAAAAAGAACATGCTAGCTAATTTCTGTCAAAGTTTGACTCATAGTACAACTTAATAATGGAAACTTCATTATGCAGCTATTTGAATAATTATATAACCTAGTGATGGACACTTCTTTATGCAGCTATGTGCATGGTCTGCCAGGACGGTTGCCTCACTGACTGCCTGCTCACACAGAGAAGATAGGTTTGGGGTTGCTCAGCTCTCTGGTAGTAATGCTGCAGTCATTTCAGCACTGTTATCTTGCCTTCTTGCTGTTGAGACATTCATGGGGAAGAAGACCAACATTCAATCCTCCCCTAATTTGATGGGGCCAGCTGGAATTAAATGGGCAACATCAAGCACTGGAAGAATAGATGGTGCAGTGGGTAAGAAGAGAGGTGGCCCTCTACATTCAAAAGCATATGCCATTGCTGATGTTTTGAGGACCTCGATCTACCATGTTGTGTCTGCTTTCCATGATGAAATGCTGAATAGTGCTAAAGCAGGACTTCTTGAGAAGGATTGGATCATCAGTGGTAAGCCTCTTTTTGGCACTCGTGAGCTCCTGGTGCAGAAATTGCGGCTTTTCCTGGACTTTCGAGCTAGCTAACTGCTAATTTACAGCCTACCTTTTTTTGTTATCTTGTCCCCATTTGTGAACTTTCCTTTAGCACAGCACAAATGAAGAGGCAGTTTTGTTTGTTAATCTAGAAGAGCTGTGGGCAGAATATGAAGAAAGAATGTTGTTTTGCTTAAAAGAAATATCGAAGAAAAATTCGATGAATTAACTTGTATGATTCACAGGGAACACTTGGATTGAGCTAATGACCTTTACCAATTTAAAGTTCCAATTGGCTCGAAAGGTTTAGACATGTATATAGGCAATGGAGCCTTACCCTTTGGAGGGTAACAAAATTGTCAGGGCACAGTGGTTTTATATGGTCAGGCGGGTTTAAGGAACTTCCTCTTGCCTTTCGACATCCTGGTACACTCTACATCTGCTCCTTATCCTTCTTCCTTCATAGTAGTTTAATTTCATTACTTTTGTTACTAATGAAGTCAACTTCACTAAATCAAAAAAAGGGATTCTGTCTCTCTCTCTCTCTCTCTCTCTCTCTCTATATATATATATATATATATAATTTACACACACGCCCACATGAGCTTACACATAAATTTTTGTTTTTGTATTTTAATTTTCAAAAGCCATTTGAACATCGTTATTGCAACAAAAGTGGTTCACTACTCTCAAGAGTGCATTTACATGCTCTATGAGATACATTCTCAATAGAAATGGACATTTTTACTTTACTCATGTTAAAAAATAGTGGCGTTCACTACTTTCACAAGTTATTTTCTACGCAATTGAGTAATTGACCGAGCTGCATAAGGAAAAATAGGTAATTGACTGAATGCATTCACATACTTGTGAAAGTTGGAATGCTAAAGTGTATGTACTGAAAGTCAAAAACATGCCCAAAGCATTGATAATTTATAACATGGATTGAGGAGAGTCGTGTTTCTTATAACACGCTTTATCTTATGATGTACACTTTCTACTAAATAAAGATTGCAGATGCTTGTCTACTTTTGGTTACTAGATTTCTGTCTTGTTCTAGTTGGGAGCATTATGACATTTGACTAAATTACTTTAATACCTCTCCTTTCCATTAATATTAATCGATGATATTACCGAAGAAGGCAAACCAAAATCAGCAACTACCACTACGCACCTTTGGTCCGATGGTCACTCCACAAGTATAAATATTTGTGAGGTGTGGTTTGGGGGGGGAGGGGGAGTGGCAAGGGCCGGGTTTAAGTCTCTCCAAGGAAGTTTCATACACATTTACATTTAAATTAGGTTAGTAGAATTTTTATATTATATCTTAAAAAAAAAAAAAAGCAACCGATAGTCACATGCTCAAATTAAACACTATAGAATTAGGATTGTGATTTTTGTCGACCTTGTACATTTTATTTTTTTAGCCTTTTGAACATAGGTTTAAAAATTGTACCTAAAAAATGACAAGACTTAAAAAAGTAATATTTTTTTAAAAATATGGTTTCTTGAAATATCATACGGATACTATAATGACAATCAATTCTTTTACAACAAAATATGATGACAAAACTTATTATAAATGAATGCTTTTGATGGATTGAAGTTTCATTCTTCAAATTAAGTGCTCCATTTTGAAAGCCCCATTTAAAGAAAGTGTTTTTTTTAATAAAATTAAAGAAAAAAAATTCTAATTCGATAGTTAGAATGGGACGGCAGAATTTGAATCTTAGATGTTTTTATTTGAAACACTATAATGTACCAATTGAACTATAAGATTTTAAAAAATAATTCTTTTAAAAAATAAAATAAAAAGTGGGACTAGATACTGCAATGGAATGAATTGAATTTTTCCAATGAAAATTATTTGGCCAACCTGCTCCCTACCAAAAATATGAATTGGCAATCTTGATATTATTCAGTATTCATTACAAGGTCATGAATTGAATTTGACACTTGGGTGTGAAGAAATGAATAATTATTTTTTCAATAGAACCCTGATCCAAACCTCACCCAGTTCTATAATAATAAGTCAATATTCTAATAAGACTCATTGCACGCACTTTGCATGAGCAATAATGCTCTTTTTTATTTATTTGTTCTTTTGGTTTAGCTTTATAATGTTTAAAATTGATATATAAATAACCATGTGTATTTTTTTTTTTTTTTTTTTTTTTAAGAAAGAGACAAGGTAATGTGGAATAATGTTTAAAAATGAGATAGAGATAATGTCTTAAGTTTTAGGCCGAATGGAGAAGATAAAAGAAAAAATCTAAAACTTAGGAACAATAAATTACTCTTTTAATCAGTTTGTGTTTTTTAATTTAAAATTATTTAACTAAAAGATAGGGATAGTTTAGAGAGTTTAAGAATTTATATAAGGGTATTTTTAGTACTCAAAATGTTGAAATTCAAACAGTGAATCCTTTATTAATATAGTCTTTGATCCCTCGTGGTAAATTTTTCCCAAGACCAAGTTCCTTTGTCCTAAGTCAACTCTACTCTCAATTGTATATATCTGGTCTCTCTCTTCCACTTTCCCTCAGTCAACATTAATCTTCAACCACCAAATTCCAAGCAAAAGGTGATCCATTTGGCAATTTGAACCGTAATCTTCATCATGGCACTATCAACATTGATCTATAACCATCTTCCTACCTCTCAACCCATCTTGAACAAGCTCTCCAAAATCCTTCTTAACAGCCAAAGCTTGTATAAAAATCAAAGTTTAATGTATACTTTCATAAAAATAGATTAGCTTATATAAATATTAATGTACTATTTTTCCCCTCTAATTAATCTTATGCCATATAGTAGCTCATTAAACCAAAGAGTATTTAGGAGAATAAATAAGTAAATATTTTTATTAAATACCTTTTTTATTTTTTTCATTTTGTTAAAAATATTTTTCATTTAGAAATTTTGAGATGGACACTGTGTTTTGTTTTTTTGTTTGGTTTAGATGAAATGACAAATGTGGATTTCATGGTTAGGAGTTAAAAATCCTTTAGTTTAATTATGTTATATTTTTATTAAATTGACTTGTATGTTTTTAGAAATATAAAGACTTACATTTGTTAATGTTGGGTTATATTGTTAATGCTTATTTTCTTTAGTCTAGGTAAAATTTTTAGGGATTTTAAAGTTTCAACGAAGAATTTAGGTGAAACTATACTGTTAGTCTCTAAAGTTTACATATAGAGCGCTTTTAATTCCCGAAGTTTCAAATGAATATTATTGATTCCGAAGTTTCAACAATTAGTGTTATTAGTCATTCCATTAACTTTCTTAGTTTCTTTATTTATGTGTCTAACAGAATAATGATGTTGCAACTTTTTTTAATGATGTGATAGTTTTTGATTATTAAAAAATTACACATCAGCTTGCCACATCATTATTCCATTAGACAAATAGGCAAAGAAACTAACGGAAATTAATGGAAAGACCACTAATGTTCTTTGTTGAAATGTCAAGAATCAATAGCACTCACTTAAAACTTTAGGGACTAAAAGTGTTTAGTAGGTAAACTTTAAAAACCAATATTTGTCATTTATTTTAGACCTAGATTTGTGTCAATAGCGTAGCAGCAAGGTGCCAAGGGCTCTTCCTCAAATTGGATGGTCCAAGTTTGTTTGTCGACATTGGTACAATTTGTTTTAGGGTATTTAAAGTGGCAACAAAAAATAGTAAATACCATTAAGAAGGGGACTTGCAAGATACTAGCAATGAAAGTAATAGTAATAAATATTGGAAAGTGGAGTTTAATTACGGATGCAATAGTAAGTTAATTGGAAAATGGACTTGCAATAAACAACTAATGAAAGCAATGGTAATAAGTAATAACAATGACAAACTATGTTTCCAAAAAAGAAAAAAACAATGACAGACTATAACACAAGTACAAAAGAGACTGCCAAAAAGAATTTAAATAGACAAGCAGCTACTACCCAAAAAAAAAAAAAAAAAAGAACTCTTATACTCTTATGTGATTTAACTATCTTTCATAGGATAAGCCCCCGCAAGAGAGAGTGGGGTTTTTGAGTGAGACCCATAAAATGCACTCTCCTACTTTCCTTTCTCAAACTTCTCCAGTAAAAACAAAAATTGAAGGACACCATTTTCAGTTCCAATCAGCTCATTCAAACTGTCAAGTGCCATTTTATGAATTTAACAAGTGTACTGATTGTGTATTGCACACTATAACTTGGTCACACTCTTAATCATAGTTAAGAGCTTCTGAATAATTCTAAGAAACACACCCATTTGAATACCTAATTTCATAGTTTATTGACTTGGACAATTGTGCGTGAAAGACACTCTAATGATCGAGAGCATAATACAAAAAACTCCATGGTACAAATTTACAATTCAAGGTATTCAATATTTTATTAGAGGTAATTTTGGTTTGATCAAAAGAACAAAATATTTCAGAATCAATTAATACCGGTTTACTATTTACCGCTTTCATCTTTATATTATCTCGATCAAGAGCATGTTTGGTCACCCCTTTTGATGTGGGAGCGCAATGGCAGCTTATGTGACATTCCTGTGTTATTTATTTATTGCGTCTATTTGTTTTTTTTATTTGTCTTTATTATCAAGTCAAAATTATTTAGGTTGCTATAGCCTAGTAATCTGTTTAATGGGTGAAGTAAAAACTATCTAAGAAATTGTCTTTAATATCGACATGGTTTTTTTTTTAAGAGAACATGGTTTGATTACTTTGGTTTTAACCAATTGGTGTAGTTATAGATGCATCAAGTATAAATTTGAGAAGTTTTCCTGTGATTCTGTGAATGATTAGAAGACTTTGGCAATGAAATTTTGGACTCTTTTACTCTACGTGATGATAATTCATTGCTAATAGGTTCTTTTTAAGTGAAAGAGATTGCCCAAAAAAAGAAAAAGAAAAAAAGTATAGGAAAGAGATTCCCAAAAAATAAAAAAATAAAAAAAGTATAGGAAATTTCCTATACTTTTGTTTTTTTTTGGGTAATCTCTTTCACTTAAAAAGAACCTGTTAGCAATGAATTATCATTGTGTAGAGTAAAAGAGTCAAGAATTTCATTGCAAAGTTCTTCTAATCATTCACAGAATCACAGGTAAACTTCTCAAATTTATACTTGCACCTATAACTACACCGATCAATTAAAACCAAAAGTAATCAAACCATGTTGCTCTAAAAAAAAGACCATGTCGATAGTAAAGACAATTTCTTAGATAGTCTTTACTTCACCCATTAAACGGATTACTAGGCTATAACAACTACTAATAAGACTATAAATAATTTTGACTTGATAGTAAAGACAAATCACCTCCTGGAGTTTCAAATTATCGATATATGAAAAAAAGATTACAAAATTTTATTAAAGGAGTATATGCCAAGATGAAGTTGTTATATTGTTTCCATTGAAACTAAGTTCTCATAAACTCTCTATCAAAAGCAACAAGCTAGAAATATTTGATTATAGGTCTTGCGGTTAAAACATAAATGGGTTTTCTTTTTAAAGGTATAAATGGAGATGTACACACAACCATAAATGACGTTGAGGGTAAAAGTTCAAATTACAACAGAATAAAATGAGTCATGTACAAGTGTTATGTTTTAATTGCATTAGTCCTTTCCTGCGTTAGTTTAGTCTCAGTTAGTTAGTTATTTTGTGAAGTGAATTTTTCCGCTTATTCTTGATATCATCTGTTCCTCCATAATTTCCAAAACTTTCCTATATTACCTATTTTACCTTCTCTTCCTCTCTCTCCCAAAATACCCCCATAGAATCAAGAATGGCAGACAAAAAAGCTTCTTCTTCTTCTTCTTCTTCTTCCTCACTATACGAATTACGTAGTCATCAAAGTAGATTAGCAATATTATTTCTCAAAGCAAGGGACTACAAGAAAACATTAGAGATCGCCAGGACCATTGTTTCCCGCTCCCCAAACTCTGCAGCTACTTTAGGCATCCTAGGCATCGTCCATTTTGGTACTGCAATATCTCCCTGCATACACTTTGAACACATTGCAGAAAAGCATGGCCATTTTGCCTCTGCCATGAGTGCCTCTGAAAAAGCCTTAGAGCTTTCCCTGAGCTCTATAATGTTCTCACTACTTCATACGAGAGCCAATTTTAAACTCACATAAGACGGTGCTAGTTCGAAGTTTTATTACACACCCATTATTCAAGAATGCGAACTTGCATTGTCAATTAAGGATCCCCTTAACATGGATGGGAGACATCCTGAGGACTCCACCATCGAGGCGAAGATTGAGAACATGAAAACTGGACTGAGAGCTCTATTAAAGGTAGCCAAGAAACTCCAGTTGAAGAAGATGATAGAGGACAAATCATGCACTGAGTATATAAAGGAAATAGTCAAAACTTTACAAGATGAGAAGTCAGAGATGTATTTGAGTTTCCTAATGGAAAATCAGAGTTTCAGATTATGGGATGATATCAAGAACCTCGACATGTTAATGCTAGCTAAGGTCTACTGGAAAAATGTGATTAACTTAGTTGAAAAGAAGGAATTTTTATCTATCAGAATCCAAGACATAAAACAATCTTTGAACGACAAGGCAAAAGAGATGTTGACAAAGAAAGTAGATTATGTAAAAGAGACCAAAAATTGGAGTTTTTCGATATGTCGTATTTGTGAAAAAAAGGTTTTTTGATGGCAAGTTGTGTAGAGCGCATATGAAGAATATGCATTTAGGGACTTTGTCAGAGTTGTGCTGGAAGGTATACCTGATTTAGTTCATCATATGATTGAAAGCATCGATTGGAAGACAATGGATGTGGATGCAATAGTGAAATTGATTCAAGATTTATCAAGAAATGAGTTTGGAGATGAAGACAAATCTCAAATTTTGAAGACGGAGAACTGGCCATATTGTGATGATAGAAATCATTACTTGAAGATCTCCAACATACAGGCTACTTTAAGAATGTATATCATGATGGAACCTTTTCCTCTTAGCCTTCATAACTCGTTGTTGGGAATGATAGTACAGTTGCGGTAAATGCAATCCCGAAAATACTGTCTGTACAACATTTGAATGGGATGCTGCTCTTGTTGTGGTTTCTTGATGAACTAGAGTTAGACAGCATCTATGGATTCTTGGATAACAATATCAACGTTTCTTGTGGATTAAGTTGTCTCTATAAGGGTGTCTTACACAACTAAGTGAGAGCTAATCTTGTTTCTTATGAGAGGGTTGACCTGAGTGACGATTTCTCCCTTCTAATTTTGGACGAGCGAATGTTAAGTGGATTGGTGACTCCACAGATTGATGATATTGAAAGAGCCTCTAGAAATATTAATCATAGCAATAATGACAAGGCATTCATTTACTAGTTATTTTCGGGTCAGTGCATATTTCTTGCAAATAAATTGAAAGGGTGGCTAAATTTTAGAAAGGCTAGCAAGAATCAAGTAAAGGACCTTTTCAAGCTCATTAACACTGAGTTTATCTTGCTGCAGATTATGTGTAAGGGAAAACATGCATTTTGGCAATACCAAAAGATGTAGGAGAAGCTAGAGGAAATCTGTGATGAAGAAGATGAGAGGAAAAAAACTATTAGATACCAACCCTAGAGTTATGAGTCACTTCTATTGAAGCGGCATAAAGAAATTAAGAAGAAAGTTGATGATGAGATGGGTACCATCGAGATGGAGTTGGATATTGTGGTCACTAGGGCCCAAAAACTCATGTCATTGTTTGGGCCTAAGCCCTCAATTAATTTGTTATCTGATGATGTTTTTGGCCCACAATGGGAGATCCTAGGATTAGTCCATCCCTGTGATGGGTCGAGCCTTCCTATTGATTCACAATTATGCCATGAGTCTTTGGTCGATGACATAACTCATTGGCCGAGCTTCCCCCTCTAAGTTCTCAGAAGGACCTTAATTCATAGGGATCATGCTCTCACCTATCTCTCGTGTTTCTCACTCCAATTTTTCCAACCACCAACACTAAAACCCCCTTCCCTTTTTATACCCTCTTGTTGGTGGAGTCCTCATGATGACAGAATCTTCCACACGTGTGTGGGACCTATCGACCCAAGGGTTAAAGTGACCATTTAGGTCTATAGCATTGTTTTTGTCTATCAAATCAGTTATCCGAAGTGGGACCCAACCTTTTGACATTGAGAGGATTGCTTAGTAACTTGTGCTTGAAACTAGTTAGGTGCTCGAACATATGTTCATCTTCGGGCCTCCTCGTGTCTTCGGCTAAGGTCATGGGTCTGAACGTTGGGCCTTTTCATAATTTGCCCATCTTCGGGCCAGGCATAATCTTTAGAATGGGTCTCCTCATTTCTTCGGCCCAACTCCGAAATAAGCATACTACCTTTCCCACCACAATAGCCCCCCATGATCCTATTGCCCTATCGGGGGAAGGTGATCGCGGTTTTGTCCTCAGCATCTCGGTAGGTGCGTCCCCTCACCGTTTCTCCTTGAGAAAACCAAGCGACAGGCAATAAATGCACTATATTTTATAGCTCAACTTATCTGCATGTGTCTTGACAACTGTCCCTTATTGATGATTGAAGTGATCGTCTTTTGGGCTCCCCACATATGCAAATCGAGGAGCAACGTGGGTTTGCTCTTCCCTCCTTCCCCAACATGTTCCCTTCCTATAAATATCCATTTCTTCCCCTTGTAAATGTTTTTCATCTTCACTCTTTGCTCTGAGTTTACTTGTTCCCTGTTATTCTTCATCTCCTTGCCCAAAGCCCTTATCTTAGAGCATTTCTTGCCCTTCTTTCTCCTTGTAAGTATATTATCCCTCTCTTACTTGTAAATTCTTATAATCCCTCCCCCCTCCCCCCCCCCCCCCCCCCCCCCCCTTTTTTTACTCTTTAATCCAAAAAAGAAATGGGATTTGCTTGGCTAGTAAATACTCGTGAGGCTGTCTTGGCTTTTAAGGCCAAGTACAATATCCCATTAGACGTAGGGATAGAATATTGGCCCCAAGAGGCAATTGAAGATTGTAGGAAGCAAGGCTCTATTGTTATCCCCCTCATCGCCGTGATAGAGGGAAGGGTAAGATTCCATCTTTGTCCTCTCCTTTTGCAAACCCTTAGGTTCTATAAGCTTAGTCTCAACCAGTGTCAGCCTAATTTCTACAAAGTGGTCATGTTCGTAGATAGATCGAATAGACTTTTTGACCTTGGTCTTGTTAGGGTTTGTGCCATAAAATCAAATTTATTGGCATGTTATAAATAATTAAACTGTTTATAAATGAACTAATGAGACATTATTATACTTCTTGAGATACATTATATGTGATTTAGTTACAGAATATATAAATCACAAGTTCCTTGTAAACTTAAAATATAGTTCGTAGTTGGTGATGAAATTGGGCGTTTCATCTGCGAAGACTATAACGCATCAACTAAGATGATTTGTCTTGATCATGGAAGTGGAGACTTCTAGTTGATGTGTTGATATGTCTTAAGTGTGTAAGACATATTGAGCTGGACCACTGTGAGATTAATTATTCAATTAACAACTGTCACCTGAATAATTAATCTCACGACTTTTAATTTCATAGACTCTCAATCCTGAGAGGATAGTGAACCCAATCATAAAATGTAGGTTACTTTGATATATCAGGCATGAGATCTAGATTAACGGCCAAAACCTTAGTATGTTGGGTAACCACATGTAATGTTGAGGGAACACATATTCTCAAGATGAAATCCATAATTTCTTTCTTTAGAGACATGAAATATCCCCTTGAGATAAGTTTAATGAGAACTGGTTATTCAGGGCCGGCCACTTGAATAAGAGTTACTAAAGTTTATATTTATTGAAATTAGATTTCGTAAATATGAATAACTAAAAGATTAAATTGGCTACTCAAGAAATAAAATAGTTGTTTACAAAGTGACAATTTATTATGACTTTGTTTACTATGGATATTTCATGGAGGGGTTGAATGATATTATATTAGAGTTTTGGGATATTTTTTTATTAATAAGGCCTAGAGTACAATTATATTTCCATAGTGGTACTTGTTATATAATTAATGGTAATTTTGAGCTTGTCAAGAGTTGACAAATAAGTCTGAGGCCGATTGGAGCTAAAGCCTTATTAGTCCCTTTGGTCCCATCCCAAGCCACATACTTAAGTCTAATTGGGATGGCCTAAAAGGCTAATCCAATTAAATAATCAGTTTTTATTTAATAAGAGTTATTAAATAAAGTAATTGCTAAAGTAGTTAAAACTGTACGTATGATTAAAAGGAGAGAAAACAGTTTTTCTCTACAGGATCTTGGAAATACACTTTTCCAAAGGAAAATCAACGTATACAAGAACTGATTGAGAGACTACTCATCTTGGGCACCATGTGGAATTGGGATGAAGATCAAAGGTATTCTTAAGTTTTGTTTTTGAATTTCACTGCATCAAGGTACGCTTTCTTTTCTTTGTTTTAGAATTCAAGATTATATGTTATCTCTCATGAATTAAGTAGAACCTTATGTTGCTTTTACTGTGGATTTTGTATGAGATGCAAAACCAGTTTTTCGAACAGGTCTAACCTACCACAATATAAATTCCGTATACAGTTGTTGTGGTAGTCTATCCACGGGCTATTATTTCAAGGTTCGGCAAAGCCGAGTAAGAGGAACTGAAGCACAGCACAAGTGAAAACACATCAATCGTAGCATCAATCGTTTCTATGCTCCTATTAAGCTATCTCATCCTTCACGTCATTGCCACATCATTATTTTTTACCTTTAATTTTTTTGACAATATTAAATATATAAATAAATTAAAAATTCATCTTAGGCGGTTTTAACTTTACATATTTTTCTACTTTAATTTTGATGTTATAGCTAAGTATTGTCTATACTTCCTCTTAGACAGTTTTAACTTTACATATAATTTTGCCCTTATATCTTCCTTTATTTTGACTATTTTTATTCTCATCATCTTACTATAAATTTGTCATTCTCTCCCATTTTTTGCATATTTTTCCCACATAAAGGTTATTTCACTCTCTCTCTCTCTCTCTCTCTATTTTTTTTTTCATTTTTTGTTTGATTTTTATGAGATAATTTGTACTCTCATTGTCTTATTATTGACTAATTTATATGTGTTCCTTGATGCAAGTATTTTTTTTATCATTTTATTTACAACATGAAATATTTTTAATGTTGTTGACCGGATTTAGGGAAAAATTATATTATAATATGTCCATATTTTGTGTTGTTGTCAAGTTTTAACTTATTTGAAAAATAGCAGGATAATCTAGGCAATATGATGAAGAACAGTTATTGCAGCTGAAGAAGATGGTCTTTGTGCAGTTTCCTTTCACTATTTGTAAATACTTTGTTTAACAAATTAGTAGCAAATTGTTATGCCTTTATTATATGATATTTTTAGATGATTGAGTAATTGTTTTAAGCATTTTTGAATATTTTGTATTGCTCATATTTATTATCTCACTTATGTGTTCTTTGAGATTTTTAAGAAAACGAGTTCAATTTTGTGTTTAAAATTATTTATTTATTTATTCATTTTTCATATGTTGGATTAGATGTTAGATTAGATTATGATAGTATTATCACAATACTTCTTCTGTTTTCAAAAAAATTTCTTTACTTTTTTCCCCTTTGTACTCTTGGTTTTTTATTTTTATTTTATTTTTATTTTTAAATCTATAACCAATACTTTTTCTTGGAAATAATGACATATTTCTATTGCATAACTTCAAAACCTTATTAAATTTTTTGAATTTGATTATGTATTGGATATTTGGCTTGATTACATCACATTTGAAATATTTAGAAGAAAGAGTTTGACTTTGATGTGAGTTTTATTTTTCCATTTCTTTTTTAATTGAATTGTAGATTTGTTGAATTTTGTTAATTTTTTTATATGTTTCTTGGTTTTTTGATTGTACGGTAGAAAAAAAATTTGGATTTTAAAAAGTTTGTTTGAAACTTAAAAAATAATTTCCAAAAAAAATATACTTTTAATGATACACAAAATATTATAAATATTTTTTATTAAAAAATTAATATTTTTGCTACTTTTTGAATTCTCGAGGAAAAATTGTATTGTTTTCATTTTAGTGCAACAAAAATTATATATATTACATTTATTATTGTCCCCATAATAAATTAAAATATGATTATAAAATATATTACTATTTATTAAATTAGTCCAAACTGCAAAAAATAAATTTAATGAGACTATCCTAAAAATATTATCACGCACAATACGCACGGTCCATGACTAGTATATATATATATATATATAATATAAAAGCTGAGATCTTATGTGAGAGTGTATGAGATCTTGCCATATGGCGCTCTAATTTTGCATTTAATTTTTTTTTTTTTACCTCTTTTCATTAAGTCTTTTTTACTATTACCAAGAAGTTCACATTAACTTATTTTAACTGTTATCTCATTAATTTATCATTAATTGTCTAAGCTTACATCACTTATTTCTCTCTTCTTCATATATTTTAACATACCCACCGTTTTAGTATTAAAACAAAAGCTAAAAAAAAAAAAGGATTAATAGTAATAACTAACCAGATAAGACATTGAAAAGATATAAAGAGACACAAGAATGTTGTGGATTGTTAAGTGAAACACATTATTTCACTATTTCCAAAATAAAATACTTGAGATCGATAAATCATTTGTAAGAGAGAGAAAGAGGAATCTGAAGGGCTGCCACCTCAGTTATACTAGCTTTCCACCACCATCAAACCACTAAAACCCTTGGGCAATTTTTTTCTTTTAAAAAAAATAAAAATGGGGCTTAAATATGTTTTAGGTTTGGGCAATTTGATTGGATAGTTTTTGTTTTAGTTTATAAGTAGAGAGAATATTTGGTGTGCAATGTAAAACCATATTCTACCATAGTTTTAAATTATCTATAAGACACATTCATACAAACTTGCCTGCACCATGTTTTAATGCCATACTATTGGTGAGTGGAAGACAATGAACACAATACAAATTAGTTGATTTTTATTATCTGTTACTCTTTTGCATTTATTTTTGGTTTCATGATTTTTTTAAAAAATTAATCTTACCTTGAGAAATCTAAAAATGTGCAATGAAGCTATTAAATTAATTTTTAATATTTCAAAATGTATATGTTTCTTTACACTAATTTAATTACTTATTCTTTATAATATATGTACAACATTTTTCAAAGCTGTCTTACATAAAATATCACAAAATTATCCATGCATCGCATAGATAACTTACTAGTTGAGCTTAATTTAAGCTTACAGATTGAGAGCACACATTTATTTACACAATTTACATGTGTTATAGCCAAAGCAAATGTGAAAGTATGAACAAAAACAATTTACATTTGCCCCTCATTTTCCTGCTGCACCATGCTACCTCCTATTGCCTACAATAAGCAAATTGTATATTTTGGGAGAACTGGGAACTCTCTGCAGATCTTATATATATCTTTCTGTTTTAAAAAGGTTTGTCTTTTATCAACCTTAATTAAACACTATCTCAGCTGCTTTCCTGTCTCTGGTTTCTTAATTTAATAGTCATATCTAATTATTCTATTCCTCCTTAAAGGGAAAAAAAAAATAATTACATTTTGTTACATTGCTGGGCAACTGCAAAATTTATATCTTAATAGTTAATGCCTATTTCTTTTACACTATCTTCCAGTTTTGCTTCACCTTTTAACTCTAGCACCTCCATATCTTAAGTCTTAAGCATCCAATTCTTTTTGTCCTTGGATTTTCCCTATCCTTGCCTTGAATCACGACCTCCTTTGTGAGTGTTCTTCTTGTCATAAAGATCAAGTTCTGACAACATTGCTTCTGTTGCATCCCTAGACTTCTATTTTGCATCTTGGTTAGCCAGATCTTCCATGTGTGCCTATAAAAGGAGAATGGGCTTGTTTGAGAGCCCGAACTGTCAGGTGGCTCCCAAACCTCTGATAATTCCAACTTAAGATACTCATTGAACCCGGCGAGGCTGCTTAGCAAAACCCGCTGATCCCAAGTGTTGAGCCATAAGCTTGCTTAGAGCTATTGTTTCAATATCTAATCTCTGCTTTTTTCTACCTTCACTTCCCTCAATGGTATCAGACTTTCTCTTTTGATACTGTAACTATACTTCAATTTCCATTGTGTCCTGCTGTTTTGGAGGTGGGCCAATTCTTTTCCATTTTTCGTTTTGGGCTGAAGTGGATTTATTTGAGCCCACAATAATATTTTCCTCATCCTTCCTATCACTTCCACCTTCCCCAGTATTCCCATTATCCATGTGGGCCCCATGATGTAAATCAACTTTGTCAACTTGACCTCTTTGTCATACTCCATTGTTGTTGCCCGAAATTGGAAGCATTTATCCATTTTTACATTCATCAATTCTGGCTCTACTGGATGGTTAAGTAAGTTATTATTATTTCCTTCCACATGTGGCACATCCTCCCTCAGAGACTTATGGCCTGTTTGGATGTTTAAAAAATGAGGGGGAGTAGAGTAGAGTAGAGGGAGGGAGAGTAATCCAATTATCTTGTTTAGAAGTTTTTTAAGGAATGAGGAGAAGGGGTTTGGGGGGGTTTGGAGGGGTTTCAACTCTCTTTAACCCTTCATTTTTAATTCCCCCAAATTGGAGAGATTTGGAGAGAGAGTAGAGTAGATAAATTATTGTCCAAGTAAATTACCTAATTTATCATTTCTAAATTAATCATAGACCAATGTTGCTCCCTTCAACTCTCCTCACTCTCTAAACTTCCAAACAGGCCATTAGTTACATTTTGCAATTTCCTTATCAATATCCTGTAGGTGTGCATCAAACAACTCCGGGTTACCAAGTATTTCTTTGTTTGTTAGGGGACGCTTCGTCCTAGTGTCCTTAGCAACCCGATTTGGCTGTAAATCTCCTGGGTCACAGAATGGTTGTTAAAATTGATATTTGGATTGTACGATCCTACGATCTTACTTGCTCAAAATGATCCGGATCGTTTCAGGATCATTCATATCTAAGGATTGGTACTAGGATAGTTCAAGATCGATGGGATTGGTAGGATCGTACAATCCCAACAATCCCACATGATCCCAGATTCTGGACAATATATTCAGACTAACAGATGATTACTTGGGCTCAAATAAAATAAAAAATAACCAATGCCTGGTTTTGATCTTTTCTTTGAGTTTATGAGAAGAAAGAGAGATTTTACAAAGAATATAACCAAAAATTAACACAACAATACATGCGTGCTTGCAGCAGAGGAAGTTTACACTTTAGCTTTGTCATTGATGTTTTACAGATTTGCAAAAGAGACATTCCGATGAAGCTGAGGAGAAAGGGCAGACTTACTGAGGAGAAACGGCGGATTTATAGAGGAGAGAGAGCTCAAACAAATGTTAAAAGAGAAGAAGGGAAAGTGAGTAAGAAGGTCGGGTAGGATGGGTAGTGGGTTTGTGGCAGTATTAACGGAATATGAATTTTCTACTATGGTACCACGTTTTTGCATGCTTCCTTGATAGAATACCATTTGTTTTTAAGTTTATTTTAGGATGACTCCTCTCCTACAAAAATAAGATAAAGTTAACAACAAAGTAAAAGTAGTAAATATAATACGTGGCATTTTATAAGTGTTAGGTTCTAAAGATTTAGGATTTTATGTATTCAGAACTCTAATTTGTATTGTTGGCAAATCATGATCAAAACAGGTTATTTAGTCTTGTTTAGACTTGCTCAAAGTTGAGTCTTTCATGTAAAGTTGGAATCGAGTGTCTGCAGATGCATTGGTGCATTTTGGCCTGGCTCGATCGATCGAATCTCGGGCAGAATGTTTTTCTGCAGAATATTCCAGCTCAGCCCTAACTCATTAAACGTTTTGGGTTTTCTGTTTTTACCCTAGGTATATAAAGAAAAACCCTAGCCACGTTTTTAGAGTTGCTCCAGTTGTATTGTTGCTCATACATTGCTGTTTTGTGTAAATCTCTTGTGAGATCTAGAGAAGCTTTCCTTTACACAAAGCTTAGGGTTTTCAAGATAGAGATTACTTCAACATCTTGATGATCAACTCGGTTGCTACCATTGAAGCTTAAAGGATATCAAGCGTGGGTGCTTGTAGCTGATTGGAGAATCCAAGAAAGAAGGAGTTCATGGATTCGGAGCTTGCACGTGGTCGTGTCAGTAAGTTCTACTAGTGGGTAGCATTAGGAAGTCAAGCAGGGAGCTTGTAAGTCCTTTTGTATGAACTTCGATTCTTTCGCATAGTGGATTCAGGTTTACCTTGAGGATAGCTAGGTCAAATCCTCCTCAAGTTTTTACCGTGTGGTCTCCTGGGTGATCATATCATTGTGTCTTTTATTTTTCCGCTGCTTTATATTCTTGATATGATTGTTAGATTATTTTAACGTAGAATTGCATAATTTGACTAAGTAATAACTTGGCTAATTAACTAGGCTAATTAATTTGGTTGTTTTAAGGGGTCTAAAACCGTTCAAGTGGTATCAAAGCAGGTTGCTCTCTTGTTAGAGATTTTTTGATCTCTGAGCTGATTCTTGACTCCTGTTGTCATGGAGCATGGACACTCTCTTGTTGTTCCTCCACACTTTGATGGAAATAACTATGCTTATTGGAAAGTAAGGATGAAAGCATTCCTGAAATCTATTGATGAGAGGGTTTGGAATTCCGTTGAATACGGATGGCAGAAGCCCACTACTCCTGTGAGTGAGTGGCAAACTTCTAAAAAAGAAGCAGTAAGCTTCAATAGCAAAGCTATGAATGACATCTTCAATGCTGTTTCTATGGAGGAATTTAAGAGGATCTCTAATGTTGAGGTTGCTCATACTACTTGGAAAATCCTCCAAACTGTGCATGAAGGCACAAAGGCAGTTAAGATCAATAAACTGCAGCAATTGACTTCTAGATTTGAAAGCATTAGAATGTCTGATGATGAATCTTTCGATGAATTCTATGCTAAATTGAATGATATTGTTAATTCTGCTTTTATTTTGGGTGAAATCTATGATCAACATAAAATTGTTAGGAAGATATTTAGATCTTTAACTGAGGACTTTAGACCCAAAGTGACTGCCATAACTGAGAGCAAGGATGTGGACTCCATCCCTGTTGATGAGCTTGTAGGATCTCTTCATTCCTATGAGTCTGACCTACCCAAAGTGAACAAATCCAAATCAATAGCTCTTAAGTCAGTTGATGATGTTGATGGTGGTGGATTTGATGATGAGCTCTCTGCTACAGAGATTGCGTACCTTGCCAAGAACTTTAGAAACTTTCTTAGGAATACCAACAGAAAGGCAAGAGGTACAAACACTGCTGAACCTAGAAATTTTAGGAAGAATGATACCACTAAGGTTAATAACTTTGAAAAACCTAGAGAAAAAGTTGGTCAATCTTCAAATAATTCTTTAGGTCCTCAGTGTTTTGGCTGTCAAGGGTATGGTCATGTGAAATCTGAATGTCCTACTTTCTTGAGGTCTAAGGGTAAAGCTATGGCTGTAACCCTTAGTGATAATGAGGTTTCTGATGATGAGTCTGGATGTGACGAGGATGGAAACTTCATTGCTTTCACTGCTACTGCCGTAGTAAATGAAAGTATATCTGTTGAAGAGAACCCTTCTGATGGAGAACTCTCTGAGGATGCAGATCTTCAAGAGGCCTACAATAAACTTTGCAAAATTGTTGCAAAGGATGCTATGAATGTTGAACTTGGCCTGAAGAAAATTGAATCTCTTGAGCTTGAAAAGAAGAATTTGCTTGTTAAACTGTTTGATGCTAATGATCTTTTGAACAATGTTAAATCTGAGAACATGCTTTTGATTGATAAAGTTAAAACTTTGGAACATGATTTATCTGTTGCTACATCTGTTAGTTTTAAACTTGATCAAATGTTGAATGTTCAAAAGTATCCTTCAAACAAATCTGGTTTAGGATATGTTAAAAGCATCTTTGATTCTGCACCACATTCCACGAACTTTGTTCCTTCTTCTTCTTCTGAACCTTCCGTGAGTGAGGTTGTGAGTGAAACTGTCAAACCCCCTGTGAGTGAGGTTGTAAAATCTGTAGAAGTTTCACCTCCTTAGAAGATTAGGGTTGATCTAGTAGAGTCTAAACCTAAATATTCTACTCTTTCTGAGGACAAGATGCATGATAAACCTGCTTGGGTTTGTCATTATTGTGGAAAGTCTGGACACATTCGTCCAAAATGTTACAAGCTTCAAGCTGCTAAGAGAGCAAACAAACCAAAGGTGCCTGTGCCTCAAGCACAAGATCCTATGGCACTTATTGGTGAATTAGTTAAGGCGTTGAACCTTTATTCCAATTCTGGAGTTGGAAATCATTCGGATGTGAATAAGAACTCCAATGCTCATGGTGCATCTAAAGGGTTTTGGATGCAAAAGACTCGATCTCATTGAGTCTTTCTGATATGGTCCTTGTGCTTCATTGCCATTCCTCTGTGACCATTGCTCTTTGGTGTTTTTTTTCTAGGAATTGCACTATATTACATTCATGCATTTCATTTTAGGATTTGTTTGCTTTTCTCTTTTTAATAATTAAAAAAAAAAAAAAAAAAGGGAGAAAAGGAGAAAGCAAAAATATGTTTGACATTTTTTTTTTGGTTTTTTTTTTAAAAACAAGGTTGGTCAATTTATTTTCACATAACATGCCTTATGTACCTTGTTTAACTTTGATGAGTTTATTTATTGCACTTGACTAGTTGAAGTTTTGTAGTGCATGTTATGTGGGAAAGATGTTTATGGTGTTTATCACTTTGTCTTAATCTTGAAGTCACATATTGTTTGATTGTCGGACTTGATCCTTTTGAGAAAGGTATAAATAACTATCTCACCACTGTTCACTAGCCAATCATGAACACCTTAGTGCATATCATAAGATTTTGTGCTCGAGAAAGTGTAGCACATGCACAAAAAGAACATAAGGTGTAGCCTCAGTTTAATTGCTTAATGCTTAAAACTGGTGTGTACTATTAGGCTTGATGCCAATTCACTTAATTAAAATTGGTATGTACTATTAGGCTTGATGCCAATTCACATAATTAAGAGGCTAAATACAAGAAACTTACATAATTGCAAGCTTATGTTCTAGGAGATGTGGGAGTTATATGATGTAACTCTTTATGTGATAGTCTTTTTTAAATTCTATGTGATGGATTTTGTAGACTTTGTGATTGATTTCTATTCGCATATCACCTCACATGTATCTCAAGTTTTTGCTAGTTTGCACACACTATACGAGTTACTCTTTGCTAAACACTGTACTTGTTATTGTGTGTGTTTTTTGTCTAACCAACCAAGTTTGAAAATATCTTGAGAATTATGCAAAACATTATTTTGCCTGAGAAATTAAGGATGAACTGGCTGAAACTTTCTTTGGTGAAACTGGGATTACAATTTTGGGTTTTTGAAAAATCATTCAATTTCATCTCATACTCATGCATTGTGTTTCATTGATTTCAATGCTTTGAGGAGTTCTTTTTCAAAAATTGGTTTAAGGTTTTCAAAACTGTAGTTTTTTTTTCCAAAATACTGTGATTCGCTGCCTGTTTCGATCGATCCAGTCTGTTTTTCGACCGATCGAAAATTTTAAAATTCCTTTTAAAAATTTCGGAGTGACTCAATTGATCGAAAGTAATTTTCGATCAATCGAAAGTCGTGAATCAGCTTTTTCAAATAGTGTTCTTTGACTGATTCCCTTAACTTTTCAAAAGTTTTTTTCAAACTTCTTTTCTCTCTCTGACAAGGCAAGGATCTACAGCAAATTTTTTGCAAAGTTTCTCTTTCCTCAAGCCACATCATGCCTAGGAAAACTATGGCTCGTAGGTCTGTCACCTCATCTACTCCTTCCCCTCCTCCCTTTGACCGAGAGAAATTTCCTAGTGAGAAAAACCAAGAGATTTATGATAAGCTGAACCTTAAGAGGAAGATATGGTCTGAGCGTTCTGTCATCTTAGATGAGCTTGATCCTGCCATTAGGGCGAACTTTGAGCGTAGGGGTTGGTTACTCTTGGTGGATATTTCTGATACTCCTCCACCTGCTACCTTGATTAGAGAGTTCTACTCGAACATCTCTATCCGCGTCTATGATTCCAACACTTTGATAAAGAGTTGGATACGAGGCGTAGAGTACACCATTACTCCTAAGGTAGTGGCTGATACTCTAGGGGTACCTTTGGTACAACACCTTGTCTATCCTTATAATGAGTCTCCCTTGTTGAGTGATGTCATGTCCTACATCACTGGGTCTTCTATACAGTGGGGTTCTGATATTAAGATCACCACTGCTGAGCTTTCTGAGTTATACTATCTCTTTTTTCGGATAGCCTGTCACTCCATCTGGCCCATTTCTTATCTTCACACCATTCCTCTCGAGCGGTGTGTATTTTTGTATGCTCTTGTCACTGATGCTCCTATCAGTTTTCCCCATTTATTTCTTTATTCTTTGAACGAAGTTTATAGGAGTTCATCTTCTGCTCATGCCCTTGTTCATCCTATTTTCATTCATAGGATTTTGCTTTATCTAGATCTTAGTGGTTTCCCTTCCTCTGAGCCTGTTCATGTGATTGCTCTTATAGGTGCGTCTTTTCTTAGACAGAGGGCTGCTCACCTTCGAGCTGGCTCTAAACACCCTAGGTCTGAGCCTTCTGGGTCCGCACCTCCTCCCTCTTCTTCTACAGGTCCTGCTGGTGAGGTTGTTCCTGATCCTGATGCTGCTGCTGTTCCTCCACCTCCATCGGATGATTTTGATATCCGTCGTACTTTGAAGACTGTCATGACCGTTCAAGCGGCTCATGGTCAGCTTTTGGTGGACCTTTTTGATGAGATCCAAGCTTTACGAGCTGATCTAGCACGTCTTCGTTCACCTTCACCACCTCCTTTTGATGATGGATTGTGATTGCCCTTTGGCATTCTGTCACAAAAAGGGGGAGTAGAGTTTGTAGAAAGGAGTTTTGGAGTCAGGGAGATTTTTTGTTTTGTTTTGTAAAGTAGATTGTATTTAGGCGCTTCACCTTGTATATCATTTTTTTTGGGATATTCATGTTAGGGGGAGTAACATTGATTGATATACATGATTTTTTATTTGATTCTTGTTTCTTTGGATTCACTGTTTATTGATTTATATTCTATGAGTTATTCATTGATATATGTCTTTATTTTGTGTTGTGTGAATCATACAAGAATGTTATACCTGTTTATATACTATTTTCTGTCACACATGCGTTTATGCGTTTGTTGAGTGTTTCAGGAATATACAGGTTGATTCAATTGAGCTGCTGTCTACACTTGCAACTGATGGATAGTAGTTAGGATTGAATTTAGTTTTTATGAGCATTATTTTTGTAAAGGGCTTTTTAATTGTAAACTTTGAACTTATTGTTTGTGTTTTGTCACGAATTGCCAAAGGGGGAGTTTGTTAGGTTCTAAAGATTTAGGATTTTATGTATTTAGAACTCTAATTTGTATTGTTGGCAAACCATGATCAAAACAGGTTATTTAGTCTTGTTTAGACTTGCTCAAAGTTGGGTCTTTCATGTAAAGTTGGAATCGAGTGCCTGCAGATGCATTGGTGCATTTCGGCCTGGCTCGATCGATCGAAGGAAAGGCTCGATCGATCGAATCTCGGGCAGAATGTTTTTCTGTAGAATATTCCAGCTCAGCCCTAACTTATTAAACGTTTTGGGTTTTCTGTTTTTACCTTAGGTATATAAAGAAAAACCCTAGCCACGTTTTTAGAGTTGCTC
Source organism: Quercus ilex subsp. ballota (assembly GCA_032727855.1). NCBI lineage: Eukaryota > Viridiplantae > Streptophyta > Magnoliopsida > Fagales > Fagaceae > Quercus > Quercus ilex. The sequence goes on along the minus strand of CM064912.1, from coordinate 62,689,764 downwards.
CAGTTGTATTGTTGCTCATACATTGCTGTTTTGTGTAAATCTCTTGTGAGATCTAGAGGAGGTTTCCTTTACACAAAGCTTAGGGTTTTCAAGATAGAGATTACTTCAACATCTTGATGATCAACTCGGTTGCTACCATTGAAGTTTAAAGAATATCAAGCGTGGGTGCTTGTAGCTGATTGGAGAATCCAAGAAAGAAGGAGTCCGTGGATTCGGAGCTTGCATGTGGTCGTGTCAGTAAATTCTACTGGTGGATAGCATTAGGAAGTCAAGCGGGGAACTTGTAAGTCCTTTTGTATGAACTTCGATTCTTTCGCATAGTGGATTCAGGTTTATCTTGAGAATAGTTAGGTCAAATCCTCCCCAGGTTTTTACCTTGTGGTTTTCTGGGTGATCATATCATTGTGTCTTTTATTTTTCCGCTGCTTTATATTCTTGATATGATTGTTAGATTGTTTTAACCTAGAATTGCATAATTTGACTAAGTAACAACTTGGCTAATTAAATAGGCTAACTAATCTGGTTGTTTTAAGGGGTCTAAAACCGTTCAATAAGTATTTTGTTTTGAAAAATATAAAACAATTTGTAGTTCTTCTTATCTTAGTTATTATGAATACTAGTTGCTAATCCGTGCAATGCACGAAATAGTTATTTAAAATATGCAGTATCAATAATTGTTTTAAATTCATAAAAACAAAAATTAAACTAAAATGTAAGTTAAGATATATACTTCCCCATATATATTTAACTATTAATAAGACCACACATTACATATGCAAACTTACCATGATTAGTTTTTATGTTGCAAAGAAAGCATGCAAGATAGGAATAATAATTAGATCAATATAAATTCAAAATGTGAAGATGCACCAACATGGAGTGGTTGAATGAAAATTTTTAAAAATGTCTCTCTTCACTTGAGACAATCATAATCCTAATGCATTTGGAATTCAAGAAAGTATTCAACATTGACCAAAATAACTACAAGTGAAAAAAATCAAATCAAATACAAACCTATTTCAGCTATATAGAGTAGCATCTCCTATAAAATTAAATTTAATGGGATTACCTATGTTGGGTAACTTTTTCTTTCTTTCTCAACTAAGAATAATATCAACACAAATTATAAATAAGAAGAACCATTAGGTGAGGCGGCTATAATCGCATATGTGAGTTTTATTAATAAGTAAGAGAGTCATAGTCACTACATTAAAGCAAAATTCCAATTAACAATTATTAACAAATTAACAGAAATTAAAAATTATTAAGAAAGTTGCTATGGAGGCGTAGTTGTACCAAAATTCATACCGTATGTTATAATTGTTGACATCACCTCATAAGATTAATTCATAATCTATGTCCATTGCAGCTTTGGTTATCTCCATTACTCTTTATGCCCAAAACAGTTATTGAACTTCTATCTTCGAAGGCCCACAATATCAAACCTCCCCCACAATACCAATAAAGCCTTCACTCAGCAAACGAAAATCCATAGTAAAAGAGTCTATAACAATCCATAGTAAAATCCATAGAGATTTGCAAAACTAAATTTATAACTGTTCGCTCCCAAAACCGAAACCCGTTGGGCTGGGCCTCGCTTGGGCTCACAACTTACTTGTATAGTGGGTTTGGATTTCCTACACTGGGTCGTTCTAAACGCCAAGGCCCAATGGAGTCACTTTCCTCTCCTCGGAGGCCTGAACCACTTCCTCACTCTGTTTTCTCTCTATTTTCACTCTTCCTCTCCTACATTCTCCAACCTTTGTCTTCTCAAAACTTCTTGTATTTATAGTTCACAGAACAGCGGAGAGGTCATAATTATTTGCCAATAAGTGCAACCGGCGGTCCAGTATTATCGATCGTAAGTGGATAGTTAGGTAGGCATGGGAAGCGTTGAGGGTGGCGTTGGAACTTGGTTCCCACCTCCACGACAGTTCCCGGCAGCGATGCCTCTCCGAGGCAAGGCCAGGTAGGTACAGGGCGGGGTGTCCCGCGAGCTGTATGTTCATCACTGCTCGGGAAGGGGTTCGCCGAGAAACGGTGAAAAGGCAGGGCTTGGGCCCGCAGCTTGCGTGACTCGGGGGTGGACCGCTAGGCAGAGGGAGAGGCCTCATGGGCCATATACCCAGGTCAGGGTCCAAGGCCCGCTATGGGTCATGGTACCAGGGCCGTACAATAGCCCCCCCTTAATTCGCTCTCCATTCCCGGGGGTGAATCAAGGATCACGAGGGGTAAATGCACGTCCGGGAAGCCGAAGGGTCAGAGCCCGGCCATTGTGGCGCGCATTAATGCGCGTCTCAAAAGACACGTTTGGAATTGATTGACGGCCTATCGCCATCATTGTCTGACGGTTCGTGAACCGAGGCGTCGCGCGTGTGACCGTTTGAAGTGGCGGTTTGCGTGGCTTCCTTCCAGTGGATCATTAAATGCCTCTCATTTTACTCCCCATGCTTATAAATAGTCCCTCTAGTCACTGGTTCTCACTTTCGCATTCTTCTTCTTTCAGTATCCTACTCTGCCGAGCATTCCTCTTTCGTGGTTCATCTACTGGCCCAGAATACACTCCCTCCCTAGAGCCCACAGTAAGTTCCTTTCCCTCTTCTCGCTTTTTCAGTTCAGCCATTTTAGTCTATTCTTTGGTAATCATAGCATTTCTTTTCCCTTTTGTTAAAAAACTCTCGTTTAGAAAAACATGAGTTACTCTTACCTCCTTTCCTCCGAGCATGCTTTGGCTAGATTTAGGGAAGCATATAGTGTTCCTAGTGATGTAGATATCGCCTACTGCAACATGGGTGATATTGACATCCAGAGGCGCCGTGGTGAAAACACGGTGTTCTTTCCCTTGATGGCCATCTTAGAGGGTGGGCTTAGGTTCCCGATTGACCCTCTAATCCTTAGTACCCTTAGATTTTACGGCCTTTGTCCCGACCAACTCCCTCCCAACTTTTACCGGGTAGTGAGTTGTGTGAGTAGGTTGAACCAGTTGTACGGGTTGCAACTAAACCACTACGACATTAATCAGATGTATAGCTTGTGCGGCAATGTCGAGTCTGACTATTACATAAAGACTAGGGATGCGAGGGTACGGCTTATTTCATGCCTACCAGACTCAAATCGTAACTCGGCAAAAGATTTCGTTCGGGTGAGCGGCAATTGGTTTGCCGAGGAGATCCCCTGCGCGTTTTCGTCGCGCGACGTTGGTCGGTGACTAACCTTTATTTACTTTGGTCTCTTTTGACTTCGGTCCGGTTATGTAATCGTTAACCCTTATTTCCTTTGTGCAGAGACCAAAAGATTCAAGCCGGACATCAGAGTGGTACATGTTCGGGACCTGAACTTCGTGCTCAGGTCGAAAATCTTCGTACATACGGACGGACAACTCCGAGCATCCCACCTCATCCTCAGTGTCAACCCCGTCTACTCAACTTGGCAGGCGTTCAGCCAAGCTCTGCTAGTTGACAGCCCTCTCCTCTCATATATCGACGTCCGGCACGCGAACTTCCTCCCCCCAAGGCTAACCGTAGGCAAGGCGCGTGATCTCGGTCCCCGGTACATTTGTTCAGACGAACGACAGCCCATCCGCGACGAATCAGTCGAGCGCGTATCTGCCGAGCGTAGGAAACGCACCCACGAGCAGATCCAGCAAGAAGCTCCCGCTCAGCCCGAGAGAACCGTAGAGCCCGAGGCTACTGTTCGGGAAGGGGAGGGTGCTGCAGCGGAACCGACTGATTCTTCTGAAACAGGATCCGATCAAGGCTACGCCATGGTGGCCAGGAGGAAGATGACGATAGATCGCTTTGTCCCAAGTGCCCGGCCTGCCGTACAGCAACAACAAACCCCCGGCCAGGATGCTTCGCCTCCCGCTGCCCCATCATCCCGAGTTCGAAAAAGGCCGCGCACAACCGATCAGCCTCAGACGGGCTCGGGCAACGTGCCCCCCCGACCTTCGGCCGGTATCGTCATCTGGGAACCGGCAGCGCAAACCGGGATAGACCTGGCGTCTACTTCCAGGGCTCCAGCGACATGGCGACCCTCCTTCCAACTTGGAGGCGAGCCTCTTCCATCGACGGCCAGTGCCCGAGTATGGGACAAAGGTCATGGTGGCCATGTGGCGCAGAGTCTGGCACGCGGCATCCTCTTGCCCGAGGACTTGCACGCCTTCACGGATTCGACGGATGAGTCTTTGGGGAGGCGCTTGCAGTGGCACACCATAGCGGTAATTGTTTCACTTTTCTTTACGATTTTTGGTTTCCCATTTGCTTATGTACGTGTATTTTCCATTTTACCCTACAAAGTGAATATCGTGTGGTCAGGTTGCGCAAATGTCGTACGTTACGGACGGGAGGATGAAGAAGCTGGCCGAGGACGTTGAGCAGGAGAAGGCTCTGAAGGATGTCGCCGAGGCCACGATGAGGGAGAAGTCGAAAATTGCCGCGGAGGCGGAGAATAAAATTGCTGCAACCGTAAAGGCCCAGGCTCTTGCCGAAACGAAGTCCGAGGAACTGGAACTGCAATTGGGCGGCACCGAGCTTAAATTGGCGGAGGCTCAGAGCTTGAACACCATGCTGGAAGGGCAATTGGCTGACTCGAAGGCGGCGCTGGAGGCTTGTGAAAACAAGTGGTATAACGAGGGGTTCGCGGATGCCGAGAATTCAGCGGAACCGGTCATTCGCCAGGCCCACAGGCTCGGATTTGAGGAGGGTTGGTTCGCCGCTCTTCAAGCATTGGGGATTCCCGAGGATTCTCCGTTGAGGGATCGCAACAAGATCCCTTTCCCGAACATCCCTCATACCGAGAATCCTGCGCCCCTCGTTATTGACGAAGAAGAGACCTCCAGCATGAGGGAACTGGTGAACGCCATTGATTCTCATGCAGTACCGACCGACATGGAAGGCACCAGCCACCCTCACGTCGGGGACCGAACCGGGGGGTACATCCAGCCGCCAATTCCTCACGCTGACCAACACTCTCAAGGGGACGCATCCTCTGCTCATGCCGCGGACATCTGAAGTTAAAGGCTAGCTCTTCCTTATTTTTCCTTCTTTTGATAACTTGAATGAGCGGAATTACCTAGGTCACCGGGTTGTGGTGACGAGATACATTGTTTATGTCGTCTTTTATTTATTTTGAGTTGCCGGGTTTTGGCAACAAGACGTTAATTTAAGTTTTATGCTTTAATATGAATGCTTTATCGTGTTGCTCTTTCGTATTTGACCAAGTAATGAATTCTTGTCGGTTGCCTCTTTATCGAGAGGTGTCCGACCATGGTAAGGCCTCCATACGCTCGGCGATAGTGATCTAACCGAGGGTCAGGTTTCCACCTGCTCAGTGATAAGGATCGAACCGAGAGTCAGGATTCTGTCTTTAGAATTAATCATTCAGGTTTCAATCTGCTCGATGATTAGGTTAGAACCGAGGGGTAGGTTTCCGTCCTAAGAATAAAAAGGCTAAGGTTTCTAGTTGCTCGGTGATTAGGATCGAACCGAGGGTCAGGTTTCTGTCCTTAGAACGAAAGGGCTAAGGTTTCCACCTGCTCGGTGATTAGGATCGAACCGAGTTGTCAGGTTTCTGTCCTTAGAATAAAAAGGGCTAAGGTTTCCACCTACTCGGTGATTAGGATCGAACCGAGTTGTCAGGTTTCTGTCCTTAGAATAAAAAGGCTAAGGTTTCCACCTGCTCGGTGATTAGGATCGAACCGAGTTGCCAGGTTTCTGTCCTTAGAATAAAAAGGCTAAGGTTTCCACCTGCTCGGTGATTAGGATCGAACCGAGTTGTCAGGTTTCTATCCTTAGAATAAAAAGGGCTAAGGTTTCCACCTGCTCGGTGATTAGGATCGAACCGAGTTGTCAGGTTTCTGTCCTTAGAATAAAAAGGCTAAGGTTTCCACCTGCTCGGTGATTAGGATCGAACCGAGTTGCCAAGTTTCTGTCCTTAGAATAAAAAGGCTAAGGTTTCCACCTGCTCGGTGATTAGGATCGAACCGAGTTGTCAGGTTTCTGTCCTTGGAACGGACCGGCCAAGAATAAACATTGCTTGGTTGGAACAGTGCGGATCTGCATGAAAAACATCATTAGTATAACTAACAAAACATATACAACAGGTCGTGGTTAACTTTATGCTCGGGGAGTCGCCCATCAATGATAGTACTTCTTGAGGTTATGCACGTTCCACGGTCGGGGCAGTTGTCTCTCTTCTAGGTCTTCCAAGAAATAAGCCCCGGTGCCGGCTACAGCCGTGACCCTATAGGGTCCCTCCCACGTCTGCGCCAATTTCCCGGCACTAGTGTCCCGCATGTTGCCCATGGCTCTTCTGAGAACCAAATCCCCGGAGACAAACTCCCTGGTTCTCACACCTCGGTTGTATCTCTGGGCGAGCTTCTGCTGATATTCCGCGAGCCGTATTGTCACCATCTCGCGGTACTCTTCCACCTTGTCCAAATATCCCACCATCATTTCGTCGTTTTGGGCATGATCGAACCCCGCTACTCGCGCACTGCACAGATTCACCTCGGTAGGGATTACGGCTTCCGCTCCGTACGTGAGAGAGAAAGGGGTCTCCCCGGTTGACCGTCCAAGAGTGGTGCGGTATGCCCACAAGACCTTGGGAAGTTCCTCGGCCCAGTTTCCCTTTGCTCCCTCCAACCTTTTCTTCAGCCCACTCACGATCACCTTATTCACGGCCTCGGCCTGACCGTTTCCCTGTGGGTAAGCCGGAGTTGAGTACCTGTTTCTGATGCCGAGATCGCTGCAAAACTCTCGGAACGCCCGGCTGTCAAACTGTAGGCCGTTGTCAGATATGATAGTGTTCGGCACCCCGAACCTGGTGATGATATTTTTCCATACGAATTTTTTTACTTCCACATCTCGTATGTTGGCCAACGCTTCGGCCTCCGCCCACTTGGTAAAATAGTCGACGGCCATTAGAACGAACTTTCGGCCGCCTGTTGCCCGAGGGAACGGGCCGATGATGTCCATCCCCCATTGTGCAAAAGGCCATGGGCTGCTGATCGGGTTCAGGTGGCCCGCAGGCTGATGGATCAGAGGGGCGTGCTTTTGACACTGCTCACACTTACGCACATACTCGGCGGCGTCTTTCTGCATCTGAGGCCACCAAAATCCCTGAGTCATCGCTCGGTGCGCCAACGAACGTCCCCCGACATGGCCGCCTCATACCCCAGAGTGGAGCTCCGCCAAGAGCTCGCCCACCTTCTCCGGGCGTAAGCATAAAAGGTACGGCCCTCCGAAGGACCTTCGATACAAAGTCCGGTCTTCTGCCAACCAATACCGAGGAGCCATCCTACGGATCCTGATGCCCTCCTTCTCGTCACTCGGCAATTGGTCGTCAGCCAGAAAGTCGGTAATGGGGTCGATCCAGCACGGGGCAGGTGCTGCGATGGCCGTGACATTGATCCCTGTAGTTCCGGAGTCGCTCATTACCCCGACGCTCGGCTCCGAAATAAGCTCGACTTTGATTTGCCGTGGTATCTCCTCGGTTACTGACGACGCCAGCGTGGCTAGGGAATTGGCGTGTCTGTTCTGTGTTCGGGCTATGTGGAAAACTTTCACCGCGTTGAAGCTGGTCATAACTGTCCTTGCTTGTTCTAGGTATGCTTTCATCCGGGGGTCTCGGGCTTCAAAACTGCCCTGCACTTGATTAACCACCAGTCGCGAATCCGAGTATAGCTCAATCTCCCGAGCCCCTAGGCTCGAAGCTACCCTCAGTCCGGCCAGAAAAGCCTTGTATTCCGCCTCGTTGTTGGACGCCCTGAAACCCAATCTAAACGAGTGTTCTAGTCGTATTCCTTCGGGGGTGATCATAACAACTCCTGAACCGGCACCCGTTGAGCTCGACGCGCCGTCTACGAATATCTTCCACGGTCGAGCCTCCAGTTGGCAAACCATCTCCCCCTTCTCTCTAGGCAAAAACTCAGCGATAAAATCCGCAAGGACCTGGCCCTTCACCGAGCTTCGAGGCCTATACCGTATGTCGAAGGAACCGAGTCGAGTCCCCCATTTGGCTATACGGCCCGTGAAATCCGACCTCTTCAATAACGACTGTAATGGGTACTCGGTCAGGACGTGTATGGTGTGAGCTTGGAAATAGTGCGGCAACTTCCTGGTGGCGTGTACCAGGGCTAATACGAGCTTCTCCAAGGGCAAGTATCTCGTCTCAGTGTCGACAAGAGTTTTGCTGACGTAGTACACGGGTTGCTGGATCCCTTTGTCCCTCAGTAGCACAGCACTCACGGCGTGCTCGGATACCGCCAGGTACATGAACAAATCCTCACCTGTCTCCGGTGCCGCAAGCACGGGTGCTCACGCCAAATAAATCTTCAGATCCATAAAGGCCTCTTCGCACTCCTCGCTCCACCGAAATCCAGTCCATTTCTTCAGCAGTTGGTAGAATGGTCGGCAGCGATCTGCGAATTTTGAGATGAACCGGTTAAGGGCGGCCAGCATCTCGATTAGTATTTGCACTTCCTTCGGGTTGCTCGGTGGCTTCAGTCTTCTCACAGCTTCTATCTGGTCGGGGTTGACCTCGATCCCCCGTGTACTGATCAGGAACCCCAAGAACTTCCCGGCCCCGACGCTAAACGCGCACTTCTCCGCATTAAGGCGCAACTTGTGTCGTCGGAGAACTTCGAAAACCGCCTGGAGGTCCCCCATATGCAAGGCTTCCTGTTTGCTCTTAACCACCATGTCGTCGATGTACACCTCGACCGTGCGCCTTATCTTGTCTCGGAACATTCTTGTCATCATTCGTTGGTAGGTGGCCCCGGCGTTCTTCAGTCCGAAGGGCATCCTCGTGTAGTGGTAATTTGCCTCCGGGGAAATGAACGCCGTTTTTTCTTGATCCTCGGGCGCCAGGGCGATCTGGTGATACCCTTGGAAAGCGTCCAGAAAGCTCATCCTCGGGTGCCCACACGTGGCGTCCACCAGCTGATCAATCTTTGGCACGGGAAAAGGGTCTTTCGGGCAAGCTCTGTTCAGATCGGTGAAATCGACGCAGACTCTCCACTTGCCGTTCTTCTTCTTCACTACCACGGTGTTCGCCAACCAATTCGGGAAGAAGATTTCCCTATCACCCCTGCCTCTTTCAACCTCTGAACCTCCACTTTTACTGCCTCGGAGTGCTCCCAGGCTGATCTCCTCGGCCTCTGCTTTTTAGGGGCGAATGAGGGGTAAACCCCAAGTCTATGCACGATGAATTCGGGGTCCACCCCGGGCACCTCGTATGGACTCCACGCAAATACGTCCACATTCTGCATTAGGAGTAGCAACATCTCTACTTTTTCCCGGTCCTCCATGCTCTCCCCTATTTGGAAGTACTTCTTCGTATCCGGCAACACCTTTACCTTGAGCATGTTCTCGGCGCGCGCGACCTCCGGCGGGCCCTGTAATTGCTATAAAGGCGTCCCCGATGACGAACATTTGGGATCGGCCTGGTCCTTCTGGCCGGTCTGCTCCTTCCAATCGACCATGGCGATCAAATATTGCCTGGCCGCCTGCTGACTTCCTTGTATTACCGTGACACCATAGTCAGTGTGAAACTTAACCCTCATGTGCAGAGTAGACGGGACAGCCCCCATTGCATGTATCCATGGCCTCCCTAGAATCGCCGTGTATGGGGAGTACGAGGTAACTACGAAGAAGCTTACTATCGCCTCCTTGCCCCCCATGTTCACGGGCAAACAGATTCGCCCCTCGGGCGCCACCATTTTCCCATCGAACCCAACCAGGGGAGTGTTGTACTTCGACAGATCCTCATTCCTCAACCCGAGCCCCCTGAATAGGTCCGGGTACATAACATCCGCTTCGCTTCCCTGGTCTATCATTATTCTCTTCACAACGAAACCGCCGATCCTTGCCGAGACTATCAATGCGTCGTCGTGCGGCTGAATGGTTCCTTCCAAATCACTATCGTCGAACGAGATTGGCTCTCGGGTAGGTCTAATCTTCTTCGCGGGAGGCGGCACGCCCGTACTCCCCTCTACCGATATCATTGTCAGCACCCCCTTCCCTTTTGCCGTTGAGGTGCCCCTCGGGGCGACGTGGATAACGTCAATTATCCCAAGAGGGGGCGGAAGGGGATTCCCCGTGTGTGGGGCGCCATGCCCTGCTCCCCGATTCCCGGTATCCGTCACAAAATCCTTGAGGTGCCCCGCCTTAGCCAACTGCCCGAGATGGTCCCTTAACACTCAGCACTGCTCGGTAGTATGCCCCCGGTCTTTGTGGTAGGTGCAGTATAGGTTCTGATTCCTCCTAGAGGGGTCGCCAGCCATCCGGTTCGGCCATCTGAAGTACGGCTCGTGCTTGATCTTATCCACAATTTTATGCACGGGTTCCTTGAACGTCACGTTCACCTCCCCTGCTGGCGCTGCTGGCTCTTGAATCCTCAGATTTCCCCGTGCCCTTTGTTGAAAACCGCTCAGCCGAGGACGATCTGTCACTTGTGCCTTGCCTTTGCTTTGTATTCTGTCATCTTCCAACCGCTTGTACTCCTCGATGCGCCTCATCAGTTGCCTCATATCCTCGGGAGGTTTCTTGGTTAATGATTCCCTCAACCCCGACTCGTCAGGCAATCCCATTCTGAAAGTGCTCGCCGCGATCTTCTCGTTCCCTCCGCCGATCTCGTTGTAGAGCTCCCAGTATCGGCTAGCGTAGTCACGGAGGGTTTCCCCTGCCCTCATCTTCATAGACAGCAGTGCGTCCACCGGTTGTTGTTCCCGGCTGCACGTCACGAAACGGGAACCGAACTCCTGTATTAGCTCGGCGAAACTGTGAATGGAGCCCTTGCGCAACCCGTTGAACCACCTTAAGGCCGTGGGACCGAGGCTGGAGGGAAAAACCTTGCACATCAGAGCGTCATTGTGGGTATGCAAAGACATCATCTGGATATAGTGGCTGACATGCTCCACGGGGTCCGTTTTCCCACCATACGAATTGAACGGCGGGCGCATAAATCTGTCCGGCATCGGTGCTCGCTCGATGTCTGCTGAGAATGGTGACCGAGCCGCCCTGCGCAATGCACGGCTCATAGCATCCATGGCTACATTCCTCGGTCGTCCCTCTGGAGAATCCGAGTCCCGATTCCCGTATTCCCCCGACCGAGAGCGAATTCGCTGCCGGTAAGATTCCGCTGAATGGGAGCGGTCTGGCGGCGACGGGACTCCCTCGAGTGCGAGCGCTCCCTGTGGTGGCGGGATCCCGGTCGATTCGATCCCGTCCCGCGTCTCTCTTCCTCGGCGTTTGGCCTTCTATCTCGGTCGTCTTGAACGGCTTGGCGGCGTTCGTTTCGTGCTCCCAACTCCAGGTCCTGTACTAACCTCCGCAGCCGCTCAAGCTCTTCATCCCTGACGTCGGGCTGCCTATGCCTGGAAGCATGGGATACCGTTCTCCCCGTTTGATACGACCCTTCTCCAAGGCCGGACCGCTCTTCCAGTTGCTCGTAAGCCGGATCCTCGCGTCTCTTCTGCCTCCATTCCCGCCAGGTAGAGCCCCTGGAAGACCCTGCCGAGCCACTTTCGGCGTTACTTCCAAACATCTTTCCTGTACGCGAGTCTCGGCGGAACCACTGCTTAGTAGGATTTCCCACAGACGGCGCCAATTGTTCGCTCCCAAAACCGAAACCCGTTGGGCTGGGCCTCGCTTGGGCTCACAACTTACTTGTATAGTGGGTTTGGATTTCCTACACTGGGTCGTTCTAAACGCCAAGGCCCAATGGAGTCGCTTTCCTCTCCTCGGAGGCCTGAACCACTTCCTCACTCTGTTTTCTCTCTATTTTCACTCTTCCTCTCCTACATTCTCCAACCTTTGTCTTCTCAAAACTTCTTGTATTTATAGTTCACAGAACAGTGGAGAGGTCATAATTATTTGCCAATAAGTGCAACCGGCAGTCCAGTATTATCGATCGTAAGTGGATAGTTAGGTAGGCATGGGAAGCGGTGAGGATGGCGTTGGAACTTGGTTCCCACCTCCACGACAGTTCCCGGCAGCGATGCCTCTCCGAGGCAAGGCCGGGTAGGTACAGGGCGGGGTGTCCCGCGAGCTGTATGTTCATCACTGCTCGAGAAGGGGTTCGCCGAGAAACGGTGAAAAGGCAGGGCTTGGGCCCGCAGCTTGCGTGACTCGGGGGTGGACCGCTAGGCAGAGGGAGAGGCCTCTTGGGCCATATACCCAGGTCAGGGTCCAAGGCCCGCTATGGGTCATGGTACGGGGGCCGTACAATAACAAAGGGCACAAATCAATGATTAAAAAATTGAATTATTGCTTTATAATCACAAAAATTTTCATCATGTAACAATATTAATACAATCAGATCATGGTAAACAAATATCTAAACTTGATTGTAAGATTTAGAACCATACGCTATCATTGAAGGTTGAAAAATCAGCAATCAAGCATTAGTCAATACTTGCACCACTTATAAATATGCATTGTCGGTTGCACAGATTTGTAAAAATCAGCAATCAAGTAACACTTGTACCACTTATAAATATGTATTGGAGTTGGATTGGGTTTTGGAGTCTCACCGAGAATTAATGTGTCTTTTGTTTTTGTTTCAGTGTGATCATGTTATGGACTGATGATAAATAATGTAGTGAGGAAAGAACATGTTTGTTTTAAAAAAATGATAATGATGAATTTGAGTTTAAGTTGGACTTGTTATAGAGATAAAATAATGATAAATTTGAGTTTAGGTTGGACTTATTAGAGAGATAGAATTTCACTTCTTGTTAAGTTTTGACTAAACAAGAATAATTTTATTTAAATAAAATGATAATTTGATTTATATATTGTGTTGACGTGGAAAATTGTGAGAGTTTCAGAAGCTTCCGTTATATATATATATATATATATAGATTATGTCAAATTTATATCTACCAAAAAAATTATTTCAAATTTATATTTTCTTTAAGAATCTATTGATTCTTTAACATACACCGATTTTCCACCTTATTAATGATTTTGTTAACTAAACATTTATTTAACTTTTTAGGATAATTTGTGTTAAAAATTAAGTTTTATGTCATGTTAGTATAGACAAAGCAATGCATGGTATACAAATTATAATATATTGATGAAAATTTTGTCTTTTTTGGATGAGCTCGTAATTTATATGATTATTTAACATATAAATTCACTACCAAATTTTATTTTTTAATAAATTTTATTTTTCTAGAAAAAGGTAGAATCTGATGATTCACGATTCGATCCTATGATCTACGATTTCACCATCCCTCCACGATCCTACGTAGGATCCCGATTTTGACAACCTTACTCAGTTGAAAATTCTCTCCCCATGCTCATCGATTGTTGCTTCCAGTTGGGTTCAATTTAATCCTATTGTAACTCTAAGTAATCTTAGACCACCTAATAACTTGATACTAAATTCATATTTTGAAAATCTTATTGCGATATCTACAAAGTTGTTAGACCCAGACTGGACTGGCTGGTTTAACCCAAGTAACCTTGAACTAGGTAGAAATCTGGTTTTTTAAGTGGGAGTTACAGTTCAATCATGTTCTGACATTTTAAATATAAAAATTATCAAATAGGTGTAGCTTCCAGTTGGGGTAAATTTAATCATATTGTAACTCTAAGTAATATTAGACTACTTAATAACTTGTTACTGAATTCATATTTTGAAAATCTTATCACGATGTTAAAACTTGAATTTAAACAATTGATTGATGATATAACTACAAGGTTATTAGACTCGGACCAGACTGGCCAGTCCGTCTCAAGTAATCTTAAACTAGGTAGAAATTTGGTTTTTTAAGTGGGAGCTACGGTTCAATCATGTTTTGACATTTAAATATAAAAATTATCAAACTCAAGTAACCTTAAACTAGGTAGAAATTTGGTTTTTTATGTGGGAGCTACGGTTCAATCATGTTCTGACATTTAAATATAAAAATTATAAAAAAAATGTGGGTGTAGGCGAGGGATGGAACATGGGTTCATTACGTCTAATACTGATACAATAACGAATAGGCCATGCTCCTTTGTTGTGGCATTCTTAGATTCAATATTATATTTATTTACAGTTTAGATTATAGTTTTCCAATTTTTTATATTACCCAATCAATCTATTATTATTTGATAATTTAATTAGAGGTTCAAGAACTATTTACTTGTGAATATACAATATATTTATTTATGTTGAAAATGATTTTATTTTAAATAAAATTTTTTATTTGAAAGATTACTAAACACAATTTTTTTACACTTTTTTTATGCTTTATTATTTTTTGTTAACCTTATAAAATTGGTGAAAATTCATTTGAAATTTGTTAAATTTTTTTAGACATATTTTTGGTAAAAAATTGTTAATGTTTTCGATTTTAATACATTTATTTTTATTTTACTATTATTAAATTAATTACGATATCATCATAGTTCGATATCTGTTGAACCTCGGTCCAACCTTGAAAACCTTAAATCTCTTCATTTTTAGGTTTGTTAAACGGTCCAGGTCTGAAAATCATGCATCGATCGTTAATTACCTTGAAATTTTGTAAGCACTGAGAATATATAAAAATAATGTAATCCAATGATCGATTTGTTAAAAGTTGCATCTAATTAAAAAAATATTGAGTAAATGTAATATTACTTAAAGTTACATTAAGTGTAACTTATACATATACATATACATATACATATACATTTGCTTTTTTTTTTTTTTTAAACCATTTAAACATTTTTATTGCAACAAAAGTGGTTCAAGAGTGCATGTACATGCTGTATAAGATATATTCTCAAGAGATATGAACATTTTACCTTTTTTATGATAAAAAATAGTGGCGTTAACCACTTCAAAAGTTATTTTTATATACAATCGAGTAATTGACTGAATTGCGTAGGGAAATAAAAGAAGTTATTGAATGAATGCATTCACACCTATGAAAGTTGGTATACCGTAGGCCAAGGTGTAGTAGCTGAAAGTGACCTGTGAAAGTTGGTATGCCGTTGGAGAAGGTGTAGTAGCTGAAAGTCAAAGATGCTAGTCTACTTTTGTTTTACATTAGATTGAGAAAGTCCGTATTTACAAAAATTTGACCCTGTTCATATAACAAATTGTTGGTGTAAATGAAAAAGTAAACGTGAGTGATGGACCTAAATAAGAATTAGTGGGACTTGCTAACTCTTATATATATATATATATATATATATTTTTTAGCATTACTCTATCTACATTACTCTAACTAAACACTAAATAATAACTGTTCATTTCTTATACTTTTTTTAAAAAAGCTTTTGCATTATTATTTAAAAAATGATACGTAAAATTTTAAAAAGTTGTATTTAAAAAAAAGTACAATTTCGAAACGACATATTAAACAGACACTATAAGGATGATGCATAATTCTTCTACGCCAAAATATGACAACAAAAATAAATGCTTTTGATGGGTTGTGGTTTCATTCTTCAAATTTAAGTGCTCCATTTTGATTTAAAGGAATACAGTTTTTTTTTTTTTAGAAGAATGACTTCCACACTTGGGTGTGAAGAGATGAACAATTAATTCTATTCAATAGTACCCTGATCCAAACTCCGTCAAGGTCTTTAATAACAAGTCAATATTCTAATATTTGATAGTTTCTGATTCCGTGTGGAAATTTCTTTAAAGACCAAGTTAGTTAGGACTCAGTCAACTCTTTCAACTAATATATATATATATATATATATATATATATATGTCTTCTCCACTTTTCCATCAATCAAACTTTTATCTTCCTTAACCAAAAAAAAAACTTTAATCTTCAACCACCAAAAAAAATTTTAATCTTCAACCACCAAATTCCAAGCATTTCCAGTTCCAAAAGGTGATCTATACTTTGCAATTTGAACTCTAAAATCTTCATAATGGCACTATCAACAATGATCTATAACCATCTTCCTACCTCTCAACCCATCATCATGAACAAGCTCTCCAAAATCCATGGCCTCGCCCATCAACAAGTTGTTCTTGATCAACCCAAAACAAAAACATCTAACCGGGTTTCAAGTCTAACCGAGTCACTCTCACACCTCCTCCACCTTCATCTTGAAACCCCTCCTCGTACTAACACTCACCAAATGAATTGGAACTTATATGGTGAAGAGAAACTCTCTATTCCTACAACTTCTCCTAAGGAGGCCATAGCCCAAAACTGGCGTGACATGCATGCTTCCTCAAATTGGGACAATCTCTTGGATCCTCTTCATCCTTGGCTCCGAAGAGAAATAATCAAATATGGAGAATTTGCACAAGCAACATATGATGCTTTTGATTTCGATTCTCACTCGGAGTATTGTGGAAGCTGCCGGTACAATCGTCACAAGTTATTCGAAACATTAGGCCTCAGTAGAAATGGCTATAAGGTCAGCAAGTATATTTATGCCATGTCACATGTAAATATGCCTCAATGGTTGGAGAGGTCAAAATTGGTAGACACGTGGAGCAAAGATTCCAATTGGATGGGCTACGTGGCGGTCAGTGATGATGAGGAGACACGTAGGATTGGGCGGAGAGATATTGTGGTGGCGTGGCGTGGAACCGTGGCCCCAACGGAGTGGTATGAGGATCTGCAATGGAAGTTGGAGCCATACGGGCACGGGGATGCTAAGGTTGAACATGGATTTCTTAGTATTTACACTTCTAAGAATGACTCTACTAGGTACAACAAATCTAGTGCCTCAGAGCAAGTCATAAAAGAAGTGACAAGGCTTGTAGAATTGTATAGGGAAAAAGGTGAAGACGTTAGCCTCACAATCACTGGACATAGCTTGGGTGGTGCATTGGCTCTCCTCAATGCTTATGAAGCTGCATCAACTATTCCTAAACTTCCCGTTACTGTGATTTCCTTTGGTGCACCAAGGGTTGGCAACATTGCTTTCAGAGATGAGCTTCACCAATTGGGAGTTAAAACCTTTAGAGTGGTAACTAAGCAAGACGTAGTACCTTGGATGCCAGGGCCTGTTTACACCCATGTTGGAGCTGAATTGAAACTCGATGTTCATTCATCACCTTACCTTAAACGTGGATTAAATTGGCCTGGGTTCCATAGCCTTGAAACATATCTTCATCTTGTGGATGGGTTTGTTAGTACTACCTCAACATTTCGGGAAGATGCTAGGAGAGATGTTACTTTAGTGAACAAGGCATGTGACATGTTGGTGGATGAGCTTAGGATCCCACATTGTTGGTACCAATTGGCCAACAAGGGATTAGTTTGTAATGCTCATGGTAGATGGGTAAAATCAAAGAGAGATCCAGAAGACGTACCTTCACCTCATATGCAAGAAAATATTAATGTCCCTGCTCTTGAAGCTGGGATGCAAACACATGATGTACATAAACCTTTATTAAGTGTTTGATAAAACTGAAACTTTGTTTTCTCATAACTATAATTATTTCAGTACATATTATGATCTACAACTTTCTAAACAACTATACGATGTCCCGTGTGATGCGTGGATAGTTTACAATTTCATTTGAAATAATTTTTATGTATATTAAGATTGATGTAGGACACAATTTACTATTTAATTATTGTAATTTATTAAATTTGGTATTTAATTTGTAATTTTCGTTATTTTAGGGTTAGGGTTATTATTTCCTTATTTTTAAGTACTTTTAATGCTTTTTAGGTCCTTATTATGGTTAGTTATTAATTAGGAATTATTTTAGAATATATTTTTTTGTCAGCCAAATTTTACGGAAGCCCTTAAATAGGCTCTTAAGTTTGTACGCGTTTTTTTAACAATTACTTAATCAATAAATTCAAACTTATCTTTTTATTTTCTGGTGGATTTCAAACTTGTGCTCATTGTGGATTCAAGTACCCTTGTGGATTCAAGGAACTCTCGTGGATTCGAGGTTGTTTTATGAAGTAAACATGTTTTGTTTCTTGTTTTCTAGAAGTAGACGTGTTCTACTTCTTGACGCTTCTGCTTCCTACATCAGTTGGTATCATAGTCTTGACCTATCCTTGTCTAGTGGTTGACGTATGAGATGGCATACAACTAGCACTCACAAATATCTTTGCTAGGCTGCTGTCATTGGAGCATGAAAACAATAGGGATAACTATCGCGGAGACATGACACATGGGCAACTTATTAGTAAGCAAATTTCATATATGCCTTATAAAAGAACTGCAAGTTTAATGGTTATTTTTATAAAGAAGATTTTCTTAATTGGTTACTTAATCTAGAGGATTTATTTGACTTTGAGAGAAAAGTTGGACTTGCTTTGTATAAACTTAGTGAGTATGCCTTACATTGGTGAGAACGAGTGCAATCTGATAGAATCCAACAAGGTAAAGACAAAATTTGTTCATGGCCAAGTTTGTATAAACTTAGTGAGTATGCCTTACGTTGGTGAGAACGAGTACAATCTAATAGAATCTGACAAGGTAAAGACAAAATTTGTTCATGGCCAAGTATGAAAAAGATGCTTGCTATCAAATTTTATCATTTGGATTGTGAAATAATATTGACGTATAAAATACAAAATTATTATTGGCCAAGATGTTCACAATTGAATTATTTTAAAGAGCCATATATTCCACCATTAAGAGAAGAATTACATGTTGAAGAAAATACTTTTCTTGATGAATATGTAGAATTCAAAGAAGAAAATATAGAGATTTTTGAGGAAATTAATGAAGGCCTTGTTATAGTGATGCCGCGGAAGTTAGAAAAAAGCACACATGATACTCTCTTAACAGAACAAAAACTATACTATTAGCTTCTGGTAATAAATCTTGAATTCACGAGAGGTTTTCCTAAATTTAGAAGGAGATAAACTGGAATTCACCAGAGAAAAAATTATGACAAAAGTCTCTGTTTATTGATAAAAGTCTTTGAAAAAACGTTTACAAACTTAGGGACTTATTTAAGAGCTCCGTGAAACTTGACAGAAATAAAATATATTCTAAAATAACTCTTAATTAATACCTAACCATAATAGAACCCAAATTTAGCTTAAAAAGTATTAAAAGCACCTAAAAATAAGAAAATAAATGTCTTAAACCTAAAATAACGAAAATTACATAAATATACCAAATAAAAAAAAATTACAGAAATTAATTTGAATATTCTATTCTATATCAGACCCCTCCACTTGAAACAAATTCATCCTTGAATGATGGTTGAAATCTGAAATCTTCCATGCCAAGAGAACAAATGCTTTGAATACTTCATTTTCCTTGTCTTCTTGCCAAACTTGAAAGTCATCAATGAGCAACTTGAACTTTTTGTCCCTTAATCTTCATGCAATTGATAATAGTCACCAAATAATAGTCAATAATCAAATCAAATCTTTCCACCCCAATAAAATCAACAAACTTTGTTTTGGTGTCTCCCACTAAAATAATAGGAGCTTGAATGTTTAAATCATCTAACTTGATTTCATTGAGAACATTGACAACTTCCTCTATGATTTCTTCTTTATATATGCTAGGACCTTCGATAATCTCCTCCCCATTAATCTTGATTTCATGATCTTCTTCTATAATAAGGTTTTTAGTAATTTCCTTAGAAATCTCTATATTTTTCTTCTTTGACTTCTACACATTCTTCATGAAAAGTATTCTTTTCAATATGCAATGTTGCCCTTAATGGTGGAATATATTTATCTTCAAAAGAATTCAAGTGTGAACTTCTTGGCCGATAATGATAATCTTGTTTTGTATATGACAAAAGTTCATCACAATCCAAAGGATAAAATTTGATAGCAAGCATCCTTTTCATCCTTGACCATGAACGAATTTTGTGTTGACCTTGTCTGGTTCTATTAGATTGCACCCGTTCTCACCAATGTAAGGCATACTCACTAAGTTTACACAAAGCAAGTCCAACTTTTCTCTCATAAGAAATATTCTTAAAGTCAATAAATCCTCTAAATCAAGTAACCAATCAAGAAAATCTTCTTTTAAAAAATAACCATTAAAACTTGCAATTCTCTTATAAGGCCTATATGAGATTTTCTTATCAATAGGTTGTCTGTGAGTTACATCTCCACTGTAGTTATCCCTATTATTTCCATTTTTCAATGGCACCATCCTAGTATAGATATTTGTGAGTGCTCGTTGTACGTTATGTAATACTCGCTAAGTTATTCGTCATTGTTGTGGAGGTGGTTACCATCTTGCCGGTTAGCAATCAGACCAAGGTAAGTCAGGGCTCTGATATCAATTGATGTTGCGGAAGTCAGAAGAAAGCACACACGATGTTCTCTTAATGGAACAGAAACTAAACTATTAGCTTCTGGTAATAAACCTTGAATCCACAAGGGGTTTTCCTGAATCCACTAGAAGATATATTGGAGTCCATTAGAGAAAGAATTTTGAAAAAAGTCTATATTTATTGATAATAATCTTTGAAAAAATGTTTACAAACTTAGAAACTTATTTAAGGGCTCCGTAAAACTTGATAGAAATTTTTTTTTTTTAAATAACTCCTAAATAATACCTAACCATAACAGGAACCAAATTTGACCAAAAAAGTATTAAAAGCACTTAAAAATAAGGAAATAAATACCCTAAACCTAAAATAATGAAATTAATTTGAATATTCTATCCTACATCATATAGAAGAAGAACCTGAAATCAAAATTGTGGAAGAGATTTGAATACTCACTTAGTGTGTAAAATACTTATGAATGTTTAGACCCCCAAATACAAATTTTTCAAAGCAAGCTTATATTCAAACAATATATGTGCGGAATATGAAATATAAGCAATACCCAAATTATCAAACTACTCTAAGCCATATTTTAATCATAATTCAACAGTAATTAAAAGCAAAGAGTAAGGGATAGAAAGATGCAAACACAAGATAACACTGGCACGTGTTATAGAAGAGGAAACCGAAGAACTCGGCGAAAAACCTCTCCGCCGCCCTCCAAGTGATAAATGATGCACTAAAAAATTAGTTGGGATACATGAATAGCAATAGATCCTCCAAACCTAATCTACCCGATGCACCTAAGCCCTCCAAACTTCTTGCTCCAACAAGGTTATGCCGAACCATGTCTTCTCTAGCTTACTGGATCCCGCAATTAGCCCATTGCATCAACCAATATGAATTGGTTCTCTCTTGAACTACTTCCTAAACATCAAGAACCTTCTCACTACTATGAGTTGGGTGAGGTAAGGATTTTGTTTATAATCCTCTCATGGGTATGACAATGGAGAGGGTGGGAGTAGAGGAATTTGAAGAATTAAATGTATAAGATTATGGATGAATCAATCTTGTTTTTCTCTCAAAATTCCCTCTAAAAGCTCTCTATATTTCGTGGGTATAAGATAGAATGTGAAAATTTAGTTTTCAGCAAAACAAGGTGCACTTGCGACTCACTTCACGACTGGGTTGAGTCGCGAGTTCTAGTCGCCAGCTACCAGACTGGTTAGACTGTACTTTTTATCCTGTAGTGATCCAGCTGTCCTGACCCTTCAACTTCCTACATGTTTCACATGTGTGCTACATTTTGGCAAGTCACCACTCGCAAGTCACTTCTTATTGCACACTCTTGATCAAATCTTCATACTCTCTCACACACAATCCTTACATTATTCCTATCTAAATACAGGATTTCTAAATACTGAATTACAAGCAAATTTGGCACAGAATAAAGTCAATACATAGTTGAATAAATTCAACTTTACAAGATTCCTGAAGGCCCTATTGTAGAGAAAGATCTTGAGGTCGAGATAGTAGAGACCATTAAAGAAGAAATTATAGAGGAAGCTGTCAATGATCTTGATGAAGTCAAGTTAGATGATTGCAACATTCAAACTCCTATTATTTTGGTGGGAGACACCGAAACAAAGTTTATTGATTTTATTAGAGTTGATAGATTTGATTCAATCGTTAGTTCTTATTTGATAAATCTCTAAAATTACATGACGACAAAGGAAAAAGAAATTCAAGTTGATTTGTTTATTCCATTGCTGAGTTGCAAGTATGGAAAGAAGATCAAGAGGTTCAATCATTCGAAGTATTTGTTTATTTGCAGCAGAAGATTTCAAATTTTAAAGATGAACTCAAGGACAAGTTTGTTTCAAGTGGAGGGGTCTGATATAGGACACCATTTACTTTTTAATTCTTGTAATTTATTATTTTTGGTATTTTTATGTAAAAAACATTATTTTAGGTTTAGGTGATTTATTTCCTTGTTTTTAGGTGCATTTAATACTTTTTAGGTCAAATTTTATTCCCGTTATGGTTAGATATTAATTAGGAGTTATTTTAGAATATATTTTCTCATTTGTCAAGTTTTACGGAGCCTTTAATTAGACTCCTAAGTCTGTACACGTTTTTTAACAATTATTTAATCAATAAAATTCATACTTTTTGTCTCTTTATTTTTTGATGGATTCTAGACCCTCTCTTCTTGTGGATTTAAGGACCCTTGTGAATTCAAAGAATGCTCATGGATTCAAATAATTCTCGTGGATTCGAGATTATTTTTAAAAGCAAACATGTTTTGTTTCTTGTTTTCTAGAAGTAGATGTGTTCTATTTCTTGACGCTTCCACATCCCTCATCAATACTTCTACTCTCGCATCAAAGGCCTACGTATAATACTTATTTTGCTATATAATATTTATGTTTGCTCACAATATTGTTGAATACATTGAAACTTGATTTTTCTAATTCATATTTTATTTAAAAAAAAAATTGTATAACACTATAAGACTAAACATATTATAATATTTCCGGTTAAAAGTAGACTTTATTTTTTAAATTGATTAAATGATTTTAAAATATATAAGTAAGAATTTAAGGCATAAAATAATTTTATATCCTAAAATTACGTAAATTTAAGAAATCTCTCAAACACTTCCTCAATCATTCTATTCTCATGATCAAATATGAAGACCTTAATCTGAAACACCCAATCCATTATCTCAATGACATTAAGGAAATCATTTGTGAGTATCAACATGAAGAGAACGTGATTAAACAAAAAGAAATTGGTTAAAAACACATCCATTTGTCAAAATTTAATTATCTTTAGTTCGACTTCTGTATCATTTGGAAAAAAAGGGAAAACACTTATCATAAATTTTTATTTTATCCTTATGGCTCATATCGCACAAAATAGTAGTAAAAAAAAGCTACAAAAAAGCTACACATTATGAGTTCTAAAATAAAAAATAAAAAATAACTAATTTAATAAATAATCAATTAGAATATTTCTTTTTCTTTTTATTTAGTTCTTAAAAAAAAAAAAAATACATTTATGACTTTCCCAACCCAAAATCCCAAATATTCAAAAACTCAAAGTGAATCACAACTTTCATAAAATTCACAATGTCCAACTTCAACATCAAAACTGTAAACTACCATCACTAAATAAAACAAAGCCATCCCTTTTCCTAGATCATAGCCTACTCATAAAGGTTAGGGACCAAATGGTACTACAATGTTAGAGTTATGTAGGTGTCGTTGCAAAGTTGAAGACTTGAAGGTAAATGATATTATTTTTTATTTGAGTATATTTGAGATGAGATGACATAGAGGGTTGTGGGCATGTTTATATAAAGGAGCAAAAGTAAAAAGGGTGAATGAAAATGCAAATGGTTTTTTGTGTGTGAGAGAGAGGAAAAGTCTTGAAATATTGAATCAAATAAAAAAAAAATATATTCTTCAAACATTGAATAAAATGTAATAAAAAAAGTAGTCTTGAAATATTGAACTAAGGGTAAATTATAACTTACCTACCTGTGGTTTGACAGAAATTTAAGTTGGATACTTATAGTTTGAAATTTGACACTTTACTCACCTATTGTTTGACCGAAATTTAAGTTGTCTACCTGTGATTTGAAATCTCATGATGCAAATATTCCACTAGATTCTTTTTGATCTTATTTGATAATGTGTGTGTATATATATAAAAAAAAAAAAATTTTAGGAGAGAGATATGAAAATGGAGCAAAATTACATATTTAGCCATACTTTTAGCAAATGTGGGTTACTGAACTCTAACAGAGCTAACTTTAGGTGGGTAAAGTGTCAAATTTCAAACCATAGATGGGTTGTAATTTAGTCCTATTTTTAAAGTTATTCTTATCTCTTATATGGATTAACAATATTTTAATTCTTTTCATAGAGTGTGCCACATGACAAAACCTTATATTCTCCCACGTGAGTTTTCTGCTTTTATATATATATATATATATATATATATATATATATATATATATTCCTATTCCTATTCCTATTCCCTCTCACTCTTATTCCCATCAATAAGTTCTCTCTCTTCAAGGTGCTTAAGAACATATCTCAGCATTCCCAATATTTTACTTTAAAAACAACTACCAATTTTTTTAAATAATGTCCTCCTTCTTGCTTTAAACTATAGAGAACTTGTGCGGATTGGTTATTTAGATTGGTAATTTAAAATACTAGTCTTACCATATTTGACGCATGGGTTTTTTTTTTTTTTTTGGTGGTAAAAATATTCAAGGTGGACTCAATATTAGATTCAAGGTCTAAGACTCTAAGGTGATAATTTTTAAAGTTATAATTGTTTAGCATTTAACTAGCAATAAATAATTCTATTTCAATTTATATTATTTTGGTTGAAAAACCAATTTTCTTGTTTTTTTGATATGAGAAATAACTAATAAATTTTTATATTTAGGTTTATAAACACAAGTGACAAATCCACACAATGGACGGAAACATCTTAGTTTCTTTTTTGTGCATTTATATTTAAGGAATTTCTTTATTATGTAGAGGTCCTTTCGAAACTGACATTCATGAAGTGACCAATCATTAAGCACATGTGATAACTTCATGAAGTAACCTTTTCTTTTGGGCATCAAGAACATATTCTCAATGTTGACAATTTAATTAAAATAAGAACATAGTAGTTTCAATTATTATCAAATCTACTCAATAAAACTTTATGTTAAGAAGGTTTTCTGCATTTGTTTATGTGTGTATTTGATAGCTTCAGGATAAATGGGTCAAATGAAAATTTAATTTGGTAAACAAAAACCTTATTAAAAATAGGACTTATTGTTGAGATGTTATATATTTGAATAGCTAATAAGGAGTCTAAAAAATAATATTGGACAAATTATTATTATTATTATTTTTATAGTATCTTGTTTATCAAGAATTTAATTTTTATAAATTATTGTACCATTAAAAGGGCAAGTCATTTTTTTCTTTCAAAATTTTAGTAGAAAAACCAAATTCACACTTAGTTTTTCAATTTACCTTAATTGCATTAGTAATTAATTTATATTATACATGTTTTGAATTATACAAGAATGCTAATGATTTTTTGTACAACAAACACCCGATAGCTTTTTAGAACTTATTTTTAATGTCGCTACCAATTACATGAAAAGGGGATTTTTTTTTTTTTTTTGAAATAATTTTTAGAAAATGACTCATTTTATGTTTTGTTTATATTTATATTTATGTTTATGTTTAGATGAGTGTGTGTACTCTTTTGGAACTAGTGTTTCTTTTAAACTAGAAACAAAATGACCACCCATATGACAATCACCTTGAAAATGTTAGTCTCTCTTCTGTTTATATCATCAGTAAAGTCATTTTTTATGCAAAGCAAAGCTACATAAATTATCTCTGCACCCAATTAGTAAAATGTTAAAATTTCTCAATACAATAATTATAATTATAAATAAATAAAAAAACGAAGGTGAAAAAAGTTAAAGGAGATAATCCTAAATTAAAGTAAAATAATAATAAATGTACTTACATCTCATCCATAATTATGATAGACAGAAGTCGTTATGGTTACTCTCCAATTATACGGTATTAAATACATTGGTTGAAAAATGATTTGATTTTGGTACTTTGACTTTTTATTTTTAAGCTGTAAGTAGAACCTCCCATATGAAGGAATCAAAAAAAAAAAAAAAAAAGATTGGGGATATAATTGCGAAATGTAATTAGTGATTTAGTTACAACGATGTTAATAACAATGTCATTCAAACTATTTAATTAGTTATTGTACCTTATCTTTCTTTCACTTCATACTTATTTATTGCCTTTTTAATTCAATTTTTATATATTATTCCATCATAATTATAGAAATTTTCCAACTAAAGCATTAACCTTTCAAATTAATGCATCACTAACATTTACACTAATGGGAAAAAATTGGTAAATAAGTAGTGTTTTAAATTAAAGATAAATGTAGTAACTTTAGAATTTCCTTTCAAAACCTATTACATTTGTTTTTGTTTGTTTCTCATACTTGTCGAGTTTGTAATGCGGTTGCTGATGCTCTCACTAAGAAAGCTAAGTTAGTGGTTGGGGATCAGCTTTGGTTAGGTGATATGTCAGCTGATATTGCCCCGCTTGTGTGTCATGACGTTCATTAAGTTTTTTCGTCTTTGAATAAAGCCCCAGGCTTATGGTCTAGTTTCTCAAAAACTAATAATAATAATTTGTATATAAAAATTTAAAATTTAGGTTATTAAACTATATTGTTATTTATTTACTTTTTTCCCATAAATTATTAGTTGTTGAAATTCGTGTGTTAGTTTGTGCATATGAATATGTTCAGGTTTATGTTTATATGTATGCATGGGTGTGTGTTGTCTCTTCCTTCGGATATGGCTTTAATTTTAGACTACTTGTGAACCTGCTCAATGTGCGAGTAAGTCTCAACTCATCCTATATATTTTGACAATTTATAATTTTAATTTTTTCTTTTGAAGTTTTCATTATTGGTTGGGCATAACAAGTTCTCCTTTAATAAAAAATAATAAAAAATAAACATATTTTTATATTCAGCATCAAAATAATAATAATGTTTGATAATTTTACAGTCAAATTTCACAAATGAGACTTTTCATCAATAACATTTTTAGAATGGTGTCTTCTAAAAAAAGAAAAGAAAAGTTTAGAATAGTGATAGCAGCCAAGCTTTGATCTGGAAAAAATATTTTGATGAACTGAATTATCATGTTGATATTACTTATGAGTCAAATGAAATTATTATTTTAAAAAATACCACCAATTAATAATATATCACATGCTATACATCTTCAAGAACACAGGTAATGTGACAAAAAAATTGGAAGAAAGAGACATGATTATTTCATTGTGATTAGCAAAAAAGAACTCTAGTCAATGTATATTATTCTCTAGTGTTGCATGCTTCAAGTCTTCAAGATTTTCAAACTATAAAATTAAAAATTAAAAAAATTCTAAGATTTGTCTCATTCTCAGCAGTACAAAGGTTACATTGTCAATATAATTTCTTCTTGCCAAATTAACGCCCTTGGTTTGTCCAGCTCGAAAGCATATTTGGTAATTTCTTCTTTAAGATATGAGCAGCCAAGAAAATCAAAGATATTGAGCATTCACATTTTGCATAGAATCAAGAACATATTCTTAAGGTTGGACAATTCAATCAAAATATATATGCATTTACTGCTAAGAATAAGTAGTATTTGACAAAATTATGCTACAAGACATTTATATATATAGTTCAAAATCAAATTCTCTAGTAAAGTATAATTTTAAAGGGAAGATAATATATCTAAGAATTGTCTAAACTATTATATTAAAAAAGGCCATTCATAATGAATAATACACAAATGTGGGAGATCATATTGAAATAAAAAATAATTTAATTAGTACTCCTATCATAAATATAAAGTCGGTGCAAGCCAATGTCTATTAAAATTCTCCTACTAACTAAGCGGGTAATGATATTTTTGGTTAACATCGGGGGTAACTAGGCCTCCTAAGAATGGTGAAGTGGGTTGGTGAAGTGGATTAGGGATATGGATAAGAGAACAAACTATAGTTTTGGATTAATTCTTCAATACCCTCCTCAACCGTTTTACATACCAAGCAGTAGTAAGCTAGCTAATCCACTTGTTTCTAACCTGTCAGCTTGGCACATACCTCTATCTTAGTAACTAACTCTCTACAAGCCATGTGCCTTACAGTTACAACAAATGCTTAATACGAACCTCTTATCACTCACCTATATTATTGTACTTATCATGACCACCAATAATGTCACAACAATAATTCATGTATAAAACTTTTGGTTCAACTTCAACCATGAAAAGACAAAAATGCACCCACAACCACATCATGAATTGCGCATGAAAGACCCACAAAAGCCTCATTTGATCTGCTAAGAAACTTTTGGGGGAATAAAAATTAGGGTTTACTTCACTAAATCAGGGAGGTTCTCTCTCTCTCTCTCTCGTATGCCTGCACATAATCTTTATGTTTTTTAATTTTTTAAAACCATTTGAACATCGTTATTGCAACAAAAGGGGTTCACTACTCTCAAGAGTGTGTATGAGTCTATGAGATACATTCTCAATAGATATGGACATTTTACTTTTCTCATGTTAGAAAATTGTGGCGCTCACTACTTTCACAAGTTATTTTATATGCAATTGAGTAATTGACCGAGCTGCGAAAGGAAAAATAAGTAATTGACTGAGTGCACTCACACGTGTGGAAGTTGGAATGCCAAAGTGTAGGTGAAAGCCTGAAAGTCAAAACATGCTCAAAGCATTAATAATTTATAGCATGAAATGAGGAAAGCCAATGTTTCTTAGGACACGCTTTATCTTATGATGTACATTTTCTACTAAATAAAGATTGCAGATGCTTGTCTACTTTTGGTTGTATTAGATTTATTTTTCTTGTTCTAGTTGGGAGCATTATGATATTTGACTAAATTATCTTAATACCTCTCCTTTCAGTTAATATATGTAATATGATATTACCGAAGAAGGTGAACTAAAAACAGCAACCGATAGTCACATGCTCAAATTTAACCCTATAGAATTAGGATTGTGATTTGTGTCCACCTGGTTCATTTTATTTTTATAGCCTTTTGAACATAGGTTGTTTAAAAAATTGTACCTAAAAAACATTGTGAGACTTAAAAAAGTTATATTTTAAAAATATATTGTAAAGTTAAATTTATTCAACTACGTATTGGCTTTATTCCGTGCCAAATTTGCTTGTAATTCGACATTTAGAAACGTTGTATTTAGGTGGGAATAATGTAAGGGTTGTGTGTGAGAGAGTGTGAAGATTTGATCAAGAATGTGTAACAAGAAGGTGACTAGCGACTAGACTCGTGAGTGGTAACTCGCCAAAATGAAGCACACATGTGAAGCATGCAGGAAGATGAAGAGTTAGGCTAGCTGGATCATTACAAGACAAAAAGTATAGCCTGGCCTAGTCTCATAACTGGCGACTGGAACTCGCAACTCATCCCAGTCGTGAAGTGACTCGCCAATGCACCTTGTTTTGCTGAAAAGTGAATTTTTCACATTTCATCTCATACCCTACTATAAATACCCTTATACCCATGAAATGTAGAGAGCTTTTAGAGAGAATTTTAAGAGAGAAACCCTAGAGAAAAACAAGATTGATTCATTCACAATCTTATACATTTGATTCTCCAAATCCCTCTACTCTCACCCTTTCCATTGTCATACCCATGAGAGGGTTATAAATCAAATCCTTACCTCACCAAATTCAGAGTAGTGAGAAGGTTCTTGGTGTTTAGGAAGCAGTTCAAGAAAGAACCAATTAATATTTGTTGATGCAATTGGCTAATTGGGGGATCCGGAAAGCTCGAGAAGACACGATTCGGCATAACCTTGTTGGTGCAAGAAGTTTGGAGGGCTTAGGTGCATTGGGTAGATTAGGCTTGGAGGGTCTATTGCTATTCATATATCCCAACTGATTTTCTAGTAGATCATTTACCACTTGGAGAGCGGCGGAGAGGTTTTTCGCCGAGTTCTTTAGTTTCCTCTTCGATAACATGTGCCGGTGTTATCTTGTATTTACATCTCTCTTTCCCTTACTCTTAGCTTTTAATTTCTACTGGTTGTGATTAATTAATGGCTTAAAGTAGTTTGTTAAATTGGGTATTGCTTATATTTCATATTCCGCACATATATTATTTGAATATAAGCTTGTATTGAAAAATTTGTATTTTGGGGTCTAAACATTTACAAGTGTTTTATACACTAAGTGAGTTTTCATATATTGTTTCCCGAGATATTGATACTATAATGACAATTCTTTAACTTCAAAATATAATGACAAAACTTTGTCATAACTTTTACGTCAAAATATGATGAAAAAACTTGTCATAAACGAATGCTTTTGATGGATTGGAATTTCATTCTTTAAATTAAGTGCTCCATTTTGAAAATCCCTTTAAAAGAAAGTGTTTTTTTTTTTTTTTAATTTAAAAAAATTCTTTTTCGATAGTTAAAATTAAGAAGGGAGGATTTGAACCGCAGATGTTTTCATTTGAAAATAGTAGAATGTGCCAATTAAATTATAAGATTCAAAAAAAAAAAATGTGGGATTAGATATTGGAATGGGATGAATTGGATTTTTCCAATGAAAACTACTTGGCCAACTTGGTCCCCACCAAAAATGTGAATTGACAATCTTGATATTATTGACAACAAAGTCATGAATTTAATTTGACACTTGGTGTGCAGAAATGAATAAATTATATTCAACAAAACCCTTACTCGCGTTGATGTGTAATTTTTAATAATAAAACATTATTATATCATTAAAAAAAATTGCCACATCATTATTTGATTAGATTCATAGATATAGAAACCAACAGAAGTTAATGGAAGGATCACTAATGCTCTTTGTTGAAACTTCAAGGATCAATAGTACTCACTTGAATTTTAGGGCCTAAAATCACCCAATAGCTAAACTTTAGGAACCAATATTATAGTTTTGCCCCTTTTTTTCCTAAGAGCAGCATGGTTAGATTGCTTTGGTTTTAATCGATCAGTGTAGTTATATGTGAATTGATCAAGTATAAATTGAGAAGTTTACCTGTCAATGATTAGGAGACTTTTACAATGAAATTATGGTCTCTTTTACTCTACCCAATGATAATTCATTGCAATTTTTTTTTTTTTTTTTTTTTTTTTTAAGTTTTAAGTGAAAGAGATTTCAAGGAAAAAAAAAAAACACTAAAAGTGATCACTTTTGGTGTGTTTGATATTTATGCTATAGATTTTATGATAAGAAAAATACATTTGAAAGATAGACCTTACATTTTTAATTGGACTATTTTAGTTAATTTTTCTATTTGTATGAATTTAATATATATTTTTATATTTTAAATAATTATTAAATTAATTATGATTTAATTATAGTTCGACCTCAGTTAGACCTTAAAAACCTTGAATCTTTCTTTTTTATGGTTCATTTAATGGTCCGAGTTTGAAAACCATGCTTGTAAACATTATTTTGTGTTTTCTTTACCTTGTTATAGGTCCTAAATAGCAGATACTTCATTGAGACTTCAAA
Source organism: Quercus ilex subsp. ballota (assembly GCA_032727855.1). NCBI lineage: Eukaryota > Viridiplantae > Streptophyta > Magnoliopsida > Fagales > Fagaceae > Quercus > Quercus ilex. The sequence continues at coordinate 62,658,442 of CM064912.1, read as the reverse complement.
TTAAGGTTTAGTCATCAACATTCCTTGTATGATGTAAAGGTTGTCAAGCATCAATGCCACGTTTGCACGTGACAACGAATACAGGATACTTACTCCCCATAAGGTAAACACCCCATAGGGTGATTGCTGACCCATAAGGACAATAGTTTCTAAGAAATAGGCATTCACTATAATGAAAATGCAACCAAACAGAAGAACTATGAACTATCCAAATTCTTATAGCTTGTTTGGTAGATGAGAAATGATGGGAAATTTGGCGAATGAGACTAATTCTAAACTATGACGCTTAAGATAACAAATATGTAAAAAATATACACAAAAACGAAAAGCGAAAATAAATTTTTAAATATTAGCCCCATCAACCATTACTCATGCATTTCTTAGTGTATTCACCAAGCCCATAAAAAGAAAGACCTCATTTTTTTTTTTTTTTTTTTTTTGTTTTGACAAGAAGACTGCAATTTTATTAAGGAAAAACAATTATATCAGCTAAAATTACAGCATAGAGGTGTGCAGGAACATTCTCCATCCACACCGAAAATTTGCCATTACATCTAGCATGTCTAACAATATTATGAGCAATGAAATTACCTAATTTAAATTGAACTCAATAACCTTTTTTCATTTTTTTCTTTTTTTCTTTTTTTGACGAATGACTTTTTTAACCCATCAACCACGGCTCAGACTCAAACCTTTATACTGCATTTTTTAGTGTTCATGTACAGCTCACATATGTACAAAATACAAACTCTATCCTCGTAACAATTATAAAATAATAATAATAATAATTTTAAAAAAAAAAAAAGTCCCTCAGGATAGTTATTGATAGGAGATAGTTATGGAGAAACTATCTCATCCTGTGAGTAGTTTGGAATTAAATGGGCAACATCAAGCACTGGAAGCATAGATGGTGCAGTGAATAAAAAGAGACATGGCCCTTTACATTCAAAGGCATATGCCATTGCTGATGTTTTTAGGACCTCAATCTACAATGTTGTGTCTGCTTTCCAAGATAAGATGCTGAATCTAAAGTAGGACTTCTTGAGAAGGATTGGATCATCAATGCCAAGCATGCCAAGCCTCTTTTTGGTACTCTTGAGCTCCTGAGGCAGAAATTGAGTCTTTTCCTGGATTTGTTAGCACAGCACAAAATGAAGAGGCAGTTTTGTTTGCTAATCCAAAAGAACCACGGACGGAGTATAAAGAGTGAATGTCTGTTTTGCTTGAAAGAAAAAACAAGCTGTAATTTTAAGTTGTATGCTTAATAGGGCACACTTGGATTGAGTTTATCTTTTTTAATTTTGAGTTAATGATCAGGTACCAATTTAAAGTTTCAACTGGGTCATAAGGTGAGACATGGCTTGGACAATTACATATTTAATTACTAAGTAACACAGCTTCAGATTGTTGCAACCTGTATATATAGGCAATGGAGCCTTACTGAGTTTGAAGGGTAACAGAGCTTCAGAATTGTCAGGGTGTAGTTGTTTTAGATGTTCAGGTTGTCCTAAAGGAACTTCCTCTTGCCTTTTGACATCTTGGTACACTCTACGTCTTCTCTTCCTAGTAGTTAATTTATTTTCAATTTATTTTCATTACTTTTGTTAGTAACGAAGAAGTCAAATTCACATAAGTCATTTTTTCTTTTAAGTTTTAAAACCGTTTGAACATCGTTATTGTAACAAAAGTGGTTCACTATTTTATTGAAGAGTGTATATAAATGCTGTATGAGGTACATTCGCAAGAAATATAAACATTTACTTATGCTAAAAAGTGTGAGAGGTGAGTTCTAATTAGCACAATTGATAAAGTATTTTTATGGTTAAATAAGATATTTGAGATTCAATCTTTACCTACACTAAAAACTAATTGGTATTTTGCTTTCTCATAAGTTGAAACTCTCTTAAGAAAAGAAAAAAAAATAATGAGAGGAGCGTTGACTATTTCACATGTTATTTTTGACTTTTGTAAACAATCGAGTAATTGATTGAGTTGCGTAGGGAAATAAAAATTGTAATTGACTGAATGCGTTCACACGTGTGAAAGCTGGTATGCCAACTTTTATTTTTTTACAACCCCGTCAAGGTCTTTAATAACAAGTCAATATTCTAATATTTGATAGTCTATGACCCCGCGTGACAATTTCTTCAGAGACAAAGTTACTTAGGCCTCGGTCAACTCTCTCAATTATATATGTATGGCCTCTCTCCACTTTCCATCAATCAAACTTAATCTTCAACCACCAAACTCCTAGCATTTCCAGTTCCAAAAGGTGATCTATACTAGTATACTTTGCAATTCGAACTCTAATTTTCATCATGGCACTACCAACAATGATCTATAACCATCTTCCTACTACCTCTCAACCCATCATGAACAAGCTCCCCAAAATCCATGGCCTTGCCCGTCAACAAGTTGTTCTTGATCAACCAAAAACAAAAACATCTAACCGGGTTTCAAGTCTAACCGAGTCACTCTCACACCTCCTCCACCTCCATCTTGAAACCCCTCCTCGTACTCAAACTCACCAAATCAATTGGAACTTATATGGTGAAGAGAAACTCTCTACTCCTACAACTTCTCCTAAGGAGGTCATAGCCCAAAACTGGCGTGACATGCATGCTTCCTCAAATTGGGACAATCTCTTGGATCCTCTTCATCCTTGGCTCCGAAGAGAAATAATCAAATATGGAGAATTTGCACAAGCAACATATGATGCTTTTGATTTCGATTCTCACTCGGAGTATTGTGGAAGCTGCCGGTACAATCGTCACAAGTTATTCGAAACATTAGGCCTCAGTAGAAATGGCTATAAGGTCAGCAAGTATATTTATGCCATGTCACATGTAAACATGCCTCAATGGTTGGAGAGGTCAAAATTGGTGGACACGTGGAGCAAAGATTCCAATTGGATGGGCTATGTGGCTGTCAGTGATGATGAGGAGACACGTAGGATTGGGCGGAGAGATATTGTGGTGGCGTGGCGTGGAACCGTGGCACCAACGGAGTGGTATGAGGATCTGCAATGGAAGTTGGAGCCATATGGGCACGGGGATGCTAAGGTTGAACATGGATTTCTTAGTATTTACACTTCTAAGAATGACTCTACTAGGTACAACAAATCTAGTGCCTCAGAGCAAGTCATAAAAGAAGTGACAAGGCTTGTAGAATTGTATAGGGAAAAAGGTGAAGACGTTAGCCTCACAATCACTGGACATAGCTTGGGTGGTGCATTGGCTCTCCTCAATGCTTATGAAGCTGCATCAACTATTCCTAACCTTCCCGTTACTGTGATTTCCTTTGGTGCACCAAGGGTTGGCAACATTGCTTTCAGAGATGAGCTTCACCAACTGGGAGTTAAAACCTTTAGAGTGGTAACTAAGCAAGACGTAGTACCTTGGATGCCAGGGCCTGTTTACACCCATGTTGGAGCCGAATTGAAACTCGATGTTCATTCATCACCTTACCTTAAACGTGGATTAAATTGGCCTGGGTTCCATAGCCTTGAAACATATCTTCATCTTGTGGATGGGCTTGTTAGTACTACCTCAACATTTCGGGAAGATGCTAGGAGAGATGTTGCTTTAGTGAACAAGGCATGTGACATGTTGGTGGATGAGCTTAGGATCCCACATTGTTGGTACCAATTGGCCAACAAGGGATTAGTCTGTAATGCTCATGGTAGATGGGTAAAACCAAAGAGAGATCCAGAAGACATACCTTCACCTCATATGCAAGAAAAATATTAATGTCCCTGCTCTTGAAGCTGGGATGCAAACACAAGATGTACTTAAACCTTCATATAGTGTATGATAAAACTGAAACTTTGTTTTCTCATAACTATAATTATTTCTGTACATATTATGATCTATGACTTTCTAAACAGTTTCTATCCCTCTCCCTATCATTCCCATCAATAAGTTCTTTCTCTTCAAGGTGCTTAAAAGAACATATCTCAGCCTTCCCAATATTTTACTTAAGAAAAAAAAAAAACTACTATTATTTTAAATATTTTCGTCCCTCTTGCTTTGACCAACAGAAAACTTGTGTGGATTGGTAATTTGGATTGGTAGTTTAAAATACTAGTCTTATCCTGTGTGATGAATAAAATTCTTTTATTTTGGTAAAAGTTTCCAAGGTTGACTCAATATAATTCGACGTCTAAGACTCCAAGAGAGAGGGAAAGAGAAAGGGAAAATTTAAAAGGGAAAGGGAAAATTTTGAAAAAGTGTAACAATAAAGTTGGAAAATTAATAAAATGAAAAAGACTTAAAATAAGAGAGAGGGTCGAGAATAGGTTGATAATGCAGTCGCTGATGTGGCTCAACAAAAATATAAAAATAATAAATGTTACGATTCAGTTGTTAAATATATATAGAATATAGATAGATTACATTCATAATTAATACATATTATACATGTTTTGAATTATACAAAAATGCTAATAATTTATTGTACATACTAAACACTAGATAACTGCTTTTAACTTATTTTCAAGGTCGCTACCAAGGACAAGAAAAGGGGATAGTTTTTTATTTTTTATTTTTTTAAATGATTTTTAGAAAATAACTCATTTTCTAAAAAATGTTAATGTCAAAATAATTATTTCTATAAATTATTAATTATTTAATTTAGTGCGCCAGCTACATATATATTTACTAAGTAACACAGCTTCAGATTATTGCAACCTGTATATAGGCAATGGAGCCTTACTGAGCTTGGAGGGTAAAAGAGCTTCAAAATTTTCAGGGAATAGTGGTTTTTAACAATAAAAATAGGAACATTTTACATATCTTATGTTAAAAAATAGTGGAGAGGCGTTAGCTACTTAACAAGTTTTTTTTTTTGGTAACCAGCTACTTAACAAGTTATTTTTATAAGCAATCGACTAATTGACTGAGTTGCATAGGGAAAGTAAAAGACGTAATTGACTGAATGCATTCACACGTGTCAAAGTTGGTATGCCAAAGGTGAAGGAGCTAAAAGTCAAAAGCTTCTTGTCTTTTTACATTAGATTGAGAAAGCTTATAAAAAAAAATTAAAATAAAATAAAAACTTAAATTTGTAGTGATTGGTTAAAAAATAATGTCCATAGTAGACTTACATAAGGACTAGTATTCTTTTAATTAAAAAAAAAAAAAAAAAACCCTAGTAAAACTTGCCTGCTCTTGTAAAAAATGTTATAAACTTTTATCTGTGCGTCGCATTAATCTAATAGAACTCTTTGTCTTGTACTAGTTGGGAGCATTATGGATTATGGTATTGACCGTCACTCTAAATTACCTTTTATTATTAAAAGATTTGAAAATTGCCGTAATAGTTCTCAATGGCATTAATATTTATACTTTTTTTAATATGATTATTTTTATTTTTTTTAAATGTAAGATTTAAATTTTTCTTAAATATTACGAATTCAAAACGAGATATCAAATGAACACTATAATGATGCATAATTCTTCTACGTCAAAATATGACAACAAGAATAAATGCTTTTGATATAAGTTCTAATTAGGTCAACTGGTAAAGTCTATGATGGTTGAATAAGAGATTTGGGGTTCAAGTCTCAACGTCTAACAGCATGTTTGAAGCTACAATAATGGAGATCTACTTCTGTAAGCTTGTAGATAATGTTTTATTTTATTTTATATTATGTTCAGATTCAAAGGGAAGTAGGGAACCATGAGAAGCGGTTTGATCACGGTTCAACCGCAGTTCGCACGGGTCCCTACTTTTTTCCCATTGAGCGGTTTTTGAAACTAAAAGAACTGCAAAAATGAGCAGTTCGAGGTTTTCCCGGTCGGACTGTACGATCTGGTCCGAGTTTCAAAACCTTGATAAGAAGGGGTCCTGAAGCCACTCACAGCTACAACATTAGCCTAACAACAGGACAAAGAAGTTTCAGACTTACATTATTAAAAAGCCACATGTAGCATAATGTGTTTGTTGATTAGCAACTAGAGCTTCGTATTTATGCAAGAGAGATGTGGCCCCATGAAGGAGAAAGTATACCATGTTTCAGTAATACCAGCTCAGCATCTGTTTTGGTATTTCCTGCCCAATAAGTGAGTGACATCTGTTTCAAAAAATCACATCAGACTACTCCAATAAATTAATCACAATCATCTATACTATTGGGAAATGCCAATAGTATAGATGTCACTCATTTAATTATTTATTGAAGTAGTCTGGTGTGATTTTTTGAAACAGGTGTCACTCATTTATTGAGTAGGAAATGCTAAAACAGATGCTGAGTTGGTATTGCCGAAACATGGTATACTTCCTCCCCATGAAGAAAAACCTCTATGCAAGCTTGGGTATCTTCAAAGCAAGTTACATGCATTCCATATAGCCCATGTTATCGTAGCCCAATATTCCATCTCCCTTCGAGGAAGTCTCTCGAGCATAGTGACATTCCCACAGTATGTGTCTCATTGTTTCACTCTGTTGGTGACATAAGACACAAAGAGGATCCAGTTGCACTTTTTTTTACACAAGTTGTCTCGGGTTGGCAAGATATTTGAGCATGCTCTCTACAAAAAAGTTTGTACCTTTGGGGGAGTGTTAAGGGACCACACCGACTTCCATAAATGCCCATTTGCAGAAGCCATAGAGTGATCGCCATCCAATAGGTTAATCACCCGCTGTGCTAGCCCATACACTTATTTGACCGAAAAGGTTTGAAACTTGTTCTCCTTCCATACCAACATGTCATTAGCATGCAAGTTAGCCAAAGGAATGCTTAAGATATTAGCACACATATGGTTCTCAAACCAATACTTCAATTTAGCCTTGTCCCAATGCTTTTTGTCTTCATCCACCAATTCCCTTACCTTCAACGGCCTTGGCCCATTCCTACAAAAGGATGGAGGTCGAGGCAGCCAGTGATGATTAACAATATCAATTGAGGATGCACTCCCCACCATCCATTTCAATCCTTCTAATATAATATCACTAGCTTGTAGTAGGTTCCTCCACACATACGACGAGTTGCTTCCAAGTTCAGCTTCCAAGAAAGAATAAGCAAGGAAATACCTAGCTTTTTATACTCTAAAGAACAAAGAATTTGGCTAGTTGATTAGGCTCCATGCTTGCTTGGCTAGCATAGCCAAGTTGAAAGTGTTTATATCCTGAAAATCCATCCCACCTTTTTTCTTCAAGTCACACAGCCTTTTCTAGTTTATCTAATGTATTTTCTTCTTGTTACTCATCTGTCTCCACCAATATTTTGTGCTAATAGAGTTAATATCATTGCAAAGGCCTTTTGGCAGCTTGAACAAGCTCATCGAGTACGTCAGTATGGCTTGTGCAACGGATTTAATAAGGACCTCCCTCCCCGCTTTCGAAGTGAACTTTTCTTTCCAACTGGTAACCCGCTTAGCTATTCTTTCCCAAAGTTCCTTAAAAGTATTCACCTTATTCTTTCCTCCCACTATTCGCAAACCCAAGTATTTCTCAAACTCTATCACACTCTAAGCATAGAGAATATTACGAATACTCTCCCTCACTTCCATAACCGTGTTTGGGTTGAAGAATAAAGTCATTTTCTATTGGTTTATAGCCTAGCTGGATGCTTGCTCATATGTGCCTATGATGTGGAGTAGGCAACTACATTCAAATGGAATGGCTAGGCAAAATAGTAGGCTGTCGTCGACAAACAAGTGAGAGATACTAATCCCATTATGGCAAGACATAATCCCCTGAATTTGTTGTGATTCATTTTCTTTTCGAAGTAGGGCAGAAAGTCCCTCCACATAGAACAAGAACAAATATGATGATAAGGGGTCTCCTTGTTTTATACTTTGGGATGGGGAGATAAAAACTCGAGGCCCACCATTGATGAGCATTGAATAGCTTACGGATGAAACACCTTGCATAACCAAATTTACCCAACTGTCCATGAACCCTAGCTTCAGCATTATCTTTTGTAAAAACTCCCACTCAATTATCCTATTTCTTTTAACTCTTGTTCTCCACGTTTTCCTTCTATTCTTCTGAAGGTGTTTCTCCATTCGCAACACTATTTAGTTTTGTTTTTTCCTTTGAATAATTTCAGAGAAGAATAGAAGAAGTTGGTGATTGTTTTTTCCTTTGAATAATTTCAGAGAAGAATAGAAGAAGTTAGTAACTAACATAGCGAATTCCAATATCTACATTTGCTTTGCATGCAATAGGAAATACATTTGAAACTTGTTTTATTAAAGTGCTAGCGTGATCGAAGGCCATTCATATTGATGGAAAGATAAAGGTTTTTTTTTTTTTTAATAGAAAAATATTTATATGTGCATTACCCTAAAAAGAAGATTTGATATCACTTTGATTCCCTTATGATATGTATAATACTTTGATTCTTTATTTCATCTTTCAAAAAATTGCAACCTTACAAATAAAAAGCCAAATTAAAAAAAAGAAACAATTCAAGTTTCCAAATACAACTCAATTAGGCTTGATAGAGTTCAATTACTCAACATTTGCTGCTAATAGCCTAAAACCGATGCTTAAGTTAGTACTGATATTAAGAATACTTGATCACCAAAAATGAGCCAAAAGAAACCAGTCAACCAAAATGGAAGAAACGTTACGGAAACAGGGTCAGTAAATCAAGTGAAAAATAGTCAGTATAAATGGCAACTCTACTATTAATGTCCAGTATTGATATGAGAATGACATTGGTTTTTTTTTTTTTTTTTTTTTTTTAATAATAATAATAATAATAAACAATGACATAAAATAAAATTTAAAAAAAAAAATCAGAATTTCTACAATTTACATCATAACTTTCCCAAGGAGGCAAGAGGATCAATTTTCAAACCATTTGCTTGTACTGCTGCATAATCCGACAAAACCCGCTATGACACAATATGCCTCATTATTACAATTAATGCATCAAAAACATGGTAACCCATGTGAGAAGACAAGGCAATCATCCAGCACATCTCTTAGCTCAACATAATAAGAATATTGTTGGTTATATAACTTGGATAAAAGAAAATCCTACTATCATTGAGTTAGCTTTGATTTAAGATGTAATATTTTTATCTTTTTCTTAATAAAGTTATGCTCTTTTTATCAAAAAAATTAATAATAATAAGAAAAACATTTAGACACAATTACAAACAACTGAACATACAATATAAATTTTTTACACGTTTAATGTTGAAAAGAAATTATGTTAAAATCTATTTTACTTACAATTCCTAACAGTTCTTAACACCAAGGTAGAGAAACGGAGACACCTTTCATTAAATTATCTTTTAAGATTCATTACATTTTTTCTTCATTACATTTTTTAATAAACATTTAAATTTAATTTATTAACATATATATTTATTCATTTAGTAGTTTTTTGTTTCTATAAATTATTAATTGCTGAATTTAGTTAGTTAGTTCATGTATAAGCATATGTTATGTTTGTGTTTGTGTTTATGTGCGTATTTGTATGTGTGTGCACGCACACCTATATAAATACAAATACCTTCGGCACTATTATTTCTTTTAAAATAGAAGCAAAACGACCACCCATATGATCATCATCTTGAGAATGTTAGGTCAACTTCTATTTATATCAACATTAAAGTCATTGTATATGTAAAGCAAAGCTTCATGAATTAGCTTTGCGCCCAATTTGTAAAATAATAAAAAATTTCAATACAATAACTATAAATTTTTTTAAATGATGACAAAAAAAAATATATAATTGAAGGAGATAATCCAACATTAAGGTAAAAATAATATTACTTACCTCACATCCAAAATTAATGGCTTGTTTGGATATTTAAAAAAGGAGGGGGAGTAGAGTAGAGGAAATGAGAGTAATTCAATTACCTTGTTTGGAAATTTTTTAAGAAATGAGGGGGAGGGGTTTGGAGGGGTTTCAATTACCTCTAACCCTTCATTTTTAATTCTCCCAAATTGAAGAGATTTGGAGGGAGAGTAGAGTAGATAAATTATTGACCAAATGAATTTCCCAATTTACCCTTTTTAAATTAACAAAATTACACAACAAAAAATTAACATAGATCCTTCTTTTCTTTTCTTTTCCTTAATATTTTCCTCAGTAACTACTAATTAAAAAATTATTTTCCTCAGTAACCAAACATCAAAAATGCCATAAATCTTGCTACAGTAGATCGTAAACTTATACTGTACTATCTGATATTACAACATCTGATTAGGGATGGCAATTTTTGCCCGACCCGCGGGTACTCGGCCCGGCCCGACCCTAATGGGCCGGGTTTTACCCGGTCCGATTAGGAATAGGGTCGGGTATGGGTTTAAAAAAAAAACCCGAAACAGGTCTGGGTCGGGTCCAGGTTTTATCAAAAAAACCCGAGACCCGCCCTGTTTAAAAACTCGGTAGCTGAAATTACTAAAATACCCTCTATATATATATATATATATACACCTAAGTATCTAACCCTAATTCCTCTCCTCATTTCTTCACTCAGCCTCCCTGCCTCAATCAGTCAATCCGAAGTCCCTCTCCCTCGTTTCAGCCTCACTCCCACCCTCCCTCACGCCTCCCTCCCTCAGTCCGACCCTCCCTCTCCCTCATTTCAGGCTTTCAGCTCAATCCCACACTTACTAAGTAGAAAGATTACCACTGGTTCTACACAGACAGAAGAATATCTTGTTGGACCTTGCAAAGAGGACCCTCTTGCCGTTGACTCTTCACGGTATTCAGCTTCAGCCTTCAGGTATTCAGCTTAGTGTATTCGGTAGTGCTAAGTTTTGTTTCCAAGCTTCAGGTATTCAGCCTTCAGGTATTCGGTAGTGTATTTGGTAGTGCTAAGAATATCTAGTTTTGTTTCCAAGCTTTTTTGATAGTCTTTTTTCTATTCCATTTTTGTTTAGTGTATTCGGTAGTGCTAAGTTTATTTATTTTTCATGTCCTTGTTTCTGTGGGTTATCCCTTAACATTGCATAGCTGTGGTTGCATTTTGACAGGGGGCAACACTGGAAGTTAGTGTATTGATTATACTAGAAGTTAGTGTATTGTCCTCAAAGGTCAGTACTTTGGATTATATATGTTTGATTCTATGCATTTATGTAAATGGGTTTGTTTTATCTTGTTCCTGCTTGAGCTCTATGCCTCTATCTTGATATTAAGGTTTTCCAACTTCAGATCTTAGGACTCTTAGAAAAGTTGCTTCTTTTTTGTTAGTAAATTTCATCTTTCACTTCTTTTGTTCTTTTTATATTTGGATTATTCTCAACATTAACTTAATTTCAATTTTAGCTTAACTCTGTTCTTTACTTTACTTTTATTTTTATTTTTATGTTTTAAACTTTTCATTTGTTTTTTGGGATTGGTTACAAATTTTAGTTGAGAATAAGTTTTTTTTTTTTTTAATAAATAAATAATAATAAAAATTGGGTCAATGGCAGGAAATGAAATCCCATAGGACATTGTTGATGAAAAACAACAAGAACAGCAATAATTATAGTAACAGTAATTTACCTGCAAAGCAAAGTGACTTTAGTAGAATCTATTTCTCTCTTCTTCTTTTTTTTCCCTAATATATTGTGAATAGCATTTTTCTTAATGATATTCTATTTGAGTGTAAATTGATTTGGAAGTTAGTGTATTGATTATACTTGTAAAGTGTTTTTAAAATTTTCTTATATATTCTTTGGTGTCTTGTTTAGAAGTATATATGTATTTTTGGTTTGGGGGTGAGGGGAATAGAGGTTTTATGTTGGGTATTGGAACTCTTCCTCTAGTATCAAGTTTCATACGAATACAATATTTATGGGAAGTAGGCGTATTGATGGTTGTTGATGATTAGTAGAAATTGCAGGAATCTATGTTTTGGTTTATTGATGGTGACAATGTTCATTCTTCCAAATAAATATATCTTTTGACTTGTAGGTAAAGTGGGCTTGTAATTAAAAATATTGTTTGGGTTGTGACGACAATGGCAATGAAATATTGTTTTTTGTGTTTGTTGGGAATGCAGAGCCTAAAACAGAGATGGAAGACACAAACACAGACACAAACAAATCTGGCTCTTCCTCACCAAGCGGCTCTCCCTCAAGAACCGGACGTTGTCCCTTGCCAACTATGCGGTCTCCTTCGCCATTTTCACGATCACCCTCGCCATTGTCGCCTGGCAACTCACCCTCAAGAACCAGACGTTGTCCCTTGCCAACATTTTGTATTAATTTAGTAACTTTTTTAATTTCTTAGACTTGTTGAATTAATTTGTTGGTTTGTAATTATTCTAAACTTGTGGGATTTATTTTATAACTTTTTAATTTCTTGGACTCGTTAGACTTTTGATACTTATTTCTTGGACTTGTTGGATTTATTTTATTTTTATGTTTAGCTAGTGATTTTAGTTATGATATTGTTGATTAATGATTAAATGGTTATCTTAGCTAGGTAATTTATTGATTTAAAATCTTAGTTATGATATATTGAATTATGATTATGATGTTAGTTATGATTTATTGATTTATAGATTTATAATTAACAGGTGATTTATTGATTTATGATTAGTAGCCTTAGCCTATGATTTGGACTGATATGGCATTTGGGCCACGTTAATTATTTAGGCTTGAATATGCATGCTTAATGTAGGCAAAATCTGGGCAAAAATTAGGCTTGAATCTGGGCAAAATTTGAGCTTAAATCTGGGCTTGAATTAAAATTTGGGCTTAAATTTTTTTTTTTTTCGGTTGGGCCACAAATTGGGCCCAATTCCTAAACGGGGCCCGCAGGGCCTGGCTGGGGCGGGTCCAAGCCCCGGGAAAAAACCCGGTATCCTAAACGGGCTGGGTCCGGGCTACGAGTCTTGCCCCACGGGTCGGGTCCGGGTATAGAAAAACCCGGCCCAAACCCGACCCGTTGCCATTCCTACATCTGATATAATTTTTTTTTCCCCAACGGTAAGATACTAAACTTTACTATCTAAAATATTTTAATATTAATTTATGAAAAAAAGATTATAAAAATTATTGTTTTCCTAAACTTATTATAAATGACTGTATGGTATATAATATCGATAAGGTCTTTTTTATTTTATTTTATTTTATTTACCTTCGGGAATAAATGAGTGCACGTGGGAAACAAATGCATTGCCACAGTTATCGTGTTCCTGAGCCTTTTCAAGACCAAGTATGTACCAAATATCTGAACCTGAGGGTCAAAAAAGTTAATATCAGCTTTTGCAGTTGATTTTTAAAATCAAAAGATTTATAAAAATATTAAAAATAATAATAAATGAAAGAAACACTCAAAATTTAATATTTTATTGATTTTTTTAGTAAACAAACAAACCAAACATTTTTTTTCTTATTTTAATTATTATCAATTAAGGATGGTTTTTTTTAGTATAATAAAAAAGCAGAAAAAATATTTAATCATAGACCAACGTTAATTATTTAATTCATATCAAAAAAAAATTATAAAAAAAAATATTGCATGTTATAGTCATAATTATTTAATCTAACAAATTAATTATAGACCAATGTTGTAAGTTCATTTTCAAATAGGAGTAAATTTGTCTATTTAAATCATTTCCTCTCTTTTCTATTCTAGTATTTAAAACATCTAAACAAGAGGAATGGCTAATTACTTCCTTCTCTCTTAATAATTTTAAAAACATCCAAACAAGGTGGAGGATATCTATTTCCCTCTACTTTCTTCCCTACTACTCTTCTCCCCTCTACTCTACTCTACTCTCCTCTCTCTCTAAACTTCCAAACAGGCCATAAGGTAAACACAATTCGTCATGGTTACCTTTCATTATACTGTATTAAATGGTTCCAAAATTCCGGCTATAATTAATTTTAAAATTAAAAATAGAACAACCCAGGAGAATACGGAAAATTCTTAAGTAGTTCCGAAGTATAAAAATAAAATTGAAGATAAAACTACCTATGTTAACATCACATTGAGAAGGTTAGTAAACATAAGTATTTTCAAGATGTGGCAACCATAATGCCAACAGCAATGTTGTGCAAACTATTTTATTAGTTTTAATGTTTTGTCTTTCTTTCGTTTCATACTTATTTACTTCTTTTCCAATTCAATTTCTATTTTTTTTTTTTCATTCACAATTATAGGATTTTCCCCAGCTAAAACATTAACATTTCAAACTGATATATCACTAACATTCATACTTATAATTAAGTTGGTGGGTAAAAAATTGATATAAAAAGTAGTATTATAAATCAAAGATAAAAGTATAATATAAAATAACTTTATAATTTCTTTTCAATACTTATTAAATTTGTTTTACTTTGTGAATTTTTGTATAAACATTTAAATTAGCGTTATTAAAGTATATTGTTACTCAATTAGTTTTTTTTTTTTTTTTTTTCTATGAGTTATTAATTTTTGAATTTAGTGTGTTAGCTTGTGCATATGCATATATATATTTTTGTTTTTGTTTATGTTTGGGTGTGTGTGTGTGGACTCTTGATTTAGCTATGGCTTTTATTCTAAATTAGTGTGTAGCCTCGTGCATATGCACAAGTACAATTAAAAACAATCACAATTATACAGTTCAAATTATACATTCTTTTAAGAAGAGATTCAAATTATATATGGTATTTGCTTACACCTTTTTTAAACCATCAATTTCTAAAATATGTAATAGTTTCTCATTATATATATATATATAATGATTTAAAATTTAATTGAATTTAGACTCTTCGGTTCTTTCACCCAATAATTCACTTGCCACAATAATTAGACTCCAATTGAAATCTAATTTAGAATCTAATTGAATTTGAACTCTTCAATTTTTACCCTCAATAATTTATTTAGAATAAAAATTAAAAATTAAATGGGACACATGACGCAAAATTGGACTCTAATTTGAAATTATAATTGAACTTTCTTTAAGTTTTGTCTATTGATATACATATAGACTACTTGTCAACTTATGCAACGTGCTAGTAATACTAAAGCTTTGTCTCCTTTAGTAAAATAAAATAAAATAAAATAAATATATTGTTATAATCCTGAGTTTCTAGACACATAGCTGGTTTTTGTTTAAGCATTTCCATCTATAATTCTTGAAACT
Source organism: Quercus ilex subsp. ballota (assembly GCA_032727855.1). NCBI lineage: Eukaryota > Viridiplantae > Streptophyta > Magnoliopsida > Fagales > Fagaceae > Quercus > Quercus ilex. The sequence continues at coordinate 62,643,410 of CM064912.1, read as the reverse complement.
ATGGATCAACAAAGAGTGGGGACCCTCTTGTTGATTTTTGTTTAGCCAAAAAGAAATAGAATGTCTGATAATTTGACAGTCAAATTGCACAAATGAGAAAGTTCATCAAGAACATGTTCAACAATGACAACAACCAAGGGATGATCTTGAAAAAAAATTATGATATATAATGAATTTATCATGTTGATATTACTTATGGATGAAATGACATTATTTATTTTATACTCTCTCCGTCCCAATTTTTTTGTCCTGTTTGAAAAGTCAAATTTTTTAAGGGAACATCATTTATTGTCTTGTCTACCTTTTAAAAATGTATAAGTTTTCAAAACTACCATTAAAAAAATTTATTAAAAAATTGAATTAATAAATTAATAAGGGTATAATAGGAACATTAGTAAATTAATGACTTTTATTTTTAGAAACGGGACAATATTTTGGGACATCTTAAAATGAAATAGAGGACAAAAAAAAAAAAGGGACGGAGGGAGTAATAAAAATATAAGAAGAAGACCACCAAATAAGAATCACATGTTTCTAGTCAATTTATATCATTCTCTAGTGTAGCATTCTTCAAGTCTTTTGGCAGTTTATCAAAAAACAAAATGGTATTAAGTTTTTCAAACTATAAAATAGAAAATTTTAAAAATTCCCAAGATTTGTCCCATTCTCAACAATAAAATGGTTACATTGTTAATGGAATTTCTTCCTGCCAAATTGACGTCCCCAGTTTGCTCAATCAACAAGCATATTTGGTAATTTCTTCTTTAAGATAAGAGCAACCGAGAAGATGAGTATTCACTTTTTCCATAAAATCAAGAACATATTCTTAAGGTTGGACAATTCAATCAAATTATGTATATATTTACTACTAAGAATAAGTATAGTATTTTACAAAATTATGCTACAAGACATATATATAGTACTTCGGTACTTATTTATATATCTTTGGTATAAAACAATATTTTAATTCTTCTCATAAAAATAAAAAATAAAATTTTAAAGAGAAGCTAATCTACCCATGAATTGTTTAAAATATTAACCATTATTTGCTATTATATTCAAAGAGCCCATTCATAATGCATAATACACAAGTGAGGGAGAAGTGAACATTGAAATACAAAATTTTTAGTACTCCTGTCGTAAACATAAAACTGTTGTAAGTTAGTGTCACTGTAAACACAAAATTTCTCAACTTACAAAAGAATACCCTCTCATTTTATTTTCTTTGAACTTGACTTGAAAGAAATCTTCTTGACTTTGGTTGGAAGATGGATTAAACGGTCTTCAATCTCTAGCTTTGAGCTTGTTAGAACTTCAAAGAAAGAATTTGTTAGAACTTCAAAGAAAGAATTTATTTGAATGTTCTTCATGTGTCCTTGAGGCAGAATTTCTCTAAAATTTTGACGTCTTAGAAAAATTATGTAGAATGAGAGGAGGTATGCCCTCTATTTATAGTGGCTTTAAAGATAAAGTTCTACTTATGATTGAGCTCCTTGTAGATAATTATCTCTATTTTTTATTTCTTTTAATAGAGGTAATGATTAACTATTAATATTCCGATTTAATTGAGATATTTATCTCTATTTAATTAGGATAATTATCATCTTAAATGACATATGTCAACCCTTGATTTATTTAATTTAATGACATCAGTTTTGCCTCCTACAGTCACAACATTCATTCATATATAATTTTTTTTGTTTAACCATGAAAGAACAAAAAGCACCCACACACGCATCATGAATTCCATACGATAGACCTACAAAAGCCTCATATGATCTCCTAAGAAACTTTTGGGAAAATAAAAATTAGGCTTTTCTTGATTAAAAAAATATATATATATATATATATATATATTTATTGTTACAGTCTCCTCATCGAATATTACTAATCATTAAAATAAAACCGAAACAACCACTAAAGAAATGCATAGCCAAAGTTAACCATTAGCCTCATAAGACTATCCAAAAAATATAACTCAATTCAAATTCCATTGTAAAGCCGGGGATTTAATAGCTATAATGCATAAAATTAAAATATGCTCAGTTTATATAACATTCATAACAATGTCATAACTGATAACTCCCTTGGGCTGGGCTTAAGAGGTAGTGAAAGCAACTTGATCGATGAGATGGCAGAGACTTTTGGTCCTCTAGAACATAGAGAAGGGCTTGGGAGAGGCTTCAGGAATGAGTGACAGGAAAGGTAATTTGAAGTGGCCATTGGTGGAAGCAGCGTGAAAAGGAAGCCTGACTGCATGAGGCTTCTGAGGCAGATAACGTAGTGAGGATGTCTTATGGTCAAGCATTTTGACAAACACCTTATAGGGCATTTCTCAAGAGGTCAATTCTCTTTGCCTATGTTGATCAATTTGAACTTCCATTTACACAGGTTTCAACATTACCCACATCAGTATCTTCCATCATTTCTTTGATCCAATATAAAGAAAATATATATATATATATATATATATATGTATTTAAAACAATTCAAAATAAATGATGAACTTTCTTTTAAATTTCTCAACACTTATGGCAATTGGATTTAATCTGAAATATTATTTTAAACCTTATTAAACTTTAGAAAATGTCTTTCTGTGAGCCATATAGCAACATCATGTTGTACACAATCTTAGGTTTGCAATATAAAGGGGGCAAAATTTTCCCCACATGACAAGAGAGGAGGGCCAGCACTTGACACAGCCACCATATATATATAATTCATAAAAACAAATCCTCCATTTATTGGATTGAAAATTCTATTAAATATTATATGATTTACCCTAAGTAAAATTTCATGACTGAAATTTTAAGAATTTAAAGCACTATACTCCAATTAAAACTTACTACCAAAAATTTCAAGAAATTAAAATTTTTACTATTTATTTAAATCATTTTAATCATCCATTATAATTTTGATTTTTATAGAAAACGCAGTTTTACATTATGTGTTTTGATCACTTAAGTTAGTCTTTTCTTTCTTTTCAATTTTCATTGGAATATTGCTGTCAATTTAAAATTACATGCAGATATCATTTCAAATTTCAATAGCCTTTGTGGTAGATTGGAGGATTTTTCCTCCAAACTGGATTGAAAGTAAACTCTATTTTTAAAGTGGAAATATCATCCAAATCACTATAGATCAATCAATTCGTGGACGAGAATCAAGTTGGCCATGAGATTCCCAAATATCCTGACCTGGACAGATTCAATGCCCTCCACACACACACACACACACACACACACACACAACCATAAATTAGAAAACCATTTTAAGAAATTTTTTTATTAAAAAATAAAAAATGAATTAACTATTTTAACAATTTTTTTAATTTTTTATAAAAATAATTTTTAAATAAATAATTAATATGTGTCTTAAAGACACGCATTAACCAGACCCATATATATTTTGCCAGCCTACGACCAAAACCTGTGGGACAATAAAAACATGTTAATTTCCACCGATTTTTCCTTAAAAAATAAAAAATAAAAAGAAAAAAAAGAAAAGAAAAGCAGGCCACCGCCACTTACAATTCTTTTGTTCATTTAGCCGTTAAAACTCTTTTTTTGGGAAGTCTGTGGATGGTTTTTTTTTTTTTTTTTTTTTTTTTTGGGTAGATAGGAAAATCCAAAGCTTCTACTGTTCTACCCTCCCATCCTACCTAAACTATCAGCGCATTTATTTAATTCGTGTGGATGCAAAAATCTGACATAGGGTTATCTATCCAATCTTTTAATTTGAAAAAAAAAATCTGACATGGCAGTATCTTATTGGATAATGCAAATTTCAGTTTTTAATAGGGCAACCTTACACTGTAGCATTTCATTTTTCAGGTCACGGGGCTTCGACACTTTTATTTATATATATAAACTATTCTTCATTCCCTTCAATCTATATACCATCGGCTACGAGATAGTCTCAACTTTCTCATTTCTTGTTTTTTCCTTTCACTACAATAAATAACCCTACCACCAGAAAATAAAGAAGCCCGAACCGTATCTTTTTCTCTGTACCACATATATTTCTTTATTTATGGGTAGCCTCAATTCTGAAAATGTAACCAGCCACACTTCTTCCTCTAACATTAGCCCTTTGGACCCTGAGGAGTTCAGGCGACAAGGCCATATGATCATAGATTTCCTAGCAGATTATTATCGCGATGTAGAGAAATACCCGGTTCTAAGCCAAGTCGAACCGGGATATCTCCAAAAACGCTTGCCAAAGTCCACCCCACATAATCCAGAACCCATTGAAACCATTCTCCAAGACGTGCAGGAGCACATTGTTCCTGGTTTAACACATTGGCAAAGCCCAAACTTCTTTGCTTACTTCCAATGCACTAGTAGCATTGCAGGGTTTTTAGGCGAGATGCTTAGCACCGGCTTCAATGTGGTCGGATTCAGTTGGATTGCATCACCAGCAGCTACTGAACTAGAGACAACAGTCGTGGATTGGCTTGGAGAGATGCTTGAGCTGCCAAAGTCTTTCCTTTTCTCTGGCAATGGCGGGGGTGTGCTACAAGGGACTACTTGTGAGGCCGTTTTGTGCACAATTGTCTCTGCAAGGGATCAAATGTTAAGCCAAATTGGGAGAGAGAACCTCTTAAAGTTGGTGGTTTATGCTTCTGACCAGACACATAGTGCAATCCAAAAAGCAGCACAAATAGCAGGGATCCATCCAATGAATTTCAGAGCCATCAAGACTTCTAAGTCAACATCATATGCACTATCACCTGACTCACTACGAGCACAAATTTGCGAAGATGTAGAAGCGGGCCTAGTCCCATTGTTTTTATGTGCCACTGTGGGAACAACTCCAACGGCTGCCATTGATCCACTAGAATCGTTATGTGCTGTGGCAAAAGATTATGGAATGTGGGTTCATGTTGATGCTGCTTATGCCGGAAGCGCCTGTATTTGTCCTGAGTTTCGGCACTTCATCGATGGTGTTGAGGGTGCAAACTCATTTAGTCTCAACGCACACAAGTGGTTCTTAACCACTTTGGATTGTTGTTGCCTTTGGGTAAAAGATCCTAGTGCCTTGATAAAGTCACTCTCAACCAACCCTGAGTACTTGAGGAATAAAGCCACGGATTCAAAGCAAGTGGTAGACTATAAAGACTGGCAGATAACCCTAAGCCGAAGATTTCGTTCCTTGAAATTATGGTTTGTGCTTAGAAGCTATGGTGTAGCTAACCTTAGGAGCTTCATGAGAAACCATGTGAAAATGGCCAACCTTTTTGAAGGGCTTGTAGCTATGGATAAAAGGTTTGAAATCGTGGCACCTAGCCTATAAATTTTGCCATGGTTTGTTTCAGGATTTTGCCATCGGCACTAAGTGAGACAGTATACAAAAATGGTAAGCTTGACATAGTAAGCGAGGAACATGCGAATGAGGCAAACCGCAAATTGTTGGAGTCCATCAACATGTCGGGCTGTGTCTTCATGACTCATGCTGTGGTCGAGGGAGTATACGTGATACGATTTGCCGTTGGTGCAACTCTAGTTGAGGAACGACACGTTATCACGGCTTGGAAAGTGGTGCAGGAGCATGCAAATATCATACTAAGCACTTATAAACCACGAGCTCTTCTTGTGTAAGCCTAGCTAGGCTGAATCTTCTTTGCATGCAGCCAGTAAAATATTTTTTTTGGCACAATAAGTTGGGGTAAGGATTGGAAATTTAGTTCTTCCCATGAGAAGAATCAATCCCCTCCACCATTTATTAAAATATTGCCAATGTAATTTTGAATTTAAAAATAAAAGCATGAATTTGCTAAGCGTGTTTACTGAAAGATTATAAACTGGCTTTTTTTATTTTAAGTACTATTTGTTGTTCTCATATTACTTTTTGTCTAAACTTTATTTCAATAATCAAATTTTCAGATTTTTTAGAAATATGCTAACTTTTAACTTTTTATCTCATCTTATGCAAATAATTTATCAAAAATAAACAATTCACAAATGGACTTCCATTTGAGAACAACTTATCTATAATGAAAACATTTATTAAAAGTACTGTTGATAATAATTAACTTTTAGTCTAATTTTTTTGTTTTTTAGAAATATGCTAACTTTTAGTTTTTTGTCCCATATTAATCAAATAATTTATCGAAAATAAACAATTCACAAACGGATCTCCATTTGAGAACAACTTACCTATAACCCTTTGACAAAAATATTTGTTAATGATACTGTAGATACAAATTAAAAACTAAATACAATAAGTTAATTGTTTATTTTTACTAAAAATACTCCAGTAAAAAGAGTGAGTGAAACCAGCAATAATCAAAAAGTAACTAACATTTGTGCAAAAACTAGAGCATGGGACCCGCAAACAATCAACTTTACCTTACTTTTTAAGCAAAAGGTTATAGTGGGACCGTAAGAGCATTTCTATTGGAAATTGTAAATGGGATGCAGGGGAAATTTAGCATCAACGCACAAAAAGAGTCCAGCAGCCAAACTTGAAAAATCTAAGAATTGCAATTTTTTTTTCAATTATGCTACAGTGTCATTCTAAATGTAAAATGGCACTGTTGCACAATTATAAAAATTATAATATATTTTAATTCCAAAAAATTACTGTAACACTGTAGCAGCAACACAAGAATTATATATTATATTATTTTAGTGGGTAATATATTTTATTTTAATGAGTAGAATAAGAAAATAAAAGTTGAAATGTTAGTTGTGTTGTAAAATGGTATGATATAATTGATAAAGTAGTTTTTTGAGATGGTAAAATAAAATAGGATGGAAGTTGTGGATGTGAATGCTCTAACACCCAAAAAAAAAAAAAAATTCTAGCATTAAAATTTAAGCAAGGGTAATTTTGTAAATTACTCCCTAAGATATTTCTAGCAAGTGGACAAGTGGTCCATGTTACTTCATCAGCCCCCCCCTAAAGCCTACACGTAGGATTGTGCAGCCAACCCACCAACCCACCAAAATCAACCTAACCTGGCGGGTTGGGTTGTGTCGATTTTTAGTGGTTGGTGAGTTGGGTTGGGTAATGAAATTTTTTTTAATAGTGGGTCAAGTTGGGTGTGGGTCATAACAATCACAAACCCGCCTAACCCGACCCAACCCACCTATATATTTAAAATTTAAATTATATATATATATATATAGAAATATATTATATAATTAATAATGTTTTCTCATATTCGGCTCTTCCTATCTAAAACTCAATTACCTTACAAACCCTTACAATCTTATTTCTCTATCTGTCGCCTCCCACTCCCACTCTCTCATTCCACTCCTATTTGTTTATAACTGAGTTGGGATTCTAGTTTATATATATTTTATTTATCATATCAGTTGGATATGTTTTGTTTATAACTGAGTTAGAATACTAGTTTATGAATATTTTATTTATCAACTCAGGTGACAGGTGGAATATATATTTTTCTAGCTCAAGTTAGTAATAATAGTAATAAAAAAAAACTGTCCAACCCATGGGTTCAACCCGACCCAATCCGATCCATGTAGGTTGGGTTGGGTTGTACCCCTGTGATGGGTTGGGTTGGGTTGGATTTTTTTTTAACCCACCATGGAGGGTTGGGTCGAAAAATCTCCTCAACCCGACCCATGCACACCCCTACCTACACGTTCTCTCCCTCTCCGTTGTAATTTTCTCTCTTCTTGTTTCTCACCTTCCTCCATGGCCGAACCATTGAAGTCCTATATCCTTACCACCACCTCACATCACCTCCTCCATAACTTGAATCCAACAAGTATGATCTTCCATGAATTTCGGCTACCCTAAAATACTATTTTAATGTGAGTTTCTATAGACCCACTTCCTTGATTATTTCATTTATGGCTCAATACTTGTGTGGAGTCGATCCAATGGTTAAGGATAACTCTTTGGTAGTGGTACTACGATTTTTTTTGGGGTTTTGAGGTGTGGGTGTGTGATATTTGGTTTTATGGTATTCAACCATGGAGGTTTTGGGCACCTTGGTTTATTTGAGGGAGGAGGAGCTGACCTTTGAGTGTTTTATGATGATTTTTCTGTTTTGAGTTGTGTTGTGGGAACATGGTTTTTGACATGTGAAAAATTGATGAAAATAATTACTATTATTTGCTTTAGTTGTGTGAGAATGTGCTTATTGCATGTCAAGTGTTTGATAAATTGTTTATATGAGATTATGGGTTTCATTTCTTGTTTTTAATATGATTTAAGACATGTGGTTTGGTTTAATCACTTGGTACCCAAAAGGAAAGTCATGAGATATGCTACCTCTATTTTGAAGTGATATGTTTTATGTTATCGAATAAATGCTCATTGTTTGTGGCAGTGGATTAAATTGCTTTGGTTGTATTATGGTCCTTTGAATCACTTGTATGCTTTTTTGATATCCTTTGGGTATAGGTGCCTTGGGATAGTCAAGTTAGGGTTTAGGCCCTTAATTTGATTTTAGGAGACCATTTTCCTTCTATGGAGACAAGTTTGATGGAACTTTGTGATAGACCTTGTTATTGATAGGCTTGATCATTGTGTTTCTAGGTTTCAAGATTCTTGGTGATAGACTTAGAGATTGGATGGCTTGCTTTGGGTGATGCCTGATGGACGTAAAATTGGTTGGCCTTCCGAGGTAAGTGGCTTTTTAATGAGATTTTTGGAAAATAACCATGTTGCATAAACGTTCTTTTGGGTTAAACACATTTTGAAAAATTATTTGTGGGACTATGTTTTCTTAAAAAGTATTGTGTTGTGACCCTATTATATATGACTACTTATTAAAAGTGTATCATATTTGGTAATGCATATGGAGAAATGCATGATTTGTTAGCATGGAGAAGATGAGCATCTTTTATAAAATTCTTGGGAATGGATTTTATAGATTTATTGCATTATTTGCAAATTCTAAAGTTGCTTTATCTTAGCTTGTATTATTTGGGAAATTTTATGATAAGAAATGGTTTCGAGGACTTTGAGAATATTGTGGATATTTGGTTATTGAAATATTTACGAAACTACTTGGAAGTGAACTATGTATTTCAAATACATTAACTTGTGATCTTTTGGTGTGGTTTTGCCGTTGTGCAATGATATTGGTGATTACCCCATCTATGTGACGAACGGTCTATGTGATGACCATGTCTATGTGACGAACGGTCTATGTGACGACCATGTTTGTCTGACAACCCCTCTGTGTGACGACTCGTCTGTGTGACGACCCCGTCTGTATGACGACTTCGTCTTTGTGACGTCTCCGTCTGTGCCACGACTCGTCTGTGCGACGACCTGTCTGTGTTACGACCTCGTCTGTGTGACAACCTTGTCATGCGACCTTGGGTGAGGTTCTGATTTTGAAATGGTATTAGATATTTTTATGGCTCACAGTGAATAACATGTTGTTTTATAGTTATTTTGGGAAGCTTGGTGCTACATTATTTCTATCATTCTTGTCATATTATTAAGGAAATTGATTTTGCATAAATTAAATGGAAATTCCCAATATATAGCATGTTTGGTAAAAGGTGCATTATCATGAAACATGCATTTCCCCCACCCCCTATTAATTATGCTACTTACTGGGCTTTACCTTATCTCACTCTCCAACAGTTTTACAGATAAATTAGCTACACATTGTGCATGAAGCTTAATTTGTTGGTGGTGACTGAAGTACTATATTGAATTGGGAGACTTGGGCCACAAATGGTTGGTGACTCAATCTTGCAGAGTGTAACAAGGTCATAATTAATTCTATTGGAGATTGGGCATTTGAGGTTTGTTAGCCTTAGGTGCGGTAGGCCTAGATTCAGTGTTGAGGTTGCGTATTCTAGAAAGGATATGGCTTTGTGTAATCCAATTGGAGTTTTGTAATATATCCTTGTATTAAGTGGAGGCACATGATTTTTAGTTATTGTTTGTAAATGTGTTTTAGAGCTCTAACTTGTAATATGGAGATTTCAGTATGGTTATATATTTGTATCATGTGGAAAAGAAAAAATATATATATCCTATAGTCTCTCTCCTAATGGTTCTTTTCTTATGCTTTGGACCCTTTTGGGTTTGGGGCATGACAGGGACCCCCAATGTGCCAAGCCAGTTGACTAATTAAGCTCCCTTAAGCCAAAAAAAAAAAAAAAAAAAAAAAAAAAAAAAAAAAAAAAAAACCTCTTCTTTGTGGTACCCACAAATAGTAGAAGCAATAAGTAATAAACTTGCAATTTTAAGCTATTTAAGTGCATCCCAAATGCACACTTAAAGCCTAGCGAAAACTTTTAGCATTTTAATCAAGATCTACAAATAAAATTGCTCTTCTAGCAAGGGAATGAACAAGCCGGTTGCCCTCCCTCTTTACATGTTTGAAGCTATATTTATGAAAAGCCTCTGATAGAATCCAAATCTCTTCAATAACATGACCAAACATAGTTTTTGGGGGCGTCTGGTTGTTGATTGCTATGAAAATTCTCTGACTATCTCCTTCGAATTCCACCATAGAAATGCAAAGTTCTCTAGCAAAACTTACTGCCCTACTAGATGCCAAGGCTTCCACCAAATCAACTGACTGAGGTAGTGGAATTTTTTGGCTAAGGGCTACTATTACATTCCTATAAGAATCATGAATCACTACACCAATACCAGCTAAGGAGAGCTCAGAGAAAATCATTCCATCAAAATTTGCTTTGTACATTCCTTCACTTAGAGGGTTCCACCTAACCAAACTCCTCGGTTGCACATCTCTAAGAGGTTTTCGTTGCACATTGAGGAATTCATTGAGTAGTTCCTTAGCTTTAAATGCCACTTCTATCAAAGCCCATGTTGGTTGCTTCTCTCTGATCCTATTTCTTCTTTGCCGAAGGCACTAGGTGATCATAGAAAATAATGCTACCGTGAGAGGAGGAGCTTGTTCAATCACTGTACTAGCCAATTCAGACACTTGGAACTTACCCAGCTCGATAAAGCTTGATCTTGTTGATGTTATGCGGATAATTATGGATTAATTATGGTTATAGGTTTCCCTTTGACTCAAGGAGAAATTGAGATCAACATGGTTTTGTTCTTGTAGACACTCAATTTTGCACCCATGATTTAATCAAGGAGAATGACTTGAATGACCAATCCATGTATCCCAAAAATCATAATTGCATTACATGCATCAATTCATTCATTGCATATCATAAAAATGATCTTGAGATTTTAACGATGGCAACGGTGTTTTCGGTTTTCAAATCGAACCATCAGATCGAAAGATATCACATGATCAAGTTTGCACGGTCAACATGCATTGTGTCTAGGTAGAATCGACCACCCATGATCAATATAAATTAATTCTAATTGATTAAACAATTAAAATTAATTAAATAATTTTGTGATAGGTTGATAATTAGTGTTTAAAATGGGGATGCATGCATGGGAATAAAAGGGATGATTGGATAACAATAAAATTCTGGATAATTTGAATTTTATCAAGATTTATGTTAGGGTATTTATCTTCAAGATAATTATTCTTAAATAGCCTGAATTATCTAGAAAAGAGATAAAAAAAATCATAGACGGAGGATGAAAACGCTTCTAGGTACAAGGATTGGCCAAAAAACCTTAGAAGAAGAGTCCAAATGGCACCCAAACACGAAACAGCATTTAGGGTCCAAGAGCCAATTCGGCACTTTTGGAATGCCGAATGGCACTCTAAAAGTGCCGAGTTTTCCTTGGTTGGGCTTTGGCCCAACGGCCTTCGGGTGACGATAAGGCACACCATTTTCGATCTTTTCGCAAAAAGATGCGTTCAGATTCAAACCCTAATCGTCCTTACCTATTTTTTAGAGTCTTCTGGCCTCTATAAATAGAGACTGAACCTCATAATTTAGCACATTTTTTTTACGCTCTGAGAGGCATACGTTTTGGAGACTCACAAATTGCTGAGATTAATTGATCCTCTCTGAGATTTGATACAAGAATTAGGGTTTTTAGGTTTCAAAGATAGCTGAACAAGTTTCTTTGAACCCTAAAACATCCTCTCAAGTAGAAGAGTGCTCATGCAAGAGGTTGCTTTCTAACCCTTTTGTTCTTATGTTCTTTCATCATGAAGATGCATGCTTTCTTGTTTTAAATATGCATGTTCTGATTTGTTAATTCAGATTATCAAAATACGTTCTTGATTCTTTTATCATTACTATAATCTGTTTCTTAGTTTTAGAAATCTGCATGTACTAAATTGATTTTTTTTTAAAAATAAAACGGATCTACATCTTTCTTAGATGTAGATCTGAGTTTTTCATCAAAATAAAACATATCTACATTTTTTTAGATGTAGATCTGAATTTTTCTTAAAATAAAAAATGGATTTTGTATCTTCTTTAGATACAGATCTGATTTTTTAACGCATGCAGATTTTTGAAATAATGAAAGAGATCATGAATTGTTGTTTTGTTGTTTGTTTTGTTTGAGTCATGTAGCATGAAATTATTTTGTGAATGAGATTCTCTTCATAAAAAATATGTTTTTTTTTTCAAATATAGAAACAAATCTGATTTTTCTGTTACATAGAACCCTTTTTTTATATATATCATCATCAATTAAAACAGATCTGATCTTTTACAAAACTTAAAACCATTTTTTTTTATCTCTTTAAAAATAGATCTGGGTTTTTTAACAAACCAAAAGACTTTGTGTTTTATTAATAAAAACAAATCTAAATTTTCTCTTCAAAAACCTTTTTTTTTTTTTTACACATATAAAAACATATCTAATTTTTTTTATAAGTCAAAATCATTTTTTTTTTAATCATTAAAATAGATTTGAATTTTTTTCAAACAAAAGGAGGATAGATTCATAAATGGTTTTGTGTGATTTATTTAAAATTTTCAACATATCATTCATGGCATGCATAAAATGGTACATTGGTCACTAAAGTCTAGAAGACCAGACTCTATCTGGGCGAAATGGGTGTCTAACACCTTCCCATTCTGTAACATAGCCTTCGGAATTAGGTCTTTGGCTAAGTAGATCTAGCCTTGTCTTTACTTTTTGTTTTGGGTAGAATGTAACTAAGACAAAAAGCCATGCATTTTGGTAGATTGTAACTAGGACCCAAAGCCATGTAAATTTTCAATTTTTTTCAAATATGTATTTTTTTTTATTCAATTAATGAGTGGAACTATTCAGTCATGTATTTTGTAATTAGTATTTTTTTTTTTTTGTATAAAAAATAAGTGACGACTCCACACCACTTACCCAAAAAGAGAGGTGCCCTAAAAGGTACCTGAATCTCTCACTACAAAAAACGCGGGCTATAGCCGCGTTTTTTTTAGCTGCGTTTACAAAAAACGCGGCTATAGCTACCCTATAGCTGCGTTTGTCAAAAACGCAGCTAAAGCCTCAAGATATAGCTGCGTTTGTCAAAAACGCAGCTAAATCCTCATGCTATAGCTGCGTTTTTAAAAAACGCGGCTATAGCTAACCTATAGCCGTGTTTTTAAACGCAGCTATAGGTCCAACTGAATAATTCTTTTTAAAACGGACCTATAGCTGCGTTTTCTAAAAAAACGCAGCTATAGCTAACCTTTAGCCGCGTTTTAAAACGCAGCTAAACGTAAGCTATAGCCGCGTTTTTAAAAAACGCAGCTATAGGTACAGCCAAATAATTTTTCTACAGGAAAACCTATAGCCGCGTTTTCTAAAGGAAAACCTACAGCCAAATAATTTTTCTACAGGAAAACCTATAGCCGCGTTTTTTAGAAAACGCGGCTATAGGTCACCCTTAGTGACATGACCTATAGCCGCGTTTTTAAAAAACGCGGCTATAGGTCCAGCCGTATAAATGTCACTATAGTGTGACCTATAGCCGCGTTTTTAAAAACGCCGCTATATGTAACACCAAAAAAAAAAAAAAAAAAATTTCTTCATCTTTCCCACGTGCCCCATCCTTTCCCACCTATATCCCCACCTACCCCACTCTCTTCTTTTCTTTTATTTCTTCTTCATCTTTCTTTTTTACTTATTTCTTCATTCTTCACTCAATGCTCCAGTACTCCACCGTAAGTCTTCTCTCTTTCCTTTTTTTTTTTCCTTCCTTCCTCACATCTGGGTGACACTTCTTCTTTTTTTTTCCTTTTTCTTTCTTTGTTCTTCACATTTGGGTAACTCTTTTTTTTTTTTTTTTTCTTATCTGGGTAACTTTTTTTTTTTCTTTGTTTCTTTGTAGCTGCTGTTTCTTTTTTTCTTCATCTCAAGCACACTAATTTGTCAATAGATCTACTGAAAATTTTGAATGAAGTGGATATTCTAGCAATATTTGATTTTGAATTTTTTGCATCTGTGCTTGAATTTGTGCTACTGTGTTGCTGATATTGTGATTATGTTTAGATGAGTTTGTGTTCTTATATTTTGGAGCACGTTGTGTATGATTTTGAATTTTCTGGGTGTGTTAGTATTGTGAGTATGTTGTGTTTGATTTTTAATTTTCTGAGTTTGTGTTTGATTTTGAATTTTCTGGGTGTTTTTGTATTGTGAGAATGTTGTGTTTGATTTTGAATTTTTTGGGTTTGTGTTTGATTTTGAAATTTTTGGATATTTACGTTTAATTTTGAATTTTTTTTATTTGAATTTCAAATTTTGAATTTTCTGGAAAAAAAAGAAACCCAAAAATATATATATTTTTTTGTTTTCTGGAAAAAAAAAAAAAAAAAACCCAAAATTTTTTTTTTTGTTTTCTGGAAGAAAAAAAAAAAACCCAATTTTTTTTTTTTTGTTTTTTAAAAAACCTATAGCCGCGTTTTTAAGAAACGCGGCTATAGGCCAGAATCCTATAGCCGCGGTTGAAAACGCGGCTATAGGTCTGGCTATAGCTGCGTTTTTGAAAAACGCAGCTATAGGCCTGTTGCTACGGTGTTTAGGCCGCATTTGCAAACGCGGCTAAGGAAAAGCGGCTCTAATCCTATAGCCGCGTTTTTGAAACGCGGCTAGAAACCCATTTTTTTGTAGTGTCTTTTTTGAGGGACGCTTTTTTCGAGGTCTCTCACAATTCCCTCCACAAAACTGATTAAATTACAACTTTTCAAATAAGGGAGGAATTGGCAAGCCACAAAATATGATTAGTTTGATCAAGCTTGATCAACACAAGGTGAGAAAAATTATGCAATGAGGAAGAGGCCGTTGTTGCAAGACTTATTTTTTATATATATAATTTTTTTGGGGGAAGGGAGATTTGAGCTATGATATTTCCGTTAAAACCGCCAGCAATTGTTAATTAAGATATAAGACTCTTGGCATTGCAAGACTTATTAGACTTTGTTGGAGCATTTTAATATTAAATGAATAAAAATGAATAAATGTAATAACATAAATGTAAAGATGTGGGAGTGAATATGGAAGATGAGGAGTTAGTGAAAATGTTTAATCCCACATTGAAAAGGAGAGAGACTTTTTTATTCTTTTTAATTGTGGTGATTAATGGGCTAAAATGTATTGACTCAGATATTGGGCTAGATACGTGCGCAAGGGGGAGGTGAAGAGTGGAGGTATCAAAATTGGAAATAAATCAGCCTCTTGGATCCTCCTACTTGACAGCCCATTCAGAGCAATTACCATATCCGTTGGTGAGTAAATGGCCCGAATTAATACTCCATTTTTACTATGGAAAATAAAGAGCCATTAACCCACTTAATGGACTATCCGTTTGGGCCTTTTCATTCTTCAGAAACTCCTTATCAGACCATTAATTGTGTAACTCCAGCCCATCAGATTAATATCCAACAATTAATCTTGTAACACCCACTACATCAGAATAATGGACCTAATTAATCAGAATAAATTGGGTAATAATTTCGTGAGGCCCATTGAGCCTATAAATAAACTCATTCAGACTCAATCCAAGTTACTGCAAATACAATATACACACAAAAAATAGAGAGATTCTTGTCAAAGAAGGGTGTTCTTTCTGGTGGAGCTTTGGGCTTGAACACTTTGTGCAGAAGTTGTTCTAGCCATACGACACTTGTTGGGCTGTTGTATCCTGGGGGAGACAAGTCAGAGAAGGTCTGCACCGGTTACAAAGTTTAGCCAACCAAGGGCTTGAATCTCCTTAAAGAGAGCGAGTGCCGCGCCTCAGTCCAAATAGTGTTGTGTAATTTCTCTCTTTAAATTAATAATATTCAGCGTACTATTCAGTTTCTCTTTGTATTATTTCTATTATCATTGTATTTGCACCAACAATTTTAAGGAGATTCAACACATGGAGCCTACACAAGAGAAACCAAATGAGCCTGTTGGAGATCTTAACAAGCCCTTTCGCTTTAAGGGAACCCACTTCAAGAGGTGGAAAGGAAAGGTCCTCTTCTACTTGAGCCTTCTCAAAGTCTCCTACATCCTCACTGACAAGAATCCATCAAAAGTTCCTACCGATGAGATGAGTGATGAAGAATATGTTCTCCATCAAGAAAAAATAGATAAGTATACAAAAGATGAGTATAACTGTCGCTCTTATCTATTGAATTGTCTTGCCGATCATTTCTATGATTATTATGATACAACTTACAATTCTGCTAAGAAAATTTGGAAAGCTTTACAAAGCAAGTATGATACCGAGGAGGCAGGTGCAAAGAAGTATGCTGCTAGCAAATTTTTCCGTTACCAAATGGTGGATGGAAAATCGGTGGTGGATCAAGCACAAGACTTCCAAATGATTGTGGCAGAATTGAGATCCGAAGGCATAAAGATTGGAGACAATTTGGTGGTAGCTGGCATAATTGACAAACTACCACAATCTTGGAGGGAGTTCCAAAAGACTTTGCGGCACAAACAAAAGGAGACATCCTTGGAGACTTTGATCACACGCATCCGTGTGGAGGAGGAGGCTAGAGGACAAGATGCACTCATGACACAAGAGAGCAATGGTAATTCCACCACAAAGGTAAACCTTATTTCAGCCAATAATAATATGCCTAAAAATCATTTTCCTAGAAATAGTCAATTGAAGCCTAAAAAGAGAGCCTTTAAAAATAATAATAGACCTCAAGGAAGGGGAAACCCGAATAAAAATTACAATAAGAACCAAGGACCCCCTTCACAAGATCAATTTAATAGATCCTGTTTTGTCTGTGGCAAGAGTGGGCATATTGCTCGATTTTGCAAATTTCGGAAACGTGAATCTGTCCCGCAGGCTAACGTAACCGAAGAGCCTTTAGTGGCTATGATTACAGACATTAATATGGTGCAATATGTTGAAGGGTGGTGGGCAGATTCTGGTGCTAATAGGCACGTCTGCTATGACAAAAATTGGTTCAAGTTGTACACTCCTTTTGAAGAAGAAAAAACTGTTATGCTTGGTGACTCTAGCAAAACCAAGGTTCTTGGGAGTGGTGAGGTTGAATTGAAATTCACTTCTGGACGCGTGCTAACATTGAAAGATGTTCTTTACACTCCGTCCATGAGGAAGAATTTGATGTCAAGTTTTTTGCTTAACAAGGCTGGCTTCAAGCAAACTATGGAATCTGATAATTATGTAATCACTAAAAAGGGATTATTTGTGGGCAAGGGTTATGCTTGTGATGGAATGTTTAAATTAAATATTGAGAATAATAAAGCATCTACCAGTTCAGTTTATATGCTTTCTTCTATTAATTTTTGGCATGCTCGTTTGTGTCATATAAATAGTAGATATGTGGGAATCATGAGTAGTTTAGGATTAATTCCAAGACTGTCAAAAGAGTTTGAAAAATGTGAAACTTGTAGTCAAGCTAAGATTACAAAAAGGCCTCATAAAAATGTTGTAAGAAATACCGAATTGCTTGAGTTAATTCACTCTGATTTATGTGAATTTGAGGGAATTTTAACTCGTGGAGGAAATAGATATATTATCACTTTTATTGATGATTTCTCAAAATATACAACTATTTATTTGTTGAAAAATAAAAGTGATGCTTTTGAAAAATTTCAAGATTTTTTAAAAGAAGTTGAAAATCAATTCGGTAGAAAAATAAAAAGAATAAGAAGTGATAGAGGCCGTGAGTATGAATCAAGTGCATTCAACTCATTTGTTCAGTCTTTGGGAATTATCCATGAAACTACTGCACCATATTCACCCGCTTCTAATGGTGTGGCTGAAAGGAAAAATAGAACTCTAATTGAGTTAACAAATGCCATGTTAATTGAATCTGGTGCACCTTTGCATTTTTGGGGTGAAGCTATTTTAACTGCATGTCATGTTTTGAATAGGGTGCCACATAAAAAGTCACACACCACACCTTTTGAGATGTGGAAAGGACATAAGCCAAATTTGGGATATTTGAGAGTATGGGGTTGTCTTGCTTATGTAAGGCTTACTGACCCTAAAATGCCTAAATTGGGAATTAGAGCTACTACTTGTGCTTTTCTTGGTTATGCAATTAATAGTACAGCCTATAGATTTTTTGATCTTGAAAACAAAATAATTTTTGAATCTGGTGATGCAATTTTTCATGAAGAAAAATTTCCTTTTAAATTGAAAAATAGTGGGGGTGAAGAAAATATTTTGTCACAACCTAGTTCTTCTACTTCACATTTACAAAGTCAAGAAAATTTTGAAATGGAACCTAGAAGGAGTAAAAGAGCTAGAGTTGAAAAGGATTTTGGTCCTGATTATTATGTTTTTAACATTGAGGAAAATCCCCAAAATTTAAAAGAGGCTTTAACATCACCTGATGCTATATTTTGGAAAGAGGCTGTAAATGATGAGATGGAATCTCTAATTTCTAATAGAACTTGGAAATTAGTAGATCTTCCACCGGGTTGTAAGACCATAGGTTGTAAATGGGTCCTTAGAAAAAAGTTGAAACCGGATGGATCAATAGATAAGTTTAAAGCTAGACTTGTTGCAAAAGGCTTTAAACAAAAAGTTGATCTTGATTTCTTTGATACTTTTTCTCCGGTAACAAGAATTACATCTATTAGATTGTTAATTGCTATTGCTGCAATTTTTGATTTGAAAATTCATCAAATGGATGTAAAAACTGCTTTTCTAAATGGGGACCTAGAGGAAGAGATTTATATGGATCAACCCGAAGGCTTTGTAGAGCCTGGACAAGAAAGCAAGGTATGTAAGCTAACTAAATCCCTATATGGCTTAAAACAAGCACCTAAGCAATGGCATGAAAAGTTTGATTCCTGCATGATTGAGAATGGTTATAAATCAAATGAATGTGATAAATGTATTTATTCTAAATCATGGAATAATCTACATGCTATTATTAGCCTCTATGTGGATGATATGTTGATTTTTGGCTCAAATATGCATGTTATAAATGAGACAAAAAATATGCTTAAAAGCCATTTTGATATGAAAGATCTTGGTGAGGCTAATTTTATTTTGGGCATGAAAATTACAAAAGTATGTGATGGAATATATCTTGATCAATCACATTATGTTGAGAAAATATTGAGAAAATATAATTTTCATGATCACAAAAGTGTAGCTACTCCTTTTGATTCTAGTGTTCATTTATTTCCCGTGAATAATGATGATGAGATTTTTAATCAAAAGGATTATGCTAGTATCATTGGTAGTTTGCGTTATGCTACTGATTGTACTAGGCCTGACATTGCATATGCAGTAGGAATGCTTAGCAGATTTACTAGCAAGCCTAGTAAAGATCATTGGCTAGCTATTGAGCGAGTCATGAGATATTTAATTGGTACCAAAAACTATGGCTTATTATATAAAAAGTACCCTGCTGTGATTGAAGGTTTTAGTGATGCCGATTGGAATACTTTGTCAGGTGATTCTCTCTCTACCACTGGTTATATTTTTACCTTAGGTAGTGGTGCTATTTGTTGGAAATCTAAAAAGCAAACAATAATTGCTAATTCAACAATGGAAGCTGAATTAATAGCATTAGCTTCAGCTAGTGAAGAGGCAAATTGGCTTAGAGATTTGTTATTTGAAATTCCACTATGGGAAAAGCCAATTCCACCTATATTAATTCATTGTGATAGCACTGCTGCAATTGGTAGAGTTAAAAACCGTTACTATAACGGTAAATCCAGACCTATAAGAAGAAAGCACAGTACCGTGCGATCTTATTTGAGTGGTGGCATCATAACTGTGGATTATATTAAATCTAATGATAATCTTGCAGATCCATTTACCAAGGCCTTGGCAAAAGATAGAGTCTGGAATACATCGAGGGGGATGGGACTAAAGTCCATAGAATTATGAGCCATGTATGAGGATACCCAACCCAAGGACCAGAGATCCTGAGAATTGGGTTCAATGGGAAAAACGAATCATACGATGGTCGTAAGAAATGCACAATTTTATTTATTTTTAATTATTTATTTTGTAAATAATTATTTATTTGTTCATCCCTATGATGTAAGTGCATTTATCCTGTAATGTGAAGAGGTTGAGTAAAAAACTCTTAATGAAATTTGTAGCTCGTATGAGTGGGGTGTCAGAATTACAGGAGCACCCTTGACAAATTTCACCTATGTGAGTGTGGGGGTGGGGCCGCTCCCTATGAGATTTGGACTTAATCTCAAATACACTCATGAAACCGGGATCAGCACACGGCCGTAAAGTGCTAGCTATAAAAGCTCATGTCAACACCTGGGTTGTTATGTGTAAGCAGTGACGCTTAATTTCCCTAAAGCAGTCCTAGTTCAAGTCGGAGACCACTACGACTCTGGAGTTGAGATCGCTGTTTTACTAAGTGAAGGTTCAATGCAGAGCACACCTTCATGATGCATAGTGACCTGTCTTTGCCTGGTAATCTCTCTTTAACTAAAAATTTAATATTAAAATGAGTGGGGGATTGTTGGAGCATTTTAATATTAAATGAATAAAAATGAATAAATGTAATAACATAAATGTAAAGATGTGAGAGTGAATATGGAAGATGAGGAGTTAGTGAAAATGTTTAATCCCACATTGAAAAGGAGAGAGACTATTTTATTCTTTTTAATTGTGGTGATTAATGGGCTAAAATGTATTGACTCAGATATTGGGCTAGATACGTGCGCAAGGGGGAGGTGAAGAGTGGAGGTATCAAAATTGGAAATAAATCAGCCTCTTGGATCCTCCTACTTGACAGCCCATTCAGAGCAATTACCATATCCGTTGGTGAGTAAATGGCCCGAATTAATACTCCATTTTTACTATGGAAAATAAAGAGCCATTAACCCACTTAATGGACTATCCGTTTGGGCCTTTTCATTCTTCAGAAACTCCTTATCAGACCATTAATTGTGTAACTCCAGCCCATCAGATTAATATCCAACAATTAATCTTGTAACACCCACTACATCAGAATAATGGACCTAATTAATCAGAATAAATTGGGTAATAATTTCGTGAGGCCCATTGAGCCTATAAATAGACTCATTCAGACTCAATCCAAGTTACTGCAAATACAATATACACAAAAAATAGAGAGATTCTTGTCAAAGAAGGGTGTTCTTTCTGGTGGAGCTTTGGGCTTGAACACTTTGTGCAGAAGTTGTTCTAGCCATACGACACTTGTTGGGCTGTTGTATCCTGGGGGAGACAAGTCAGAGAAGGTCTGCACCGGTTACAAAGTTTAGCCAACCAAGGGCTTGAATCTCCTTAAAGAGAGCGAGTGCCGCGCCTCAGTCCAAATAGTGTTGTGTAATTTCTCTCTTTAAATTAATAATATTCAGCGTACTATTCAGTTTCTCTTTGTATTATTTCTATTATCATTGTATTTGCACCAACAGACTTTTATACCATGAAAGAAGAGTAACACAAGGTTTTTTTTTTCTTTAATAATTGGATATTTACAATAGAAGAGGGGATTGGAACACTAGATGTTATGAACAAACTAAAAGGTACCAAAAAGTTGAAATGCAAACTCTTGATAGTAACACAAGGTTTTAAGATGGGATTTCAAGTTATAGAATACCTTCCCAAAGTATTTGTTTATATACAGAAAATAAATATTAGCAAATATTCAAATTTAAAATATAGAATTAAGTGTGATTATGTAACCGCTTCCTTAACTTGCTATCATCATTAGATACTTGATTCTTGCTTAGAAGCTTTAATACCTTTATCCTTCCTATGATCTTGTTTTTGCTAATATTGTTCTTTGTCAAAACGTTCAATTGGCAGTCCCTTTCTTCCTTATCATCCACATGTTTTGCCCACCTTCAGAACCTCATGTACAGCCGGCCAGCCCCCTTCGTCATGAGGAGGCATCTTTGATTTAGTCTTCAATTTATAATTTAAGAGTAAGAAATTATACAAGGGTAAGAACTAAGGACTACGTCTAAGCCAAATAAGAAATGAGTGGAGCTATCATACTTGTTTGAGGTCCGCTTAATTTGTTCTTCGCCCTAGTTTTACAAGTAGTTTTGCTTTATTTTTCCCAAGTCAAGTCAACACATGTTGCATTTAACAAGAAGACATAAATGTAAGAAGATAGACCTTTTTTTGTATATAAGAAGAAATTTTATTTAAGAAACTGGAGAACCAGCAGTATACAAAGAAATCAAGAGCTGACAATACTGCCAGCTGCAAAAACACCAAGGCGAAACTACACTATTGGTCCTTAAAGTTTGTCCTATGTGCGCAATTGGTCCCTCAAGTTTGAAGCGAGCACAATTAGTCCCTTAAGTTTTAAAACTGAGTTGTATTAGTCCTTTTATTAACAGGTGTTAACGGTGTTACTTACGTGGCTAACGGAACAATGACTTGACACCTTTTTTTTAATGATGTGGCATGTTTTTAATTAAAAAATTACTAACTAAATTTACATGTTCAAACCCACCGAGGCCACCACTGATGCAACAACGACTTTGAGCAAACAGGATGGAGCCATTGGAGATGATATGCATCTTACAACGACTTTGCAGCAAATCGGAAACAATGGCAAAGGCACAGGACTTGCCTTTCCGTCGATCGAAACACATGAACTTTTATTGATGGTGGGATTTATCTGTGAATTCTCATGCCCGAAACTCACATCAAATCTAATCCAATTCTCCAAAACCACCATCTATTAAAATAAAAAACATTATCAACCCATCAAACCACCCACAACGCATATTCATTCTACCCATATTCGCAAATCTAGAGAAACCAAACCCACATTAAAAAAACCCAGCCTCTGCCGTCGAACCAAACGGCCCAACTTATTTAGTTTCGCTCTACCGCAAGCTCATCGGAGGACCTCCGTTTCGTGCGCCACTGCCGGACCTAGCTAGCCTCGACGGCGTCAATGCTCTAGCCACAACACTCACCGCCACATCAGTCCCAATTGCCACAATTTCTTGGGTGTGTCCCTCACAGTCGCACGCAACCAAACTGCAACAAAAAATTTCCAGCATGTTTTGAACTGAACACCTCTGATGCTCAGACCATGAGAGTGCTGACGGGAGAAAGAGGAAAAGAAGGGAAAAAGAGACAAAAAAATTGAGAGAAAGACATGGCATATTTTTAGCCTTTAGATTGTTTATCTGCCACGTGTCCTTCATCTATATTAAAATGGGAGAGAATGGGAGAGTTTTAAATGGGAGGGGAGCCTCTCCCAAAGAAATTAATGTCTGGATATTTTGAAATCTGACAGCTTTTCTATAATTTTTTAATTAAAAACATGCCACGTCATAAAAAAAATGCCACATTATTAAAAAAATTGTCCAATCATTGTTCCGTTAGCCACGTAAGTAACACCATTAACACCCGTTAGTAAAATGACCAATACAACTCAGTTTTAAAACTTAAAGGACTAATTGTGCTCACTTCAAACTTGAGGGACCAATTGTGCACATAGGGCAAACTTTAGAGACTAATAGTGTAGTTTCGCCAAAACACCAACACTGACTAATTAATTGATTTAAAGCAGAAGTTATTATTGTTGTCAAGTAGCAAGGGTTGTGACAACTGCTCTCCCTTCTTACCATTTTTATACTTAAAGAATCCTTTATTATAGCTAATGAATCCGCTTAATGAAGAAACTTTGAAATCATGTTTTAGCTACTAGGAGCTCTTTAACATTAAAGCCTGAAGATGTAGTAGCATATGCAAGGAGCTCCTTGTTGTTGGAGTATGTGTGTGTTTCAAACACTTAATGTATGTTTGTGTCCCACATTGATTAGGAATGAATCTTGTTATGAGTTTATAAGGCTTTGCACATCTTAGGTGGTTAGCTTGAAAGACAATGGGCTAAGGGTTGGACTTAAGCTTGTCTCTCTTGGGCCTCATTCCATTTCCTTATCTTTTGCTTTCAGCCCATCTTTGTTCTGCCCGTTGGGCATTAAATAGCAGCCCGTTGGGACATTTATTGTGCTACCCGTTGGCTGCACAGTAACCGTTGGGAGCAGCTCTTAGTTAGCTTATTAAACCCTACAACACACACTATTCATTCAACACATTTTTCTCCTCTTCTGCAGCCGCAAATCCCATCTGTTTTGCTCTGTTTTTTGCTGCACAGAAAATTTCAGCTTCACAAAAAAATTTCAGCTAAAAAGAAAAAATTTCAGCTTCATTTTTTTTTTAAGGAAAGGAAAGGCAAGTAAGGTTGTTCCTAGTTCTTCTTGTTTGAGTGTGTGATCAACTTGAAGAAATTACTATAGTCTAATCTTGGGGGTTGTTTGGCCAAGAGAGCCATTCACACCGAGTTCTACTCCGGGTGGCACGAATCAACCTTTAAAGACAAAGCATTTTGCGTGATTCTATAGTTTGTGAGATCTTTCTAACTCTATCTATTTATTTTTTGTCATTGCTAATTTTTAGGGTTTGTATTGTTGAATCAAAACTTGTTTATTTAGCCATACTTTTTAACAATTTTAAAGGTTGATTTTTGTGTTGTAAAAATGAAGAAACAAGTTGTGATTCTCTTAAGGTCATTTAGAAAATTACAAAGATTGAGGCTTTTGATGGAAATAATTTTAAGCGTTGGAAAGAAAAGGTTTTGCCCATCTTGGAATTTACCGAAATTGACCGGGTTCTTTGTGAGCCTAAACCCGAAGAAGATCCTAAAAATATAGCAAAGTGGGAAAAAACAAATAAATTGTGTGTTCATACTATTAAGTGTGGTTTATCTAACAAGTTGTTTGATAATTATTGTCATTTTACTTGTGCTAAAGATTTATGGGATGAACTTAATGGTTGTTATGGGTTTGAGGATGAGGGTGCTAAAAAATTTGCTACTGTTAAATTTATGTCTTTTCAAATGGTTGAGGAAAAAAATGTTTCTAGCCAAATTGAAGATTTTCAAAAATTAGTATCCGACCTAGCTAAAGAGGGTGATGTTTTACCCGAGAGGTTTGTGGCTCATGGCCTAGTGTTTAAGTTGCCGGACTCTTGGAAAGAGTATAAACACCGGTATAGCCACCATAGAACCTATTTGAATCTTCAACAAACTATCGTTGATATTCAAATTGAAGAAACAAATAGGATGTCGGAAAAGGTTTCTAGAGTTAAGGAATTTACTTCCAAGGCTAATATTGTAAAGGGAGGACCCTCTAGACCTCCACAACATAATAAGAAACATGATTTCAAGGGAAAAGGAAAATTTCATAATAAAAATGGCCCAAATCCTCAAATCCAAAAGAAAAAGGGTAATTGTTTTATTTGTGGCAAGGTAGGTCATTATGCGGCAACACGTAGGGTGAGGGGCAACTTCAACAACAATAAGAACAATAATAAAGGCTCTACATCAAATAAGTCAAATGTGGTGCAAACTGAAGAGATCATTGCGGCGGTGGTGTGTGAGGCACACTTGGTGACAAAAGTGAAAGGATGGGTAGTTGACTCGGCTTGCACAAGACACATTGGTGCATTCAAAGAGGAGTTTAGTTCCTACACTCCTATGGCGGAAGGCACCAAATGTGTCTATGTTGGGGACAATAGGTCCGTGCCGGTGAGCGGTAAAGGGAAGATACTCTTGAAGTTAACTTCCGGTAAAACTCTTTCACTTAATAATGTCCTTCATGTACCTCACTTTCGCCACAATCTCATTTCGGTACATTTGCTTGGTAAGGCTGGTACTAAAGTTTTATTTGATGGTGGCATAGTTACTTTAACTAAGAATGAAGTCTTTGTTGGTAAGGGCTATGATGATGAAGGTCTCTTTGTACTTAATGTTGATCAAGTTATTAATGAAAAAGGTTCATCTTCTTATGCTTACTTAGTTGATTCCATTGATGTTTGGCATGGTAGACTTGGACATGTTAATCTTGGCTATATAAAGAAAATGAAAGAATGTGGAATTATTAAATCACTAAGTGAAGCTACTATGGACAAATGTCAAATTTGCGCCGAAACTAAAATCACCAAGAAACCTTGTAAATCTATAACAAGAGAAACCAAGCTTCTTGGATTGGTACATAGTGACTTGGGTGACTTAAAACACACCATGACTAGAGGTTGTAAAAGATTTTATGTGATCTTTGTTGATGACCATTCTAGATTCACTAAACTTTATTTACTAAGAACCAAGGATGAAACTTTGGAGATGTTTATAAAGTATAAAAGTGAAGCTGAGAACCAAAAGAATAAAAGGATTAAAAGACTTAGAACCAATAGAGGTGGTGAATATGAGTCTAATCCTTTTAAGGAATTGTGTGAACAAAATGGCATAATACATGAGGTAACTCCACCTTATTCACCGGAATCTAATGGAATAGCCAAAAGGAAAAATAGAACTCTTAAAGAGATGATGAATGCTATGCTTGTTAATTCCGGGCTATCTTCCAACATGTGTGGGGAGGCCATCCTTTCGGCTTGCCACATTCAAAATAAGGTACCTCATAAGAAAACCGGCAAAACTCCTTATGAACTTTGGGAAGGGCGTAAGCCTAACTTGGAATACCTCAAAGTGTAGGGGTGCTTGGCTAAGGTCATGCTACCCGAGCGTAAAAGGAGAAAGTTTGGTTCTAGAACATGTGATTGTGTGTTTATTGGTTATGCTTGCAATAGTTCATGCTATAGATTTCTTGTCATCAAAAGTGATATATTAGAATCATACACTATTATTGAATCCGAAAATGCCATATTCTTTAAGCATGTGTTTCCTTTGAAAAATAAGGAAAAAATATTGCATGTTTCTATTGAAATTTCTAATGACTTTGTTGATGATGTGCAAGAAATAAGAAGGAGCAAGTGAGCTAGGAAGGAAAATGATTACGGTAACGATTTCCTTGCCTATGTCGTTGAAAATGAACCTGTAAGTTACTATGATGCAATTAAATCCATAGATGCACCTTTTTGGTTGGAAGCAATTAATAATGAATTAGAATCTATCATGTCTAATCATACTTGGGAATTAGTTGAGCTTCCACCCAAGGTCAAACCTATTGGTTGCAAATGGGTGTTTAAAAGGAAATTAAAACCGGATGGTACAATTGATAAGTTTAAAGCTCGCTTAGTAGCCAAGGGCTATAAGCAAAAACATAATGTGGATTATTTTGATACTTATTCTCCGGTTACTAGAATTGCATCTATTAGAATTTTATTTGCCATTGCTTTTATTTACAAACTTATAGTACATCAAATGGATGTTAAAACTGCTTTTCTAAATGGCGATTTAGAAGAAGAAATTTATATGGAGCAACCCGAGGGTTATGTAGTTCTTGGACAAGAACATAAAGTTTGTAAGTTGGTTAAATCTTTATATGGTTTAAAACAAGCACCTAAACAATGGCATGAAAAATTTGATAATGTTATGCTTACACATGGGTATGTGATCAATGGTGCCGATAAATGCATATATAGCAAGTTTATTAATAATGAATGTGTTATTATATGTTTATATGTTGATGACTTGCTTATATTTGGAACTAGCCTTGATGTTGTGCATGATGCTAAACACTTTCTTGACTCTAATTTTGATATGAAAGATTTGGGTGAGACAAATATTATCTTGGGCATCAAGATCCTTAGGGATAATAATTGCATTACACTATCACAATCTCATTATGTAGAGAAAATTCTTAAAAAGTTTGAACACTTTGATATGTCACCTATGTCTACTCCTTTTGACTCAAAGGTGCATTTGTTTAAAAATCATGGTGATAGTGTTTCACAAGATAAATATGCACAAATCATTGGTAGTTTGATGTTTTTGACAAACTGTACTTGCCCAGATATTGCATATGCTGTTGGTAGATTGAGTAGATATACTCATAATCCTAGTATTGAACATTGGGATGCAATATCTAGACTGTTGAGATATTTAAAGGGTACTTTTGATTATAGTTTGTCATATTGTGGTTATCCTGCTATATTAGAAAGATATTGTGATGCTAATTGGATCTTTGATACAGATGAGGTAAAGTCCACTAGTGGATATGTGTTCACACTAGCTGGAGGGGCTGTCTCTTGGAAATCATCCAAGCAGACTTGCATAGCAAAATCCACCATGGAATCAGAGTTAGTAGCCTTAGAAAAGGCTGGGTCTGAAGTCGAGTGGCTTAGGAGTTTGTTAATTGATATACCATTGTATACTAACTCTATTGCCTCTATTTGCATACATTGTGATTGCCAGGCTGCCATAGCACGTGCTAGGAACAAAATCTATAATGGGAAAAGTCGACATATTCGATGGAGACACAATATTGTGAGGCAGCTCATTGATAATAGTGTAATGTCCTTGGACTTTGTGAGGTCAAAAAGGAATTTGGCCGATCCTTTGACCAAGCCACTAGCAAGAAGGCTGGTGAGTGAGACATCGAGGGGGATAGGACTGATACCCAAATTGTGACACTATGGCCAATGCCCAACCTCTATGATGGGTGATTCCACACAAGGGGTTAAATGGGTAGAGGTCATTTGTGGTCCATATGGGCACTGTCAGTTATTATGTATTCCGCTATCTCATTGAGGAGATTAGTGATGAGTCCATCCCTATGGTGTGAGACAGTGCTAAGTTGCAGATTGTTGGAGGTTGAGCTCTAGCTCTTAATGGATCCATAGTCCCTACCTATTGGGATAGGGTGTACTGCACACAATCTTGACGGATGCCACCTATGTAGGAGTGGAAGTTGTGCCGCTTCCTATGAGACTTGGGTAGGTCTCTAGAGCTCTCATGAAACCCAATGGCGCATGGCCTGTATAAGGCGCCAACCCGCTTATGGAACAACCTTGGTAAAGAAAGGTATGTGGATGGTAAGTTTGGTTATCTAATAGTTTGGTTAAAAGAGTCTAACTCTACCATTGTCTAGTAGTTCCTACTTATTTACTCTAAGTATGGTTAAAACCTTAGGGTACCATATTGATGCAGCCTTCTTGAGTTTATTGCCTTTCCTAATTTAGTGTTTGTAACGTGTGGGGGATTGTTGGAGTATGTGTGTGTTTCAAACACTTAATGTATGTTTGTGTCCCACATTGGTTAGGAATGAATCTTGTTATGAGTTTATAAGGCTTTGCACATCTTAGGTGGTAAGCTTGAAAGACAATAAGCTAAGGGTTGGACTTAAGCTTGTCTCTCTTGGGCCTCATTCCATTTCCTTATCTTTTGCTTTCAGCCCATCTTTGTTCTGCCCGTTGGGACATTTAGTGTGCTGCTCGTTGGCTGCACAGTAACCGTTGGGAGTAGCTCTTAGTTAGCTTATTAAACCCTACAACACACACTATTCATTCAACACATTTTTCTCCTCTTCTGCAGCCGCAAATCCCCTCTGTTTTGCTCTGTTTTTTGCTACACAGAAAATTTCAGCTACAAAGAAAAAATTTCAGCTTCATTTTTTTTTTAAGGAAAGGAAAGGCAAGTAAGGTCGTTCCTAGTTCTTCTTGTTTGAGTGTGTGATCAACTTGAAGAAATTACTATAGTCTAATCTTGGGAGGTTGTTCGGCCAAGAGAGCCATTTACACCGAGTTCTGCTCCGGGTGACACGAATCAACCTCTAAAGGCAATGCATTTTGCGTGATTCTATAGTTTGTGAGATCTTTCTAACTCTATCTATTTATTTTTTGTCATTGCTAATTTTTAGGGTTTGTATTGTTGAATCAAAACTTGTTTATTTAGCCATATTTTCTAACACTTGTCACATTCAAAATTGACCATTTCTTCCTGGTTCAAGTTTATCCAGGCCTCTATTCCATCCCCAAGTTTGGTGTCTGAAAATGTAATCAGATTCTTGAAAGGTAAACTAACCCAACCAACCAAAAAAAGTCTTTCCCCACCCAAAGTCAACGTTATATCACCGCACAATGCAGTGAAATTTAAGATAACATTATCTTGTGTCATGATTTTTTCACTCAGCTCTTTGAGAATATCTAAGTGTTCACTACCTTGTAGTTTTATCACGTAATCCTTGTCAATTTTTCTTTTTGCATCTCTCAACTTGACCACAATGCCATACCAATCTTCCCGGCTGGTTTCTTTAGACACGATGGTTATTGTGACTTGGAATAAATTTCCAAAAGAACAGTCAGATAATGGGGGATCCATTCTCGTCCTCAAATTCACTGCATGAAGAATTATGTGGAGTCTTTCAATCTTAGACTTCAGTTGATCAGTGGCAACTACATATCGACTCCATATAAAAGCCAACAAGGCCACAACACGGCTGGGGTATACCGGGTATTCTAAGCCTGAGCTTTCTACATATTTTGCTTTAAGTGCCTCAATTGAAGCAAAACTAAACACAAATCTCTTTAATACAAGCTTCTCTTTTGTCATAATAGCATTTGAACCAATTCCAGATAAAGAAGTTATAGGTGGGAAGAGAATGGATGATTGAAATTGTGAATATATCTCACTCTCACCTCTAGATGTGGATGCCCAATCTTTCACAAACGTGCTAAAGGATGAGCCATCAGCAATCTTGTGGGAAATGCATGCACCAGTGGCAATACCACCACAAGTGAAGTAGTTGACTTGAACAGCAAACGGTAAATAGTGTGCGCCATCAATTTCACATGGAAAAAATTTCTTCAACTCTACAAGATTTGGATTAGCAACAATATCTGAAAGCTGGCACTTGACTTGGGCGTCGAGATACAAGACGCCTTCATCATTGCAGTCTACAATAAGATTGTCTTTAACGCAGCCAGCTAAAGGTAGTAGCACTTTAAGAAATCGGACAATGATTTCTTCAGCACACTAGATTTGGCAGTTTCACTGCTGAATTCTGAGTAAGCATCATTCTTATTGTACAAGCAGATAGAAGAAATATACATCGGAGGCATTATTTGGTCGAGAAAGGAAAGCTGATAATGGCAAAGATGGGTGGATGTTGGTGAAGATGGTTTGATAATCTCGTTTGAGATTACTTTGAACGACTTAGAGAGATTCATTTTATCTTGGCATTCAAAGTTCAGACTACTTTGAACAAGTGCTTCTATGTATGACTCTTATGCAAATGGTGGTAAGTATAAGTGTGTGTATATATAAATATATATATTAGACTACGAGATAAGTACAAATTAGACCTGGTGTAACTTGATAAGAGTTACACCATTTGTAGACCGTAGATTTGTAATTGATCTAATGGTTAAAAAAATAGTATTAAATGCTAATTGACTTACACTTCATTCACTTAATTAATAGCAATTTTGTTTCTCTCTCTTTATTTATTATTTAAAACCTTTTACATATATTCCTTTTATTGCCAATGAATTTACAAATATATTTCAATACTTTTTTTTTTTTTTTGAGTTCATACTACTCTTTTTTTTTTCCCTTTTTTTAAACCGGTTATACTCTTATAGTTTTATCAATTATGAATATATATCTTGTCTCCTTAAAAATAAATAAATGGCTAAATGTTGTTTAATGACTAACCAAGCTTGTAATTTTTTGATTTGATATAGTGTCCGTTTGGATACAACTTATTGTTACTGAAAGTTGCTGAAAACTTATTGTTGCTGAAAACACTGTAGCAAAATAATTTTTAAATGTGTAAATAATATCGTGGGACCCATGTTTAATATTTTTTAATACATAAACAGTGCATGAACAGTGCGTGAACAGTGCACGCACTATTCATGCACAGTAAATTTTGTAAAAAAATACAGAAAATGCAACTCTTCTTTGAGTAAGAAAAAGTGGGATCCAAACGCAGGCATAGAATTTAATCTTCACAGAGACAATGTGAGACCAAGGTACTCTGTACTTCCCTCAGCAGTTTTTAAGCTAATGACTGACCAAGCTTGTAATTTATCTGATGCCACTAGTGCTAATCTAATTTCTGTTAGATTTTTTGTCCCTTCAGAAGATGTGTCTATCATAACTTTGTATTTTTCTCATTCACGGACAGTAATACAATCTATGATGATAATCAATGTGTCCGATGTTGGTATTGTCCTAAACGATGGTTTGGTTCATCGAGCTTGGATCACCTACGATGGTCCACGTCGTTGGATGGACATTTGTTTAGGATCAAAAGATGAAGATTATCCAACAAGACCAATCTTCTCTGAGCAACTTGATCTCTCATCGTTTCTCAATGAATACATGTTCATAGGATTTTCAGCTTCCACAGGCAATTTGACTCAAATCCACAACGTCTTGTCATGGAATTTCACGTCCACAAACCAAGCCTTTCTTCGTATTCCTTAAACAGAAACATGTGAGAGAAAGATCATTGTCGAGGATGGTTCTGGGACTAGGAAAGCTCGTGCAGAACCACCAGGCAGCTTCTTGATTTTTGTGGCTGTGGTAGCGTAGAGAGAGAGTCAGATGTAATATTTTTTTTGGGTTTAAAGCTAGATAGGTATAAAATAAAAATAAAAAACTGAGCTATTCTTTCAATTTTTCATTGGTTCGTTCTTTATTAGCATTTATGCATTTGTTAAATTGGAATCATGACGTCAGGTGACTTATATATATTATTCTAAACTTTAATTCATAATACATTTTACCCTTTGAAATTTAAAATAATTGCTTTCATTATTTAAAAAGCATAAACTAATGATTTTAGTCTCTAACATGTCTAATTGAGCTATGACATGTCAATTTAGTTTGGCTATATATGTCATTCTTCCCTTAGAGATATTTAATCATATGGATTAGAAGTTATCAACTTCTTTAAATGGCTATTGTAATAATAAAATGACGTCACCTCTCCCTCATTTCTATATCAAATTGAACATGTGTCTCTCTATCTCTCAATTGGTTTGGGTTTAGCCTACATGACCACATGTGGGTCACATGAGTGATGTTAGTTAATTTAAATGGCTAACTAATAGATTCCTCAAATTAGCATATGTATGAAGTTTAGAGAATAAATTAGCTAAAATAAAAATTCAAGGGTAATAATCACTTTTCCAAAGTTTGGTGGGTTTGTCTTGGCATTTTTGCTTGGTATATATCAAGAAAATTTTGTTTTGGTAAAATAAAATTACTAGATCCTATCATTAGTATTTCCTAATAAAAAAATTAATTAAAAAAAATATCCTATCATTAGTACACTTATAACTTCCACACACACACACACAAAGTACACCGTATAACTTAACTAAGCCTTAGTCACTACTAATTGGGAACAGCTACATGGATCGTTTTAAGCCACTTGAACCTATCTAGGGCCATGTCCACTCTTCAATTAACTCAATTTAATATTTTTCTTTTCAATGATTCTAATATTCAAGGCTTTAACCGCAATATACAGTCATAGTCTTTTGAATTCTTAAGGAATCGCATCTGTAGAATCAATCAATCATCAATCAATGTATCATATTATATATAATAAAAGTTGGGCTTAGATGTCGTGGTTGCGCTAAGTGACGACACCAAATTGCAGAAATTTTCTTAAATTTTTAGATTTTAAGAAAAAATATATATAAGTTTTCTTCAACTATAATTTCTAAGTGGATAAAAATCTTAATTTGATTAAAGTTGAATTCTTGCTGAATTTATAAGTGGACAAAAACAAACATCATAACAATTAAAAGCCGTGCATCAGGTTAAAGCAATTAAAGCAATTCGTCTTTCACTCAAATGTGACTTAATCTCAAGATGAAGGTTACGTATAAAAAACAATGTCGTGCTTCCTTGGCCAATAAGACCCTGGTGAGGTTGAAACTTTAAAATTCAAGAGAGGAAAAGAGATGCAAACGACATGTAGCTCTCAAAGATAGAGCTATAAGGCATATACTTTTCCTCTCTAACATATGTGGCATTTTAGTTTTAAGGATATAAAAGTATATACTTCACGTGGTGCTAAAAAGACCCAGCAATAGTTGGGTCACGTGGTGCTAAATATTAAACTAAATCAAAACAAAATTAAATATCAAATAATTCATAATTAATACCCATCATATGGTTCCTTTGCACTATTATTCTCTTCTTCTACCTACAATCTCTATTATTCATAATCCTTATTTTTTTTAATTTATTCTTATCATTAAATAAAATTAGATTAACATTATTTTTATTTATTATGATATTTTAATATTTTTAAATTAATATTATTTTATCAGAATATCAAGCTACAAAAATTGATTATTAAGGGATAAGCACAATCCAAATTCTTCAAAAGGTGATTAATATAAATCACCTTTTGAAGTGGCTCTTGATTTAATTGTGGCCCATGAACTGGCTCTTGATTTAATTGTATGGAAGGACCTTCCATCATAGTATTACCATGTACTGATGTTTGGTTTGATTACAATGAAATTGACTTGCCTTTTAAAAAAAATTCAGGTCTATTCTATATTATACCCAAACAAAGGCCATTCATTGTTCTCACAAGTCCCAACCAGGCAAAGCATAAACTTCAATTGCTCTAACTTTTGCTAATTTGTAGTTAATCATGCTCTTTTTTCTTTTCTTTTTTCCTTTTTCTTTTTCAAATTCCGAACATTAGAAACCTTTCAATGCAATTTGGATTTCTTTAGATGAAAATTTCAATTTAGGACCATTAAGTATTTAGGTTTTGCAATGTAAGCCAACAACTGCATCTCCTAAACCATGGCAATTACAGCCACCTGTTTCTCCTCATCTTAAGGTGAATATGGCACTAGCCTTTTTCAAAACCACAAATTCTACAAGTTTGGGCATTATTGTTAGAGATATTCATAGTTCTCTTATTATAGTCCATACTGAATTAATTCCTTGCCAAGGAGACCCACTGTGGATGGCTATAGGCTACCACGATCTGTTGAGAGCGCTATACTTCTATCATAAATTGGAGGAGTTTGCCAACTCATAGTTGTTAGCATTAATTCACTTGGAGGAACCGTGCTTGAAGGAGATTTTGGATGTATTAGAGCAAATTTACGCTTTTGTGTATTAGGCAAGACATATATCATATATATAAGACAATTTCTAAACAGTGTAATAAGTTAGCAAATGCTCTAGCTAATCATGCCAAGGATTTAAGGGAACTCTCAACTTGGATCGAGGGATATCCATCTTTTCTCCTCTTTATTGTACACTTGGATTCTTTCAAGAGTAAAGACAGACCACCGCGCACCCTTGGTGCGGTGGTCACTCAACCAGTATAAATGCTTGTGGAGTGTGGAGGGCAAGGGTCAGGGTTCAAGTCTCTAGGAGAAAACTTCACACACATATACACTTAAATTAGGCTATAGTAGAAATTCTATCTTGTATAAAAAAAATTAAAAAAAGATGAGTGAAGACAGATATGGAAATTCAAAAAATAAGGGATAATAAATGATA
The DNA here is from genome assembly GCA_032727855.1 of Quercus ilex subsp. ballota. NCBI lineage: Eukaryota > Viridiplantae > Streptophyta > Magnoliopsida > Fagales > Fagaceae > Quercus > Quercus ilex. Next base: position 62,607,891 of record CM064912.1, on the reverse strand, counting down.
TGGTAATCAGCGTTAACGGGTTCATATTTTTTACCGTTAGATCTACTTAAATCTAATGGTGAATAAAATGTGTAACTCTAAAGAGTTACATCAAATTAAACAATATTAGAGAGTTTTACATGATTCCATCACAAGACTTATATTTATGGGACAAGAACCCAAAAGTTTCCAAATTTAAATTTTATCCCCTAAAATTACATTTTGTTTGCACCAGCAACCCCTCAATCTATATTTTTCATTGAGTGCCACATAAGCCTGTTACAAATATTTAATTCGTCCAATAAAATGATGTCACATCATTTTCATTATGGGTTGTCATTTTCATTTTACCATGTGGAGTCATTTTGTTGGACGAATTAAACACACATGACAATCTTATGTGGCATTTAATGAAAAATATAGATGAAGGGACTGCTGATGCAAACAGAATATAACTTTAAGAGATTAAATTCAAATTTTGAAATTTAAGAGTGTCAAATCCCAAGTTCCCCAAACTTAAGAGGTGCACTTTAGCCTAAATAAAATTTGTTATTGAGTTTTTTCTTTTTGTTTACAAGGGCCAAGGATATTGTTAAGGGGTGCCAAATTTTAATTATGTTGGGCTTAATTCCCTAAATCAGTCGCATAAAAAAAATTTAGGGTGTTCATTTTTTATTTATGATAGACCAAAAAAAAAAAAAAAGATATCTAAAAAATTATATGTGTGTGTGTGTGTAGGGACACATATATATTTATTTATTTTTCAAGCCCCTCACCATAAGGTGGAGCTGCCACTGCAATTGATAGTTTGAGAGAACACAGTTATATAGAGGATTCCTAGGCGCACAACATGCAGCTCTCCAAAATTCTAATTAGTTGTCATATATCAGTCCTTATATACCCTAGCAATTAGGTCACGAAATTTTAAAGATTGGACAACCTGTTAGGCTTGATTTCAATTCTGAAACCATGGGTCTTGATCAACCAACTTAAATTATGCACGTATTGAGAATGATCTTAATTAACTGGCTATGCGTCGAGGTTAGTGTTGAGATTTCAGAAGTTTCAATCTTCTTCAGTAGTTCTGAGCAAGTCGTGTACATCATCTACACCCTAAAAAACAACTTATTCACGGTTTTTCAACCTGTAACTATGGAGTATGGACCTAACGATTTCCCTAGGTAAATCTGAATATAGTTAACGAATTATTTTCAAGTCTACCACATACAATATTTGACAAAGGTTAAGTTCAAGTGACTTTCGGTGCTGGCTCATAGTGGTTCATGGGGTGTTATCTTGAATTTGTAATATCTCTTTTTTTGGTGGGTCATTAAGCAATTTCTTTGGTTGATTTCAGGTCCTAATTAAGGGTGTTTCGAGACCACTTGGAGGATGTAACAATTGGACTTCCAAAGGGACCAAAGTACTGTAAGTTGTCATGCACATTATGCTAGCTCTTTTTCTCAACTATTTCTAAAGATGATGTTTTTTTTTGCATACATTTTCGTTAAATTATTTTGAGATAATGATTTTTTCTCTTCTTTTTGTAGAGAAATCTATCATCTTACATACCTAAGTATTCGGAGTTCCACCCGATATTAAATTAAATCAATAATGGGTACTTTAGCGCTTTGCGTCGATGTGATCTAATCAGTTTCTGATAAAGTTTTTACAAGTCTTGAATAACAACAAAGCGTGACATCCATCTTAATTATAATGAATTAATGATGTGTTTCTAGTATATTTACTTACTGATTTACTTGAATTTTATTTTTTCCTTAAATCTTAAATCTAATTTTCATGATGTGATGATATTATAATTAAGTGTTAAATCTTAACTTGAGATATTATACTTTCTCCAAAAAAAAAAAAAAAATTGAGATATTATGGCCCCTATTTCAGCTTTGAAACTCTGGATCAGATATAGTGTGAAGAGACCCTTAAAAAAAGATATAGTGTGAAGAGGTGAACCTTGCCAATAAGGGGTAAGCTGTTGGCCTTCGGGTTCCAATAAATGTTGTCCATGCCAAGTAATCAAATTAAATTCTAAGATTGAAGTTTTGCATCTCTCAAAAGATCTTGATATTGTAAAACTAATGAATTTTGTTACTATTTTGGGCTGTTTGGATTGAGGTGGAAGAATGGAAAGTGAAAGGAAGTAAAGTAGAATTGGCAAAAAATTAGGCTCCTCAATCCAAACGGAATACTAGAGTTCACCGTTAACTTATAACATCTCTTGAGTGAAATTTATTGTATGCATTTGTATTAGAACTTTTCTCCCGATTTACGACTATGATAGTGAGCATCTCAAGGTATTTCCGTTTTATTTTACTAGAAGTACACTCTTAACTTCAAGTGAGTTTTATTTCTTTGCAAAGTGACTCAGTAAATTGTTATACTAGAATAAATTATGTATTTTTTAAAAAATTAAATTCCAGTCCTCTCTCGGCCCAATCATGTGCAGTAAGTTCATTTTTATTTATTAGGCTCACCCCTTTTATATCCTGCTCTAAAAAAGTTTAATAATATAGAGGTTTAGCACGTATTGGGTCGTTCATGAAGCTGGATACAGATCCTTGTCCAAGGGTTTCAATTGGCAATAAAAATATTTTTTAATAAACCTTCATATATATAGTTATGTAAGTCAATTTGTTTCTACAGGTTAAAAGATAAAAATCAAGTTCAATTCAGTAATTCGTTGTTGAAATTTTCCTAAGGTATGAAGAACTCTTTGAGACTGACTAAAACTCTTGAAAGTAACCACGTAAAGTAGCAGTTAAAAATTTGAATTATGATGTACTGCTTTGTTACAGTGTGCTCTCTGAGATGAAAATTTCTAACTAAAAGTCTGATTGATAAATAGACACTCAAAAACTAAAAATACTGATAATAGTAAAACTAAGAAGAAAAACAATATTTAAGGCTATAAAATACCAGTTGAGGTTTTGTCACCCCAAACTTCAATTGCTTCTTCAGAAATTTATATCAGACTCCTAAATAAATATTAAATAGTTAAGAAATCCTATACTCCAATTCTCTAGTAATTGCAAAATCATCCCTATTTTTTTCTTGGGGTTTAACTTACCTCTAGTACTTTTTTAACTGGACATCTCATTTTATTTTAAATACGTAATAACAAGTGATAGTGGGCTTTTTTCTCATTAAAATAAAAGGAGATCCCAGTTTAAAAAGTACTTAAGGTAAGCGAAATCATTTTTCATGAGTTTTTAATTAAAAAATTGCGTAAATAAGGTACTTTCTTACTCACATCCACAAATCAACCCAGGGGTATTAGTGCATAATTGGTTCTCATCCATAACGGCAAAATGGCATAGTAATAGTTTTGTTATTAATCAAAGTTAGGCAGGCCGTGGCCTTCTCTTTTTTCTTTTTCTTTTTTGCTGTCGGTGACCTAGCTGTGGAGGAGATAGAGAGAGACACGTGCAAAGAGAAAGAGAGAGAGATGTGCATGGAGAGAGAAAGAATCAAACATATAAATTTTTTTGGGTTTAAAAATAAGTATGGAATGTATTAAATAAGGGATAATAAATGAGATCAATTAGAATATTTGCATTAATGAGGGTTTTTTTTTTTTTTTTTTTTACTGTTTGATCTACTTAAATCCAATGGTTTAAAAAAAGTGTAACTCTTTAAAGTTACACCAGGTATAACTTGAACTCATCTCTATATATATGTGATTGGTGGAACAAAAAGTGAAATACAAAATGTCGTACAAAGGATTTGTATTACATCTTATATTTCTAGTTTGCTACATTTTTTGAGATATTTTAGTGCACTATTTATATATTGAGGTTGTGTTTGACAAAGTAAGTATCGATCAATTTAGTCATGTACTTGAACTCATGTGATTTGGGCTGTTTGGGTTTGGGTTTGTGTTTGACAAGATGTAATTGTGTCAAATTTATAAATAAATAAAAATAAAAAAAAAAAAAAAAAAAGCCCAACAAAGCTAGCGGTTAAGGAAACTCTCCAACTGTTTATAAGGTAAATAAACTTTGTAGCTATATACCACTAAGATTTAAACTTATAAGCTAGTGAGCAAAAATTGTAAATTACAAGTAAGATTTTAAAACTAAAGATAATAAATAGAAAATAAAATAACTCTATAATTATCTTTTAAATTTCATTAAATTTTTTCTTCTTCATGAAAATTTGTTATAAACATTTAAATTTAATTGATTAACATATATATTAACAATTTTTGTTTCTATTATTCGTTAATTATTGAATCTAGTTAGCCAGTTCGTGTATAAGCATATGTTATGTTTATGTTTATGTTTTGACTCCATTTATATTTATTTTTAGTTGCGTTTTTGTGCATGCATGTGTGTGCTCCTATATATGTGCACATACTTTTTGACACTAACATTTATTTTAAACTAGAAGCAAAAAAAACCACCCAGATGACCATCACCTTGAGACTATTAGTCCATCTTCCATTTATATCAACATCAAAGTTATTGTCTATGTAAAGCAAAGTTACATGAATTATCTCTACCCCACATTAGTATATAATAAAATTTTCCAAGACAATAATTTTAATTTTTTTTTTTAAATGATACAAATTAAGAAAGGTAAAGGAGATGATCCAAAATTATGGTAACCCCTATTGCTAATCAACGAAGAGTGGGGAACCTCTAGCTGGTTTTTGTTTACCAAAAAATAAACAAAATGTTTGATAATTTTACTATTAAGTTGCACAAATTAGAAACTTCATCAAGAAAATGTTCAATAATGATTGCAATCAAGTTATGATCTAGAAAAAATATAATGATGAACTTATCAAGTTGATATTACTTATGGGTGAAACAACGTTATTTAAAAAATATATAAATAAAAATAAAAATAAAAACATTATTTAAATAATGTTTCTTTAAGTTTAATATAAATCTCCAAGAACACGTGCAATGTGACTAACAAAGGAGCAAGAGACATGAATGTTACATTGTGATTAGCCAAAAAAAACTCTAGTCAATTTATATCATTCTCTAGTGTTGCGTGCTCAAGTCTTATTTTATCAAAATAAATAAATAAATGGAGTCTATAAGATTTTCAAACCATAAAATATAAAATTTTAAAAAAATAATCCCAAGATTTTTCTCTTGCTATATAAGCACTAAAAAAAATTACACTATTAATAGAATTTCTTCTTGCCAAATGGACGTCCTCCGTTTTCCCAATCAGCAAGCATATTTGGTAATTTCATCTTATTTTTTTTGGTAATTTCATCTTTAAGATAGAAGCAACCGAGAATAAGAGCATTCACTTTAAGATAGGAGCAACTGAGAATATTGAAATACAAAATTTGTTAGTAGTTAGTACTCCGGTCATAAATATAAAGCCATTATATATAAAATTTTTTAAAATATATAGTAATATTAATTTTTTTTTAGTGAGAATTATAGCAATTTATTACAACCAAGTTTATAGTCAAACTTTCTCAATACAAAAATGATAACTTTGACATCCTAATTAAGCGACGAGGAACATGCTAATTAGCTTAATTGTTTTTCATAACTTGAAAACTTCCAAAATATGTTCTCATTTTCGGTGACTCAAATTCAAAATTTAGAGTTTTGAGTTATAAAGAGTGAAAACAAAAATTCAGCCAAACATGCTTTCTTAATGTGGGACTTGAGAATTGAGTGACAAAAACTAAGTTTTGACACTGTTTGTTTTGATGGAAAACCATCTATAAAGATAATTTTCTATGTTTTTCAGTATTTGGCAGTATAAAAAAAATTAAGTCAAAGAAAAATTATATTTGGTCAACAAAAAAAATATGGCTTATTTTTAAAGATTGTTTTCTATTAAATTTTTTTGAAAAATAACTCTATCTCACGGCAAACTAAATAAAAAAAGTTAAAAAATTATTTTTCAACTTATTTAAAATAATTACCATATATAATAAAATGAAATAATTTTACGAAAATATTTTCACCTAGACAAATAGAGCATCAGAGTTACAGTTATGCTCAACACAAATACCCTCTACCAAATCGGCCGAGTTTACATAACTCTTGTTCGTGGTTGGAGGAGTTTACGTGATTCAACTTGCTGTTGGTGGAGTGACACGTTTATAATGGCCTGGAAAGTGGTGCAGGAACATGCAAATGTTGTACACTTGTACTAAACCCCAGGCTAGAAAGTTGTGGAGTTATTTAGTACAAATGTGACACGTTTAATTAATGTTTTGCTAGATTGATAGGTTAGTCATGCACCTAATTTGTAGACAATTAAAGCTTATTGTGTAAGTTGTGGAATTAAATTTTTTGTCAGTCAAGTGATAGCTTTAGGATTCAATTATACACTTGGTTGCTCAGTGCTTGTAGCTCTAGCATTTTTTTTTTTAATATTTAGTACTTATTTTATCATAAAATAATTGAGTTATTTATTGTACATAATATAATACATGCGTCTTGTCATTGACAAAATCACAATTTCTAAAACCTAACTTTTATTATATTTATATAGTATATCACAAAAAATTTGATAAGTTATTGTAGGGACTCAAATTAGATTGGACCCAAACAATATATTTCTAGATAGTGGGTTAAAGAAATTGGCCATAGCAAACTAACAGAGCCCAAATGATGAGTTCACCACGGTTGAAGATCAGAGCATACAAGTTCCATTTTAATGCTGCTCCTCGGCATTGATCCGAGGAGGTTTATATTTGTCCTTCTGCTCTCCTTTTTCTCTTTCTCTTCCTCTTTCTCCTTCTTTTTTCTCCTTTTTCTCCCCCCTCCCCCCCCAAGCTGTTCTGCTGGTTCTTCTTATATAGTCATCTTCCTCCCATCTCTCTCGTTCATCTGTTGATCATCCATGCGCTTTTTCTCTGACCGTCCGTCCCATCAGCTGGAAAGTGGTGCAGGAACATGCAAATGTTGTACACTTGTACTAAACCCCAGGCTGGAAAGTTGGGAGTTATTTAGTACAAATGTGACACGTTTAATTAATGTTTGCTAGACTGATAGGTTAGTCATGCACCTAATTTGTAGACAATTAAAGCTTATTGTGTAAGTTGTGGAATTAAATTTTTTGTCAGTCAAGTGATAGCTTTAGGATTCAATTATACATTTGGTTGCTCAGTGCTTGTAGCTCTAGCATTATTTTTTAATATTTAGTACTTATTTTATCATAAAATAATTGAGTTATTTATTGTACATAATATAACACATGCGTATTGTCATTGACACAATCACAATTTCTAAACCCTAACTTTTATTATATTTATATAGTATATCACAAAAAATTTGATAAGTTATTGTAGGGACTCAAATTGGATTGGACCCAAACAATACATTTCTAGAGAGTAGGTTAAAGAAATTGGTCATAGCAAACTAACGGAGCCCAAATGATGAGTTCACCACGGTTGAAGATCAGAGCATACAAGTTCCATTTTAATGCTGCTTCTCGGCATTGATCCGAGGAGGTTTATATTTGTCCCTCTGCTCTCCTTTTTCTCTTTCTCTTCCTCTTTCTCCTTCTCCTTCTTTTTTCTCCTTTTTCTCCCCCCCCCCCCCCCAAGCTGTTCTGCTGGTTCCTCTTATATAGTCCTCTTCCTCCCATCTCTCTCATCCATCTGTTGATCATCCATACGCTTTTTCTCTAACCGTTCGTCTCATCAGCTGCACTATCAGTACTCAAGTGATTCACAATAACCAAGGTTGCCCTGTTCAAGAGTCACATCTCCATTAGTGCGGCCAGAGGGTTAGGTGAGCGCATTTAGTGTGGAGGTAACAACCTGTCTTAGGCCTGTTCCCCCACCTAAAGCTAGTCTCGGTCCGCCGAGGACAGGGTTATCCTCGGCAGGGATTTTTAAAGCTTAGGCTTCCACGCATCGTCCTCGGACGATCCTTCTTCCTCGGCATGGGCCCTGGGCCGGATGTAAAGTGGGCCGAGATCACCAGGCCCACAGGCCCCACAATTATATTTTAGGATTTAAGATTTAAAAATGTCCTAATCAAGTTAGTAATTCTGTAATTTTACCATTATAACTTATAATTCTTATTTGTGAGACAAAATTTGGCATGGTCACATAATGCTCCCTGCTAACAAGCTCAAAGAATTTGATTCTCACCAAAAAAAAAAAAAAAAAAAAGGGATAATTACACTATACCCACCTGTGGTTTGCCTCTAATTCGATGTGCCTATCCGTGGTTTTAATTTTGACACTTTGCCCACCTGTAATTCTCACCGTTACTGTGCCATAACCCACCTCTCTACTTTCCGTTACTCTAACACAGAAAATGTAAAAAACAAAATCCCAAATGGATCAAAACACTCTCGCTCAAATCTTGAACATGAAGAACATACCCAAAAATCTGAAAAATTACAAGAAGTTGAACCCAAAAACAATATCCAACACAGGCCCAGACTACAACAACAAAACTCAAATCTTACATCAAAACTTAAATCCAAAAAATTCAAAAAAAAAAAATCCCAGCCAAACCCACAACAAAACCCAAATCTTACAACAAAACTTGAATCCAAAAAAATCATAGCAAACCAATCACCACATCAGAAGCCACAACCACGGTTGAAGATCAGAGCATACAAGTTCCATTTTAATGCTACTCCTCGACATTGATCCGAGGAGGTTTATATTTGTCCCTCTGCTCTCCCTTTTCTCTTTCTCTTCCTCTTTCTCCTTCTTTTTTCTCCTTTTTCTCTCCCCCCCCCCCCCCCCAAGCTGTTCTGCTGGTTCCTCTTATATAGTCATCTTCCTCCCATCTCTCTCATTCATCTGTTGATCATCCATGCGCTTTTTCTCTGACCGTCCGTCCCATCAGCTGGAAAGTGGTGCAGGAACATGCAAATGTTGTACACTTGTACTAAACCCCAGGCTGGAAAGTTGTGGAGTTATTTAGTACAAATGTGACACGTTTAATTAATGTTTGCTAGACTGATAGGTTAGTCATGCACCTAATTTGTAGACAATTAAAGCTTATTGTGTAAGTTGTGGAATTAAATTTTTTGTTAGTCAAGTGATAGCTTTAGGATTCAATTATACATTTGGTTGCTCAGTGCTTGTAGCTCTAGCATTATTTTTTAATATTTAGTACTTATTTTATCATAAAATAATTGAGTTATTTATTGTACATAATATAACACATGCGTCTTGTCATTGACACAATCACAATTTCTAAACCCTAACTTTTATTATATTTATATAGTATATCACAAAAAATTTGATAAGTTATTTTAGGGACTCAAATTGGATTGGACCCAAACAATACATTTCTAGAGAGTAGGTTAAAGAAATTGGTCATAGCAAACTAACGGAGCCCAAATGATGAGTTCACCACGGTTGAAGATCAGAGCATACAAGTTCCATTTTAATGCTGCTCCTCGGCATTGATCCGAGGAGGTTTATATTTGTCCCTCTGCTCTCCTTTTTCTCTTTCTCTTCCTCTTTCTCCTTCTTTTTTCTCCTTTTTCTCCCCCCCCCCCCCCAAGCTGTTCTGCTGGTTCTTCTTATATAGTCATCTTCCTCCCATCTCTCTCGTTCATCTGTTGATCATCCATGCGCTTTTTCTCTGACCGTCCGTCTCATCAGCTGGAAAGTGGTGCAGGAACATGCAAATGTTGTACACTTGTACTAAACCCCAGGCTGGAAAGTTGTGGAGTTATTTAGTACAAATGTGACACGTTTAATTAATGTTTGCTAGACTGATAGGTTAGTCATGCACCTAATTTGTAGACAATTAAAGCTTATTGTGTAAGTTGTGGAATTAAATTTTTTGTTAGTCAAGTGATAGCTTTAGGATTCAATTATACATTTGGTTGCTCAGTGCTTGTAGCTCTAGCATTATTTTTTAATATTTAGTACTTATTTTATCATAAAATAATTGAGTTATTTATTGTACATAATATAACACATGCGTCTTGTCATTGACACAATCACAATTTCTAAACCCTAACTTTTATTATATTTATATAGTATATCACAAAAAATTTGATAAGTTATTGTAGGGACTCAAATTGGATTGGACCCAAACAATACATTTCTAGAGAGTAGGTTAAAGAAATTGGCCATAGCAAACTAACGGAGCCCAAATGATGAGTTCACCACAGTTGAAGATCAGAGCATACAAGTTCCATTTTAATGCTGCTCCTCGGCATTGATCCGAGGAGGTTTATATTTGTCCCTCTGCTCTCCTTTTTCTCTTTCTCTTCCTCTTTCTCCTTCTTTTTTCTCCTTTTTCTCCCCCCCCCCCCCCCCCCCGCCAGGTTCCTCTTATATAGTCCTCTTCCTCCCATCTCTCTCGTCCATCTGTTGATCATCCATGCGCTTTTTCTCTGACCTCCGTCTCATCGGCTGCACTATCAGTACTCAAGTGATTCACAATAACCAAGGTTGCCCTGTTCAAGAGTCACATCTCCATTAGTGCGGCCAGAGGGTTAGGTGAGCGCATTTAGTGTGGAGGTAACAACCTGTCCTAGGCCTGTTCCCCCACCTAAAGTTAGTCTCGATCCGCCGAGGACAGGGTTATCCTCGGCAGGGATTTTTAAAACTTAGGCTTCCACGCATCGTTCTCGGACGATCCTTCTTCCTCGGCATGGGCCCTGGGCCGGATGTAAAATGGGCCAAGGTCACAGGCCCACAGGGCCCACAGTTATATTTCAGGATTTAAGATTTAAAAATGTCCTAATCAAGTTAGTAATTCTGTAATTTTACCATTATAACTTATAATTCTTATTTGTGAGACAAAATTTGGCATGGTCACATAATGCTCCATGCTAACAAGCTCAAAGAATTTGATTCTCACCAAAAAAAAAAAAAAAAAAAAAAAAAGGGATAATTACACTATACCCACCTGTGGTTTGCCTCTAATTCGATGTGTCTATCCGTGGTTTTAATTTTGACACTTTGCCCACCTGTAATTCTCACCGTTACTGTGCCGTAACCCACCTCTCTACTTTCCGTTACTCTAACACAGAAAATGTAAAAAATAAAACCCCAAATGGATCAAAACACTCTCACTCAAATCTTAAACATGAAGAACATACCCAAAAATCTGAAAAATTACAGGAAGTTGAACCCAAAAACAATATCCAACACAGGCCCAGACCACAACAACAAAACTCAAATCTTACATCAAAACTTAAATCCAAAAAATTCAAAAAAAAAAATCCCAGCCAAACCCACAACAAAACCCAAATCTTACAACAAAACTCAAATCCAAAAAAATCATAGCAAACCAATCACCACATCAGAAGCCACAACCACCCCCCACTGCAAATTGATCCATATCAAAAGTGGCTCCGGCCAATTCGGTTGATTCAAACCCAGATTTAAAAGCTTTCGCACCAAGATCTTCCTAGATTTGTTTCAAGTTGGCTTAAGTTCAAACCCAGATCTAACAATTTTTAACCCATATTTGGTTCGTGTCTCTGATCGAAGCACCGACAAACCACCGTTGAAAACCAGGTGAAAACCTAGATGAAAACCATCGCCATATATACTGAAAAAACGAACTCAGGCGATCTTGCTCGATGCCAGTCAAAGGAAAATTGTCCCACAATGATTCAGTGGTACCTAACGATTCGACTGATGAACACCCCTGAGAGAGAGTGGGTCGGGTTGTAGAGAGAAGGGAAATCTGAGAAAGAAATTGTGGGACAAGAGAAAGAGTAAAGTCTAAGGGAAAGAAAAATGACTTTGGCTTTGTCTTTGAGTTTTGTGTATGTTCTACATGTTCTTCATGTTCAAGATTTGAGTAAGAGCGTTTTGATCTGTTTGGGGTTTTGTTTTTTACATTTTTTGTGTTAAAGTAACAGAAAGTGGAGGGGTGTTTTACGGCACAGTAACGGTGAAAATCAAAGGTGGGCAAAGTGTCAAAATTGAAACCACGGGTAGGCACATCGAATTAGAAGCAAACCACAGATGGGTAAAGTGTAATTATCTCAAAAAAACAAACAAACAAAACAAGCAGGCCTAAAGAATTAATAGTTCTTGTTTTTTTTCAGTAAGTGACACATAAAGCTATTGTACATGGCTGGCATTATTGAATATAGCGTTTTCAAATACGTTTCTTTGGGAAATTTATTGATTAGTCGGGGAGCATTACTCTCTCCTCTCATGAAGCAATGCTCCCAAACTGCACAATAACTACCCTCTTTTTTGTGGATGCTATTGATAGGTTTCATTTCGTACACTCTTTTCTGCCACTATACTGTTACTTCCCGATTGGATACCTAGAAAATATCATATTGTATGGTCTCTTTTGGTTGATAATTGTAATTGTATGTAACAGTATTGTAACTAGATTTTGGTCTTGGAATGTGGAGCTGATCAATGGCATTTCTCGTGAAGGCAACTGTTGAGCTAACCTATTAATGCTAGCCGAGGGCAACAGCAACAACTGGAAAACATACTGGCCGACCTTTTTGTATTCATCCCTCTGGTGCGCCCAATGACGTACGAATCAAAATTTAATTGAGCGGTTTGGCATGGCCTTTAATTCATTATCAGCCCTTTACTCACCATCACTTTCACAACCAGCTACTCTTCATTTAACACACATTAATATATATCCCTCTGGTGCTGTAAATGACTTGGGCAGTCTTGTGGCTAATGAGACAATGGTGGTCTATTCAAAGAAAATCACGGGAATTTAATTCCTCACGTAGCTTCATGGCATCTATATAAACTCTCCATTACCTTCATTTTATCTCATCAGCTACAAGATAGTCTCTAGTTTCTCGTTTCACTTTTTCCTTTCCACAATTATAACCCTTCCACTAGAAAACCAAAGAATCCTGAACCATTTCTTTTCCCCATAGTACATACATATATGGGTAGCCTCAATTCTGACAATGTAACCAGCCACACTTCTTCCTCTAACATTAGCCCTTTGGACCCTGAGGAGTTCAGGCGACAAGGCCATATGATCATAGATTTCCTAGCTGATTATTATCGCGATGTAGAGAAATACCCAGTTCTAAGCCAAGTCGAACCGGGATATCTCCAAAAACGCTTGCCAAAGTCCACCCCACATAATCCAGAACCCATTGAAACCATTCTCGAAGACGTGCAGGAGCACATTGTTCCTGGTTTAACACATTGGCAAAGCCCTAACTTCTTTGCTTACTTCCAATGCACTAGTAGCATTGCAGGGTTTCTAGGCGAGATGCTTAGCACCGGCTTCAATGTGGTCGGATTCAGTTGGATTGCATCACCAGCAGCTACTGAACTAGAGACAATAGTCGTGGATTGGCTTGGAGAGATGCTTGAGCTGCCAAAGTTTTTCCTTTTCTCTGGCAATGGCGGGGGTGTGCTACAAGGGACTACTTGTGAGGCCGTTTTGTGCACAATTGTCGCTGCAAGGGATCAAACGCTAAGCCAAATTGGAAGAGAGAACCTCTTAAAGTTGGTGGTTTATGCTTCTGACCAGACACATAGTGCAATCCGAAAAGCAGCACAAATAGCAGGGATCCATCCAATGAATTTCAGAGCCATCAAGACTTCTAAGTCAACATCATATGCACTATCACCTGACTCACTACGAGCACAAATTTGCGAAGATGTAGAAGCGGGCCTAGTCCCATTGTTTTTATGTGGCACTGTGGGAACAACTCCAACGGCTGCCATTGATCCACTAGAATCGTTATGTGCTGTGGCAAAAGATTATGGAATGTGGGTTCATGTTGATGCTGCTTATGCCGGAAGCGCCTGTATTTGTCCTGAGTTTCGGCACTTCATCGATGGTGTTGAGGGTGCAAACTCATTTAGTCTCAACGCACACAAGTGGTTCTTAACCACTTTGGATTGTTGTTGCCTTTGGGTAAAAGATCCTAGTGCCTTGATAAAGTCACTCTCAACCAACCCTGAGTACTTGAGGAATAAAGCCACGGATTCAAATCAAGTGGTAGACTATAAAGACTGGCAGATAACCCTAAGCCGGAGATTTCGTTCCTTGAAATTATGGTTTGTGCTTAGAAGCTATGGTGTAGCTAACCTTAGGAGCTTCATGAGAAACCATGTGAAAATGGCCAACCTTTTTGAAGGGCTTGTAGCTATGGATAAAAGGTTTGAAATCGTGGTACCTATAAATTTTGCCATGGTTTGTTTCAGGATTTTGCCATCGGCACTAAGTGAGACAGTATACAAAAATGGTAAGCTTGACAAAGTAAGCGAGGAACATGCGAATGAGGAAAACCGCAAATTGTTGGAGTCCATCAACATGTCGGGCTGTGTCTTCATGACTCATGCTGTGGTCGAGGGAGTATACGTGATACGATTTGCCGTTGGTGCAACTCTAGTTGAGGAACGACACGTTATCACGGCTTGGAAAGTGGTGCAGGAGCATGCAAATGTCATACTAAGCACTTAATTAGTTCTTGTGTAAGCCTAGCTAGGCTGAATCTTCTTTGCATGCAGCCAGTAAAATATTTTTTTTCGTACAAAAAATGGGGGTAAGGATTTGAAATTTAGTTCTTCCCATGAGAAGAATCAATCCCCTCCACCATTTGTTAAAATATTACCAATGTAATTTTGATTTTAAAAATAAAAGCATGAATTTGCTAACTGTGTTTGCGGAAAGATTATAAACTAGCTTTTTTTTTTTTTTTTGAGTATTATTCGTGGTTCTCATATTACTTTTTGTATTAACTTTATTTCAATAATCAAATTTTCAATTTTTTGAAATATTCTAACTTTTAACTTTTTGTCTCATATTATGCAAATAATCTATTGAAAATAAAAAATTCACAAATGAACTTCCATTTGAGAACAACTTATCTATAACCTTTTAATGAAATCATTTGTTAAAAGTATTGTAAATAAAGTTAACTTTTAGTCTAATTTTCAATTTTTTAGAAATAAACTAATTTTTAGTTTTTTATCTTATATTATGCAAATAATCTATTAAAAATAAACAATTCACAAACGAACTTTCATTTGAAAACAACTTATCTATAGCTTTTTGATAAAATCATTTATTAAGAGTACTGTACATAAAAGTTAAAAATTAAATATAATAAGTTAATTGTTTATTTTTACTAAAAATACTCTAGAAAAAAAAAAAAAAAATAGAGTCAAACCCGCAATAACTAAAAAGTAACGCATTTAGGCAAAAACTAGAGCATCAGACCTACAAACAATCAACTTTACCATACTTTTTAACAAAAGGTTATAGTGGGTCCCCCAATGTGCCAAGCCGGTTCACTAATTAAGCTCACTTAAGCCAAAAAAAAAAAAAAAAAACTTCTTCTCTGCGGTACCCACAAATAATAAAAGCAATAAGTAATAAGCTAGCAGTTTTAAGGTATTTAGGTGCATCCCAGTTGCACACTTAGTGTTGGAAAAACATGATTTGTATCGCATATAAAACATAGGGATGGCAATTTTTGCCCGACCCGCGGGTACTCGGTCCGGCCCGACCTTAATGGGCCGAATTTTACCCAGTCCGATTAGGAATAGGGTCGGGTATGAGTTTAAAAAAAAAAAAAACCCCGAAACGAGTCCGGGTCGGGTCCGGATTTTATCAAAAAAAATCCGTACCCGACCCGAAACCCGGCCCGGATAAAAACCCAGTAAACTGAAATTACAAAAATACCCTATATATATATATATATATATACCTATAATCTAACCCTAATTTCTAATCCCTCATTTCTTCACTCTTCAGCACTCACGCCTCCCTCAGCTGAGCTTAGTCCGAACCTCCCACTGAAACTCCCTCTCCTTCAGCTCAGTCAGTCCGACACGGCCTCACACTCTCACAGCCTTCACTCACTCTCAGTCACGCCACGCCTCGCCTTCTCACTCTC
This sequence comes from Quercus ilex subsp. ballota, assembly GCA_032727855.1. NCBI lineage: Eukaryota > Viridiplantae > Streptophyta > Magnoliopsida > Fagales > Fagaceae > Quercus > Quercus ilex. Next base: position 62,592,111 of record CM064912.1, on the reverse strand, counting down.
ACGGCCTCGCTCTTCCTCAGGACCTCAGGTACACCTCACCTTTAAAATGTAACCATCATTAGAAAAATTTATCTGGGTTGTTGTGGTTTTGGTTTATTTATTTATTTTTGATAGATTTGCACTATATTCATGAGAGTAATTAGAATGGGCAGTATATAAAACTAATTTTATTTTTATTGTGTTTTTAGCAAACATGCTTGATATTAATGGGTAGTAAGTTGATTTGTTTGGTTTGGATTAATTTTTGTACGATTTGTGTTGTGTTTGTTCTGGGTTGGTGATTGTTTATGGAAATTTTGGTTAATCTGGGTTTGAGTTCTCTTTTGCCAACATCTAGATTATTATATCTTGTTCGCAAAAGGATTGGATGTTGTTTTGAGCTAATGCAACAAAGCTTAATTATGATGTAGCATGAAATTGAAAGTATTTGATTCAAATTCGTTTCGGCTTTTGCAGAGAGTTGTGCAAGGATCTGTTCAAGAAATGGTCAGAATTGGACAATTCTCGCTTCTCCGTTGAGATTGTTCAATAAATTTGGGCTTCAAATTTTTTTTTTTAGTTGGGCCACGAAATAGGCCCAATCCCTTAACGGGGCCCGGCGGGGCAGGTCCGGGCCCCGGGAAAAAAACCCGCTTAGTAAACGGGCCGGGTCCGAGCCACGGGTCTTGGCCCGCGGGTCGGGTCCGGGTATGAAAAAAACCCGGCCCGAACCCGACCCGTTGCCATTCCTAATAAAACATTCGCAACGAAAAATTAACTGGTCTATTTCATTCACAATTGATAACATATACTATGTAAATTTCAAAATTTAAAAACAAGAGAGCGTACCTTAATGCGGTGAAATTCAAAACCAAATATTAGAAGTACTTGGGAACACTATTTATCTTCACTCCAATCCCACTTTTGCCCAGAAAGTGTGGTCTCTCAATCAGTTTACACGTATGTGTTCAATGGAGAATAAGATAGTGGCTTACACTCACATACACACTATTTCATTCTATATGAAATTTTATATGTTTCTCTCCTTATATATAACTGATTATCTAATTGTGCTAGCCTTTTTAGGCCATTCCAATTGGGCTTTAGTATGTGACTTGGAGTGGAACCAAAAGTGACAAATAAGACACTAACTCCAATGGGTTTTTGGCTTTTCTATCAACTCTTAACAAGCCCAAAATTACCAGTAATTATATTTAATACCACTATATAAATATAATTACACTCTACACTTTATTAATAAATTATATCCCAAGACTTTATTATACATTTAACCCCTTCATTAAAATATTCGTAGTAATATAAAGTCATGAATGTTGACTGCCACTTTGAAGATTACTACATCTTAATCCTTGAATACCTGGTTTAATCTTTTAAGTTATTCATCATATATTTATAAAATCCAATTTCATAAATATATACTTTAGTAAGTTTTTACTAAAGTAGTTAAGCCTAACATTCTGAATAACCAAACTCATTAAACTTATCTCCAAGGAATATTTTATATCTCTGTTAAAAGATTATGAATTCCATCTTGAGAATATTTGTTCCTTCAACATTAAATGTGGCTGCCCAACATACTGAGATTTTCATTGTGACTTTAGATCTCATTCCTGATATATCAAAACAACCTACACTTCATGATCAGGTTCATTATTCTCTCAGGATTAAGAGTTGGTGTAAATAGAAGTCGTGATCTTAATCTATCTCAAATCATGAATAACTATTAATTTTTGTGATTCTAAAAAAAAAGGGTTCATGATAATATGAGGAGGAACCTATACAATATCATTTGAGTATGGAATAAGTCTAACTCACCGTCTCTCGGCTCTATCTCTCTACATCACCAACATCAAGTGAGCTTCTCATATAATTTAACTGATTAGCTAATGTCACTAGTATATTAAGCAATTATTATTGAAAATTTAATTGCAATTATTTTTTTGGAATTGGAAAAAATGTGTTATTTCATGTTATTACTTTAAAATATGTTAAACATTCTACATAACCTTTTCATATGGCAACTTACAATATTATCCGCACATCGTGCGGGCCCCTCAACTATTATATGAAAGTTGGATCCCAAAACTGGTGAATACATGCTACAATTAGACTAACTCATTTTCAAAGCATACTACAATTACACATGGCAAATTCTTATATATTAAATTGATATGATTGGACAAAAAATGTCACATGTTAAATATTATTGGTAAATCTTATTGTCTTTTCCATAATACTAGACATCTGGCATCTAATTAAAACTTTGAATGAAATAAATGCATTTCTTTAGTATGGTATTTAAGTTCAAATTTTTATTATTATTCATGACCACTGATTCTTAATTTGTCATTTCTCTATTTATTTTCCTAACCATTGCTTGGGTGTATCTAGTGTCTGCTGTTTCTAACTCTAGTCTACAGCTACAAAGGTTAGGTCATTTTGTAGTTGTACTCTAGTTATGTAATTTATTATAAACCTGGTTTAAAACACTATTATTATTATTTTCGTGTGTGTTCTAATAAGTATTACTGTTTACTCAAAAAAAGAAAATAGGGATGTTTATCCTACATTGGTTGTGTGTATCTAGTATCCGTTGTTTATAACCCAGTCTACAACTATAATGGTTAGGCCCTTCTGTAGTTGTACTCTAGTTATGTAATGTATTATAAACCCAGTTTAAAATACTATTATTATTATTTTCATGTGTGTTCTAATAAGTATTACTGTTTACTCAAAAAAAAAAAAAATAGGGATGTTTATCCCACATTGATTGTATGTGTCTAGTGTCCGCTGTTTATATCCCCAGTCTACAACTACAAAGGTTAGGTCATTTTGTAGTTGTACTCTGGTTATGTAATGTATTATAAACCTAGTTTAAAAAACTATTATTATTTTCATGTGTACAGTAATAAGTATTACTGTTTACTCAAAAAAAATTATTTTTTTCTTAAAAAAATGTAATTTGTTGAAAAAATACTTTAATTGAGTAATATGTGCAATCTAATTATCTATTAGATATTATCTATTGAGATATTTTTAAAAACTTATTTTGGAACCATAATTAAATATATCACAAGATTCACAATTAGAAAAGAAGCCTAGAAGTCATTTTTTTCTCACTTTTTCAACATATGAAATTAAAATTGTACACATAGAGCAATAAACTATATACAATATTCTCCTAGCTTTTAGCTTTTGATTTTTTTTTTTTTTTTTTTTTTTTTACACAAGTGTATATATATATTGTAGGGACTCAATTTGTAAGGCCCCAAACAATACATTTTTAGAGAGTGGGTTTGAAGAAATTGGCCCTTGCAGGCAAACGGAACCCAACCATGAACCAATCACCATTGAAGGCCAGTTGCCCTTACATCTCCTCTCAGGATTGTTCCTCGACCTTGGTCCGAGGAGCTTCCCCCCTTCCCTCCTCCTTTCTTTGCTATTTTACTGGGCCTTCTTATATAGTCCTATCTTTCCATCTCTACCTTCCATCTGTTGAACATCCATGCGTTTTACCTCTGAATCTCCGTCCCACCAGCAACACTATCAGGACTCAAGTGATTCACAATAATCAATGTCACCCTGTCCAAGAGTCACATCTTCATTAGTGCGACCAGAGGGTTAGGTGAGCGCATTTAGTGCGAAGGTGACAACCTGTCCTGGGCCCGTTTCCCCATCTGTAGCTAGTCATGCTCCCACGCATCTTCCTCGAACGGGCCTTCTTCCTCTGAATGGGCCATGGGCCGGACGTAAAGTAGGCCGAGGTCACCAGGCCCTCAGGCCCCACAATAGCCCCTCAAAATCCTGCTGTCCATGTTCTCAGAAGGGGATGAGGATTTTGATATTCCTGGGCCCCCACAAGATTCGCCAAATCTCAGTCCACGTCAGCATTAGGGTCTGTTAATCTGCCACAGGTAAATTTTGGCGGCTCCGTGTTTCCCTCTTTCGATGGTCTGATGGCAATCTTCTGGCAGGGGCGACCTATTTTTATGGGCGGGAAGTTACACTTGGTTAATCTTAATTGGAAGTATAAATACTTATTTGAACCGCTTGGTTTCTTTATTTGCGCGCGTACAAACTTTGGTACATATATTCTGAAGTTGGTCCAATCTCTGCATTAATAAGCACCCCTTTCCAATCGTAGAAAGCTTGCCAGAGGAGAATCTCACCGTTTCTGCAAGTCTTCTACTTCCCGTAGCACAGGATTCTCCGTAATTGATTGATCATAGGAGGTTTGGTTATTTTTCTGCAGATTCGCACGCCTTCGTGTGTCCTTTTCTTCTGGTCAACAAGGAGGGCTTGGAAACCGCCATTAGTAAGGAATTTTTTCTGAACAAGGTTGATAACCAAATTAGGGCCGCCCAAAAGATCCTCGGCTCAGGTGAATCGCTGCGGTAGAAAATGGTTTTACCATTTCCGAAGGATCTTCCATTTCAGAAGGCACACCATTGGTAGGCTCTTTACTGCCCCATAAAGCGGCGGAGGCCGAGGAAGGGAGTTTGGAGGAAAGAGAGGAGGAAGTGATCGAACTAAGCTCGTGCGAGGACGAATTCGGTGTATTTGACCGAGCTGATTAGCCCGAGGGTTGGTACCCAATTGAGATGGGTCCTAGGAGACAGCCCCCAATTAGCCTTCTTGACCTACTCGAGGGCAAGTCTGGAAAGGGGCTGCCAATGGAGTCGCAACCTGAGCCTCCACCACCCAGCACCCAGCCTTCACCCGCGCGAGCCAGGTCTCTACGTACCCCTCCAATCTCAGAATCTCGGCCTGAGTCCCTTGAACCAAAAAGGAAGAAGTCTTCCAAGGGCAAAGACCCAGTGGATGGGGGCCGATCCCATCCCTCTCCAGAGAAGAATGAAGCCCGACAACCCTCTAAACAACTGAGGCCGGGTAGTAAGCGAAAAGGGAAAGAAATTATTCAACTGTCCGAGCCCCAGGCCTGACTGCCCGCCGCCATGCTCCATGGAGAACCTCTGAGGGATGACACTACTATACGGGACTTCCGAGGAGGCGAAGGGGCTCGGGTAGCCGACGCTCTGGAAAGGTCTCTTCTCCTTCCCGCCGACATGGCTGAGCTTGGGAACATGAAGGGGCCAGAGGTTGCTGAAAACCTCAAGAGATACCTGGGCATGGTAAGGCATCCGATACTTGTTTATTTCATTTGAATTTTATTACCTGACACCTCCCCTCCCCTTTACAGTGTATTCACTTCGGTGGGCAGGCTATCCAGGCTGTTTTTAGGCTGGATGAGGAGGTTGACGGCCAGGGTAGCGCTCTGGAAAAAGAGCGTGATAAGTTCTTAAAGGCTGCGAATACCCTTAAGAGATCTGAGGCAGATCTGAAGAAGGCTACTGAAAGTCTTGAGGAGATGACAAAGGCTAGGGACATTGCGGCCTCTGACCTAGTCGCGGCCATGAAGCAGGCCAAGGATCATACAAAGCGCTAGCATGATGTTGAAGGCCAATTGCGTTCTGCCCAGGAGGACATTGCCGACCTGAAGAAAAAGTTAGCCGAGGCAGTATGGACAAAGGGTGTCGTCGAATATGCCAGGGACGAGGCCGTGAGGGCCAAAGATCTGGCTGAGTTTGCAAGAATAGATGCAGAGCGCTCTGTAGAACAGGCAGAGGAAGAGGCCTTTGCTGAGGGAGTGGCCAAAACCGAAGCTACCTTCAAGGCTCAAGTCCTTGAAGTATGCAGGCGTTTTTGTTCCCAGACTTGGAATGAAGCCCTCAATCAAGCGGGAGTCGATGCTTCGTCAGACCTTAGGAGGGTAGAGAGGGTATATTACCCCTCCGCAATCGGTGAAGTTGTCCCCACTACCTCCGAGGAAGGCTCTGTATTACCAGCAACCAGCGAAAGTCGGACCAACACTGCCGAGGACGCACCTTTAGCTGGCAGACCTCCTGAGGAGGCTGAGCCCCGTAGAGCGTCAGAGGGTTCCCTTGAAGGAACCTTTCCAAGTCAGGGTCCCTCGTAGTTAATCAAAGTCTTTCAATGGGATCCTCAAGACCAGCTTCCTAGCGAGTTGGGGGAGTAACCCATTTCGTTGAACCAACCCGTTGTGACATCATGGGGCATTCCTATTTGTTTTCTTTTTCATTTTATTTTGCTTTTCGCCTTGGCGACGTTGCAACGAAACTACATGCTATCTATTTGAAAGATATATTCAATGGTTTTGCTTCTACCTCACTAGTTGATGCTTTCTTTTACTTGTTACACCTTAACGTTTTGCTGAACACTTTCATTCTGTTCTGGACTTAGTCTCAAGAGATAATCAGCTGTCTTTCGAGCTTGCATCCGAGGACCATACCACAACGCGGTCCCTTCTAACACTTTTATTCTTCAGCAAAAAACTAATTTTCCATACGTTTGAGTCCGAGAACCATGCAATACCTTGGTTCTGTCTAACACTTCTGTTCTTCTGTAAGTAGCTAGTTTCCCCACAGGTTTGAGTCCGAGGACCATGCAATACCTTGGTTCTGTCCAGTACCCAGGTATATTCACGTGGTTAGTTTCCCCATAGGTTTGAGTCCGAGGACCATGCAATACCTTGGTTCTGTCTAACACTTCTGTTCCTCTGTAAGTAGCTAGTTTCCCCATAGGTTTGAGTCTGAGGACCATGCAATACCTTGGTTCTGTCTAGTACCCAGGTATATTCACGTGGTTAGTTTCCCCAGAGGTTTGAGTCCGAGGACCATGCAATACCATGGTTCTGTCTAACACTTCTATTCTTCTGTAAGTAGCTAGTTTCCCCATAGGTTTGAGTCCGAGGACCATGCAATACCTTGGGTCTGTCTAGTACCCAGGTATATTCACGTGGTTAGTTTCCCCAGAGGTTTGAGTCTGAGGACCATGCAATACCTTGGTTCTATCTAACACTTCTGTTCTTCTGTAAGTAGCTAGTTTCCCCATAGGTTTGAGTCCGAGGACCACGCAATACCTTGGTTCTGTCTAGTACCCAGGTATATTCACGTGGTTAGTTTCCCAGAGGTTTGAATCCAAGGACCATGCAATACCTTGATTCTGTCTAACACTTCTATTCTTCTGTAAGTAGCTAGTTTCCCCATAGGTTTGAGTCCGAGGACCATGCAATACCTTGGTTCTCTCTAGTACCCAGGTATATTCACGTGGTTAGTTTCCCCAGAGGTTTAAGTCTGAGGACCATGCAATACCTTGGTTCTGTCTAACACTTCTGTTCTCCTGTAAGTAGCTAGTTTCCCCATAGGTTTGAGTCCGAGGACCATGCAATACCCTGGTTCTGTCTAGTACCCAGGTATATTCACGTGGTTAGTTTCCCCAGAGGTTTGAGTCCGAGGACTATGCAATACCTTGGTTCTGTCTAACACTTCTATTCTTCTGTAAGTAGCTAGTTTCCCCATAGGTTTGAGTCCGAGAACCATGCAATACCTTGGTTCTGTCTAGTACCCAGGTATATTCACGTGGTTAGTCTCCCCAGAGGTTTGAGTCCGAGGACCATGCAATACCTTGGTTCTGTCTAACACTTCTGTTCCTCTGTAAGTAGCTAGTTTCCCCATAGGTTTGAGTTCGAGGACCATGCAATACCCTGGTTCTGTCTAGTACCCAGGTATATTCACGTGGTTAGTTTCCCCAAAGGTTTGAGTCCGAGGACCATGCAATACCTTGGTTCTGTCTAACACTTCTATTCTTCTGTAAGTAGCTAGTTTCCCCATAGGTTTGAGTCCGAGGACCATGCAATACCTTGGTTCTGTCTAGTACCCAGGTATATTCACGTGGTTAGTTTCCCCAGAGGTTTAAGTCTGAGGACCACGCAATACCTTGGTTCTGTCTAACACTTCTGTTCTCCTGTAAGTAGCTAGTTTCCCCATAGGTTTGAGTCCGAGGACCATGCAATACCCTGGTTCTGTCTAGTACCCAGGTATATTCACGTGGTTAGTTTCCCCAGAGGTTTGAGTCCGAGGACCACGCAATACCTTGGTTCTGTCTAACACTTCTATTCTTCTGTAAGTAGCTAGTTTCCCCATAGGTTTGAGTCCGAGGACCATGCAATACCTTCGTTCTGTCTAGTACCCAGGTATATTCACGTGGTTAGTTTCCCCAGAGGTTTGAGTCCGAGGACCATGCAATACCTTGGTTCTGTCTAACACTTCTGTTCTTCTGTAAGTAGCTAGTTTCCCCATAGCTTTGAGTCCGAGGACCATGCAATACCTTGGTTCTGTCTAGTACCCAGGTATATTCACGTGGTTAGTTTCCCCAGAGGTTTGAGTCCGAGGACCATGCAATACCTTGGTTCTGTCTAACACTTCTATTCTTCTGTAAATAGCTAGTTTCCCCATAGGTTTGAGTCCGAGGACCATGCAATACCTTGGTTCTGTCTAGTACACAGGTATATTCACGTGGTTAGTTTCCCCAGAGGTTTGAGTCCGAGGACCATGCAATACCTTGGTTCTGTCTAACACTTCTGTTCTTCTGTAAGTAGCTAGTTTCCCCATAGGTTTGAGTCCGAGAACCATTCAATACCCTGGTTCTGTCTAGTACCCAGGTATATTCACGTGGTTAGTTTCCCCAGAGGTTTGAGTCCGAGGACCATGCAATACCTTGGTTCTGTCTAACACTTCTATTCTTTTGTAAGTAGCTAGTTTCCCCATAGGTTTGAGTCCGAGGACCATGCAATACCTTGGTTCTGTCTAGTACCCAGGTATATTCATGTGGTTAGTTTCCCCAGAGGTTTGAGTCCGAGGACCATGCAATACCTTGGTTCTATCTAACACTTCTGTTCTTCTGTAAGTAGCTAGTTTCCCCATAGGTTTGAGTCCGAGGACCATGCAATACCCTGGTTCTGTCTAGTACCCAGGTATATTCACGTGGTTAGTTTCCCCAGAGGTTTGAGTCCGAGGACCATGCAATACCTTGGTTCTATCTAACACTTCTGTTCTTCTGTAAGTAGCTAGTTTCCCCATAAGTTTGAGTCCGAGGACCATGCAATACCTTGGTTCTGTCTAGTACCCAGGTATATTCACGCGGTTAGTTTCCCCAGAGGTTTGAGTCCGAAGATTATGCAATACCTTGGTTCTTTCTAACACTTCTGTTCTTCTGTAAGTAACTAGTTTCCCCATAGGTTTGAGTCCGAGGACCATGCAATACCCTGGTTCTGTCTAGTACCCAGGTATATTCACGTGCTTAGTGTCCCCAGAGGTTTGAGTCCGAGGACCATGCAATACCTTGGTTCTGTCTAAAACTTCTGTTCTTTTGTAAGTAGCTTGTTTCCCCATAGGTTTGAGTTCGAGGACCATGCAATACCTTGGTTCTGTCTAGTACCCAGGTATATTCACTTGGTTAGTTTCCCCAGAGGTTTTAGTCCGAGGACTATGCAATACCTTGGTTCTGTCTAACACTTCTCTTCTTCTGTAAGTAGCTAGTTTCCCCACAGGTTTGAGTCCGAGGACCATGCAATACCTTGGTTCTGTCTAGTACCCAGGTATATTCACGTGGTTAGTTTCCCCAGAGGTTTGAGTCCGAGGACCATGCAATACCTTGGTTCTGTCTAACACTTCTGTTCTTCTGTAAGTAGCTAGTTTCGCTATAGGTTTGTGTTCGAGGACCATGCAATACCTTGGTTCTGTCTAGTACCCAGGTATTGGGCGAAGGAGATTATCCTTGGCGTTGGCCATACTCGACGCGATGATGGCCTCGGTCCTGCTTCGTCGAAAGTGGGGCATTATGTGGACCGGATCATTGACCCGCAGTGCTCCGAACGAGGTTGACTTGGGACTCTAACCTCACTCGTGGCAGTAACGCCACCTTCCGTTCGAGTTTCTGCCCTCATCAGTTACGAGGCGCCTCCTGACTGCTCGCATTCCGCACTTTACGTTTCCACACACGAGGCGCCCTCTCATTAACATTCCCCTGGGCTGATGCAGATCACACGGTTAATAGGCGCCTTGGAATTTGGTTAGGATTAATGTTGCCGATAATCCTCTTTTCAAATTTTTCGTACATCAATTCCTATTAATTTTCACCCCCTATTTAAAGCTATATGGGGGAAATGTCCTTCTACACTCCACGAACCTTCTAATACACTAAGAAACATGTCTTCTCCACTTTCAAAGCCCCCCCTTTAACCCTACCAGAATTGTGACAAGAGTTTGGAGAAATGGAGAGGTCTTGGATGGGAGTAAGGGTACTCAGGCCCAAAGTCCCCCTTCCACGACCGAGAGCCATTGTAGCCGTAGCCCTCGTCAGGTCTCCGGCACGGCCGAATTTGTGTGTCATCCTCATGGTGCCATGCACAGTGGCCAAGAGGGAGATCCTTGAAGTACATAACGCTCCTCCCCGGGGCGCCCCCACGCCGGTGGAAGCATTCAAGAATACGTCATGCCTGGTGCTCGAGTGTTGCCGTCTCCAACGGTCAACCACCGTGGGGCTGGAAGAGAATCAAGGGAACAACACAAGGAAGGGCCACCCGGCACCCTTGCATCTGCTCCTCTCTTCGCGCCAGCGCAAACGCACCGGCTTGGGCGTTGTTGGTAGCCTTAAAACAGGCCTGCCTCAGCCCCTTTCCCCTTAGTTAGCTTTAAAATAGGCCTGTCTGGGCCTTTGTTTGTAGAGTTGGCTTTAAAACAAGCCTGTCTGAGCCTTTGTTTGTAAATTGTAAATCTTCTACATCGAATAAAATACTGATGTTTGTCTTCTCTTTTCCTTTGAATTTTCTACTTTTCTGCAATGGTTTTTTTTTTTTTTTTTTTTTTGAACTTTCCGTCGATTAACCACCTAGTGACAACTGTCTGTTACACCTGCTAGTGCACAAATTCCTCCCCACAGACGGCGCCAATTGTAGGGACTCAATTTGTAAGACCCCAAACAATACATTTTTGGAGAGTGGGTTTGAAGAAATTGGCCCTTGCAGACAAACGGAACCCAACCATGAACCAATCACCATTGAAGGCCAGTTGCCCTTACATCTCCTCTCAGGATTGTTCCTCGGCCTTGGTCCGAGGAGCTTCCCCCCTCCCCTCCTCCTTTCTTTGTTGCTTTACTGGGCCTTCTTATATAGTCCTATCTTTCCATCTCTACCTTCCATCTGTTGATCATCCATGCGTTTTCCCTCTGAATCTCCGTCCCATCAGCAACACTATCAGTACTCAAGTGATTCACAATAATCAATGTCACCCTGTCCAAGAGTCACATCTTCATTAGTGCGACCAGAGGGTTAGGTGAGCGCATTTAGTGCAGAGGTGACAACCTGTCCTGGGCCCGTTTCCCCATCTGTAGCTAGTCTTGGTCCGCCGAGGATAAGGTTATCCTCGGCGGGGATCTTGGAAGTGCATGCTCCCACGCATCTTCCTTGGACGGGCCTTCTTCCTCGGAATGGGCCATGGGCCAGACGTAAAGTGGGCCAAGGTCACCAGGCCCTCAGGCCCCACACACACACACACACACACATATATATAAGAAGTATTTCATTTACTTTAATTATCTACATGTATAATATTTCATCATCTTCCCCATCCTTTCATATTCCTCATCCCCTTTTTGTTTTAAATATAAAAATATTCTCTCTTTATTCTTCTTGTAACTAACAAACTAAGGAATTTTGTTGAAAATTTTGTTTTACAGTTGCATTTTTGTTTATGTTCACAACTAATAGAGGTCTCTCTCTCTCTCTCTCTCTCTCTCTCTCTCTCTCTCTCTCTCTCTCTCTCTCTCTCTCTCTCTCTCTCTCTCTGTCATTTTGCTATTAATCTCTAACCTTCTTCTCTAATTTATTTTATTACTTTTCATTTTACATATTGTTTTTTATATATGGAATTAAAGATTGAACGATATTTAAGGCAAAATATTGATTTATGTATTTTAATTTTTAAAAATTGTTGTTATTATTTTGACGTTAATGCAAATATTTTTTATTTTGGTGTTTTAAATTAGTGGGTGATTTTTTTTTTCCCCTTGTTTGAAATTAGTAGGTGAAGTTCTTTTTTTTTTTTTTTTTTTCCGTATAAATTTTGTCCAATTGTGATCTTAATGTTGTTTTGTATTTTTATGATTGTGGGATTTACTGTGTTTGTGAAAATTTCTAATAGTAGTGTCAACATTTTTGTATCCAATATTTGGGTTAGAATTTTTTATATTTATCCTTAAACTAGCTTATAACCTGTGCAAATGCACGGGATTTTTATAATTGTGTTGTTGTTTATAGCATCATTAATGTACTTTTCTTTTTTATATAACATCATCAAAAGTAAATGATACTTCATCATAATAATATATATTAACACAATTTGAATAACCAAAAAAAATTAAACTTACAGCAAAAGAAAAACAAATACCTTTCTTCATAACATCATAAAAATTTAGATTCATAGCTCAAAATAACATTTAAAATCTTAAAATAAACCGAAAGTCAGATAGTTTAACCCTTTGTTTATGGACTTCATGCTTTCTCTCTTAAAAGTCTTTATGGGTCTAATGTTGTAAGCAACCAAGCCATTGAGGATCTTTTTGCATACCTGGACATATCAAAAGATTCAAAACAAAATGTTAATGTTAAATTGATTTCAAATGAAGATCACATGCAAATGCGAAATTAGTTCTACCACCTAAAATCTAGATCACATGAATGAGTGTTAGATAGATCTTATCATTTCTTTTTCCTTTAAACATGTCTAATAAAAATTTTACTTATAAAACAAAGTCCCAAAAATATATATATATATATATATATATAGGAAAGTATCTATTAGAATATAGTCATATTTTTCCTATCTTTTTATAAGGTGTTGCCGAATTTCCATGGAAGATCAAAGAGTAAAAAAAAGAAAAACTTGGTAAAAACCCAAATAGAAGATACTAAAATTGATAAGGCTAATTTATATGTATGTTCAGTTGTTTACCAATTGTAAGGCATCTACCTACTACCATAAAAAAAAAAAAAAATTGTAAATCATTTGTGGTAGTGATGTACTACAAAGGAGAATTAAATGAATTCAACAATTTCAGTATCAATGTACAATCTAAAAGAGAATTCAGCCAATGTCAGTTGGAGAAGTCATTTGGGCATTTATACTATTGTAACTTGCACCATGAGCTTAACAAAAAAAATCATTTTTATGGTAAGCATTAAATGTAGTTTGTACTCATTTTCTTGCCCACTAAAATGAGGTCATTGAAAGACATTTCAGAAAATACATAGAATTGGAAGTCTGATGAAAAAATTAAAATAAAAACCCTCATTGTCTCCAATCTGACAAATAGTAAATTATCATGTTTTAAATTCCCCAAATTTTATAAGATCGAAAAAAGAAAAAAGAAAAGAGCAACAGAGAAACAAAAATGATGAAAATGTGAAGCCATGGCTTGGAAGTTTGAGGGGGTGTGTGGGAAATATGAATGAAAGTTCCTCTAATAGGCAGAAACTAAAATTTATGCTTCATTGCTATTTACAGGCTACAATATATGTAAAGTTTAACCACTCTTTTAACTATTTATGAGATGCAAATGCCCCATGGTTACAAAAAAGCAATAAACAAATTTTTTGTTACAAAAAATGTTGAATTTATGTAGTTAGTCTATATTGATGTAACTGATTTCCAAAACATTTTTTCAAACGAATAGGATGCACAAACGTATATAATTTCTTTGTGAACTGAAACACCAGCCAAAGCCCAAAAACAAAGCCCTAAAATGGTCATATCATTGCAACCAACAAATGTCTCAACATCCAAACACAAATCCACAACTACCCAAAGTTTACCAACCATAAACCAACATAAATTCATTGGAAAAATGTTTGAAATAACAATAATAAATAGAGAAAAACTCACCTTATATAAGATCATTGTTTTCTTAAACTCTGAAACCAACTTAAGTAGATAGCCATTTGTCTAAACCTACAATAGAATGTTAATAATTCAATAGCCGAAATAACAAAAGGCTTACAAATAGTACTTGGCTATTGAGGATCACACTAAACACCCACTTTAAATCACTAATAGCAGAATCCCAGGTTAGTTGTTCTAATTTTTCCTCTTTTTTACACAATGAATTTGCACTTCACTTTTGGTCATCAAGGAAAAAAAAAATAGCAATGTTGCAGCACTTATATTTTAATGTGACATTGACAGACATTGTGAAAAATTAGGACGTTGAGAAAGCATTGGTTTCATAAGTAATCTAGCTTCTTTTATATAAAGACACGCCTCCCACATAATGCAAAGACCAAATAACATGCAAAGAAAAGGCACCTCTGATATTATATTAGTAAATAAGATTTAGTTAACCAACTCCAACATGCAACCACCACAAAACAGGTTCCAAAAAAATAACAAATAGCTATATAACGTCATAAATACAATTGATCTACTTACAGAAGAGGATTCTTTTGCACACATAAATAACCATTGATTAAAATGCATTGGAGAAATGAACAATCAAAATCTGAAATTACTAAAGGATCAAACCTCATCCAATCAACCAAAACTAAATCAAGAACAAAAAAAGACTCAAATAGGTATCTAACTGGAAAATAGTGTTCATGAAAAATATTGATGTTACACCAGATAAAAATTTTATTCTTTGTAGTAGGTGCAAATTTTTAAACCTGTCAAAAATTGATTTTACATAAAATATTAATAAGTTTTAGGTTCTTACATGTTTTCTCAAGGTTGTTCAGCACCATCTTGACTTGTCATCTTGCTCTAGTATGCTCCTGTGCCAAATTGAAATACCTCCAACTCAAGAAATTCCAAAAGAAGAAGAAGCTACTTCTTTTTATTTCTCCCCAAATCTTATAATTTTGTGGTTCTATTAGGCAAAGTTAGAAAACCTAAGAATGAAAAAATATAACACTGTAAGGTTGAAATTTATCAACCATCTTGTTGGCTTTATTCAATGCCAATTTGCTTGTAATTTAAGCACTTAGTAACCCTGTATTTAGGTGGGATTCATGTAAGGGTAGTGTGTGAAGAGAGTGTGAAGAAAAGCTCATCTTTGTGCAAAGAAGCAGAGGACTCGCGACTGACTCGCGGCTTGCAAGCCGCCAAATGCTGTGCACGTGAGAAGCATGCGAGAAGCTGAAGGGTCGCGCCAGCTGTCGCACTATAGGACAAAAGTCCCAGGTTGGTCAGGCCGTTACGTCGCAACTTGAATTCGCGACTTGGACAAGCCGCGAAGTCAAGCCGCCAACCAGCCCTGTTTGGCAAAAATTGTCTCTTCGTATTCCAAACACACACCACTATATATAGACCTTTATACCCACTAAATTGAGAGAGCTTCTAGGGAGAATTTTTGTGAGAGAAACCCTAGAGAAAAATAAGATTGCCTCGTCCCCAATCTTTACCTTAGAGACTCTACAAATTCCTCTACTCTCTTCCTTTCCATTGTCATACCCTTGAGAGGTTATTGACCAAATCCTTTTCTCACCACACCTACATTTGTGAGAAGGCTCATTTGGTGCTAAGGGAAGCAGTTTGGAAGGAACCAATATACATTAGTTGATGCTATGGTCTAGTAGCGGAATCCGGGAAGTTAAAGAAGAAATAGGTTCGGCGTAACCTCGTTGGAGCAAGAAGCTTGGAGAGCTTAGGTAGTTGGGTAGATTAGGCTTGGAGGGTCTTCTGTTGTTCATGTATCCCAACTACATTCTTTAGTGGATTATTTGACCGCTTGAAGGGCGGCGGAGAGGTTTTACGCCGAGAACTTCGGTTTCCTCTTCGATAACACATCGTGTGTTGTCCGTGTGTTTGCATCTTGCTTCCCTTTATCTTTGCCTTATATTTACTGCTGTGGATGTGTTTATATTTGGCTTAGATTGTTTATCGATTCTGTTATAAGCTTGTTATCTTGTTCCGCACATTAATTGTTTGATATAAAGTTTGAATTGGTAATTTTGTAATTTGGGGTCTAAACATTCAAGGGTGTTTTAGACACATACTGAACTTTCAATTGGTATCAGAGTGGGTACACTTGTTGTGGTTTTAATATCTGAGTGTGATCCTTGACCCCTTGTTGAGATGGATAGGTCTCAATCCTTAAATGTTCCACCATTTTTTTATGGTAACAATTATGCCTTCTGGAAAGTTAGAATGAGGGCATTTCTATGCTCTATTGATGACACCGTGTGGGATGCGGTTGAAATAGGTTGGACCAGGCCGAAGGCTGAAAAATCCACCTGGGATAAGGCAACTCTTACGGCAGCCAATGCTAACAGTAAAGCCTTAAATGCTATATTCTGTGGTGTGTCTCCAGATGAATTCCACAGGATATCTCACATGACAGTGGCCAAGAAAGCTTGGGAGATTTTGGAGACAACTTATGAGGGGACTAAGAAGGTGAAGGACACAAAAGCTCCAAATGCTTACCACCAAATTTGAAGAGCTTAAGATGGGAGATGATGAGTCCTTTGATTCGTTTTATGGGAAGCTCAATGAAATTGTGATTGCGAAGCTCAATCTTGGTGAGAAGATTGAAGATACTAAAGTGGTGAGAAAAATTTTGAGGTTCTTACCGGAGAGCTTTCGAGCAAAAGTCACAGCCATAGAGGAAAGCAAGGATTTGGATGAAACTAAGATCCAAGAGCTCATTGGGTCACTTCAAACGTATGAGCTTGGACTGCCTTCCCACAAGACAAGTAAATCGCTTGCTCTTAAAACCATCACCGAAAGAATGGATGATCCTTCCGAAGAAGATGGAGTGGAGAAGGAAGTAGCATATCTTGCGAAAAACTTCCGTAAGTTTCTGAAGATGAAGAACAGTGAGAAACCATTCAACAGAGGGAAATTTTCATCTTCAAGAGGTGATAGGAAAAAGTTTACGAGGAAAGAAGGAAAGGATTTTCAATCTCCTTCAGACATTGTGTGTTTTGAATGCAATGGCCATGGACATCTCAAGAAGGAGTGTCCCAATTTCTTGAGAGGGAAAGGCAAGGCTTATGCCACAACGCTCAGTGATTCAGACTCTTCTGACTCTGACTCGGAAGAGAGCTGTGACAGAGAGTGAAACTACTCCGCCTTCATGACCATTGCTTAGGTGAATTCCTCTGATGACTTGGGTACACTTGTGAAGGAGTTTAGTGAGCATTCTAATTCAGAGTCTATTGGGATTGAAAAAGAATCAGATGCTGAAGAGGAAGAGAATACAGCTAATCTTCGAGAAAATTACTCCTTACTACTTGAGAAGTTGGGAGCGTATGCAAGGGTAGCCAAGGCGGCTGTGAGGAAAATGAAAAGAGCTGAGAAGGACCACAGAAGTCTCTTGGTCAGATATAAAGAGGCTAAGTGTGAGATTGAGATACTAAATAGCGAGCCGTTTGAAGCCTATACGAAGGTGAGGTTTCTTGAGCAAGAGGTAGTGCAAGCTCATGCCAAGATAGAGAGAGTCTCCTCCCAGAAGTTAGAAGATGTTATATCATCTCAAAAACCTTCCTCAGACAAGTCTGGGTTGGGATACACCGGAGGAAGCTGCTCATCAACCAAAGTCACCAAAGAAGTAAAGTTTGTGAAGGCAAACAAGACAGTTATAGAAGAGCCCATTCCTGAGAAAGTTAAGGATGTAAAGAAGAAGAATGTGGCTGAGCAACAAATGGTGAATAAGCCCCGAAATCAATCTGTGGTAAAACATAAAGCTAGAGGAAGATCACTCTCAAGATCACAACAAGGTCCTAGAACGGATTATGTTTGTCACTACTGCGGATTGCAAGGACATACCAGACCCAACTGTCAAAAGCTGAGAGTAGACAACAATGCAAGTGCACCTCGGTCACGAGGAAGAAGAAATGATATGAGGTCTTGGGGTGGTGAGCAACCAAGAAGTCAAAACCGTGATTCAGGAATGATGGACGTGATGAAGATGATCGGTGTGTTCACCAATTGCTTGGAAAGCTTCACACGAAGGTTTGACAGTCCTAACTCTCGTACCCGATCCGTCAAGGATATCACCCCAAACGCACGTGACGCGTGGGTGACAAAGGGTACTCATGTATAAGCATTACAACATGTCTATGCATCAATACTTCCCATATTTGTGAATATGCTTGGTTGTGTGCTTCTTGATAGTATTTAGGTTGTTATTGTCTGTGTGTGTTTGTCTTTGGTTCAAATGTTTTTTCATTGTTCTTTATGTTATGTTTTTTATCATTCTTTTACTGCTTTTGTGTCAAAAATCCAAAAACACATAAAAAGTAGAAAATCCAAAAAGTTTGATCACTTTGTTGAGTTTTGTCTCAAAGCATGTTTTGCCTTGTACCTTTGTACTAATGGCTTTGTGCATTTAACGAGCGTAGCTTGTCTCTCATGCACTCATATCATTGTGGAAGAAATTCTGAAATCTATGGGACTGTTGTAAATAGATCTTTAACCTTTTCATGAATGATTAGTGAATGGTTTTGTTGATCTTGAGACATGCATAAACTCATGCCTATATATCTTCCCATTTTTTATTTTTATGCTTAAAAGAGCTCTCTAAATGTAAATTTCCAAATGAAAAGAGATATAGAACTGCAAAAGCTTGTCGCACATACTAGTATTTGACTAGGAAAAAGGGAAAGCGACCAAAATAAAATGTATGATGCTCAAAAAGCTAAAGGCTAACTCATCAATTAAAATATCAAAAATTTCAGGCATCTATCTCTCAATGAGATTTTCTTTGCTCAAAAAGTGCAAATGATATGTTGAATATGGAGCCAAATGAAAAGCTTCAAAGAATTGTTATCAAGTGCTTGTGGGAGGTTATATATGCATGTTTCTATAATTGAGATAGGTCACATTATCTAGTACTAGTTGTGTATGCCTTGATTGAATTGATCATTGAAACTTCACATTGGACTAAGGACTATCTCATTTTTGATATCCACACACAACACACAAGTCTATGTTCAATAAATGTCATATTCATTTGTGTGATTGTATTTGATTAAATGTGTTTTCACAAGCTCAATTTTTGTTGATCAAACACAAAAAAAAATTTTGAGGGTTTTAGTTTGTTTTTGGAAAGTGTTTTGTTTTTACAAAAATGTCAAAAATTTCAAAAACAGTGTTGCCCTATCTTGGCGACTAAGTCGCAGGTAGGTCTAGTCGCATGCTCCAGTCGCGAAGCTCTCTCCGAGATTTTAGCAGGTCACTGGCAGGTCAACATCCCAATTGCGAAAAAGACTTAGAAATTTTTCCAAAATTTGTGTTTCTGCATATTTCGCGACTCAGTGTGGCGACTTGTTCGCGGGTGGAAAGTCCAATCGCGAAGGGTACACAGAGATTTTCGCAGCTCAGATCGCGACTCCCTCACCGATAGATCTTCCAGTCGCGAAAAACACTTAGAGAAATTTTTCAAGTTTCTTATCTTTACAGTGTTTCGCGGCTTACCCTGGCGACTTACTGGTGACTTAACCCAGTCGCCAAAAACGCATGTTTTAAGTTTTGAAGACAGTTTTTAAAATGGTTTTCAGTTTTTCCCTCGAACTTCAATGACTGTTCATTGTCTTCTTCAATTCTATCTCTCACACACTCTGTGTCTCACTGAAAAAGATTCCATTTTTACATCATGTCTTCATCAAACAGTAAGAAAAAGGTATGGGCTATTTCTATCTTACTTCATTGTACTTAGTTCAAGTATTTTTTTTGTGAGAAGTGTTTCTGTTTTTGTTGAGTTTTAATGGGTTCGAACTTTGTTTGAGGGTTTGTGTGTTTTGAGTTTTTGTTGTTCTTGTCTTGCCTATGCTTTGTCTCTCTTTCTTCATGTATGTTTTCATGTGATTTTTTTTGAGAGACTGTGCTATATGATATGGATCATGATTGTGTTGCATCATTCATATCATGTTCTTCATTTTGTCATTTGTGAATTTGTGATTCACTTTGCTCATTTGTCTCTGAGTTGTTACTGTTATTTATCTTATCTTTGTGCCTATGTCTTTTGTCTGTGTTGCTTATGTCCTCTTGGTGTTTGTTTAGTCAATGTTTTGTTGTGATTTTTTGAAATCTTCTGTCACACTATTTAACTGAAACTAATCAATCTGATGTTTGCTTCTTGTGGTATTATATTTTGGTTCTTTTCTGTGTGTCGACTTTGTTGCAGATAACTCGTTGTTCATCTAGAGGCAAAGGCATTGTAACTGATGATCCGCCAACCCCGGTTGCTAAACGGACACAGTTATCGTCTAAGTCATCCAAGGACTCTACCATTGAGAGATTCAGGACTCCTACTGACTCAAAGACCTACACAGACATCTTCAAAGAGTCTACTCCCATTGTGGAAAGAGTTGTCAAGTTTGATACTCTAAGGACAACATTTATCCCTAAGATCTTTGAAGAAAGAGATTGGGCTGACTTATTTGGAAACTTTGAGGATCCAACTGAAGAATTGGTCAAGGAATTCTTCTCAAATGCCAGATACACAGGAGTCGAGTTGAAATGCTGGGTACGTGGAACAGAATTTTCGATAAATGCAGACTCAATTGCTAAAGTTCTTCGCATCACCAGACCAAAAGATGTGGATCGAACTCCATACGATGACCGGGAACTTCAGGCACAAGACATCTTTCATGTTCTTGGGAATGAACATGAAGTGGGAAGCACAGGATCATCTATAAGCACTGCATTGTTTTCACCTGAACTGACAACCTTGAAGCTGATCATGTTCTCCAATCTCTACCCACTATCAAATACTGCCTTCATCAATCTTGGAAGGGCTAAATTTCTGTGTGACCTCATTTCTGGTGTCCCGATTGACATCTGTGCTCATATATTCCAAATCATTGGGAAAACATCGGCTCGTTTAGTAACACGAACAATTCTTCCATTCTGCAGTCTAGTCATGAAGATTGTTCTTAGTAAAGGTGTTAGACCTTCATCAGATGAGAGATTATTGCCTCGTTCTTGACCAATATCCCAGTACTCTCTCCAAGCAAGCAAGAGTCACTCCTCCAAGAAACCTAAGACCGAGCCATCCACACAGGCATCCCCATCTGCTCCTACTATAGTTACTCCTGCACAATCAGCGGTCACCTCGTCTGTTCCTCCTAGTTTCCAAATGCTGAAGCAAAGTTACTTCATCAAAAATGTGTTTCATCGGATTTCTGATTTGGAACGGCTTCTGAACTCCTTTCACAGTCAAACTCAAATGCGTCTCGGAATAATTGAGTTACAACTAGATAACATTTAGCAAAAGCTAGAAGATATTCTTTAGCTATTCGTGCCAAAAAGGGGGAGAGCAGCACACAGTAAGGGGGAGAGAAGCACAAGAATGAAAAGGAGTGTGCATATTGAAAGGGGGAGTTATGTGCTCAAAAAGGGAGGAAACTGGTATAGTTGACATACACTCACACACTTACTTGTTAATCTGTTCACTAGTTATTATGAACTCATGTGTAGATATGGTTCTAACACTTTTGGAAATCGTGTGGTTAACTAGTACTTCTTTAAGTTATTCAGTTTATATAATATGATGTTTTTCGGCATATATTACTTTTTATTTATGGTTTGTACCTGGTACCTTTGTAAGTTGTTAAAGTTTTTGTTTAAGCTTGTACCCATGTTGCTTTTGTAAGTTTTAAGGGTTTGTTCTTATGCACTCTTGTAGGCCTTTGTGGTTTGTGTCATGCTTTATGCAGCCTTTGTGCGTTGTTTAATCAATACTTCTTACCTAATGCTATGCATTCCTTTTTAAGTACTGTCACTCTTGTGCCCGTGTAGGATTTTTCCTAGATGCACATACTTCATGTATTGTGCATTGGTTGAGTGTTGGTCATTCAAGTGATTTGCCCTGTGTTTGTCAACTTGAATGTCCGGATGTTTATTCCAAGTGTGAATGAGCATTGTGATCACTTGGTTATAGTGATTGTATGTTTTGGTCTTGCCATGGTTTATTGCTTTACTCCATTGTGCTTGATCGCATTATGCTTGCTCCGTTTGCATTACAAGT
The DNA here is from genome assembly GCA_032727855.1 of Quercus ilex subsp. ballota. Classification (NCBI taxonomy): domain Eukaryota; kingdom Viridiplantae; phylum Streptophyta; class Magnoliopsida; order Fagales; family Fagaceae; genus Quercus; species Quercus ilex. The sequence continues at coordinate 62,570,229 of CM064912.1, read as the reverse complement.
TTTCTACCTAATTTGAACTTATTGTATTGTTGTGTTTCAGGAGTTACTTGTTCTGATGGTTCTAAAGCTTCACAGATTCTAGAGTTAGGTGTGAGTGAGTTTTCCAACTATTCCTAATTCACGCGTTAAGTCTAGAGTTTGTTTTAGGGTTTTGTCACGGAATAGCCAAAGGGGGAGATTGTAAGGTTGAAATTTATCAACCATCTTGTTGGCTTTATTCCGTGCCAATTTGCTTGTAATTTAAGCACTTAGTAACCCTGTATTTAGGTGGGATTCATGTAAGGGTAGTGTGTGAAGAGAGTGTAAAGAAAAGCTCATCTTTGTGCAAAGAAGTAGAGACTCGCGGCTAGGACTCGCGACTGACTCGCAGCTTGCAAGCCGCCAAATGCTGTGCACGTGAGAAGCATGCGGGATGCTGAAGGGTCGCGCCAGCTATCGCACTACAGGACAAAAGTCCCAGGCTGGCCAGGCCGTTACGTCGCGACTTGAATTCGCGACTTGGACAAGCCGCGAGGTCAAGCCGCCAACCAGCCCTGTTTGGCAAAAAATTTCTCTTCGTATTCCAAACACACACCACTATATATAGACCCTTATACCCACTAAATTGAGAGAGCTTCTAGAGAGAATTTTTGTGAGAGAAACCCTAGAGAAAAACAAGATTGCCTCGTCCCCAATCTTTACCTTAGAGACTCTACAAATTCCTCTACTCTCTTCCTCTCCATTGTCATACTCTTGAGAGGTTATTGACCAAATCCTTTTCTCACCACACCTACGTTTGTGAGAAGGCTCATTTGGTGCTAAGGGAAGCAGTTTGGAAGGAACCAATATACATTGGTTGATGCTATGGTCTAGTAGCGGAATCCGGGAAGCTAAAGAAGAAATAGGTTCGGCGTAACCTCGTTGGAGCAAGAAGCTTGGAGGGCTTAGGTAGTTGGGTAGATTAGGCTTGGAGGGTCTTCTGCTATTCATGTATCCCAACTACATTCTTTAGTGGATTATTTGACTGCTTGGAGGGCGGCGGAGAGGTTTTACGCCGAGGACTTCGGTTTCCTCTTCGATAACACATCGTGTGTTGTCCGTGTGTTTGCATCTTCCTTCCCCTTATCTTTGCCTTATATTTACTGCTGTGGATGTGTTTATATTTGGCTTAGATTGTTTATCGATTCTGTTATAAGCTTGTTATCTTGTTCCGCACATTAATTGTTTTATATAAAGTTTGAATTGGTAATTTTGTAATTTGGGGTCTAAACGTTCAAGGGTGTTTTAGACACATACTGAACTTTCAAACACAAAATGAGGAAATTAGCAGAGATGAAAAAAAAATTACAACAACTAAACTAATTTATGAAATTTACAAATGACAAATTTCTCTAATGAGTCCAAATAGAAATTCTCCATCAAATATTCAAATGAATAATACCCATCATTCTTCCTCACGCCTACACTGAAATTAGAGTTTAGAAGCAAATGATGACCAGGCATGAATTTATTTTGTTTTAAAAAGCCTTAATATTTTTTTTTTTTTTTTTTGTCTTTGATAAGTGAGTCACATTAAGAATATTGATGAAGATATATACATTAATCAAATTAATAAAAGAAATTGCTGTTTTTATTTTCCTCAAGAAACAAAGTAGAAACAGAAATTGACTCATAACATAGATGATTCTGATTTAATTGAAGACTGAGAGGCAAGATTTTTGCTAAAAACAGGAAAGCCAAAGTCTACTCAAGTTTTGTAATGCCGTCAATAACCGGTGGTAATTGTTTTCATTACTAAATTCTTAATCAAATTGTAAAGAAATAGCATATTCAGCTGCAAAATGTTATTTTAAGACTTTTACAATTGAATATTAAACATTTAACCACAACACAATGCTACAAATGCCAAAAGGGCTTCACTTTCCACCAAACAGAAAGATTGCCTTTGTTACCAAAGAGTTGTAGGGCTTTTATATCCTAAATATTAATTACAAAGGCAGGTATCAATTATATAGAGGATTCAAGGGATAACACTAACAACTTAAACAATCATTTTTTTTTAATCCATACTCATCTATGAATTTCTCGTATGGAAAGCTATACCGTCTACCTAAAGTTTAATGTAAACAATGTGTGTGTTTTCTTTAAGTAGCATTCATATTCATTTAGTTATCTAATCAAAAGTTTCAAAAGTGTGAACTTTTATAAAGCATTGAGTTTAAAGTGACTAACAATAAACCTACTGGTACGGATCCTGATCTGGAAAGATTTTGTTTCAAAGGTGCCAAAAAAAAAAGAAGAAAAAAAAAAAGGAAGTCCAGAAACAGTGAAAACTGAATTAATTCTTGGATCTGAAATGTGCATAATTTTGAAGCGTTTTTAATGCTAGAATTAAATGAATTCAAAATTCAGAGGAAGGAAAAAAAAAATCTAACAAAAAAACTGCCAAATAAAAACCAAATCTAACCAAAATACAATAATCAACAAAACATAAATCAATTCAAATTTCAAGGGCAAACGAAAAAAGTACAAATCTAACAAAAATCGGCCAAATAAAAAAAAAATCTAACCAATACAATAATCGGCAAAACAGAAGTTAAGAAATTGAAAAAATAAATGAGAGATTAGGGTAACAGGTAGCCAAACCTTCAACCTTGATTGAGTAATTCCTTTGGAAGAAAACCCAATGGCTTTATCTAGCATAGAAAATCAGTATATTCTGCGATTGGAGAAAAGACAGAATAGAAAGGGAAGAATTATTAGGAAGATGGAATATAATTATATAAACAACAGTGAATGGTATAGAAAGAATAATAAGGCATAAACTATGTAAGATCAGAAATTAAGAATGGAGCCTTTCTTGTTACAGGGAAGGAGCATAAAAGTAGGAGAAGATGGAATTATAGACAACAGTTTTTTTTTTTTCTTTTTTTGAGAAACAAACAAATACAATGAATTTCGTAAATGATCACTCAAAACCAAACCAATCTAAATCAAGCCAGAACTAACGCAAAAATAATTTAAAATGTAAAAAATAAACAACGGGCCAAATTACCTATCAAAGGCATGCTAATAGAAGCCTAACTCAAAACCAAAACTAACTATAACTAAATCTAAACCAATCCAACCAAGAAATTCAAACCTAAATCATATTCAATCCCCAAATTTGAAAACAAAAAGGAAAAAAAAAAAAAAAAAACAATAACTTTACCCGTTACGGTATACGCTTATCTCTGTATGCCTTAAGGACTCTATCTGGTGCGGGCTGTTTCGGCAGGAAAAGCCTAAAATAAGATTGAAGAAGGAAGATAAATGTTAGAAACGAAAATACCCAATGATTTCAATCTTACACTTATTTAATCTCAATGAAGGCAAAATCCCTAATGTTACCACCAAAAAAGATATAGAGGGATAATTTGGAACGAAAGCATCCAAAGAAAGAGAATCAACCCATCTAATTTTTTTTTTTTTTAAAGGGTAAAAGAAGAACCCTAGAAAATTAAGTAAGGGGAACTGCCGGTTTTGAATTCAAAAACATAGAAATATTGAAGATTTAGGATTCTAATTCAAATAGGAAAAGCAATGGTGAGGAGTTTCAATCTTTTAAACTACAAAAACAATATTTGAAGAGGAAGGGAGTACGTTGACCTTCGGTACAAAAAGACAAAAACCATACTAGTGGAGGGTACGGTGGTCTGATGGTGGCAAATCCTGACTTTCTTCTTAGATTTTTCTCTCCACCATCTATGCAGACCAAAGTTCTTTCTCTATTGTTCTCTTTCTTGGTTCTCTTTTTCTTTCTGTAGCGTATGTCTATTTGGGTTTTTATGGTTTTTTTTATTTTTTATAAGCAGGTTGGGTTTTTATAAGACTCTCCCAAAACGGTGCATCGTACAGTATTTTTAATAAGAAACTGTATATGTGGCAGCATTTTAAGGGGCCATTTTTTCCTAAAGTGGCAGCAACTCCATAAAGGCTTCTGCTATTATATATAGTATTAGATTATTCAACTTTTTCCTTTCATGTTTCAAATAAGAAGCATTATCTATGTTTTTATGCAAGTGCAATCTCCTAAAAAATGGTTACATATTGATTTAATATTCTTATTGAAACTCACTACTAACATACATAGTAAAAATTAACACTCTACATTTAAAGGAAAACATTTTTTAGATTTTTCATTTTCCCTAAATTTGTATCTCATTATTGAATAAATTTTACTATTATGTCTTTTTCTTTCCTTCACATTAAGAATGATAAAAATATTGTAATATTAATATTTTATATTGAAAGCTCGAAAATGTGTTGAAAACACAAGAGCTATTTAGACCCCCAAATTAAAGTTACAGCTCGATAGATTTTACACTAACTTAATACTAAGTGCAGAATAGTGTAAATGCGAGCGGATAAACAAACAAGCTACTCTAATCCATAATCATAGCAACACAGCAGTAAAATGGAATGTAAAAGAGTAGGGAAGAAAGATGCAAACGCAAACACAAAATAACACACCGATGTGTTATCGAAGAGGAAACCGAAGAACTCGGCGAAAAACCTCTCTGCCACCCTCCAAGCGGTAATCGATCCACTAGACAATCAATTGAGATACATGGGTTAGCAAGAGACCCTCCAAGCCTAATCTACCCAATGTACCTAAACCCTACAAGCTCCTACTCCAACAAGGCTTCTCGGAACCGTGTCTTGTCTAGCTCTCTGGATCCCGCAACAAGCTCCATGTTGCATCTGCCATCCTTGGCTTCTTCTAATGCTTCCCAGCAGCACCAAAACTTCACTTGACACTCTGAAATGGTGTGGTAAGTGTTTGGGCTATCAACCTCTCAATGGTATGGAAATTGAGAGGTAGGAGTTGAGGAAAAACCACAAGCAATTGTGTAGAAGATTGTGGGTATAACAATCTCTAACTCTCAAGGTGTTTGGCTAGGGTTTTCTCTCTGAAGCACTCCTCAACATTTGTGGGTAATGTGGGTATAAATAGTGTAGGCACAGAAAGTGTGTATCAGAATTGACAATCTAGTAAAATAGAATGTCTCGCAAGTGTCTCGCGGGAAGACCTTACCCGCGAGCTACTCACAAAAACACAGCTATCGCCATCTATCCTAACTCTTTGCATTTCAGCACATGGCTCACTTCGCGGGATGCTTAGTCACGATATACCCGCGAGAACTCCTCATTCTTCAGTTGCTTGAGTCTTCACACTCTCTCTTGCTATCACACAACCCTTACAATCAAATCCTACAATAAATACAGGGTACAAAAGATTGAATGAAATTACAATCAAATTTGGCACGAAATAAAAGCCAACAAAACATATAGTTGTAAATCACAACTTTACATATATGTTGTAGTATAGTCTCAAATTTTATATAATAATTTTCATAGTTGTTATATAAATAATGTTAACGTTAATTAAGACAAATAACAGAAATAAATTTTATTCATTATTTCACTAACAGTGTCTATTGCTTAGTAACGATTGGAAGCAAAAACGACAAGTTTTTTTTTCCCCAAGATTATGATTATATTTTTGTTAAATTGTTACTTTTACCTAATATTTTAAATAGCAATACTTATAAGTTTCTATGCATCACAATAATAATAATACTAAATAATAAAAAAAAACTTTTTAAAAAAGGCATGCAATGCACGGTCTTATCACTAGTATTAGAGTAAAATCTAAGCTGCAAAATTTCCATCACAAAAAATGAGTTCAGCTACATAAGATTATAGGTACTTAAGTGGTTAATTATGATTGGATCTCATATAGAATTAATTATAAGTAATTACGTGTCAAAATCCCATTGCTTCTTAAGGTCATGACTGTACATAAATGTACAAGATAATTCTACTCTTTTTTTTTTATATATATACAAGATAGAAATTCTACTCTAACCTAATCTAAGTGTATATGTGTGTGAAACTCCCTCCTAGAGACTTGAACCCCGGCTCTTACCCCTCACACCTCACAAGTATTTAATACTTGTGGAGTGACCATCGAGCCAAAAGTGCGCAATGGTAAGATAATTCTACCCTTAAAGGTGATGGTGCATGTATATATTAATTATTAATATATATATATATATATATATATTGCAATTTACTATTCACATTTGAACATTTGATAATGAACAATGTAATTATAAAAAAATAAAATAATAATAAAAAATTTTAATAGAACTACAATTTAATGGGTTGTATTTTCTATTAAAAAAAATCAAAGAGTCGTTATATCATCCTTTGTAACTCATAACTCCTCATTTTCTTTAGTATTTGTGTAACTCATGCCTACTTATCTCCTCCAAAAACCAACAAATGAAAACCTTAAATTTTATTAATAGAAGATAATTGCACTATATGTTAACATATAACTCTATGAATTCCAATTACTACAAAAGAATCCTGACAAAGGTATGACTTTATTAGCTTCTCATTCTTTTTCAAGTTATTATATCTTTTCCTTTCCTCATTCTATCAAATTTCTTTTCCTTTTTTAAGTTATTTTCTAATTTCTTTGATAAATTAAATTGATAGAAAATAGCCTATTTTAACGTTGTTGTTGATATTTTTTATAGATAGAAAGTCACCAAGAAATTCAACAAATTTTTGAATCCGAGAGAGAGAGAGAGAGAGAGAGAGACATGGAATTCGTGAGTTTCCCTTCTCTTGCTATTGATGGAGTTCTATTTCGAAACTTCCATTTTAATTTGCGATAAAAGGAGAGGTACAAAGCTTCCCACATAATTTATCCTAATGCTGATGAAGTTCATTATTGTTGCTGTTTTCCTTTGATAATTTTACAATTGCTTTTCTCATTTTTTGTTATATAGCAAATCGAATGCCATTTCTAAATTATTAACTATCGGTGTTGTTAGGTTTTTAGACCCCTTAAAACAACAATTGGATTAACCTACTTTATTTAGCCAAGTGATTAACTTAGTCAAATTATGCAAATCTTGGTTAACACAATCAAATAATCATATCAAGATATAAAGTAGCGGAAAAATAAATGACACAATGATATGATGACCCAGGAAACCACACGGTAAAAATCTGGGGAGAATTTGACCTAGCTATCCTCAAGGTAAACTTGAATCCACTATATGAAAGAATCGAAGTTCATACAAAAGGACTTACAAGCTCCCCACTTGACTTCCTAATGCTACCCACCAATAGAACTTACTGATACGATCACGTGCAAGCTCCGAATCCACGGACTCCTTCTTTCTTGGATTCTCCAATCAGCTACAAGCACCCACGCTTGTTATTCTTTATACTCCAATGGCAGCAACTGAGTTGATCATCAAGATGTTGATATTATCTCTACCTTGAAAATCCTAAGTTTATGTGAAGGAAAGCTCCTCAAGGATCTCACAAGAGATTCACACAAACCACAAAGTATGAGCAACAATACAACTAGAGCAACTCTCAAAACGTGGCTAGGGTTTTGCCTTATATACCTAGGGCAAAAACATAAAACCCTAAACGTTTAATGAGGTAGGGCTGAGTTGGAAATTCTGCAGAAAAAGCATTCTGGCCGACTTTCGATCGATCGAGTCTAACTTTCGATCGATCGAGTCTAACTTTCGATCGATCAAGCCAGGCCGAAATGCACCAATGCATCTGCAGCCTCTCGATTCCAACTTTACATGAATTACACAACTTTGAGCAAGCCTAAACAAGACTAAACATATTGTTTTGATCATGGTTTGCCAACATTACACATTAGAGTTCTAAATACATAAATTCCTAAATCTTTAGAACCTAACAGGTGTGTAGACTTTTTTTTCTTACATTTTTTTGTTGAAAGAATTTATTTATTTAGTTTAACATATTCGTTACAATTTATTTAAACATCTACCAAATATCTATTCTACTAATAATAACAGGATTCCCTATTTATATTTCATAATTTAGCATTCTAAAATATCCTCACACAAATTCTTAAACTGTCTAAAATACCCTCTATCTTTTACTTAAATAATTTTAAATTTAAAAACACAAACAGGTTTAAAAAGTTTACAATTTTTAAAAAGGTTCCTAAGTTTTAGACTTTTTCATTTCCCTTCTCCAATCTAAATTGCCACTTTTTATTTTAAATTCAAATTTTCAAATTTGTTCAACTTTCACGTAGAGAAAGATCCTAAAAATTAGGACATTATCTCTATCTCACTTTTAAACATTATTCCACGTTACTTTATCTCTTTCTTAAATAAATAAATAAATACTCACAGTTATTTTATATATTAATTGTTTTAGATAAGTGACTTTTCCTCTTTGAATTCCAATGCCTCTACATGATAGTGGGGGGGAAAAATCAAGAGTTTTAGTTTCAAATAGTTTCTTCCATTCATATCAACCACTAACTCATGTACAAATAACTAAATAGGAAAAAAAACCTCACATAAAGAAAGATCCGAAGAATTAAGATACTGTCTCTATCTCACTTTTAAACATTATGACGCTAAACCCAAAATAAAAAATAAAAAAGATCCTCATCACGCACATGAAACATGTGTGATAAGGCTAGTGTGTGTGTATGTGTGTGTGTGTAAAGAAAACATTCTAATCAAATTCAAACACAAATTAATAGGGGACTATGTAAAATAACAACAAAAAGTAGAAGAAAAAAAAATTATAATAAGTTGAAGAAAAACAATTGTGCGAGGGCCAATAACTAGTTTTATATATAAAATGAAGTTTTAAATAGAATTGAGTACACCCTACTTTTCTAATCAATTTACTAAATTATCTTAATAACAAATTAGTGTATAAAGCGCTAGAGGTAGGCATCTATGTTCATGTGATAAAACGTTTATCAGTCTCTAATACTGATAGGCCAAAAACGTATTGACCCCTTGTGATGAAATTAATTGATTAATTAACCAAGTTTATTAATTAATCAAATTAACATGCAAAGCGTGATAGCACAAACAAATCACCAATTATCTGAAGTATGCAGTGAAAAATAAATTAACACGGTGATTTATTTACGAATGGAGAAAACCTACATGGCAAAAACCCCACCGGGTGACTTTAAGGTCACCACTCCTGAAAATCCACTATTATCAAGTAAAGAAATCTCAATATCTTATACCAACCTACAGTTGAACCCTTACCCCAATACCCAATTGGACTTGTTCAATAGTGACAATCTCTCCCTGTAATGCCCAGCACCCAATACATGACTAACCAATTGCGCGGATCCCAGTACGCGACTTCAAACACCAACTAGAGAAAGTTGTTGGCTGCAAAGTTCTTCAGTTCATCACACAATCAAGATCCAGAAGATGTTTGGTCACAAAACCCTACAGTGTACAAATACAGCAACTTCTTCACAAGAAAGATGAACTAAGGCAAATTCTATCTCCGGTCACAATTTGCTTAAACAAACTTTACTCAACACTTGTGCAACTTGTGTCACCTTTGACAGCCCTTAAAATAATCATTTTATATGTCTAGGGTTTTAAGAAAAGAAAGCTCAAACACATAATCACGGATTGGAATCAAAACAGAATTGAAATTCTGTTTTTTCATAAACCTCGACAGATACCCTATCTGTCGAGCTACTGTCGAGCCACGAGACTGGAACAGCTCTTCAAGCTCAACAAATGATTAGCTGTCAAGCTTTAATGACAGGCACTTTTCAGACTTAAATCTTGGACAGACTTGCATGGCTTCAACACTTGATCTTGAAAAAAAGTTTCTTGAAGTATTAAACAAATCCTAGATCTACCTAATTACAAGTAAAGTGCGTTTTGTCAAAGGATTAGCCAATTACATAAAATAATGACATATGTTCCTAACAAGTGAATCACATATGTCCTAACCAATACTATTGTTAATTATAGGCCAACAACAATGGATTTGGAGTGGCTACCAAAAAAAATGAAATTTGGATCCCATGTAAGTTTGTTAAGTATCTTTTGATTGCTTGCAACCTTAATTTTGGCTGACTTAATTGGTTGTCAGAAGATTCTTATTTATTCTCTATCAATCATGATTATTGTGTTCATAACAATATTCATGTAGGTTTATTTTCTATCATTTTTACCTTATGTATATTTATTTACAAATGCATTAGGCATTTCTACAATTCTCATCATCCTAAACTCTGAGGTTTATCCTTCAGAGTTTTAGGTGTTGGGTTGGTAGCAGTGAGCAGATCTCTCAATAACATTTACTATAGCAGTTTGTATTATTACATTAAGCTAATTATATTTTGTTTCTTTCATACACTATAATTAAGTTAATTCTTTTGGGATTGCATTGTGGTATAATTTATTTATATTTGTTACAATTGATCTATATTTTTACAAAAAACCTGCAACTACTTCTTCTTTTTTAATCTATTAACCTTCATATTTGTATATGGAAAATTTTGATTCATAAACTCACTTCTTTCTTACATGATAGATAAAAATATAAGGACTAGAGTTTAGAAAAATAAATTTAGAGTTAATTATATGTTTAAACATATGTTTACACAAAAATACACCAATAAAATGTCAAACATAACTATAACAGCTAAAAGGAGAGAAAATGAGTTAACACCTTAATTCCATTTTACTATCATTACATTATAAAAAAATAAAAATAAAAAGTCTATTGACATTTATTTATTATAAAGTATTAAATTGAGTAACAAATTATTGAATAGAATAATAAAAAAAAGTCGAGATTATAGATTTTTATTCTGATATCTTACCTGCTTATAGAAAAAATGAAGCCTATATAGACCAATGTTGGAACTTAATTTTCGCTAACTTAGTTGGCCGTATGAAGATCCTTGTTTGTTCGCTATCAACCATAATTATTGCATTGATAATTATATTCATGTTCGTTTATTTGTCAATTGTAGGTCTGTTTCTATCATTTTTCACTTATGTATACATATTTTCATATGCATTAGGCTTCTCTACTGTAACAATCATTCTAAAATCTGAAATTTATCCTTCAAAGTTTAGGTGTTGAGTACTAGACGGCAACAATAGTTATTTATTTAAGCTCCAAGTATCTGTTGTTGGAGTGGAAACAATCAACAATGCTTCTAATTACTTTTACTATAGCAATGTATAATATTACATTAAGCAAATTATTTTTCCATTATTTTATGCATTTTGATTAAGTTAATTCATGGTATAACTTATTTATATTATTACAAATGATCAATTTTTTTCGAAAATATTACTTCTATTTTTTTTTTTTTTTTACCCTGTTAACCTTCATTTTTGTATACTATTATTTACCCTTTGTGTGCTATAATATTCTCTAGGAATCTACTTAGCACATTCAAATAATGAAAGTGTTTTTCAAGTGAATGAAGGAACAATGTGCTAAATTTTGGTTCATAAACTAACATCTTTCTCATATGATAAATCAAAAATTATAAGGATCATAGTTTAGAAAATAAAGTTATTGATTATATGTTTAAACCTATGTTTACACAAAAATACAACAATAAAATGTCAAACATAGCTATAAGCTCTACAAGGAAATGAGTTAACACCTTAATTCTATTCTACTATCGTTACAAAAAAAGAAAAAATTTATTAACATTTATTTATTATAAAGTATTAAATTGAGTAATAAAGTATTGAATAGAAAAAAAATTTGAGATTAAGGATTTTGTTCAAATGTCGCCACTTAATGAAGTCCAATGGACAAATGTCGTCACTTAATTTTGGCTGACTTAGTTTGCCATATGACAATACTTTTTTTTTTTTTTTTTTTTTTTGAGAGTCAACCATATGACAATACTTGTTTGTTCACTATCAACCATAATTATTAAATTGATAACTATATTCATGTAGGTTTATTTGTCAGTTAAGGGTTTGTTTTTATCATTTTTCGCTTATGTTTACATTAGGGTTTTCAACTATACCAATCATCAATTACGAAATTTTCCCTTTTAGTTTGGGTGCTGGATTGGCAACAATTGTCAATGCTCATAACTACATTTACTATAACAGTGTATAATATTACACTAAGATAATTATTTTTCCATTATTTTATGCATTTTGATTAAGTTAATTCGTTTGAGATTGCATTCTGGTATAACTTATACATATGGTTACAAATGATCTATTTTTTTTAGAAACTATTACTTCTATTTGTTTTTTTTATATTTACCTACTAACCTTCATTTTTTTATAATATTATTTATTCTTTATGTGCAAACATATTCTCTAAGCATTTACTTAGCACATTCACATAATGAAAGTGCTTTTCATGTGAATGGAGGAAAGATATGGTAAATTTTGGTTCATAAACTTACATCTTTCATATGATAGATCAAAAATTATAAAGATCATAGTTTAGAAAAATAAAGTTAGAGTTAATTATGTGTTTAAACATAGGTTTACACAAAAATGCAACAATAAAATGTCAAACATAACTATAATCTATCCAAGGAAATGAGTTAAGAACTTAATTTCATTCTACTATCATTACAAAAAAAATATATTAAAATTTATTTATTATAAAGTATTAAATTGGTTTCTCAAAAAAAAAATATTAAATTGAGTAAGAAAGTATTGAATAGAATAAAAAAAAATGAGTTCAGCTACATAAGATTATAGGTACTTATGTGTTTAATTATGACTGGGTCTCATATAGAATTAATTATGAGTAATTATATGTCAAAATCTCATTGCTTCTTGAGGGCATGACTGTACATAAATGTACAAGATAATTCTAATAAATAACTAGGGATTTTGGAAACCTAATTGACTATATTCAAAAATAAATAAATGATTACTTAAATTCTAACAACCCCTAAATAACTCTTAACATAATCTAATTTTAAAGTGCCTTAAAAACAGGTCTAAGACTGGTCATTATCCTAAATCTTATCTAGAAAATTGAGCAAAATCGAAAGGAAAAAAAAATAAGGGAGGATGAATATTGGAGTTTATGATTAGTGTCGGTTAGGGGTGTCAATATTTGACACAAACTGTAAACATGACATAGGTTTTTACAAGTTAGAGTTGGACTTCACTTGGTTTGGGTCATAAACATGTCAACTCGAAAGTGACACAATAAGAAACGTGTTATAAGCGAGGAAATCTGCATAACCCATAATAGACACGTTTGATACGCTAATTTATTTGTGTCAACCCGAAATAACTCATTTAACACAACTTGTTTAACTCGTATAACAAATAAATATTCATTTTATTTTAAATTTTTCAAATACCTTTTATATCCCCCTATATTTTAAACTAAAAAAGAAAAGTGAGTGCTTACAAAAACTTATAAGTGATATAATTGTAAATTGAAACTTTACAAATCCTAGATCTAAACCGTACAAACCCTAAATATCTAAAGCTTCTTATAAATATCTAATTTTATATTATTTTTGTTGAACTATATTATTTTGAATATGGGTCAAAGTCTTGAAGTGTATGCACTACTTTTAGAATACAAAGAACTTATTTTTATATGGATTTTATATTTAATATTATGCGGGTTGAAATGAGTTGTGTCACATTCGTGTCAACCTAACACGACATGTTTATTAATTAAACATGTCAAGTAGGTCAAGTTAGGGTTGAAAGGTCTTGACACAATTATTAAATGGGTCGGGTTCGGGTTGAGTCATTTAATCGAATACCCCTACCTCGACACGACATGAATACGACACGCTAATCCAAATTGATACCCCTAGGTCAACACACAGACAATATCGATTAATCAAGAGTTCGAGCTCGTGACTCGATTTTCTAGTTTCAACCTTGATTTTTTGTCATGCACTCTGAAGTCTTATCTTATCAACATGGGGGATAAATATGAGTTGGGATAGCCTTGAAAATGAAGAGCTGTAATAAAACTTCACCATTTTGAGTTCTTCAAATCCAAGCCAACCCCACCAACTCCGCGGAACCCCATCACTCTTCCTTGTCCCTCTAATTGATGCCCATTTTTTGTGAGGAGTCTCAAGTCTAGGATTTCTAAATTCCATTTTTGATTGTTGCCGTGTATTAAATAACAAGAAGGGGTGAGCAAGCGAATCAAATATTTCTTAAAATATTTTTCTCAAAAGAAGGTTTTTATGGACTTGGCAGTGGTGATTGGTCGGAATTGGCGGAATTGATGGTGTCAGCAACAAGTTGTAAGAGTTGCCGGTGAAGGTTGTGGTGGAACCTGGTGGTGCCTTAGTCTGTTGAGTTTTTCTGTTTTTTTATTTATTTTAGGTAGTGAAATAAATGGCACAATTCTAAGATTTAATTTAATAGGTGAACATGAGCTAGAATGTGTTACAAAAGATTAATGTTAGAAAATTTGTGGTTGGGTACAATGTTAAAAGTTGAGGATACCCATATCTTTTGAACATGAAAGAAATTATGATTTGGGCCTCTTTTGGTTTTCAGGAGAAAGGGTTGTTATTGTGAAGAAGACAGTAAAACGAGAAGCGAGAGACAGAATTGTAGCGGATGAGATAAAATGAAGGGAATGAAGAGTTTATATAGAGGTCATGAAGCTCCTAGGAATGAAATTGGGGTCATTATTTTCTTTGAATAGTTCACTTTTGTTTCAATATCCACAATCGTTTGGCCTTAACCCTATGTTCGTAACATCTTTTAGTTGGTGGCATCAATTGCCACAAGTTTTATCCCTTTTCATAAGGATTAGTTTGCCAACTTTTTTTGAATTACATCTTTTATTTTGTGCGCCAACATTACCTACCCGAATAATTAATTGCTTTTAACTTGAACTCTCAATATGTAAAGTTTAACTCAATAAAATATTAGAGAGAGAGAAAAAAAATATATCCGTTTATGCAATCCACTTTTTGAGCATCTATATAAAATAAATAAATTTGGTACATACCTTATGTAATACATCAGATTCCGCAATTAAATTCAAAAATTAAATTCAAACACTTGGTTATTTTTAATTTAATTGTATTTAAAAAAGATAATACTAATTATTTCTTATTGGTTAATGGAACCAAAGATTTGAATTTTATTAGAAAACCTAATATTAAGTTTTACTTTTCTTTTTTCTTTTTCTTTTTAAGTTTTTCATCTACAAAATTGCAGTTTCACATCCATCAGGTGTATGAGTATTTTGTCTAGGAAGACCCTAGGGAATCACTTATTAATAAAACTCGAGGGAAATTAATTCCATATTTATTTGTCTTGTTTTGGTAAAAAAATCCAAGTTGATTTAAAACCAGGAAAACACTTGTTTGGGAAAAATCAAGTTCTATGTTGATTTATATTAGGGAATAATTTTTTATTTCTAGAAAACGTCAAATTCTATGCCATTTAATCCAAGTTTATTTTGTCAAAACCAAATTCAATATTGGTTTATACCAGAAAAATTTTGTTTTGGCAAAACCAAATTCAATGTTAGTTTCGATAAGAGTAAACATTTTTTTTGGTAAAATCAAATTCCAAGCAGGGGAAATATCAGTTTTGGCAAATCCATATCCCATGTAGTTTTATACCAGCAATACTATATTGGTTTATACCGAAAACCTTGTTTTGGTATTACCAAATTCCCTTTTTGGTTATACCAGGAAAAATTTTGTCACCAAAACCGAATTCCATGTAGGCTTATACCGGGAAAATTTTAAGATTTTTAAGAAAAATCAAATTCATGTTGCTTGATCCAATTATATTTTGGTACAACAAAATTCTATATTGCTTTGTAACATAAAAAATTGTTTTCATATAACAGGATAAATTTTCTTTTGATGCAACCAATTTCCATGTTGGTTTACACAGGGAAAGAACTGTTTTGGTAATAACTAAAATCCCATGTAGATTGATTCCAGGAAAATCTTGTTTTGGTATATCCAAATTTCATGTTGGCTTATACCAGGAAGAATAGTTCAAAACTCAATCCCAAATGAGATGCACCGGTTAGGTGCTGCAAAGAGTTCAGAACTACATTATTGTAACACCTAGACATATAGAGTAGTTGCCAGTTCCAATTAATTGTTATCACATATAGTGTCAGGTTCACCTTCTCAAAATAAATAAATAAACAAGAGACAATTGATAACCTCTATCAGCTCTGCACTACTCTGCATCAATAGAAGAAAACTGCAGTCAAGGAGTACAGAGATGAGCTTTGGCAAAAATCAGGGGACATATGTAATGCATAAATAACAGGTAGATACTCTCATCCAGGTACAGTTTTTGGAAAGTGATATCATAGCTATTTAAACTCGTCAAAAAATAAAAATCATACAGCTTTTTCTGATCTCCCTATGATTGTTCTTTTTTTCAAAATTCATATAGCTTCTCAATCCATCCTAGCCGGAAATTTTTCAAATGTTAGGGCACCTCCAAGATGTAATCAATTTGTAAAATCTTCACAAATTTGAAAATGACAACAGAAGTCAATTAAAAACTGGTAAAGCACTGCCAACTGCGGTATAAAATATCAGAAGCAGAGATGAAATATAAAATATTGAGGTCTCTTTGTGGTATCCAGAGTAAAGTCAAGTTTCCCCAAAGAGATTTTTTTTTTCCCAGGTTGTTTAGTAATTTAAAGAACATACACATTATAGCCGTCAAAGAGGTTCTGCTGTTCAATTTTTACTGATATATAGGAAGTTCACATGCCTTCTAGTTCTGGCTGCTTGAATGCAGGGATAAAGAAGTAAAAAAGTATGGATTTACATTTTATTTTTATTTTTTTAAAAGAACTTTTTTTAAGTACATCAAAATTAATTATTTTATGTATTGGAAGAATTTGAAAACAATCCTAAAAGATCCAAACCACTTTGCATTAGATTTAACAGTGGCCTTAGGCTTTGGTTGGAAGGACAGAAGAGTGAAAGAAAAGAAATAAAAAAAGAATGAAAAATAAAATAAAAAAGATAGGAAATAAGAGATTAATATTTTCTATCATAAATGTTTGGTAGGAAGGATAAAAAAGTACAAAGAAAACAAAGCAATCTTATATTATTTTATCCTTGTATTGAATTGTTTTTAACAAACTAGAATGATAAAGATATCAAATCACCCATGTAAGACATTTTCTACCCTATTTTCCTCCTATTTTGGGAAGATTAAAACTGTTGGGCCCAGATAAAAAATAATCATCTCTTTTTTTTTTCCATTCTTCCACTCTCATATTCTAAACAAGAGAAGATATCAAACATCTCTTGATCCTTCCCTAACCTGTCACTCTTCCAACCCTACCAAACGCACTTGAAAGTCTAAACAAATGTCAAAGAGAATAATAAGCTTCTTAAGAAATAAAAGTTGTAGTACCTGGATAAGAATTTTTGTTGTATTCTACAGTAATTTAATTTTTTTATTATTTTGATCTTTCTTCTTGATTTTCAAGTGGGAGATACGTACCTGAAGATTTTTGAGAACATAAAGTAATATCCAACCAAGCCCAAGTGAATTGTTTTCAGCCGACAACCTTTAGTTAGGCTGTTGCAATTATTTAATAGTTCTGAAGTGAAGGGAAATGTTATCAGAGTAAAAAATATAGTAAGTAGAACAGAAAGCAAAGAGCTTGACAAAGAAGTAAAGAAACAGGGATTATGATGCGTAAGAACACAAGGAGAAGTTATATGAAACGACTAGATCATTCCAATTTCCCCTTCGTTACCTGGCTTTTTGATGCTTGCGACTATCAAAAAGATCTCCATTTCCTTCATGCCTCCTCTTCTGAATCAACAAATAAAAATAGGTATTTACAGTTATTTGAGTGCTTTCAAGAAACACATTAAAATTTAACTTCATGTTAAAGTTAGGCCACTCCTTAAGTTGAACCAGTTCTGGAAGTCCATAGAAGCACTAATGGTTTAATTTATAAGAGCAAACAGGAGCCAACCACAATCAATGAAATTTGATGATGTTATTGGATCAACTTAAGATAATTTTGCATTTTTGGAAATTTTACTGAATAATTTTTAAGAAACAAAATATAGGGTCATTTTTTAATTATTAGAAAGTAAATGGATGAGGTGAGGATCAAGAAGATCTTAGGTCCAAGACTTGTCATGCTAAAAATGAAAACACAAATAAATTTTTTTTTTTTTAAAGTAGTTTAAAGAGATTTTTTTACTTTTTAAAAATTTTGGGATATTCACATTTTAACTATAAGAATTCATGATGCAACCAAACAAGGAAGAAGACCAATCCCAGCTTAAGTTTATGCTACAAACTACAAATGCTACTAGGTAGTAATACAATCTAATGAGGATATGCAAAAGATGGTGACTGATAACCTATCCTTACATAATATGATCCCATTATTCATCACCTAAAATAAAATGTTATCATCCAAAATGAATAAAATATTGATTTAGGCCATGGCATTCATAATATGACAAGAAAAGGGATGTTATGGAAACCTTGTCTTGCTGTTTCAAATCAAGATGTCCATCTCTATTTTTATCCTTATCATCACTCTTGTCTTTGTGGCGGTGTTTGTACTTCTTATGATCCTTATCCTTCTTCTTGTCTTTGTCCTTGTGCTTCTTATGCTTCCTCTTCTTGTCTCTGGAGTCATCATTTGACTTCGCCCCTGCACTAGGCATCCCCTTCTCAGCCTGTAAACACCATTCAATATGACAAGACCATATGTTACAGAATTCGCAACACAAGAACGGCACATTCATTCTCAAGTTCAGAAAGCTGTCATTGTCCAGCTTAAGGCAATTACAAAGTAAAGACAAAATTTTAACACGTTATACATCAGAACAGGCCTTGAGCAACACCTCACCCCACTCTCCTTCCCCCAGGTAACACTTACTAAAAATAAAAAGACAAGGTTAGAAATAATAATAGAAACACAGTTCAATGTAACATAGGTCTTACATCAGTAAGGTAGACAGGAGTTGTCTCTCTCATCTGAAAGGCTTCCCACAGTGCATCCAAGTCAAAAGGATGTATATGGGCATTCCTCTCTCTCAAATAGGAAATACTCTGCGAGAGCTGATCTAATTCCATCCCTTCTCCTCTCCTAATTTCCGTGTCTCCGACCACATTGCGTAGATAATGAGTCTGCGACACTGATAAAGGAAGTGGTCTCTTGCAAAAGAATTCATGATGAGGCCACAGCTTATACTGATTTATGAGATCAACAGCACCACTAAGTTCCCTAGGCCCTGATTTCCAAAAAGAGCCTTGTTATACGAAATGTGATGAAAACTGAACTTAAAAGAGGAAGGAGGGTAACTTGAATGGCAAAAAATAATCCTTTTTTTTTCCAGTAGCACAATCGCTTAAACTACTCTAAACATGATACCCTGATTTCTGCATTGTGTTCTTCCATCTTTGAGGTGGTTTCAATGTCAAAAATTATGTATAAGAGAACAAAGACTCTATAAATAATGCAATAACATCACTTTTTGTAAATCCCCATGCACAAGACCAATCAAATAAGGAGCTTGCAAAAGTTTGTTCCCCATACTCTCCACATCCTCAAATGTATGGCAAATGCGCACTGTCCATATGATCCATATCAAGCATAAGGAAGCCATGTTCCAAATAACTGACAAGTTCTTACTCAACCAAACATAAGATCCATCACATTCCCTGAGGGACTTAATTTGATCCCAAAGGATCATTAAAAAATAAAATAAAAAACTCCAGTCTTTCGGTTTAGGTTTGCCTTAATGTAACACTATTTAGAATGGAATTGTTAAGAGGACAGAATGCCAGTTGGCAAGCTGGAAAATATATAAGGATGAACAGTGACATTGATAAAAAGCACCCTTCTGAGTTTACCCACATATTTCATGTTTTCTTTTCGCTTGCCTACATCAATGGCAATTAAAACTTGTGACACAACAAGAGACTTTTTGTGGGATGGTGTTGGAGATGAACTCAAATTTCATTGGGTGAAATGGAATCAAGTGTGTAGCCCAAGCCAATATGGTGGGTTAGGCATCAGGGATGACAGGTTTTCAACCAAGCAGTATTAGGCAAAGTCTGAAGACACGTGGCAAAGAGAGATCAACGATGGAGGAAGGTTGCAGTTCAAAGTTATTAATGTGCTCCAACAATGTGGGAGTGCAGAGGTATATAAGTGACAGAGGGTGGGGTTTGGTCTCCAAATTCACTCGGTAGGACAGTTTTCAAATCCAGCTTTGGTATGACTTGTAGTGTAGCAATAGGCCATTAAAAGATGCTTACTCAAGAGTTATTTCATACTGCAATTGAAAGGAGATTGTTCAAACGCAAATATTTTTTTGGTCTCCAAACTTCATTAGGGAAATTCATGATTAATCAGTGTCTGTAATTTCTATTTTGTACTTATTGTTTCCAACTAAAGCCCACAGGAATTAATAAGAAAAGACAGTATGGTATTCTTCTAAAACAATGAGAGAGGAGGGTTTCGAACCTCCTCTCTCATTGAGGAGGTTCGAAATAGTGTGTTTTTTTATTTTTTAGTTACAACAATGAGAGAGGAGAGTTTCGAACCTTGGTTCTCCTCAAACGATACCACTAAGCTACAAGACTCTTGATCAATTCATAATATAGTGTGTTAAAGAAAGGAGGCGAGAATTTACTCTATACTTGGAGTATCTTGCAAGTAAAAGTACCAGTTTCACTTGGATTGTAGCTTTAGAAAAATCCTCTGACGGTGGACAATTTAAAGAAGCAGAACAAAATAATAGTACGTTGCATGTGTAAAAAATTTAACAGTACAGAAAAACCATTGTTAAAAAATTTTGGACGTTTTTTATTTTCCTTTTTTCACTTTTTGGGATTGTGTCATGCCTCACTCTCATAGTAGTATGAGTAGTTGGTTTGTTGGAGACACAGAGGAACATCATGATTTGGAATGCTATGCCTTGGCTCTCATATGGTATATTTGGCAACAGCAAAATACTCATACATCTGAAGGGTGTGAAACTGCAATGTTAAATATGAAGGTTATACGGTGCCTCATGAGTGGATTGCAGAAACAGATATTTTTCTTCTTTATCGAATATGTTAGATTTCATAGGGTTGAAATTTAGATATCAATAGTTTTGTGTTACTCTTGTATACCTCCCGTCACATGTACTAGGGTGGTGCACCCTGTTCGAATATATTTAATTATTTATTAAAATATAAAGAAAAAAAATAATCAGAAAAAAAATAAATTTTCAGAAACGTAACTGGAGCAACCAAAAAGGCCTGTCTTAAGCCTTTAAGGTAAACTCCGCTACAACCACAGTGGTTACCCACCGCGGGGGGGGGGGGGGGGGGGGGGGGGGGGTTGGTAATTACCTTACCACCATGTCATTTATACAAGCTAATATTACTGAATAAAAAACTCTCTACAACAGTAAATCATTTTGTTTTCCTTGTTTATAGAATGAATATATAATATATATTCAGTAAAAGCTTGAGTCACGCATACAGAATGAATACTGAAGTCTAACTCAACTATCAATTAATAATTAAAAAACAAGGACGCATTCACAAAATAATTTCTAGTATAGAAACATTTGAATATGTTTGAGTTATTGCCTTCTCAAGGATTCCAAGTTCCAAGTGACCATTTCAAGATCAGAAGGTTTATGTGAAACTCGCATTGCTATATCACTGCGTTTAAACCTCACAAGATACTCTTCCCAGAGTGAAGCTCTGATGAACAGTGAATCAAATAAAAAATGAAGATTTCAACAAAATAAAACAAAAAAGATGAACCAACATATAAAGCAAAGGGCCTTGTTTCGTATCACAAAGAGACACAAAAGCCTTATACCATTTCTCAAGTACATCAATACCTAGATTAGCCCCCTGAGCAAGACAGTTTTTAGAGCAGCAAAATAAGAATGGGTTCACCTGCCACCACCCTCCCCTCCCCAAAAAATAATAATAATACTCTATTCAACCATAGTCATTCCAGAGAAGACATCAATGAGTCAGAATGGGCTACTAGGTCATTATTCCAAATGTGGGTCAGTACATCATACCATTAAGTTAAAAGTTTTTCGTATGCTAAATAACCAAAAATAATCAAAAGGACAAAGTTTAGATTCAAACCCTCCAACCATTATGTGGTGATTCATAAAATATCCATATGTATTATTTAAACAAGTCACATGACATTAAAAAAGTCACATGAAAAAAAACTACACATCTATAGTCTCTTTAATCGTCAAATAGTGGGTTGAAGGAAAGATAGCTCCAAACCAGTTTGGAGATAAAATTTTCCTAATCAAAATTGTGTAAGTTTTAGAAAGATCAAAGGCAGCTTACTTGTTAGGATTACATTTGATTTAAACCACTTAACAAGTTGAGTTCAACAATTCCCGACACCAACTTACTTTTAAACTTGACATCAGTTCAATCCAAGTTGGGTACCACCTTTTAGCTGAAACCCATGGCTGGACTGCACTGTGACCAGTTCTAGCCGAGTCAATTGCTTGTCCAGTCCATCATAAGAGGAAAACTGGCTTACTTGCCAGGTTATACAGGACAGCCTAGGAAATTCAGACATTAGAGTGTCTTGCAAAGGAAAAGTTGTGGCGTAAGAGTAGAAAAGCAATCAAGGGGCAATTTTGATGGGCATATTTTGTTAAATCAGCAACAAAAAGAGCCATTGCAGAGAGGCCTTAACAGAGCCAGCAAACGATTAATGAGAAAGAATAAAATGAAGGAGAGAGGCAAGAAACTGGTCAAACTGCACCCACACTCAAATCCTCAAAATTCCATACTTCAATTTTGAAAAGTTTGAATAAAACTGACCAAATCTTAAAAACTAGTAGATGGCAAGTAACAATCTTCCACTGATTTTTTATTAGTGAAAAACTTCCACTAATTTAGAAACTAATAAGGCTAGAATCCTAACCAATTCAAAAAGGTAAAAGACTAGCTAATATCTAATAATTAAAGACCAAGAAAACACACCTTTGACTGCTAGAAAAACTGTTGACTCCTGAAAACATAAACTTGAATGCTATGCAGGACTTAAGCCCATCAAACATTCCATGAGGCCCAATGCATAAAACCCTAAATTGGCAAATCTAAAAGTCACATTTTTTTGGCAGATACATCACTGGGCCACCAGTTCCCCAATCCAATGGGCAAGGCCAACACAGGGTTAAAACCATGTATTGAAAATGACAATCGAACTTATCTATAAAAAAAAAAGGTCAACCGAATAAGTAGAAAACCATTAAAAACTACTGAACTCTAAGGTAGACACGCTATTCCCCCTCTATCTTGGTTCAATAAAATTTTCCATTAGCAGATTGCGGAGAATAATTGAAATATGAAGTGGCTTATGCGTTCGAAGGCCTGGAAAGTTCAGGGCTTGCTGTGAAATATTGTTTCCTACACCTTTTTTATGATTGGATAACTCCTCTAAGTAGTCTTTCACTTACACATCAAAAAAAAAAAGTATTCTTTCACTTACTAGTTTTATGGACTTTATTGATTGCTCTACTTTTTTATATTTGTTTTAAACCACCAGCACATATCCCATGTGCTGGGGGTTGTCTTTTTTTATATTTAATAAAGTCTGTCTTACTTATCAAATATGTATATATATGTGTGTATATATATATATATATGAAGTGGCTGATGACTTTCATTAAAATCAATTATCTTTTAAGTCCATGTCACTTGAATTTTTAAGAGCCATCCACCAGGGAATCTAAAGAAAACAAACAACTTATATGTGCAGGAAGAATTGATAGGTCATTTAAAACCTTCAAAAGCCTTGTTCTCAAAGCAAAGAGAGAAGTACTCAAGCTTCTTCTTCTTTTCTTTTCTTTTTTTGAGAAATAGAGAAGTACTCAAGCTGATATCAAAAATTTAGCCACTAATTACAGCCTATTTATACCTAGTAGGTATGATCACATATTCTGCCAAGACATAATTAAGAAAGGGGGATGAATAAGATGAAGAATCAATAGAATCTCCACCAGTAAGTATGGCAGAGGCAGTATTCATCCCATTGTTGCTCTATTGTGGAGGGCATCTCAAAAATATCATTTTAAAATAAATTATTTCCACAGTCTCCTCATATTAGTTCTTTTTCAAAAGTTCAGAAAGAAAATACCATATTTATTTTCAAAAAAAAAATTATCATATCTAAAGTATTTAATATCAACAGGAATTTAACTATACAAGTAAAACAAAAAACCAGATAAGCAGCATAATAGCATCTTACCCCTTCCAAACTTTCTACCTTCAAGATCCATTCCTGTAATGTCAGAACAACCGACAGCTTTAGTTCATTAGTCAATATCGCTGAAAAAATATTAAAAGGGAAAACACACATATATACACACACACATACGCATATCTAAATGATATCAAGTATATGCCAGTCCAAATTTAGCCTAGAAGTCGAATTACTCAAACATGGTCAAATACATTTGAGCATATGTATTTCCATGAAATTCTCAGATGGTAAGACTTATAATTCATTTTATGATTGTGCCACCAAAACATCTGCCAAATTGGTGTGGAAAAAAAAAATTGGTAAATATGTATGTAGATTATATGTAATTAGCTAAGCTTAAACCTGACTCTACATGGCTTAACTCAGAGATTACTTCTAGATATATCAAAAGTCCTATATCGTTGGTTTAAATCACCTACAAAAGAAAAGAAAAAAAATAGCTTCTGGTCCTTATACCATCCAGAGGTGGCTTAACCTCCAGTCCTCCACAAATTTGAAGATCAAAATATGAATGACCAATGTCCATAGTAAAATAATTTCATCAATGTTGAACTACTTCCTAAGTAAAGTTTTTGATAAGTAAACAAATTAATTATGAGCACAAAGGGGCCGAACATGCGGAGTACATAATAGATACACCATGAATTCAAGAAAAACAAAAGGATCTAAAGATTATAACAAGTTTGAAAAAAAAAAAAAAAAAAAAGCTACTAGCACATATCCAATCATAAAGAGTCTTCAAAAGTAGAAGCTTCAACTCTTAAGTTGTTTTCTAACTGCCTGGATAAAGTTATCATGAAATTATTAGACATATTCAAAACAATCATAATCTAATCCCTTCTTTTGGTGCCACAGAGAAAGAGAATTTGATACCCACATGAACTGATAGGGATAGATGACCATGTAATCAAGGTTTTCATTAATAATGATTCGTACAAAGCTTACCGATAAACAACCCAACACTATAATATAAATATGAAGTACACAAAAATCTATTTCTTAACCTAGGAGAACACTTGAAACAACAGCCCTAATAACAAAGAAAAAATTCGATGTTTAGAGAGGCTTGATTTCGACTAGTTGGATATCTAAATTACATTAGGCACAATATTGCTATGAGCGAGTTGAAATCATTCAAAGAACCTCTAAATTAAAACACTAGAAATCCTGAACCCCCTTAACTCGGTCATCATTTTGTTCAACCTTCATCATCACTCATCACCATCCTATACTAATTCTTCTTGCTTTTTTCTTTAAAAAAGTGTATTAAAATCAGTAAAAGACAACACACATTTCTATTTCTCTACCTACCATGCTTTTCAAAACTAACACAAAAAGTGTCTTGTTTTATTCTTAACCCCCACATATGCCAACGACCAAAGATACAAATGACACACCTATGAAGTATACAACCATCTCTAACAAAACACTGTTAAGTTCCAACACAATTACACAACCAAACCACATAATAATAAAACCCAATATCCACAAAAACATGAAAAACCAATTGAATTGCTGAGAATTAATGTTTCTCGTTAACAAACAAACCATTGTAAAAACATATTCCACTTACAAGGAAATCAGATAACACACTTATAACATAAACCACAATAATCTATGACTATGAGAATGACCCAACAAAAATTATTGAATACCCATTAAAAAAAAACATGTATATGACCAAACTAAAGCTTCAAAACAAAAACCCAAGTCTCATAGTTCCTGTTATTGGCTTCGATTGATTCTTATAGACATTGCAATTACCTGGGAAAGAAACGGTGGAGTGAAAACTGAAACCAGGAATTGTACAGTGGAGATTGAAAATTGGGAGTGGGTTTGCAGTGATCGTTGATGGGGATTTTGATGAGAGGGAACGGAAGGTTTCGAATTTGTGAGAGCAGGAAAGTCCTACAGTTACGTTATGAAGAGGAATTGAGGGAAAACCCTAGGCGGTACCTTTGAATAGTCTAGGAGTGGCTGATGCAAAGAGTGCAAAGGAGTGGCTGCATCAGATTTTGTATGTTGAGAGAGCTCTAAAATATTCTTATTACACAGTCAAAAACAAAACGTTAAAAAATTTCTTAAAATATCTCTTAAAATATCTCTTAAAATAATGCGTCAACTTTTCTAGTTTTAATAACTAGTCTTATCGTCGCACACACTTTTGAAAAAAAAAAAAATTTGGGTCGGTGTCATAATTTTGCATTCATCCTAAGGAGTTGAAGTTTATGTGTTTGTCCAATAACAAAGTGTCATAAAACTATTTTTCTCAAAAATAAAAAAGTGTCATAAAACTAGTTTCAAAAAATAAACAAATTTGCACATAAAAATTTGAATTAAGTGCTATTAGTATTCATTTTTTGGAAATGACCTCATGAAACTCGTAATTGTATCAATAGCTTGTAAAATAATATTAATGGACAAGCATTTTTTTTTTTTTTTTGAGAAACTAGTGGACAAGCATGTTAACCTCAAATTGAGACGAATAAAAATTATGATGACTAAACAAAAATAATAATATTTATTCTCATAATATGTTGGGGAGATAGATGCATTGAGAAGACTTCTTGACTAATTAATATAACATATAGTGACATACTTTAACTTAAAAGGTTTAAGTTTAATGAATATGTACTCAATTATATTATATTAACTACTCATTTCTTCTTACTCCAAAAAAAAAAAAAAAAAAACTACTCATTCTTCTCATCATTATTTAATTATATTATATTATATTTACTAATCACAATTTCCTCTCTTTTCGCCTCAACCAAGCATTACATAAATGCCAAGGTAACTTTAGGCTACGTATTCCATTTGTCTTAAGGTGGTCTTGAGATTGTAACCTAACTTCATGGTTGAGGGCTCGTGGGTTCGAAATTGCCTTAACAAAGATTTTTTTTATGTTTAATCATCTAATGCAAATTTGAACCCCTCGGGTTTTGATGATATTTTAAAAGGAATTTCTCCCACGATCACGAAAGACATGAACGCTGGTTTAAACCATGAGTATACAGCAGATGAGGTGCTTCAGGCTTTCCACCAAATGGCACCACTTACTGCACCAGACCCTAATGGTATGTCCCCTATTTTTTACATATCATTCTAGCATATTGTTGGTGGTGACGTTACAGCGGCTGTTTTGGCGGCGTTAAACTTGGGTATATCCCTGAATCCATCAATACCACTTTCATATCCCTTATTCCAAAAATCCTGAACCATAAGAAAGTTTCAGATTTTAGGTCTATTAGCTTGTGCAATGTGTTTTATAAGCTTATAGCTAATGTCACGCCCCCGAACCCAAAAGGGTCCAAAGCATGAGAAACATCTCAAAGGTATCTGTAGATTTTTCCCTTTTGAACAATTTAATTCAAATAAATCATATCAAGAATTATCATAATAATTCCATTAAATATACTCCCAAAGTAAGTCAAAGCTCTATGCAACAATTACAACAACCATTGACCACAAAAAAATGGAAGTCTGAATAAATACAATTACATATCAATAACTTGTCCCATTAGTGGAAATAAAGTCATAACTACCATAATATACAAAAGAATGAGTCAAGTCTACTCTATGATGTACATCATCTAATATCTCCATCACATAAGTTTAGCCTCCATCAATAGTTTGTCTAACTTCTGTTAGCCACCAAAAAGCTATCTCAAAATGATTGTTGCCGACTCTAAAAAGTTTGCCTAAATAATGGGATGAGACAGAGCATAGTAAGTAGCATAATTAATGGAAGTGGGAGAAATGCAAGGTTCATGATAGTGATCATTTTACAAAACGTGTTATAATTTGGGAATTTCCATGAACATCGAGCAACTCCAATTTTTCTTAATAAAATGACAATAATGATTAAAAGTATTCCAACATGAAACTACGTCCTATTTACTGTGAGCTATCAAAACACCCTTTTAAAACCTGAAAATCCAACCCAAGGCTACATGACAAGCCAACATAAAGACATTAGGGATGCCACAAAGACATCAAGTCATGACAAGCCGCCATAAAGACGTTAGGGATGCCACAAAGACATCAAGTTATGCCACAAAGACATCAATTATGTCATGAAAACATCAATTATGCCACGAAGACATCAATCCGCCACAAGGACGAGGTGTCGAGATACCAATGTCACAAAGATTACGGCATCTGGCTGGGTAATCACCGGGTAATCACATGTCACGACCCAAGAGTAAAAACATGAATAGCTCACAGTTTACATGAAATCAAAAGACTAATCAATTTCAAGTAGTTTCTCAAAAACCTTTGAAATACCCAATACATTCACAAGGTTCTCAAATTTTCCAAAATCATTTCTTGTCAATAATATTTTCTATCAATTTTCCCAAATATCATAAGTTAAGATAAAACATCTTTAGAATTTGCAAATAATGCAATAAATTCATAAAATCCATTCCCAAGAATTATATCAAAGATGCTTATCTCTTCCATACTAACAAATCATGCATTTCCCCATATGCAATATTAAACATGATGCGTTTTTCATATATAATCATATATAATAGGGTCACAACACAATACCTTTTTAAGAATACATAGTTCCACAAATAATTTTCCAAAATGTGTTTGACCCAAAAACAAAGTTTATACAACATGGTTATATTCCAAAAATCCCATTAAAAGCTACTTACCTCGCAACCCGCAAAACCCTAATTTTCCAAACTCCAAATGAAATTAACTAGAACCTAAATAATATCAAGCAAACCTATCACAATAAGCATAAAGCTTGAAATTGTATCTAACTACAAATAAGCACTTTGATTAGGCAAGCCTAATATTTAACCTCATCAATAATATATTCCACTTCCAAAGTTTCTCAAGAAATTCATTCATAAGGCATAGGCTCTAGTTTATAAAATTAAACCATTCAATGTATTATCTCTAACATCAAAACCTCAACAAATTCTAAGTACTTCCCACAAGGTTTACATCACAACAACAAGAGACTCATGATACCAAATATCATAATATCCTCCAAGACAAATGATTTGAATAATTAACTAACTCCAAATAATCAATAAAAATTATATTCACCATTTATTTCACATTAAAAAGCCAAAACCCCCAAATCCTCACCACTTAGATAACCACCATTGGTACAAACCATAAACCCACTCATCAAATAATTCCACCAATACAAAACCCATACATATAAACACATAAATATCACTTCCAATGCTCATAAATCACATGAGTATCATCATAAAAGCTTAGATAAAAATAACCTCAAGCAAAAGTGTAAAACCCACCAAAAAGATTAGAAACTTTTACCTTAAACAAAAGAGATGAAGATGCTTAGAGGTTGCTAAGGATTTTCTGGTGACCTTGCCAGAAAAAGATGGTGGAAATGGTGGTGTGGAGTGTATCGGTGGGAGAGGATGAGAGAGTGAAAGAAGAGTGTTGTGTGAAAAGAAAATAAAAGAGAGCAAAGTGAGAGGTAGAAAGATGGCTGGCCAAAGTGTGAGGGAGATATTTTGTAAGGATGTGTGGTGGGGAACAAATGGTTAGGTGGGGCATGTGTGACCATAAAGTCTGATCCCTCTTTTTTTTTTCTTTTTAACTTTGACTGGGACGTTACAGCTAAGGTTTTGGTTAATCGTCTGAGATTGGTTTTGCCTTATGTAGTTTCTGACTCTCAAAGTGCCTTCCTCTCAGGCCGCCTTATCACTGACAATGTCCTTGTGGCTTTTAAGACTCTCCACTATCATAAGTGAAAAACACAAGGGAAGCTAGGTTTCATGGCTCTCAAGCTGGATATGAGCAAGACATAGGACAAGGTGGAATGGGTTTTTCTAGAAAAAAGTCATGTGACATTTGGGTTTTGGTGATAGAATGGTGACAACCATCATGTCATGCATCAAGTTCGTTTACTATTCTGTGCTTCTTAATGGGGAACCTATTGGCAATATTAAACCAACCAGAGGCCTCCGACAAGGTGACCCTTTATCTCCCTATTTGTTCTTACTTTGTGCTATTGGGTTACAGGGTCTGCTTCACACAGCTGAATCTGAGGGTATTCTTAGAGGTGTTTCTATATGTCGAAATGGTCTTCGGGTTTCCCATTTATTTTTTGCTGATGATAGAGTGCTCTTTTGTCGGGCTAAAGAAGCAGAATGCCAGGTAATCCTTGACATATTGGTTGTTTATGAAAAAGGCTGTGGTCAGAAGATTAATAAAGAAAAAACCAATCTATTTTTTAGCTCAAATACTGATCCTGATCTCCAAACTTGTATACAATAGATCTTGGGTGTCCCCTCTATCAAGAATTATGAGAAATACTTGGGTCTTCTAGTTCTTGTTGGCAGAGCTAAGAAATGGAGTTTCATATATATTAAGGAGCGAATTCAGAAGAAGCTCCAGGGTTAGAAGGAAAAGCTTCTATCACAGGCTAGTAGAGAAGTGCTCATCAAATCCACGATCAAAGCCATTCCTACCTATTCCATGAGCTGTTTTAAACTCCCAAAATGGTTGATCCAAGAAATTGAGACTTTGATTCGTAAGTTTTGGTAGGGCTATAATGGCGACAATAGGAACATACATTGGGTAAGGTGGGAGCCTCTATGTAAAGCAAAGGAGGTTGTAGGTATGGGTTTCAAGGAAATAGAAAAGTTTAATAATGCTCTCTTGGCCAAGCAGGTTTGGCGTATGATGAATAATCATGATTCACTTTGTTATAGGGGTTTTAAAGCCAGATTTTTTCCCAAAGGTTCAATTCTTGATGCTAAAGATTCTACCATTGGGTCTTACGTGTGGAAAAGCATTTTAAGTGCTAGAGATGTTATCAAAAAAGGGTGTGGCACATTGGTGATGGTCAGTCAGTCAGTTAGTATTAGAAAGGACAAGTGGTTGCCAAACAAAGCTTATAGGAAGGGTAGCTCACCCATTCCTTCTATCCCCCCTGATGCCAAAGTTAGTAGCCTTATTGATGCTAACACGGGAAATTGGAAAGCTAATCAGAAAAACCAAAGCTTCTTGCCTTATGAAGCTAGATTAATTTTGAGCATTCCCCTAAGCATCAAACTCCGAATGGACCTTCTAATCTGGTCCCATTCTTCTTCAGGTTGTTTTAGTACCCGTAGTGCATGCAAGTTGTTGGTCTCCAATGCTTTGGCCAGCAATGCTAGTAGTTCAGATCCTAACCTCCTGAAAAAATTTTGGAGAGGCATATGGAAGCTATAAGTACCTAGTAAGGTGAAGCACTTTGTTTGGAGGGCAAGTAACAATGCTCTCCCAACCATGGACAACCTCCTTCACCACAAGGTTCTCCTCTCTGCCACTTGCAACATTTGTAGAAGTCATGTTGAAGACACCGTACATGTGGTTTGGGGCTGTAAGGGAGTTAAAGAGGCATGGCAGTTGCTAAGTTGGGCCAATCGCACAGACATCCCCCCTCCCCTAGATTTTACTAACCTTATCTCCAAGTTTTTGTAGGTACATGATGATTACAGAGCTGAAATTTTTGCTCTCACACCGTGGCTCTTGTGGAACAGACAAAATTTGCTGTGTCTGGGCAAAATGGTTCAACCATTGCAAATGCTACCTTCTTTAGCTGGTGGCATGCTTCAAGACTTTATCAATGCACAAGACCCAGTCCCTGTGCCTACCGTGACTTCCTCAACAAACCGATGGAGTCCTCCAGATCCCCAATACTACAAAGCAAACTTTGATGGTGCTGTTTTCAAGTCTAGCAACATTTCTGGTCTAGGAGTGATTATTAGAGACAGTCGTGGTGCTATCATGGGAGCTATGTCAATTCGTGTCCCTCTCCCTCAATCTATTACAAAGGTGGAGGCCCTTGCTTTTCATCATGCTATCTCTTTTGTCGTCAACCTTGGTCTTCACGGGTGATCTTCGAAGGTGACTCGGCAGTATTGATCTAGGCAATCAATGGCGGACTGTCAAGCCCGTTGTTGTATGGACAGATTGTGGATGACATTCTCCATCTAGCTTCGCAGTTGCGGTATTGTAAATTATGTCAAGTGTCACAAAATTGTAATAAGGCTGCGGGTGCTTTTGCTAAGAAATCTCGGGTTGGGTTAGAACTTAAGGTTTAGGTTGATGACTTACCTGGGGACATTATCCCCCTTGCTCTGTTTGATGTTCATTAGTTTTTCATATGTTTTAATAAAAGCCCCAATCTGTACCACAGACTGGTTTCTCAACAAAAAAAAGGAAAAAAAGAAGAAGAAAAGATGAAGAGCTAATAATTAAGATACAACATCATTCTACATTTCTTTTTTTAAGAAAAAACATCATTCTACCTTGATTAAGTGCAATATGTAAACTAAAGATCTTTAAGACTAATAAAATATGTAATTTAAAACATTGATTTTATAACTGTCGGGGGTGAGGAACCGAAGAGAGAGGATCATAGAACAAAACCTGCCCCAAGGGGTAATACATCCCAAGTATATGTTAGGACAAGCTCGGACCAATCTAGGTAAGCTTGTCAGAGAAACTGAGGAGAGCGACACACTAGAGAAGCCCAAGGGACAAGTTCTCTTTAGAGGACCGACGATTGATCACCAAGGCCACAAGGCTGAGAGCTGAGGAAGGAGAGACGTGCAAGTGAAGAAAGGAGGAAGCTTCTTATAGACACCTCATTTTGTACCCGGTTAATAAACTTTAGTACCCGCCCCCAATGATGAGCTTGACATGTCTACAAAAGATAATTAAAGTTATTTTGATAGTTTGGAAGTGATCACATCTCAAAAGTGCTCAAATCATTTTGAAAATGATGGTAAAAAATTACCTTTGCTCACTGTTTTTACCATAAATTTTGATCTACAGAGCATTGAGTGAGGTTTGTTTCATTAGAAAGTAGACATCCTGGGCTTTAATTTGAACACAAATTTTGCCTAATTTCGATTAATATTGAGTTATAGCCTTTGAAGTTAGGCCAACAAAGCTATCAAAATTAGGGTTTCTGAGGATGCATGTGTGCACCGCTCCAAACCTGTGTACGCAGGCCGAATTCTAGAAGCCTAGAACTTCATTTTTTAGGGCCCAAAGCCTCCCTCTTTGATGGGCCCCGGCCCCTAGACCCTTTGGAAAGTCCAAAACCCTCTAAATAATTCTGAAAACTCTAGTTTAAACATATAAATACAACCTTATCCCTCCAAACTCAAACCCTATTAAGAGAGAGTTGATTTTTCACCTAAACTCTTCCAAAACTCTTTTCTAACTCTGATTTTCTACACACACAGCCACCAAGCACTTTTTTGGTTCTTCAAAACCTCTCTCTATTATTCATTAAGGCATAAACTATTTTCTAATCTTTTTCAAAACCTTTTTTCAAACAATCTTTTCAAGAACATCTTTTTATTTTGAGTTGTGATTACCTATGAATTGTTGAATACTTTAATTCTCTTGATTATCATTCAATCTTGTTGTATAGGCACTGAAGGGCCAGTTAAAATATCAACCAAGTTATGTTCCATAAGTAAGGTGAGTCTCCCTCCATGACTCTTCCTTAATTTAGGGTTTTATAAAATATGTTCTTTTTGTCTTAATTTGATTTATAAGTTATGAATGCTTAGAAATATGTTTGGCTTTGTTTTTTTTTTTTTTTTTTTTTTGATTGAAGAGTTAAATAATTGGATATATGGATAATTATGCTTTACCCACCTATGGTTTACCTCTAATTTGATTTGCCTACCCGTGGTTTCATTTTTGACACTTTACCCAACTGTGATTCCCTCCGTTACTCCGTAACCCACCTTTAATTTTTCCGTTACTCTAACAAGTTTCATCAAAAAATCAAACAAGAAATCAAATCAAACACTCCTCTCCCACACACTCTCTCATGCTTGCACACCCACCTAAGAACTTAGATGCTACAATGGCACCCACTTGATTGATTAGTCTGAGAATCATCATTAAAGCTGCGTTTGTTTCGCATGTAAACTAAAATTTGAAAATGTTTTACACTCAGGTGTGTGTTTGGTACCACTTGAAAATACAGTCAAACTGAAAATAGAAATCAGTTTGACTGTAAAATAAGCTTCCCAGTTCCCATGCTATAAATGAATTTCCCTTTCCATTTTACCTTCAATAGATTTTCGGATTGGTCACTCCTCACACACACTCCTCACACACCCCGAAACTTATCCTCAAGCTCACCTTAGCTCCACCCCCACTCACCGACGACAGAGAGACGTAGCTCCAACCCACACTTCGTCGAAGGTCTGACGTCCACCCACAATCCGACGCCAATCTGGTGAGTTTTCTCCCTTTTCTTCTCTTCTCTCACCTTCGCCCACTTTAAGCTCTACATGTACCCGATCCACCAAGGCAAAAATCTCCCTCACGCCGGCAAAGCCATACCCACCTTCAACATCTCTGATCCGTCGCTAGCAAAGCCAATCTATGGGTTTGGGTTTTGATTTATGGAGGAGGAGCATGACTAATTTAGGTTTGGGTTTTGAGGAGCGTGATGTGTAGGTTACGATTTGGGTTTTGGTGGTGGTCGATCTGAGAATTTGGGTTGTCACAGTGGACATCAACGTGGAGTCGTGGTGCTGTGGGTGGACTTGGGTTCGTGGGGCCGTAGGTAGCAGCTCACCGTAGGTTTTGGGATTGAGATCTATGGAGTGGTTGATTTGAGTTTAATTTTTCTGGATTTGAGAAGTCCTGAAATATATGTCTGGATTTGAAATTGGAGTTTCAAATATATGCCTTGGTTTGAATTCATTTGTTCTTTCATTTGAAACTGTGATTTTTCTCTCTCTGCATGTTAATTTTTAATGTGTTGCTAGCAATTCGTGACTCTTTTTTGTAGGCTTAATTTTGAAGCCAATCTGGTATAAAACGTAGGATCAAATGTTGTGTTATATTTTCGGATTGTATTTTGATAAATCTGTGGTTTTTACTTTGATGGTATTGCTTGGTTTGATTTGTATTAGTTTTCTGGGTATACGTTCTTCATGTTTGTGTATGTTCTTCATGTTTGTGAATGGTGAGAAACTAATACCATATTTTAATCTTGTTTTTCTTTTGTTTTTTGTTTTTTTTTTTTTCCTTGTTTTGGGAGGAGAGAGATATAAAATGGGTGTAAAAAGACTTATTTACCCTTATTTTTTAACAGAGGTGGGTTACGGAGCAGTAACGGAGGGAATCACAGGTGGGTAAAGTGTCAAAAATGAAACCACAGGTAGGCAAATCAAATTAGAGGCAAACCACAAGTGGGTAAAGTGTAATTATCCCTTGGATATATTGATGAATATGTTTTGATGTGTTAAGTGTTGTTCTTGTTTGTTGTTAGATCTAATACATGTTTAGGAATAGATTTTGTTTTGTTTATCTATATTTTTTTATCTTTAATATCTTTATTGTTAGTTTAGGTTGTTTGGTTATATATTAGAAGCATGCTATATTTTGTTTGATTGTTGTTTATTGCTTGCTTTAAAACTATGTTTCTGGGTTGTATACGTTGTATACTTATGTATGCGTATGCATACTTATGCCCAGAAATGTAGATTTAGGGTTCTTGATTTTTTATTTGTTTTGTTTTAAGTATGCATACGCATACTCGTGCCTAGAAACTCAGATTTAGGGTTCTTGATTTTTTATTTGTTTTGCTTTAATCATATGTTTAGGTCTTGTTGAATCTAGTTGTAAGAAATTTAGACCCCTTAAACCAACCAAATTAACCTAGTTAATTAGCCAAGTGATTAACTTAGTCAAGTTATGCAATTCTAGGTTATCATAAACATACAATCATATCAAAAATATAAAGCAGCGGAATAATAAATAACACAATAATATGATCACCCAGGAAACCACGCGGTAAAAACCTGGGGAGGATTTGACCTAACTATCCTCAAGATAAACTGAATCCACTATGCGAAAGAATCGAAGTTCATACAAAAGGACTTACAAGCTCCCCGCTCGACTTCCTAATGCTACCTCCCAGTAGAACTTACTGACACGACCACATGCAAACTCTGAATCCACGGACTCCTTCTTTCTTGGATTCTCCAATAAGCTACAAGCACCCACGCTTGTTATTCTTTAAGCTCCAATGGCAGCCACCTTGTTGACCATTAAGATGTAGATAATATATCTACCTTGAAAACCCTAAGTTTATGTGAAGGAAAACTCCTCAAAAATCTCACAAGAGATTCACATAAACTGCAAATATGAGCAATAAAGACTTAGAGAGGTTTGGGTACAAAACCCTAGATACAAAAGAGGCACTCTCTTCTCTCTCTCTAGAGTCTCAAAAACGTGGTTTAGGATTTCCTTTATATAGTGGGAGAAGTAGATCTGAAACCCTAATCTTTAATGGGCTTAAGCTGCTGTTTAGGCCGACTTAAACTTCTGCAGATACGATTTTCGATTGATCGAGCCTGTTCTTCGATCGATCGAACCAGGCAGAATATGAAGTCTTCTTCCTGCAGCTTGTATATTCTTGAATCTTGACTTGAATCACCTTGAGCATTGTCTAATAAAACCTATAGACTCTAAGATCTATATCTAGACAAGTTTGTGTTCACGATTTGCCAATTGTTCTAAATATTTAGAACCTAACAAACTCCCCCTTTAGCAATTCGTGACAAAACTTTCATACAAAATGAAATGCTCAAATACAAGAACAACCCAATACAATAAAATGCCAATTACAACAAATTCAACCTAACTACTATCCATCAGTTGCAAGCGTAGACAGCAACTCAATTGAATCAACCTGTATATTTCCTGAAACACTCAACAAACGCATAAACGTATGTGTGGAAAAAATACAAGTAAATCAAAATTAAATTCTTGACTTCACAAAACACAAAACAAAGACATATATCATGAATAACTCATAAATATAAATCAATGAGCAGTGAACAAGAAACAGAAATAAAAACATAAGTAAACTAACTCTCCCCCTAAGTTAGATACAACAAAAAGTTTTAATTTATATTCTCCCTTTCAAAAATAATTTCAACTCCCCCTAAACAAGACAAACATGATTCCCATGAATCAATAATTTCTCCCCTTTTTGTCACGTATTGACAAAGACAACTCATATAAAGAGTAAACAGTCAACATACGCAATAAAGAATAAGGGAAAATAGAGAATCAATGGGACACAAACCACTTCAACTCTATAGAAAATAGAGACAACTCCCCCTATGAACAACAAAGGTTAAAAATAAGCTTCTCCCCCTATAAAAATAGGAAAAACAAAACAAGTTTTAGGAAAAACAGTCTGGGGAAAAATAAAGGAGGGGGGAGGGGGAGACACACAAACCAAAGTTAAAAACTAAGGTGAGGATACACATGAAAAAAAAATATTCTCTCTTTCAATAAAATGCAAACATGGCACTATGTGACCCATAAACAGTTGCATGAGTAGAGAAAAATATTTACACATTGATTATCCATCATATCTCTTAAGAAAAATATTTTCTACAGTTCACACATAAAAATAGCATATACTAGAAAGTACATAGCTCAAAAATTAATCAATCAATTTTTAGATCAAGTTAAGTACCCAATGTAGCAAAGTGTATGCATGGTATGTGTGAAAATAATGAGAAATATGACTGCAAAACTGCAAGATGGATACAAAAACAATGCAATGCATGTGAATCCTAAACACAAATGATGCATGAAAAAAATTTTTGGTCAAAAACATAGAAACTGAAAATTTTTTAGTTTCGATCGATCGAGAATCGATCGAACATCAATCGAGTCAGGCAGACTCAAACCAAAAATTTTAATCGTAATTTCGATTGATCTAAAAACAGGTTTGATCGATTGAAAGTCTGGAAAAATCAAATTTTTGAAAAACATAGCATTTTAATGCAGAAACTCCTCAAAGCACATTGTTTTATAAAAAATGCATGAGTATGAGACGAAAAGTTTTTCAAAAATACTTGAATTTAACCCAGATCTTCCAAAATCAAGATTTTCAATCAATTTGTCCTCAAAACGCAAATATTATACACATTTTGCATTAAAATCAAGGAACTTTTAATCTTGGATGGTCACAACAAAATCACACACAATATAATGTACCAAGTTTAGCAAAGAGTAACTTGTGTAATGTCTGCAACTAGCAAAACTTGAGATACATGTGATGTGATATGTGAATAGCAATCAATCACAAAGTCTACAAAATTCATCACATAGAATTTTAAAAGAAACTATCACCTAAAGAGTTACATCATATAACTCCCACATCTCCTAAATCATAAGCTTGCAATCATGTAAGTTTCTTGAATTTTGCCTCATAATATACACACCAATTTTAATTATGTGATTTGGCATCAAGTCTAATAGTACACACCAATTTTAAGTATTAAGCATTTAAACCAAGACTTCACCTTATGTTCTTTTTGTGCATGTGCTACACTTTCTCGAGCACAGAATCTTAAGATATGCATTAAGGTGTTCATGATTGGCTAGTGAACAGTGGTGAGATGGTTATTTATACCTTTCTCAAAAGGATCAAGTCCGACAGTCAAAAAACATGTGACTTCAAGATTAAGACAAAGTGATAAACACCATAAACATTTTTCCCACACAATATGCACTACAAAACTTCAACTAGTTAAGTGCAATAAATAAGTTCATCAAAGCTAAACAAGGTACATAAACTTGTTATGTAAAGATAATATGACCAATCCTTGATTATAAATTCTAGATGTGAAATACAAAACACAAAAATCCTTTTGATTCTAAAAGAAAATTTATGACCAAAAACAAAAAGCACATATTATGCTAAATGAACAATGCAAAAGCAATGCATGATAGTGCAAAACTAAGTTATAGAGGGTACACAAACAAGAAATATCAATTTCTTAATTAACTCTTTAGTACATGTACAATCTAGTACATACTCACACAAAATCAAAAATAGCTTAGCACAAACTATTCAAGTTTCTCCACAATGTCAAGCATGTTCTAAATCAAGAGAGAGAAATTATAACTCATGTAATTCTCAAGAAAAATAAAACAAGACACAAAATAAAATATTTTTGTCTTTTTGAAATTTTTCAATGTTTTTGGATTTTTTTTTAATAAAAAAACAACCTAAAAAACAAAACAACCAAAAACAAAAACAAAACATGTCCACAATTAATTGAAAGAATTAAATCAGGGACAAGTTAGCAATACTCACCTTGGAGAATCTTTTCTCACCCATTTAGCACGAGTATTCGGCTTTGTAAGTGAAAATCCATGTGAAGCAAAGTGTATTTGAGGGATTACATCAATCTTCTGAGAAAGACTGAAATCCTGCAAATTCCTTTCACAAGCCAACAAGCTCAAATTTTTCAAAAGAATATGAAACAATTTATATGGACTTATGGCAGGAGAAATATCATCATATATCCTTAATTGAAACACAGAATGCTTAAATTTCAATTTATGACAATTAGAACGAATATGACCACGGACACCACAAAAGTGACAAACAAGAACAAATTTAGGAATATCAGTATTCCTAACAACAATTCTAGTTTCAGATTTTGGTTTTTGCCTCAACAAAGAACAATTTGGTCTAATATGACCAACAACACCACAAATGTGACAGGTAGGCACAAAAACAGATTTATTATGCTCTCTAACAGTAGGTTTAGACTTAGGTGTAGAAATTTCAGCGTCTACATCAGAACTTTTACCTTTGTCTAACCTAGCAAAATAAGTTTTTTCTTTATTATTCCTCTTAAAAGGAGGGATATAAACTTTCTCAGTTTTAGGCTTAAAAGAAACAGAAACACTTCTGTTATCCATAGCAGGCTTGGTGCAAGTCAAATTTTCAAGTTTAGTTTGAGACTCAACTAACTCTTGTTCCAAGTTTTTCATCTTCTCATCTTGAGAGGAAATTTGATTTCTCAAAAATTCATTCTTTTTATTAGACTCATCTAATCTCACAATCAAATCATCTTTTTCAAGATTAGCCAATTTTAACTCTTCTTTAAATTTCTTAGCAATTTTCAAAGATTTAGATAATTCCTTACGAAGAGTTTCAAAAGCATCAAAAAAGTCAACAGAAACAATAGTGTCCTTTTTATTCAAAACATCACAAACATGAGCAGAAAGACACTTCAAATTATTCATGACAACAGGGGTCAAGGATCAGCTCTTAGATTAAAAGATTTACAACAAGAGAGCTACCCGCTCTGATACCATTTGAACGGTTTTAGACCCCTTAAACCAACTAGATTAACCTAGTTAATTAGCCAAGTGATTAATTTAGTCAAGTTATGCAATTCTAGGTTATCACAAACATACAATCATATCAAAAATATAAAGCAGCGGAATAATAAATAACACAATGATATGATCACCCAAGAAACCACACGATAAAAACCTGGGGAGGATTTGACATAGTTATCCTTAAGGTAAACTGAATCCACTATGCGAAAGAATTGAAGTTCATACAAAAAAACTTACAAGCTCCCCGCTCGACTTCCTAATGCTACCTACCAGTAGAACTTACTGACATGACCACGTGCAAGCTCCGAATCTACGGACTTTTTCTTTCTTGGATTCTCTAATTAGCTACAAGCACCCACGCTTGTTATTCTTTAAGCTTCAATGGCAGCAACCTTGTTGATCATCAAGATGTAGATAATATCTCTACCTTGAAAACTCTAAATTTATGTGAAGGAAAGCTCCTCAAGGATCTCACAAGAGATTCACATAAACTGCAAATATGAGCAACAAAAACTTAGAGAGGTTTGGGTACAAAACCCTAGATACAAAAGAGACACTCTCTTCTCTCTATCCAGAGTCTCAAAAACGTGGCTTAGGGTTTCCTTTATATAGTGGGAAAGTAGATCTGAAATCCTAATCCTTAATGGGCTTAAGCTACTGTTTGGGCCGACTTAAACTTCTGCAGATACGATTTTCGATTGATCGAACCTGTTCTTCGATCGATCGAACCAGGCAGAATATAAAGTCTTCTTCCTGCAGCTTGTATGTTCTTGAATCACCTTGAGCATTGTCTAATAAAACCTATAGACTCTAAGATCTATATCTAGACAAGTTTGTGTTCACGATTTGTCAATTGTTCTAAACATTTAGAACCTAACACTAGTTTTCACATGTTTAGCATTAGGGTTAGTAGAATAATATGTTTTGCATGCTTTGATTGTTGAATTGATAACTAGAGTTTATAACTTTGATGAACCACATGAACATGCATTGATGCATACGTGCTGAGGTGTTATGGTGCAGCGAGATAAGTAAAGGTAAGTCATGCATATGAATATGAACATGCATCTTTGAATATGATGATTGGTCTCCTTGATTGATGAATACCATGATGCTAGGTTTGAATGATTGAATATACTTGATTAAATGCCTTGTTGATGCTACTACCTTATGATGTGCTTGCTGCCCTTGTATATATATATTGCTAGATGAATGGTAGGGTTTTATGCTATGGATGAGTGTGGGATAGATGCCATGTTAATTGCTAAATGTATGTTAGTGTATGTGTGAGTTTAGAATAACATATTAGAGGACCCTTTGATGGGATTAGGATTTGGAACACAATAAATGGAGGCTGACCCATGGGTCAGGTGGGGTGGGGTGTCTAACACCTACCTATCCCTATACCTAAACTCTAGACACATACTCTAGTAGTAGATTAGTCATTCCATGAAGGGTGCTATATTTATGGTTCCTAGACCTAATCTAGGTGGCAACTCCATTTTTCTCCGCCACGGCCCACTCGGCCGAG
Organism: Quercus ilex subsp. ballota; assembly: GCA_032727855.1. NCBI lineage: Eukaryota > Viridiplantae > Streptophyta > Magnoliopsida > Fagales > Fagaceae > Quercus > Quercus ilex. The sequence goes on along the minus strand of CM064912.1, from coordinate 62,528,402 downwards.
GTGTACTTCCCGCTACGCCTACACTTCTAAATAAAGTACCCATCACATTCACATTCAATGCACTGTACCAACTCAGCTGACCGCATTAATGGCAGAATGACCCCTGAACAGTACCCTCACAGCTTGCAACATATCCTACCACCTCCAATAAGGCCCTAATGGGACAAGCATCCAAGTGAAGATCAATGGCTGTCCAAGTGAAGGGTTGAGATGCAATCTAGGTAGCTATATAAGGGAAAGGGACTCCTCCAGAAAGGGGGGATAGACAAATTGGAGAGAGAAATATAAAGTGTAATCAAGAACTTTGTAATCGAGAAGTTAATATCATATGAACTAGAGCTCCTCGAACCCACTCGAGGAAGAATTTATACAAAATCTTTGTTTTTTCTATTGTTACTCCATCCTAAAGCTACTTCCTTAATTGCATATTCTTCTCTAAATCACCTAACGAAACTAGCTAGGCTTGAAAGGTTGGCCTAGATAACCTACCTCTTCAAATTAATTGTACTAAGCCTCCATACAACCTCATTCTCAGTGAAGTTAGGCCAGGCTGTTAGTTCTGCCCCTTACAATTACCATAAAATCTAAATATAAATCTAGTAAAAACATGGATCAAACATTCTACTCAACACTCTAACTTGCCTACATAATACTGATCCATGAGACATAAGTGTCAATCGCCACTCTACAATAAATTTTTTTTTTTATGGGAACACTCTACACTAAACTTGTACAAGATTTTGTTTGCTCTATTATTTTTATCATCTAACTTTTCAAGGGTTTTCGGGATTAAAGATGGAAATCAATCCTCTAAATACACTACCCATATGGCTACCAATTATCTTATATAAATAGGGACATCCATTCATAAAGGGGGCTCTCTCTCTAACCCTTTGATCCACATCATTCTAAAAAAACATATATCCTATTCACTTCCTTAGAAAATCCTCAACCAAAGAGACTCATTATTTCATTCAAAATACCAATATTTCATTACATCATGCGTGAGCACCCTAAGCATGACCAATGAATGCCACCGCATTTTCCATACTAACAAGGTTTTCAGAACCGAACCGGACCGGAGGTCGGACCATGAAAACTAGAACTGAGATGAAAATCGGTTTTTTAAGCATAAAGAACCAGATTTTTTGTTAATTCCGTGAACTCCTAAAACGGGGGTTGGACCGCACGAACTGATGGCAAGAACCGTGTGGTCCAACCCCTTATCAATTTTTATTTTTTTTTATTTTTTTATTTTTTATAAAAACAACTTAACACAATTTTATTCTACTTAATTAAATTATCCATCTCTTATAAGGAATAAAAAAAAATTATAATTAAAATCTTTCAAAGATATTCAACTTTACTTCAAAAATTAATCATAAATTTTAATGTTTTCATGGTTATTATTTTATTTTATTAACTTTCTTATTTAATTATTAAATATATGCTTGAAAATCATTAAATTTCCCTCACATATATAGATATATTAGTCAATTTTGCTAGTTTTGTAAATTTAATATATACATTTAAGTTTTAATTAATTATTAAATTAATTATGATGTCATCACAGTTCGACCTCGGTTCGACCTCGATTCGACTTCAAAAACCTTGAACCTCTCCCTTTCACGGTTCAATGAACGGTCTGAGTCTGAAAACCTTGTATACTGATAGCTCTCTTAATAGTAGTCCAATATGGATTTGTCCTAGACAAGGATTTGGAAGTACCTACCTAGTGGTTTAGACAAAGATGGGAGTTACAATTTCCAAGAATCACTTTGTTGACCATATGCAAAGGTGCAATTCAATATACTTTAGGTCTCCTAGAGTTAGGGTATAGGATCAGGAAGGTGTACACCTTCCTAAGCCTATACCCTAACTCTGTGGGCTTGGGTGTCTACATGTAGACACCCAAGCCCACCAAGTTTGATGGATTAGTCTCCATTTGTACTATCTAGTCAGTTCACTTGGCTTCTACTAAGTTGGTTCCCTAACTTCCCTCTTAAGCATGGAAGATCATAATGAAGTAATTAAGTTCAAAAAAACCTCAAGAATTAATCATCAAAATAGTTTATTACCTAATAATAGGAAATAGAGCATATGAGCTCATTCATGAGGAAACATACATTGGATCTACGTCACATATGAGCATATTTATGGAAAGAAAGTAGGGAAAACTAGGGTTTTGGTTTATGGGCAGCCAATTGTGTACATAGAGACTTAAGTTGCATACGTATTGTTTCAAGATGCATATGTATCCTAACGAAAAAAAAAATCCTAATTTTACATCTATATTACTTAAATAAAAAGCAGTCTAAAGTTTAAAAAAAAAAAGTAGAGAGGGAATAAAAGGAAAATAAATGCAAGGAAGAAAAAAAAAACTAAAATACAATATGGAATTTAAAAAGATATATATATATATATATATATATTATAATTAGATAGCTAGGGGAGGTGCGTTTGAAACTTAAATGTTTCTGTTAAAAACATAATAAGATATCAATCAATTGAGTTATAAGGCTTTTAGCAAAAAGAGAGAGGGAAAAAATTTATTTTATTAAGAAGTCAACAAAATCTTTTTTTTTTTTTTGAGAAACAAACACACACACACACACACACACACACACACACACACACACACACACACACAAGGGAGAGGGAAAGGGGTTCTAACACAAAAGCACACCACAACTCTACTCAAAAGTCATGGTAACTTTTAAGGGAGGATGTGACAAGTTATACTATACACAACATATGCTCTTAAGCAATGTGTAACAATTACCTTTTTGTTTTTAGGAACAAACATACACACACACACAAGGGAGAGGAAAAGAGTTTCTAATACAAATACACACCACAACTCCACTCAAAACTCACAGTAACTTTTAAAAGGAGGGAAAGTCAACAAGGTCTCAATCACATCAAACTTATCATAATTCCTAACACTCATTAAATATGTCTCTTTACCAATTAAAAGAAAAACCATTGGCTACCATTTTTAGAAATTAATACAAATATCATGATAACAAATAATGTTCAATTCTACTTAAAATAATTTAAAATGGGTAACATCAAATTTATATAAGTATCAACTTTTATAATACCGAAAATATGTACAGATGGGATGAATGTAAATAATTATTTTTAATTTATTTTACTTGTCCAAAAAATAAGTTAATGTTTATATAAATGTTTATTTTAAAAAATTATTCACAAATGCTGTACACATGAAGTGCTCACCAACTTTATACTCTCAATAATTTAAACTATTACAAATAACATTAAACTATAAAAATATAAACTTCCACTTAAGTATCTTTTATTAAAAATGATTTAACAACCTTTTCTTTTAATATAAATATGTAGTTAAAAACTTGTATTTTAAATATAAGCAAAAAAAAATTAAATGATTTTTTATATTTTATCCCACATATGCATATTTTTTTGTACAATGTTAAAGCCACCAAATATAAAAAATTGGGACCTTTTATGATAGAACCAACAATTAAGCTACAAAATATTTTTAAATTTTAGCATGTAAAGAAAAAAGTTATAAAAAAATAAATATAAACTTATATTCAAACCATATTGAATAATTTTCTTACATTCATTCCGTATTTACATGTTTTGTGTCTTATGCTATACACATAAAAGGGAAAACTATTTGATCTCTTTATGCTAAAACTAAAAGTAGGGCTATAAAATATTTATTAAAAAAAAAAAAAAAATCTAACATGTAAAGAAAAAAATTGTTAGAAGAGGACAAATAAAACAATATGAGATAAGAGTAAAGATATATTTCTAAATCCATGGCGCTTACCACATATCTTGTTTGCAATAATTCATTGCCCTTTTGAGTGAGAATTATTGCAAACACGTAAACTAGGATTGACTCAAACATATGAAGATGAACTTGTCAAAGACCATTTGTATGTGAGTTTGGTTCACATGGTGCAAATAAATAACAGTGATAGCAGCTGGAATAATAGCAACAATTATAAACATAGGTAAATCTTGAGGTACGACATTTTCGCCATTCTTTCATTATGAAAAATAAGACTACTAGTATTTTTGTATTCGGTGCACTTACAATTCCTACATTTCAATAGTCGTTCCTTCAATTATACTTGCAAGCTGGTGCAATTACCGTTTCTAGATAAATCTTTATGTTTTTTAATGAGTTGGCAAATTAGCAAAGGTAGCTATTGGATACTATTGTGAAAACCGCAAATGTAGCGGCTGTTTTTGTTATAGCTGTCAACACATGTCTAACAGATCGATTTGAAAGATGAAAAAAAAATTATTTCCAAATTTCCTTTTTATTACACCATTCTGTACGCATTCATTAGAGCCCTCAAACCTTAAGCTGGTTCATTAAATATGTTCGTTTATTAGAAAAAGAAAAAAAATAACTTGATTAAAAGAAAATTATTGACTACCACTTTTAGATATTGTCGTAAATATTACAACAAATGATGTCCAACTAATATACCAAAGAATTCAATCTTTTAATAGTAACATCAAACTATAAAAACATCAACTGGAATTTAATTACTTGTTAATGAATTTTAAAAAATAGGTTTAACATTAACATGTGCTTAAACATAAACTTGTTCCTATCAAAAAAAAAAAAAAAACATAAACTTGTATTTTAAATATACATCAAAAATTAGAAAAATTTTTAAATTCATTCCATATGTACATCGATTTTTGTATTATGCTATAGGCATAAAAGAGGATATGGAGACCTTTTACATTGGAACCAAAATTTTAGCTACAAAATATTGTTTAAAATCTAACAAGTAAAGATAAAGGTTCTAAGAAGATTAAAAAATAAATAAAAAAGGGATAAAAGTATACATTTTTTAATATAACTTGTAAATAATAATTAAAAAAGAAAGGAAATGGAAAAGGAAATTGAAAGGGATAAGATTAATTAGTAGATGAAAAAGCCTATATTGCCTGTATCAAAACTCTAAAAAATTTATCGATTCAAGCTCTAAACTTTTGAATAGTGTCCAGCATTAGATTTCAAATATGAAAACATTCCAATAACACACAAAGAATGCAAGGAATGAAGTGTTAGTGTATGGTCATTATGGGTGATCACACCATAATTTGGTGCACCTTCATGTATGCAAATACTTTACCCAATGGATGTTGTTACTTCACACAAGGCTATATATTTATTCAACAAAGAGTTATATCTTTTGGATAGGGTTATTACTCTTGATAAAGATATATTTGTTCACTAATTGATACTCGATCCCTTCATTCTAAATTATTGGTCTTCTATTCCATTTGAGATGTCCAAAACTATAGTAATCTTTGAAAAGTCAATTAATAAATTTCCTAACTTACCCTTTTACTTTATTTAAAATTTCAATGCCATTCTTTTACTAAAGTTTAAGTTATTGAAAGTAATTTTTGAAACTTTTATTTTTTATTTTTAATAAAAGACACTCCAATAAATGATATTCCCTTCAAATTTTAGATATTTTAAACATAACTAACAATTTAGGAGGAGAGGGGAGTATAAATATCCTCGGACAAATGGTGTCTAGTAATATATAAATACTAAAAAGTCTCTTTGTCTTTTGTGTAGGACATAAAATGTTACATCTATGACGTCCCCCACTCTCATGAGACTCTCATCCTTAGTCACCATCAATGTTATCAGAGCCAATGGTTGGTTTCGAATAAGAAACAAAATTCCCCTCCACACTCCTACTCCATCCACCCACCCATTCCAAAAATTTGTTAAAAATAATTTTTGAGACCACTAAGAGACTTCTTGGATCGGTGATGTCAAGTTCATACTATAATTATCATCTTGCCATTGCAACAGCGAATGAAAAAACATCATAAGTCACCATTAGAGGTGTTCCTTTTATCAGTGATATACACCAACTACATGAAGATACGTTTTAGAGGATAAATATTGGCAAGGTTTCAAGAACAAGCAAGACTGGAAGAAAATAATCCGCAAGCATCATCAATAATGATTTAATGAAGTAAGAATGAAGAAGATAACAATTTTCCAATTTTTTTTTATTGAATCGGATCTTGAAGAAGGATCTGAGATATATATATATATATATATTTTCCTTCTGCTGCATCGGAGAGTGAAGTAACTAGAGCACAAGCATTGGGGTGTAAAGCTCCCGAAATTGCTATTTTAGCAACTGAGAACCCAAAAAAGTGATCCAACCCAGTATGTATATCTAAAAAAATTTAGCATCCGTGAATAGTAGATACTTATATTTACAAACTACCGTTCACAAGTTTGTAAACACAAAATAATTTAATTTATTCTCTTTCTCACTCAGAGGGATAATTGAATTGTTTATATTATTTAATGTAGTAGTTTATATTATTTTAATAAGTTGTATGTAAAAGTAGAAATTGGAATGTTGTATGAGTTATAAAATGGGATGGTAAGTACTGGCATTTGAAGATGCCAAAAAAAAAAAAAAAAAACTATTTTACATCCTCAAACACCACTTATCTATTTTACCAACCCATTTTACAACTCACCTTACATCTTAATTTTTATTTTTACATATAACCTCAAGTAAATAATATATATTACCTAATAAAATAATAAAAGATATTCTATATGCAAAAATAGAGAGACTGTGAGAGATTAAAATGTTATATTTTTATTTACAACCCCATGAATAGTATGGTTGCATATATACAACCTTACTGTAGCAAGGATAGAAAAAGTTTTGGCTTTGCATACTCGGATGGAGCATGGTTTTAAGGTTTTAGGGGGGAAAATAGCAACTGGAGGGTTTTTACACCTCCCAATGCTAGTGTTAAAATAGATAAAGTAAGTTTTTAAGTTGTAAAATAGAGACTGATATGCATCCCCGGATGTTAGTGCTAATGCAAGAACCATGAAAAAAAAAAGTTATTTTAAGATTTAGAGGAAAAACTTGAATATTGAACGACAATGTGTGATTAGAATGAATGAGGAAAACCAGTTGTAAAGCATACCCAAACATTGTCTTTCAGGATCAATTAATAACCTAACTTATGCCCGCATAGAACAATGTTAGTTGTCATTTCAATTTCTTGATGACTCTATCAACACCTATGTCAAATGACGTTGTTTCATGTTTTGTAGAGACCCAACCTAAGAATACTTAAATATAAAAAGTACTGAAATTATCGCGTTAGAATTCAAAATGTATTAAGCCAACCTTGGCTCACAAGGAAGAAAATTGCTCTCAAAAGGCGTCATAGTTCATTCGATGCTCTATAGTACCAAAACCTTAGAGCCTTTTTGGTTAGGATGATTTAAGGGAGGATGCCAAGAAGGGAGGATAAAATATAAGAGAAAATGACTTTTTGTGTTATTTGGTTGGGAGAAAAAGATGAAGGATTTTGGTGGGACCAATGCATTTTCTCATTTAGCCCACCAAAAACCAATTTCCTCAACTTAGGAAGAAAAAAAAAAAAAAAAAAAAAGAGAAGAATGGCTTAAAGACAAAGGGCAATTTTGCCCCCATCTTAATGTTGAGTTCTAATATATATATATATATATATATATGTATGTATGTAGAGATGTTAGGCCCAGTAGAATATATTGGGCCTGGGGCCTAATTTGAGAACATGAAGTAGTCCGAGAAGGGGTGAATATTATCAGAGGAGTCTGTGTTAGTAAGTAAATAAGTTAATTTTGATCATAAGGGTCCATGAGAGCGGTCCAAGGATAAATACCTCCTCGGCTAATTAGGGTCGAGGTTCGAAGTGGTGGTCTACCATCCAGGGCAGCGTTCCAAGAGATTCTATTGATATGGATAAGCATCACAGAAGCACAAAAAGAGGGAAGTCCTAAAATATCTAAAGAGAAAGCTGTTACCATCGCATTAAATGCTCTGCACCTAACCAACTGATCGCATTAATGTGGAAGTGATATCTGAATAGTAATTTTCAGCTATATCGCTAATACCAGAGACTTCAAGAAGGTGCTAATGAGATAAGAATCAATACCAGCAATCTGCCCTACACATGGAGGGTAAATAGGAAAGAAGGAAGATAGTATAAAACAGAAAGAAGACACTGAAAATAAGGGATCGAGAAATTGAGAGAGAAACACTGTAGCAATAAAGAATTGAACTTGTAATCAAATTTGAGCAAAAACATATATGAACTGATCTTCTTGGATTGTGCCGATGACGATTTTCTTTAGATTAAACTAGTCTATCTTCATTTTCTTGTCATCTGGATCCACTTCACTTGTTGTCTGACACATTAAAACCCAATTTTTCAACTCACTCTCTACAAATTCATTATATTAGGCTCTTTGAGCCTAAGTTCATCCATCCTTTGGGCTTGGGAGCCAAATTATGACCTTACAATATATATCTATATATATATATATATATATATATATATTTGAAGTCCATCCATTTTGTCTTATTAAGCTTGCTCATATTAGCTTTACCTTCTTTTCTTTTCATGTTTTTCATCTTTATCCAAATTTATGCGAGCAGATACTAATTTTCTTTTTCCTTGTTGAGATACAATACCAACGTTAAGTTCCACAATTCATTAGAATTTTTTTCTTTATTTTTTATTATTTTATTTTAACCAATTTAATTAATCTCATTTTTAATATATAAAAGATCAATAGATAGAGAAAGCAGTTAAAATAAATTAATAATTATATTGTGTCACTTGTACAATGTGTCTAATTATTTATTATATATTATGTAATATGGAAATAATAGTAAATTCATACAAATTGCTTTATCCATCCTCTTACTTTTTTCTTAAACCAAACAAGTGAATTTTTTATCATTTCGTGAGTTCTAATTAGATTAACTGGTAAAGTTTTTAATGGTTGAATAAGAAATTTGGAATTCAATCATTGCCTATATAAAAAAAATAATTGATATTTTGATTTGATAATAGAGAATACAATTATCGGAAGAAGCGAATTAATGTCGTAGGTTAAAACTCGATAAAAAAACAAAAGAATTTTCTTTCATTTCAATTTTGATATTTTGATTTTCTTTTTTGTGGTAAAATTACTTTTGATTTCACCCCACTAACTTCAGGCTGTTAAAACCTTGCTAACATCGGCATTTTTAAAGTCAACAAACCCATTAATGTCAAAGGGTTCATCACTTTCTGATTTCACAGTGCTAACTGCAGGCTGTTAAACCTTAATTATCCATTCCCAACAAAATCACAACTCTAAGCAACATTATGCTTGTTGTGATGCTATCAACACTCACTACACCCTAGATCAAATGACACCCATTTCACCCAACGGCTGTGATGATCCTATCATGCCCAAACCCTCATCTGAAAATTACATATCACTCTGTATATTATGACCCACAAATAACTTAACTTACAAACCTTTTTTTCCATTTTCAATTCCTCCCCATATGAAAATGAAACCCATTAATTAACTTTAAGTCTTAAACCAACAACCACTAAACACCAAAAAAAAAAAATCCCCATCTCACCAAAGACCGAAAAAGTCATCACCCTATTGAAACAGGCCACGTGTACAAGTAACACTTCGCTCGGATCCTTCCTTAGACTGTCGGCAACTTCTCTCTGCTTAGCTGTCACTGCAAACAATCTCACACGCACAAACACGTGGTGCTCTTCCCATTGGTCAATCATTTTCCAAGTCATTTTCCCATGTGTTTCTAAGCAAAAAAAAATACCTTCTTCTTTCTTTCTTTCTTTCCTTTTTTTTTTTTTTTCCCTTAAGGAAAGAACATTTATAAAACCCCACATCCCACGTTAAAACTCTAGTTTGTGTCGGCAGAGAACACCACCACACTCATTCATTCATGCCTTAGATATTTTTCCTTTCAAATCTCCTAGAACAACTAAAAAAAGAGAAACACAGTTCGGGAAAATATTTTCCGGGAAATTAAAATCTCTGGGGTTTCTTATTGGACCTGACAATGATGAAGAAAAGGTCAAATGGGTACGGTAAAATGAGTGAGAGCTCAACCACAACCACGACCTCTATGCCTAGAATTGAAGAAGAAGAAGTTGAGTGGGAGATGAGGCCAGGTGGAATGTTGGTCCAGAAAAGAAGCGATAATGTTAAGGACCTTCCTGCAGCTCCAAATGTACGGCTTCGTGTTGCTTATGGTGCCCTCCGCTACGAGATCTCGGTCAATTCTAGTGCCACTTTCGGTAAGATCAGCTCCACCGATCTATCTTTGTTATTTATTTATTTATTTTTCCTCTTAAAGTCGTTATTGTTTTGTGTTTGGCCGCTGAGAAAGTAGAGGAAAGGAAATGACAAGAGTGAAAACATAATTCAACAGTTAAAAAGTGATATCAATTATATTCAATATCATGATCAGTTTATAATTTTTTTTAATTAATTTTGTAATAGGCTCGACATTTTCCATATGATAATGTGTGATATTACTGTTTTTGATTAATCATGTTATGGAAAAGAAAAGGTAGGTTTGGAACGAAAAAGTAAGCTTGATATTTATAATTTCGACTACGTGGGGTTTGTTGCATGGTTATTGCAAAGATCTATTTCTTCTTTTCTCTTCTTCAATTTAGTTTTTTATATTTTTATTATTTTTTCTCATTTTGGCAAACGAAGTAAAATTGGTACAACCATACAAGTACAATTACCATTCTCAAGTGTCAACCTGGAGAATAATGATTACTAAAATAACATTAATTAGTTAATTTCTTTCCATTTTTCTTGGTTACCAAACAACCTTTTTTACCATCGATGGTAATGATTGTTTACTTTTGACTATTTTGGAGGGAAAATAATGATGTGCTTACTTTATGTTTAAATGACCATAGTACCCACGTTAGAGATTGAAGGTGATTTCAATAAAGCTAGGGATAGTGGGATACAACAACATTTCAAAATTAAAATACACACATGAGCCCACCACAGCATGTGTTTTAATTTTTTTTTTAATGCTAATTTGGAAATGTCATAAAATTGTTGTGAATTTTTTTATGTGTCATGACTCATTGTGTTTATGAGAATAAATAATAAAGTTTTGGAGATATTGTGTGTGTGTTGACTTGACAGGAGAGGTGAAGAAGGTTCTAACAGCTGAGACAGGATTACAGCCAGATGAACAGAGAGTAATGTTTAGAGGGAAAGAGCGAGAGAATGGCCATTACTTGGACATGTGCGGAGTCAAAGACCGTTCCAAACTCGTACTAACCCAGGACCCTTCAAGCATCGAGCGGAGATTCATCGAGATGCGTAGGAATGCCAAAATCCAAAATGCTTATCGTGCCATCTCGGACGTGTCCATGGAGGTCGATAAGCTGGTGGATCAAGTAAGCAAAATCTCATTTCCTTTTTGCATTATATTTTATTTTTTAAAAAGTTTGCACTATATATATTTATTTATTTATTTATAGTGTGGTATATTTTTGTGCTTTAGTAAATAATTTTGGAAAATTAAAATTTTAAATTCTATAGTTTAGGAGTGTAACTCATTAAGTGATTAAATGGTGTAATTTTAAAATTAATAAATTAAACTTTGAGATATCAAAAAATAATAAATAAAACTATAAGATCATATTGAACCTCAAACACAAAATCATTTTACTTAAATGAGTTAATAATTTGATTTAAAAGAAATATTAAGATTTAATTTGTTACTTTTTAAATTTTAAAATTTAATTTGTTATATCTCATAAACTATATAATTTAAAATGTATTTTCCTAAAAAAAAATTTTATCTTTATATATCAGGCCTAAGGAAATTATGCTTAATTATGAACTATGATACTCGACCAAAAAAAAAAAAAGTTAATCATTCATTGTTTCACATTTTATACTTGTAAATTCAAGAGACGATTGTATTTCTTTTTTAATGTTTATATAAGATTTAACTTTATTTTTTCAACCTAGTTTAAAATAATTTGTTATACCAAGCAAATAAATCATTTATATAATATTAAATTAAAATTTTTTTTTTTTAAGACACTCCTTAAAGACTTTTTTTTTTATAGTCAAATTAAACACAAATATTTAAAAAAAAAATGAAAAAGCAAGTGCATTTTTACCTGTTAAAGAACATCAACATGTTAGCAATACAAATTTTTTTTATATAAATAGTATCAATAATAGGTCTATAAAATTTAAAAATGATGTTATTTTAATTATAAATTGAAACATTAATAAATTTTTGAAAAAAAAGTTAAAAATAAGAAAGACGTAAGTTACAACTCATAATTAATCCTTTCAATATTCCAACAACAAGTGGATCCAATTCACTCACCCTATTTTTCAATAAAGTGTACTGCTATATGTAGTGTACGATTGGTGATTGACTGATTGGCTTTGTTTGTGGCGGGTGAATATGGGCCGTTAGATGGGTGGACCGTGGAATTGTGGGATTTAGCTGGAGCGTGATGTGGGGTCTTACATGATAATTGGGCATAGAATCTTAACCGGCAAGTTGCGTTTGGGGTGGGGCCAGTCATTTATTTGGTGTAGCAATTAGGCTGTGGCCTGTGCTGTGGGGGAGTGGCCCCTGGCCACTGGTTGCTTTGTTGGACTATAATTATTAAAAAACAGAGAGTGAAAAATCGGGTATAGTCCCATGGACCACACGGCACCAGTCTACAATCTCATCCCTAAGTTCGGATGGTACTGGACTGGACCACCATGTCTGCTTATAATCAAGACTTTTTTTCAGATTGTCATTGTCATTTGCCAGGTATCAGCTGATTTTCTAATGGGTTGCGTGGTTAACTTTATTGTTCCTGTACACTGGATGTGACCACGATGGTTCACATGTCGGTTTAGTGTCATGTTCAACGCACAGGAGCATTGAATGGAAGTTTTGCCCTTTTCTAATTTCATTAGCTTTTAAGGCACTAATTTTGGTTGCACCTTGCATCTTTAGCTGTGTGTTCCCTAGCTAACTTATGGATTATTGATAATATGACTAATAAGTGTAAGAGTCACGTCATATATCATATCTCTCGAAGCGAGTTGTATTATAAAGAGGTGTTAGATCCATATAATAATCAATAATAACTTATTAACTCAACAATGGTGACAAATATTAGATTGGTATAAATATTCCTAATTGAAATCATGATAGGTGAAATTGCGAATCAACTGGTAAAGTCTCTACATAAATAAGTTAAAACTCTACCTCTCAAAAAAAAAAAAAATTGCTCAATTTCCTAACCGTGACCTTTGCCATTTGTTTATTGAAATGAAGTATTTTGGTAGCAATATATTTTGACAATATATTATTATATATAAAGCTTTAATATTCATTTAAATCATTGTTATATAATACGATAGATTCATAATGTCTCGTTTTAAAATTAGATATTACACATTTTTAATATTATTGTTAAGAGTTTGGGTAAGATTTTCTTCTAAAAAGTAACCAATATAAAAGATATAAAAATTAGTGTAATGAACTCCTTCCAAGAACCTTCGATTATATGCTGTTAAAAAAGAAACAAGTTGAAATAGTTGTTTTGTAGACAACATTATCCATATTTACATGCATACATTTTTTTTTTTTTTGGCTGAATACATGCATATGTACTTAACAAACCATCCCAAATCAACTCATTACTAGGGGGAAAAAAACAAACTCCCAATGGTAATTTCTTTCCATTCACCTCCTCTCCTCTCTCTCTCTCTCTCTCTCTCCACAAACCGACTTTTGTTGACTCTCTCTTACTTTTTTTCCTCCTTCGAAACGGCTTTTATGCTCAAACCAGGCATATTTTCACTTAATTTTCCAAGTGGATTCTGAATTTGGGCTTTCAAATGACATAAAAATAGAAAATGTTTCTTATTTGGGGCATTTTTTTTAAATGAATATTTTGTTCATAACTATTTAAAATTGTAAGGAACATTAAGTTTTTTCCATGCGAGCCAAACAACATTAGACGGTTTTTTGACTCATTTTATGATTGAAACCAAACAAGAAATATTTCGGTTGTTTCATTCATAAAGGAATAGAAACTGTAACTATGGTGCCATTAGGACCACCATTCTCTTACCCATGTTTTTTTTTTCAAGAACAAAGAAATAGAAAAAAAAGGAAAAGGATAATCGGGTACGAGTACTTGTTAATAACACTTGCTTACAGAAACAGTGGCTGAATGAATCTGATTTGTTGTACATTACTAGTTAATACCGGTAACTTATGGTCGGAGTAGCTCAGTGGGATCTGATTTACTGTAAATTTTTAATCGATTTGATGTTTGCTCTGAATGTGACCTGCATTGCGCGAGTAATTAATCTTCAGTACTCGTCAATGTTCCCTGTAGAAAGTAGAAAAATGGCATTTACATTAGTCAGTCCATAATGAGGTTGTTGCATAGAGTTTGAAAGAATGGAACTAATTCTGGAGACTACAGCACTCTTGATGTTCACTGTTCTACGTATAAAGTAGAAACATAGCATTAATCTTGATGTTCAATGTTCCCTGCACAAAGTAGAAAGTTAGAAATATTGCATTTACATTAGCCAGACCATAAATGAGGTGGTTTCATAAAGTTTGAAAGATTATTCAGAAGGTTGTTTGAAGTTTATGGCATATCATGACTTAATATGCTCTCTCTTATTAAAAAGAAAATCATTTGGTAACCATATGAAAATAATTACTTTTCTCTTCAATAGGTCTCTGCCATTGAAAAGTCCATCTCAAATGGGGTTAAGGTACCGGAAGTTCAGATCACGACATTAATTGAGATGCTTATGAGACAAGCAATCAAGCTAGATAACATTTCTGCAGAAGGAGATGCTTCTGCTCAGAAGAATTTGCAGGTAGTTACCATACATATTTATTTTGCTTCTCTTCTCTGCATACTACGATGGTACTAATCACATTATTGTCCTTCTCTCTTGTTCCCTAACGAGATAATATTTCGCTGCCTTTAGCAATATACATGGATATGCTAATTCACCTTACCTTAATGCTTAGCTACACTGCTATGTTTCAATCTGGCGTGAATTGTGTGGTCTTCTATAGTGTTACCTGAAATGCACAAGTTTAGTTGTTCATTGACATCAGTAGTGCTACAATTATGTCCTGTATATAGGTAGTTGATAATAATGATATTCATTTTGCAGGGTAAGAGAGTGCAAAAGTGTGTTGAAAGCCTTGATGTGCTGAAGATATCAAACGCAAAAGTAAAGCCTGTTATTGTCACGACCAAGTGGGAGACATTTGATCCTCCACCTTCGGTAGCCCAATGGGAATTTTTTGATTGATCTCTCCCCAATGTTTTTATTTTCTTTCTCTTCCTTAATTCACTGGAATGTACTTATCTTGGGAGGAATATAAGCGAGCCGCTTGCTACATTACTTGTACTTAATAGCCCATCCCTCTTCCCTATCAACTTTGTCCATAAGCATTGCTTGTGATATATACATAATAAATTTTTTTGTCACTCTTGGTCCTCTACAAGTAACTACTAGCTATCCATGCAATTATATGTAAATAACATTAATAGAAAGTTCCAGTTACCTTAAATGATAAAGTATGTTGCTCTTGAATAAGGGTTTTAGTTTAATGATAAAAATAATAATCATTAAGGGCGGACGCCTTAAGTTCAAATTCTATCATATATATAAAAAAAAATCATAAAATTCAACCTTAAATTTAGTAAAATATAACTTCTAAGTTATATGAGAGTGCGAATTGTTGGAAAGTATAGCAATATAAACAAGTTTTAATTCAACAAAGTAAACCCTAAAAAATTAGCAATTAAAAGAATAAATAGATAGAGTTAAAAAGATCTCACAAATTATAAAATCACGCAAATAGCATATCCGAAGGTTGATTCCTATCACCCGAAATAGAACTCAATGCAAATAGCTCTCTTAGTTGAACAATCCTCTAAGATTAGAATATAGCAATTTCTTCAAGTTGGATGCATACCCAAGCAGGAAGAACAAAGAACAACCTTATTTGTCTTTTCTTAAAACCAAAAATTAGAAGCTGGAATTTTTGTGGAGAAGAGTAGAAAAATAGGAGTAGAACAAAGGGAGAGAGATGCAATTGTGAGAAGTTGAAAAAATCTGAAGAGAAAAAAGTGGAACCAAGGGTTTTATAAGCCAACACGAGGAAGACTAGTGGACCATCTAATGGGCTAGACCTCCAATGATTACGGTGCAGATTTGATGCCCAATGGGTAGCTAGGTCACTAACTAATCGGCTAAACCAAATTTGGGCTAAAAGAAGGAAAGGCAAAAACCTCCAATAGTCATTGTGTAGATTTGGTGCCCAATGGGATAAAAAAAGGGAAAGGAAAAGGATAAGGCCCAAAAAAGATATAACAAATTCAAGCCCAAGTCAACACCTAGTCCATTATATTCTAAGTTACCACTTAAGTTGTGCAATAGTTTATAAACATGCAAGAAGACTCATCTCTAACCAATATATATTTTTTGTGCAAGTGTTTGAAATACAACCCACAACATGAATATATTGATATAGTTTTCTCAATTTTCTTTGAGTTACCGTAATTTTTATGATTTTTAATTATCTATTAGAAACAAAAGAAAAAAGGAAAAATTCCAAAAAAGTGATCCAAAAATCTCATACACGTTTCAAGGGCTTGTCCTTAACTCCTATAGGCTATAGGAGGTATAGGAGGTATGTCACCTCCATGCATGATTAAATGTAAATCATGATGAGTTTAAAAATATAAGGACAAAAATAAAAGGGATGATAATTTGAGGACTAAATTAAAAATATAGCCAAAATATAAGGAAATTTTTTTTTTTGAAAAGCACACTATTTTAACTGATTATAATATTGCAATTTCGCAAATGCAAATTTCCCATATTTAAAAGTTGTTCTATTTTCAAAACCCCCCCTATAGTTTACTAATTTACTTTTTAACCAGCCAACAGCAAAATGAGGCGCGTTAACTTGAGAGGTCTTGGCGGGTCAATAAAAATTCAAAAAGCAATTAGAATCATTTTTGTGAACAAAATAAAAGCTCCCCCATCTTCGTTTCATTCATTTCTCTGACCTAAAATCCTTCAATTTTTGCATTCTCTAAACTTAAGTGTTAAGACTCTTCTTCTTCTTCTTCCTTAACTTTCTCTGGAGCAAAAAAATGGGCGATCCGATGGCCCACCTGGAAAAAATGGGCAGAGAACTCAAGTGCCCCATTTGGTATATCCACTCTCTTTTTTCTTTACCAAACCAAACCCTTAATAATATTCTTCTTGTTTTTCAAAATTTTCTCAGCGGCCAAACAGACACTTTTTAAATTCTTAATTTTAATTAGTTTATTTTGTGGATATCTCAATTTGGGATCCCATAGGCTGAATTATCTCACGTTTTATTTTGCAGCTTGAGTTTGCTAAACTCTGCGGCTTCGCTTACATGCAATCATGTGTTCTGCAAGTGAGTTCAATTTTTTCTGGTACAGTTCAAATGGGTTCAATTTATTTATTTGGTTAAAATAATTGAAGCTAATATATATATATATATATATATATTTCTGATTGTTTTCAGTTCGTGCATTTCGAAATCGATGAAATCGGGCTCCACTTGTCCGGTTTGTAAAGTCCCATATCGGCGTAGAGGTATGAGACTCATGACTTTTCAGTTTTATCACAAGGGCAGTTTTATAGTTTTAGTCATTTAATGTCATGAACATGATCTGTTTGTGCAAAGTACCATAATGTTTTGGGGAACATGTTGGCTTTGTGGCTAATTAGAGATAGAACAATAAAATGGGAATGTGGAAAATTAGATATGGTTTAGCATTAAGTCAATATAGCCCATGGAGATGAGTAAGTTCTTGGATGTTGATAGATTATCGATTTTTGCAAAAGCTTAAGCTGTTAGAAATTGGTGAATGCAATTTTTAAATGGGAGGTAGAGTGGAGAAAATTTTCAAACTCATGATCATCTACTTTTGTTGGTAACATTTGGTTAGCAGTTTGGAAGCATTGGATGTGTAATATTACAAAACTATGTTTTTGTTGGTTGTGTTTTAAAAGTGATATTATATGGCCTTTTCCACTGGCTTCAGTGCTGCTGTATTTGTTGTTCGGTTGTGTTTAGTGCTTATGAATAATTTTTGCTGCAGAGGTTCGCCCTGCTCCTCACATGGATAACCTAGTGAGCATCTACAAAAGCATGGAAGTTGCTTCAGGAATCAATATATTTGTCACTCAGAATGCACCTTCAAATAAATTATCAGGTTGAAATTCAGCACACACATGTGGCATATGAATAATGCAAAGTATATGTTGGAATCATTCAGCTGCTATTGGATTAAATAATATAGGGATTTAAACTTTAAAGACATTAAATTTTACATGCTAGGTGGTTTCTATCACCAAAACTTACATTTGTATATCCTGTATCTTTTGGAAATATGTTTCTTAGTTGGACACTGTTCATTGTTCCTGTGCTTTCTTTTGCCATAAAAACTCTCTTATTCTTCATTTTCATGAGCTATGAAGATTGCCACTATGTTTTAAGTATGGCAAACCATTTGGACCACGTGACATATTCTCCCAAAAAGAAATGGTTGGAGGGTCAGTTTACAATTCAATCCCATAGGAGTGTGAGTTCTACTTACATATGAAATATCTTGCGAAATGATAATGAAGGCGTTAATGCAAAAGGAGATTTATTTTCACAAAAGAACAATATGAGATTCATGCAAATTTTTACAGTATATACTAGTCCAAACATCAGTTTGTTGCCTTGTACAATACAAGTCAGATATACTTATTCTGTCACCCATAAAATTCAATTAATATGCTGTTTTTTTTTTCTTTGTTGTTGTTGTAACATTTTCTTATGTTACAGATAGAGAAAAGCAAGCTGAAGGTGATGACAACCATGGTGAACAAGTTATGAGAGGAAATTGCCAGGATATTGCAGAGAAACAAAATACCTTGAAAGGAAAAGGGTCAAGAAAAACATTTAAATCCAACACGAAAAACACTAGTTCTATCTCTGTGAAACCTTCATTTCCAACCAAGAAAAGGGTTCAGGTGCCACAGTGTCCTCTTTCAGAAACCCCAACAAGGCTCTCAAAGTTTGAAGGTCAATTGAGTGAAATTGCCGAAGAAGATCCTAAAAGAAGTTCAACCACTTCAAAGGAGAACTCTGCTCTAAATGACAAGGGAGAACCAGTGCTTTTACCTTTCTTTTGGTTGAGAGAGGAGGACAATGCAGAAAAGTCAAGTCAGCATACTGATGAGAGTCACTTCATGGATCTGCCACAGCTAGATGCTCCTGCCTTCAGTGATATTAAAGACTCAGATGATGAAAACCCTTCCAATTTGACCCCAACTGTGAGTACATAGTTTATTATGAGCTTGGGAAACATTATGAGAAATATTGTTTAACTAACTTGGCAAAATTTTATCAGTGCTTATTATGTCTGATAAATTCTAAGTAGACCGGTTCTTGATTTTGAAAAACTCTTAGATTTTCTCAAATTTGAAAAATTAGCCTATTTGTTCTTCCTGTAATTTCTAGTGAAACTATCTCCGTATGCGATTTGTCATGGATTGTGCTATCTCCAAACTAAAACAGGTTGATTTGATCAAGTTATTTGTAGTGTATGAAGTTTCTTCACCATATTAGCTTCGATTGTTTGATTCCATATTTTTGTTTTCTTATGTTTTGCTAATATAATGTAGGGGGGATTGCATGGAAAATGCTCCACTGTTTCAGATCTTTTTGATAGCGAGATGTTTGAATGGACACAAAGACCTTGCTCTCCTGAAATTTGTTCAAGTCCTTTCAAGACACAGGTATTGGTATCATTGTTTGCAGCAGTACATTTTACCTCATACATTTGTTCTTTCTCTTAAGACCTCTTTCTTGAGTCATTAGGCTCTTACTAAAATTAGAAGTGAAAAGCAGGTTGCAAATGTGGAAGAAATTAATGGAATTCAAGAAAATGAGGTAGATGTAGCCTTACAAGGTGTGACTGCTGGTGAAGAACAAAGCACTGAAAATGCAAAATGCGTGAATTCTAAACAAGGAAGTGTTACTGCAGATGAGCTGTCCAATGCGTCCTCTCCCAGAACTAAAGGTTCCAATGATCAAAACGAGAGCAATAAATCTAACAAGGGTAGTAAGATTGGGAAGGCAAGTGAAATGGCCCGAAAGAAGCCTGCCAAAAGACATACAGATTTGGATTTTGAAATTTATCAAAACGAGAGCAATAAATCTAACAAGGGTAGTAAGATTGGGGAGGCAAGTGAAATGGCCCGAAAGAAGCCTGCCAAAAGACATACAGACTTGGATTTTGAAATTTATGTTGATTTGAATAAAGCATCAGAAAATTATATCCAAGAGCCAACTCATGATAATAAAAACGGTTTAAAGTTAGATGAGACAAGGAAAAGGAGAAAGAAGACTTGTTTTGGTACCAGTGCAATTAAAGCAACACCTAAAAATGTTCATGCTGTCTCTGTGGGAACAGAAACTCTGAAGCATGGTAAAGAAAGCATGGCAACTGAGACCC